>OY288246.1:47815054-49028223 GCA_958450325.1 Agrostemma githago | reverse complement strand
GAATATTGAATGAGCGGAAGAAATTCCGGGAGCTTTTAAAAAAAACGGCATTCCGAAAACCAAGATTAGAATTTTGAAAAATTCAGAAAATTGAGACGGTGTTGGAAATTCACGAATTAAAATGGGCAGCATGCCGACTAGAGAAAAAGGATAATTTGAGTCAAATCAGTTGATCCTAAATTTCGGCGGCATTCCGAGTTTTGAAAATTGGATATTTCGAAAAGACGGGTCCCGAAACGGACAGCATTTCGGGTTTTTCAAAATTTGGGTGTTTTTGGAAAGATGCATTTTTTGAAATGACGGTTTTTGAAAAATGACACGGAAACCAAGTAGCACGTAGTCAAACAAGTATTATAACGACGCTTATGTATGCTTTACACTAAGTCTCGGTCAGTCACAATAGGGTCTATACCAACAACGATCGCATTCTCACGAAACGGGACGGACTTCCTAGCCAATTTTGAACTAGAACCTGCCGTAAAACCCCGGTGAGTTCCGCCATCGAAGTCTTTAGTGCACCCATGTAGGAATGCACCGTGGTATAGTGGGACGTCGGTCACAAGTAACCGGCCCGGGCAAAATTTGGGTTATGCATGAACCATTAAACTAATGCGCACACACTAATATTCGAACGATTTCTCTTCGAGTCTCACCCTAGGAACCCCGATGCCATGTAGTACATCAGGTATCCCCAGCGGAGTCGCCAAATTGTGGACATGACGTAGGTCCACCCCGACGCGGCCACGCGCGGGTTTGGGTAGGCGAATGAATCTCGTGGTGAGATTGTTCTCGGGTTCGAAATTTAAGTCAAAATGGAGTCGCCACCGAATTTTGTGGTTATTCGGAACCATACGAGCCCACTCTATGTCGTCATGGGCTATACACAAAGTAAGCCCACTTCGATTTCAGAGTTTATTGGGCTCGTCCCTTTGCATTGCAATACCGATACCGTATAAACCGGCTTTCGTATATAGAATGACTCTCGTGCGCCAAGGGTTTCGGACATCCGGAAACCAAAGGTTCTGAGTAAGGGGTGAGGGTACGTGTTGGGAAGCCCACTAAGGACACCCAACCCCGCCCGCACATGGCGGCCTCTACTAAGACATCGTTCGTGTTCGTGTGTGCGCGCTAGTAAAACGATTAAATGATATGCAAACAGCGTTTTCGGGCTAAGCATATTAATAGTTTGTGAACTACGTCATTTAATGCATCTTATTTTGGTCAAAGTGGTTTAGCATGCGAGGTTCGTTTATAAAGCGTAAAAGCAAGTAAATAAACAAAGCTCGAAAGTAAAATAAAAACGTACAAGTTACACGGGCGGAAATACAACCCGGAATTCACAATACAACATTACGTAGAAGTAATAAAAATAACGCGATACAAAGATATGGACGGGCCCGTATGTAAGTTAGGTCGCGAAAAGTGTAGATGGACTAACCCCTATTAAATACACATTATATCGCGTACTAAACGAAGGACGAAAATACGAGACTGTGGCATATTGCTAGCCCGATCTCATATCCCGTAGTCTTGTCCCGACTTATCACGTCAAAGGTGGTCAAAGTCGTTCTACGTGTCGTGTTGTGCATGGTTTTGAAAATAGGTTAGTCACGTGATAGTCTTTACACGTGATGACTAATGTCGATAAAAGAAAGGCGAGGCTTGAAAGGTATGTCAAGGCCCTCGGTTATGGGGCTACAGGACTCACTCGGTCGAGTCATAGCCTGACTCGGTTGAGTGCGTCCTAAAAGAAGCTTCTGCCCACGGTTTGGGGTGCTACTCGATCGAGTAGCAGGTGTACTCGGTCGAGTGGCACCTGTACGAGTTGTGACTTGTGATTTATGTGTCTTAAATTTGAAGGTTGGCCAAATTGAATCAAAATATTGACGAATTTAGATTTAATTCGGTTTGCCACGATAAACGTGAGTTTTAGAAAATGAGTTCACGTGATTGGCTTTACACGTGTCGACTAAGAGTCGTAAAAAAAGAGACGAGGCTTAAATGTTGCATCCAAGCTCTCGGTTTTCTGGGCTACAGGATCCACTCGGTCGAGTCATGACCTGACTCGGTCGAGTGTACCCTTGGGAAGTAGTCTGCCCGGTTTTGTGGACACTACTCGATCGAGTGGCCTATGCACTCGGTCGAGTAGTCCCTGTACGAGTGTTAACTCGTTTCATTTTTGGGGTTGAAAACGACGATCGGTCGATTTAAATTCAAATATCGCTTGATTCGAATTTAACTCGACCTCCGGTGCTATAATCGTGTACATATGCGATCATAATACCGTCGTCGGGATTTTATGAAGTGTTTGTGTTAGAAAATTTGAATTAGTAACGAAATGCTTCCCTCTACGTCACGACATCGAAACTAACCCTTTCGGATTATGTGATGTCGGTTTTCGTGTCAACGGGTTCCGCACTAATTAAAATGGGATTGAATACGTTCAACTACGATTAGTCGCGATCACGTCACGCCCTTGAGTACATTGGGGCGGGGCTCCTCGAAAAGGGCTCCACCTCCGTCGTTGCTCGTAAAAGGATTAGACGGACTTTAGGCGACAATTATAGTCAAACGTATCCGAAACCGAGATTTTGATACATAGTTATATATATACACGGTATGGTTACAATGTTAGCAACGAAATATAAAAGTTAGTATGCAAAAAAAGTAAAAAAAGTTAGAGTGTTAGATGTTAGAGTGTTAGGATTACGATACTAGTAAAAGTACAAAATAAACGATACAAAAACATAAGCGTAAATAACAAAGATAGAAACGGGGTTTGGGACACCCTCAACATACATGTTTAGTAAGGACCTCGGAAATGGGCTCGCAAATAGTGACGGGACTATGGAGTATCGAGGATGTATGTAAGTTATGGTGTGTGTGTGTGTTGTCGGTTTATCGAGGGACAAGGGACTCGGTTTTTTGTGTATAGGGCTTAGGGTTGCTAAGGCTTGTAGTGTAGAGAGTATAGATAGGTTAGAGTAGAAGCTTAGGGTAATTTTGCATTAGTTGACCCCTTGAATGCAATGGGTTTGAAGGGGTATTTATAGGCTTCACCCCGTCCTAGGGTCACTCGATCGAGTGCCCTAGTGCACTCGGTCGAGTGCCTTCAGGAATGAATCTGGTCCGGTTCTTGACGCTCCACTCGACCGAGTGGCCAATCCACTCGACCGAGTGGATCAATTAGGCCGGGCTATTTTGGGCGTGATTGCCCTTGATTTATGCTTAATTGATTATGATTGATTTGGCTAATTTTGGCTGATTCGTGAGCGATTTGGATAGATTTGTGAACCTGGTGCATGTTTTGGGAACGCACCCGGTCGCTCTTTGTGTCGGGTTTGTCTTGACCGGGTTTTGACCTGGTCGCTAAAAGACGGGAATTATTTTTGGTGCCGGTTCTGGCCCAAATTAGTCTCATTTTGCTCGGAACGACCCACTGGGCCTGAATTTGATGTCTGTTTTGTGAGATTATTACTCCGCTGAAAGTCCATGTCAGATATTATTGATTTCGGGTCCAACTCCGAGTATACTAAGTCACGTTTGCGTCCGATCATCATCGGGTGTTTGTCGGGAACTGCTATAGACACTAGCAGGCAAAATGCGGGTGTCTACAGCCGGTTAAACAAAAACTCCGACGCATGAGGCCCGAATGGTCCCTCAAAGTCAAGGAGGAAGTCGACAAACAATTCAAAGCTGGGTTTATACGAGTCTCTGAGTATCCAGATTGGGTTGCAAACATAGTACCAGTCCCTAAAAAGGATGGTAAGGTTCGAGTCTGTGTAGACTTTCGGGATCTTAACAAAGCAAGCCCGAAAGACGATTTCCCGTTGCCACACATCGATATACTGGTGGACAACACAGCAGATCATGCTCTTCTATCATTTATGGACGGGTATGCAGGGTACAATCAGATAAAAATGGCAGAAGAAGATATGGATAAGACCACCTTCATTACACCTTGGGGTACTTATTGCTATACAGTTATGCCATTTGGTCTCATCAATGCCGGGGCCACCTACCAACGAACCGCCACGACTCTATTACATGACATGATGCATAAGGAAGTGGAAGTATATGTGGACGACATGATCGTCAAATCCAAAGACAGGGACGGTCACATCACCGCCCTGAGAAATTTCTTCACCCGACTTCGCAAATACAACATGAGGCCAAACCCTCAGAAATGCAGTTTCGGGGTAACATCTGGCAAATTACTGGGTCATATCGTCAGCCAACGAGGTATAGAAGTCGATCCAGCCAAAATCAAGGCCATCACCGAGATGCAGCCCCCTAAAACCGAAAAAGAGATAAGAGGGTTTCTCGGAAAAGTCCAATACATTAGCAGATTCATCTCAAAGCTAACCATGGTGTGTGAACCGATCTTCAAGAAGCTGAAAATAGGAGAACGGTTACTATGGGATGACAAGTGTCAAACAGCCTTCGATAGAATCAAGGAAATTTTGGCCTCACCACCGGTCCTAATGCCACCTCAGCACGGCCTGCCCTTGTCGCTATACCTAACTACGACAGAGACAGCCATGGGGGCTATGCTAGCTCAGACGGTCAATTCCGAAGAACGAGCCATATACTACATCAGCAAAAAGTTTTTAGAGTACGAGTGTAAGTACACCATGCTCGAAAAGACGTGTTTAGCTTTGGTCTGGGCCACTAAGAAGCTCCGGCATTACATGCTTAGCCACGAGGTGCAGGTATTATCCAGAATGGATCCAATCAAATACCTCTTCGAAAAACCCATCCTCAACGGCAGGATATCAAGATGGACCCTGATGTTGGCAGAATTCGACCTAAAATTCGTACCGCTGAAAGCCATTAAAGGACGAGTAGTAGCCGAATTTCTCGCTGACAGTCCCATAACCGAGGAAGGACACATCGACACTTGGTCCTTCCCGGACGAAGACATTTTCCACACTGATACCGAAGCATGGGACTTGTACTTTGACGGGGCATCAAATTTTCGAGGATTTGGAGTCGGAATCCTCCTAATCTCACCAAAAGGGGAACATACTCCCGTATCCATCAAGCTAGACTTTGACGTCACTAACAACGCCGCTGAGTATGAAGCATGTATCCACGGGCTACAAGCCGCCGCCGACTTAGGGGTCACAAACCTCCGAGTATACGGTGATTCATCTCTAGTCATTAATCAAGCGCTTCAGAAATGGAAGACTCGAAATGCTAATCTCGTGGCCTACCAGGCACGAGTACGGGATCTTGAGAAACAATTCCACAAGGTAGAATATATATACCTACCCCGAGAAGAGAACCAGTTCGCAGATGCACTTTCAAAACTGGCATCTTTGCTAAACATTCCCGATCATATGACCAGTATGCCGATATGTGTCGAAAGACGGTCCGAGCCAGCATATATCCACGACATCGAGGAAGTCGAGATACCCGATCCCGAGCCGTGGTATCAAGCTGTACTGACATACCTAGCAACCGGGGAATATCCACCCGGAGTTGACAACCGAGCCAAAAAAGCCCTGCGAAGACTGGCAACCCAGTTCACCCGCACTGACGATGGGCAACTCTACAAAAAGACAGCACAGGGGGCTCTCCTCCGATGTGTCGACAAAACCAACGCTGAAAAAGTTATGGCTGAAGTCCATGATGGCGAATGCGGTCCACACATGAACGCCCAGATGCTGGTCCGGAAGATCATGAGGCTCGGTTACTACTGGAATAGCATGGAAACCGATTGTCAACAATATGTTAGACATTGCCACAATTGTCAAATTTTTGCCAATGTACAACATATGCCACCATCCTTGCTATACACCATGACATCACCATGGCCGTTTTCAACATGGGGAATCGACATAATTGGAAAGATAAACCCCTCGGGAACCGGAGGACACTGCTTCATTTTAGTAGCAATCGACTATTTCACCAAGTGGGTCGAAGCTGAATCCTACCGTATTCTCAACGCTAGCCATGTTGCCAAGTTCATTCAAAATAAGATAATATGCCGGTATGGGATCCCACACGAATTCATTAGTGACCACGGGACCCATTTTCAAGCCGAAACGGCAGTCTTGCTAACCAAGTACAAAATTCAAAGGCATACATCTTCACCTTACCGACCCCAAACCAAGGGAGCGGTAGAAGCGGCTAATAAAACAATTGTCACCATACTCAAAAAGATGGCTGATAATTATCGAGACTGGCCCGACAAAATACCATTTGCTCTTTGGGGATATCGAACCTCGATTCGTACTGCAACCGGGGCAACACCGTATTACCTTACATACGGCATGGAAGCAGTCCAACCCGTTGAGTTAGAAGTGCCATCACTCAGAATCTTACTTGAAAGCCAAGTACCTGAAGCTGATTGGGTTCGAGCACGATATGACTCGCTAGTCCTCTTAGATGAACGACGATCTCGTGCCCTCAATAATATTCAAAAGAGAATCCAACAGGCTTTCAACAAAAGGGTAAGGCCCAGAAACATTAAAGAAGGAGATCTGGTCCTCAAATCAGTTCGAGCCTTATTACCAGTGGACCCAAGGGGAAAATTCAAACCTAACTGGGCTGGGCCATATCTGGTAAAGAAGATTCTATCAGGTGGAGCGGTAATGCTAACGGATCTGGACGGGAACGAGTTTGTCAACCCAACCAACCTGGACCAGCTGAAGCGCTATTACCCTTAACCCATCTTTCTCAATGTCATTTGCAAAAGTTCATTAAAAACATCTTTTTTCAAACTTTTAAAGACAAGTCAAAAGCTAGAATTATTTATTCTACTGTTTCAAACATCTTGAACCAATAGTCTTGATGTATTTCGAAATTGCAAATTAATTCAGTCTGAACTACGTTTGGTTTGATTCCATTTATTGTGGATACGTAGGCAGCCCCTCAAAAGGGCACAACCACTGCAATCGAAAAAACAGGAACGGTTCTTTAATAAACCTTTCTTTATTTCAAAAAATAAATAATAATAAAATTACAAAAAAAAAAAAAAATCAAAAAAATATCATCACAAAATAAATAGTATTAATACTTAAATAATAAAAACTAGGGCATTTTTCCCTTTCCTTTGCCCTTAGCCTCCTTTTCGGTCCATCGGCGTCGAGGTGGAGGTGAACGCTCCCTAATCACCAAGGGAACCTCCTTAGCCCGGGCTCGTTTCTTCAAACTCGACTCCCCGGTCACCTCGTTATCACGCGGGCCCAGCCTATCTCGGACCGCCATCCTCGGTCCGAGTCTTCCCTCCAGATCACTAGCACCAGTCTCATTAGTCTGAGTCTTAGGTTTTGACTTGGAATCCGACCCTGACTCAACAAAGGTATTGGGAGTCTCCACGAAGAACCGTCTATTATTCTTGGCCGATTCTCGGCGGGCCAAATCTAGAGCTTCTTCGGTCTTCAAAGCTTTACGGGCCTCCTGGGATTCTTCAGAAGTCCATTTTCGATATGATTCAGAAACCCAAGTGGTTTGACAAGGGCGAGGTATAGTCCATATGACACGGGTGAACCAGCGCTGTAGCCACGTGTCACACATAGCATCCGTCAATTGGATCGAAACGCTAATTATTGCCTCAGTCTCAGGGATCTCCAGAAACGAACCGAACTGTCTTAAGATACGGTCCGGATAAATATGGACAGTCCAGTCTAAAGACAAGATCACCAGGTAACGGGCTTTGTCTCTCCTAGCTAATCCCGTCAGTCTCGAAAGGAACCACCAAATGACGTTCCACCGGATCAAAGGCCCACCATGAAATGTTAGCTCTTCATCCCAAAATTTTTGGGTTACGGGATGACTTGGTCTTATTCGGCGAGACCTTGAACCAATCTGAATACTCCGATATTTGGGTGTATTCACCGGGGGCTCCATGATCGATAGACGCTCGAATAACCAGGTCTGCAAAATTTTCGAAAAGTCAAAAACTTTTGAAAAATCAAAAAATTCGAAAAAATTCGAAAAATCAGAAAAATTAAGAATTTTCGTAAAAATTCAAAAAATCCGGCAAAATCGGGAATTTCGAAAAATCCGGCAAAATCAAAAAATTCGAAAAAAAACCGGAAAAGTGAAGATTTCGAAAAAAAACCGGGAAATTCGGGATTGTCGTAAAAATCAGGAAAATCGGGCAATTATTCGAGGAAAAAGATTAAATACCTGCAAAAGACGGATGCTCCCTGTCAATTGTTGATTTGGTTCAAGCCTCCTAGCGTCGAGACCCATAATAATCTCTCCAGTTATCAGCCAAGCTGGGCTGTGACCTGTCTCCATCTGATCAACTATGCTGATCAGCCTAATCTCACCTAAGCATGAGTCAGCATCCATTCGACCTTCGAAGGCGTACCTATGCAGCATACAAAAAGCAAAGGCCCTACGCCTATGGGTAGAAGTAATTCTCTCACCCACCGGGTTCATAAATTTATCAGCCAGGTCAAATAAGGAAACTGAATTTCCTTTCACCATACGGGCCGTCTCAGCATGTGACAACCCTAGAAAATCCCTCAGCCTCCTCCTTGGATCGGGATAAAATGGGGGAATAGCAGGACGAGCATTAGGGCACCACCCTCCAATAGCTGCTATCTCTTCAGGAAGAGGACATATTTCTCCTCGAGGAAATGCAAAAATATGAAAGGTAGTATCCCAAAAGGATAAACAAGCATCAAGAAAATGCGAATCTACCCTAAGTCGCTGAAGTGGGAATAAAGCCAGAATTCCCATTTGAGTTAACTGGACTCTATCTTCATCACGGAAATCTTGGGCCCACGCATGAAGCATTGCGGTCAAGTGATCAATACCCATCGCGAGAATAGTTTCTTTTATTTTATCCTAAAAAGTCTAAGGGATTTTGAGATAAAAGAAAGGATTTGGGTGGGAATATGAAAAATAAAGGAGCCAAAGCTCTCTATTTATAATAGAGAATGCCCCTCTTCCTAGTCATCACAGGAATAGGATTCTACCAATTTTCTCCTTCGCCTGGGCATACAAGGAAATTCCAAGTATCCATGTCAGAATCCGATTAGGAATCAGAGTCATCCTAAGCATCCTTATTTCCAAGCTTTTCAAGAAAATCTTTCAGCCTTTTTATTTTTTTTTTTCTAAATTTTCGGAAAATCTTTTTCCCCAGCACGAGTCAGTGTTTCGCCTAAATGTTTACATACAAATTATGTCAGCATACAGGTACACTCAAGACTCCCCGAGAATTCTAAGTTCCCTAGTGGAAAAGCTCCCGCGCAATTCTAAGACAGGATATATCTGCACACAGGTATACCCATAGCTTCCTAGGCAAGCTCCCGCGACATTATCAGCATCAATTCAGGTATGATCCCTATTCCATGGCTGGCGAGCCCTTTACGCAGGTCTAATGGACCCTAAACGACCCGATCGGAAGTCTGCCAGGTTTTAATCCTTGATTGACCTGGTAGCTACTCTGACTTTTGCCTTGTCCAAGCCTCAGTCAGAGTGGGGGCTCTGTAGACACCCACATTTTGACCGCCATGTGTCTATAGTAGTTCCCGCCAAACACCCGATGATGATAGGACGTAAACGTGCTTTGACAGACTCGGATATGGGCTTGTAATCATGGACATTTGGTTTAGACATTTTAAGGAGTACAAATCTCACAAAACGGACCTCAAATCCAGGCCCAGTGGGTCGTTTCGAGTCGAATAACACTAATTTGGGTCAAAACCGTCACCAGGGGTAAAACCGTCTTTTAGCGACCGAGTCAAAACCCGGTCAAAGATATTTCCCGAGACTTGTGGACCGACCGTGATGTCTCACGCGTCCCACTTCTGCCCAAATTCCTACAAAAATCAGCCTTCACAAATATTAAACAATTCTGTTTAAGGTGGAGTTCGATCTCAAGTAGGAATTTTATCCGGAAACCGAAACGGAATACCACCCAAGCTCAGATACTCGGCTGAAACAGCCGAGATATCACCCCAAACCAGCCGAGTTTTTGGCTTTCCCACCAAGAAACGAGAAGTCTATTCCTTCACGAACTCTCGTATTTCCTATCCAAACCGGTGTTTCTTGTCACACAAGTAAGATCACCTCGGTTCCTATAAATAGGACCCTCCCTTCAACCTCAAAACAACAACAAAAAATTGACCGATAATACACGATTCATACACGAGAAAATCCTAAGTTTTCAGCAGCTAAAAAACGACATTCGAAGTCCCGACGTAATCCCGAAGTAATTCCAAAAATCCGACGAAACCGATCCCGTCCAAACCGGCCGATCCCACGCCTCATACACACTCAAAAACGCTCCAAAAAACCGACACCTTAGCTCACCCACATCATCTCGACGCTCCCGTGTCTAAGCCACCGTCCGACGAGCTCTATACCGAGAACACAAAGCATGTAGGTTGAGGGTGCAAATCAAACCCGTCTCTTCCCTTTTCTCTCCCCTTTCTCTCGTTTTTTATTATGGGTCTTGCGTCGGTCCTTCTTTTTATTTTCTAATATCGATACTATTAAAACTATTTTCTTATGTCGAATATTCTTAAAATATGATATCGGTTCTATATAATCGAATATCATATCAAAAAGAATTATATTAAGTTTTCGACGAAATCGTTACATCTTTTTACAACTTTTTCGTTCAAAATCTTTTTTTTTTTCTATTTTTCGTTCAAAAAACAAAGCTTTTTTCAAAACCTTTTCTAAAGTCATTCCGAATATTCGATATCGATTTCATAATCGAATATCGAATACGACGAATATCGAAAATATAAACCGAGTATAAATTAATTCATATTTGTACGCGATTTATAACGATTTTCGACAAAAAATAAAAAGCGGACAGGCTTGCGTGCGAGTCGCGCCCGGTCCAGGCGACTCGCACACGAGCCTGGGATCCGATTCTATTTTTTAAGTTTTCGTTCGTTTATTTTTATTTATTTTACGAAACGATTTCTAAATTTACATCTTTTCTAAAACTATTCTAAATATTTGATAATCAACTATCGAATATAACGAATATCGAGAATATTAAATCGGGTACGAGTTATGCGATATTCGTACGCGATTTAATCAAAATTTTCCGAAAACCGTTGTCGGATTCAGGCCACCACGCGACCCGCATTGATCCCGGGCGAGTCGCGCGGCTCTCGGCCGAGACCCTTTTCTTTTTTTTATTCTTTCTCGAACATCGTTTTTTATACAAAACAACGTTTTTAACAATATTTTTCAGATTTCGATTAATTCTTATTTTCTCGATTTCAATTTCATATATTATTATTTTAATCGTTACTAACCCGTTTTCTCGTGTTTGTAGCAACTTTTCTCTCATTTTCTTTTTATCGTTTTATTAGACTAAAACGAACTCACATGCTAAATAACTTTGACGTTAGTAGATTAACATGCATTAAACGACTTAGCAACCCATTTTATTTTTCCTCACATGTCTTAGGAAAATAATCTCTGCATATCATTTCAACGTCGAACTAACGCGTGTACACAAAACCGAACGATATCTTAGTAAAGGCCGCTAAGTGCGGGCGGGGTTGGGTGTTCTCGCTGAACTTCCCAACACGTACCCTCACCCCTTACTCAGAACCATGGTTTCCGGATGTCCGAATCCATTGGCAACGAGAGTCATTCAATATACGATTAACCGCCCAGTCGGCATCGATATCGATATGCTAAGGGACGAACCCAATAAACTCTGACATCGGAAATGGGCCAGGCTTTAAGTATGGCCCACTACGACATAGAGTGGGTTCGAACGGTTCCGAATAACCATAAAATTCGGTGGCGACTCCTACTTCGATTTAAAATTCTATTCGATCCATCTCATATGGAAATTCTACGCCTCCCCAAAACCCGCGCTTCGCCGCGTCGGGGTGGACCTATGTCATGTCCACAGCGTTAGAATTTCTAGGGGATTACAGTTGGTATCAGAGCATTGTTGCTCCCGACTCTTACACCTGATTCTAGGAAAAATACCAGTAAATGATTTGAACATTAAAGAAATATTAGTGAGAGATGGGTCGAAACAAAGAAAGGACTTAATTGTTAGGCTTACATGCTTTTGTAACTCAATGACTAGCATTGAATATTTGTTTCTTTTGCTTGGAAGAAGATGAATGAACAAGATGCGGCTCCAGATCGGGACAAGACCTGCTTAGAACTCTCAACGCCTGCTGACTCGAGGGACAACTTGGTGCTTCAAGAAAGATGCCGATGGGGACTTTTCAAGCTCCGGTTCAGTTTGCTTAAGCTACAGGTCAGATGATCAAGAGTAGATTCCTGTTCCATGATGTAGCAGTAGATCCAGATGGAGCAACACTAGACTAGTGTGCTCGTATCCCTACGAGATGATGAAGATATCCCGCGAATTCCTTTGTGGAACCTTAGAGGCCCGAAGATTCTAGATCTTATTCATATAGGATCATCGATTCTTTTCTTCCTTCCTCTATTTCTTCCAATTCTTCTCTTATATATTCTCATCTTCATTCACTTGGTGAATCCTTGTTCTATTCTTCTATTCTACCATCTTTCTCTTGAGATTCTTTGATTTGACCGAATTCCATCTCATTGAACCCCGTGAATAGTTACAAATATTTGAGGTTTAGTTAACCCCTTGTTACCTATGGTTTGAGGATTGTGAGTTATGCCCATTTAATCTAGTCTAGTAAATTTTTTGAGGTTTGATTTGAATGGTATTAGTAAATTAATGGACTTAGGATCGCGCCTTAATTGTTAACCGTGGGTTATAGGTTACTTTGATTATTTTGGAGTACTTAGAGTTGAATATATTTTGGAGTAGTAAGAGTATGTTATATTTGATGGATACCTAGTACCTAACCTAGAACCGAACTAAGTGTAACTGATAATATCACTTTGGAATTCTTACCTAATGCTTATTCGATGGATGCATCATGAATATTTGGGATCATGGAGTGTTGTTTAAAGTGTTAGCCTGAGTGTTGTGGTACCATTAAAGGTTTTCATTAATATCGTTAGAAATTTTGGTTGACATAGATTACCCGTGTTTCTTAAGGATTAGATCGTTGATCGTTGTTTAAGGTTGTAACCTACGAACTTTGGAGTTGAGTGATCTAACATGGATAAATCATTTCTATCCTTGAAGAAGAGAACTATGGACGTCCGTCCGCACCGCCCGGCGCCACGAGCCCGCCCGCGCGGGACCGACCCAGTTTTCAATCGCGGCGGTCACCCAGGCGCCCCCTCCCGGTCGGGGGCCGGTCCGATCTCGCGTTCGGGGCAATGTGGCGGACCTCGATTCGGATGACGATTTAGACTTGTACTAGACAGCCGAGCGCAGGCGCCTGTGTTTCCGTTGGAATCGATCGAGTCGTGGTTGTAAATGTTTAAAGGCCGATATGTTTGGTAAGGCGACCTTTTTAGTGAACCGAATTTGTTTCCAATTTTTGGAGTCGCCATGGAGTCAATTATGGGGACTTGTAAACCGTTCAAGTCAACTTTGATTCATAGCCGGCTCAAAGCTGAGTGGTACGGGACCTAAAGATAAAGACTTGTACCCTTAAGCACTCCATGTCTGGAATGACTCTCATTGCCAATGGTTTCAGACATCCGGAAACCGTCGATTATGAGTAAGGGGTGAGGGTATGTATTGGGAAGCCAACGGCCCCTAGACATCGACACCAAATCCCGCCCGCACATAGCGGCCTCTACTAATCAATCGGTGGGCTGATAGCTTCGTTCCTTTGTTGTGGCGGAAGTACAGTAACATCCATTGTTTTAACCCTCTACCTTTTTCTATGTCGGTTGTTTAAGGACAAGTAAGTTTTATCGTCGAAGTAGTTATGTTTACATTCTTTGCATGCGATTTCACGTGACCAGCAGGCCATGAAAAGGTGCACGTAGGAGAGTAGAGAGTACTAATATTATATGTGTTCCGGTCACGGAAACAATTGACCCAGCTCTGGGTCCGGGTCGCGTGATCGGAATGTTAGTAATCAGTTGACCACTCGGTTTCCTTTAATCTCTCCTTTATCCCCCTCCTTTGATCGGACCTTCCCGGCAGAGTTGGCCTGCTCCCTGCACAATGAACGCACAGGGCCCCGGAGGTTGTCCGAGGGAACCCTCTCCGATGCCTAAGTCAGTCCGTGAAATGCCTTGATGAACCTAGCTCGTGAGGAACTAGGTGGCGTTTTAAGAGTGGGAGTCTAGAGAGAGAAAATCCAACCCCTTTCTTGTGGGAAAGGGTTGAGTATTTATACCTTCCCACAAGAGAGGGAAGTAGGAGGGGAGTGGATGGATAAGGAGGTGACAAGTGGCGTCTTCCCATCCACCCATTCCTAATTACCTTAGGCAAAATGACGGGAGGGCCCCTGGGGGTCTTGGCCCTGTCAATCAGGGACATCCCCAGGGCAGGCGGATTTTGAACCGTGGCCGCTGAGCTCTAGCAGGCTGCGTTGGCTTGCTGGCCCGGCGGTCGACTGTTTTCCTTAGCGTTTATGCTTTTATTTTGACTGCTTGCCAGGGACTGGCCTTTGGGCATTATAGGCGTTCCTCTGGGGGCCTGTCCGGCAGGCAATTAGTGACAGGCTGTCGACCCCAATCAATTGGCCCTCGTCAGCAGGGGGAAAGCAAGGCTTTCCTTCTGCTGGCGACTCTTGCTTGGAGGGAGGTTGACTTACTTCCATGTCTGCTACCGCATTTAATGCTTTGCGCCTTCCCAAGGAACGAAGCGCAGTTCACGTCAGGTATACAAAGAGTTGAGAGTGTTTTTGCAATGATTACACTTCTCCTCTTGATGGATTTTCGGGAACCGTGAAGAGTTCCTGATTGGTGGTTCTCCTTCCATGGTGGTTGGGACGTCATTAATGTTGTGCTTTCACTTGTATAAATCCCAGTTCTCTTCGTCATTTCTGCTTAGCCCATCTTCAATCTTTCCACTTTCTTTGTTTTAATCATGGTTTGGATCAAAAAATTCGTGACTCGCCGTGGAGTTCGCTCTATTACTTTCCTTTTCAGAGGATTCTGGAGGCTCCGGTACGCTCGAGCTGCTTATCGAGCCATTCGTCGCAGCCGTCGTTCACGGCCTTATTCTCATCGGAGTGGCAGGAAAATCTCCATCAGGTCGAGCAAACGTCTTAAGAGATCCTCACCCTCTGCTGCTCCCAGATTTAGGCGCTGCCCTCAGGGAGGGGGCTGCTTTGACCGGGGGTGCCACGAATGCTTTCCGTGGCTGCACCCTGAGCAGTTTGACCCTGACTTTTCTGATGCTGATTCCTCCCTGGAGTCAGGCCCCTCTTCTCCTGTGAGGAGAACAGGTTGTCGTACCTGCGACGAGTCCCAGGCTGTTCCCTTCGGCAGGGATTGGGAGGACAGTAGCCGAGACTCCGATGATAGCGAGGGTCTTGGTTGCTTGAGTGACAAGGATGGGGATGGACTCCCTGATGATCCTTTCAAGGATTCCCCAGACTGGGACTGGGGTTCGGATTTTAGGAGCCAAGGCAGCCCTGGGGACCATTCCCCAGATTTAGATGACGACTAGGCCTGCGTAGCAGGGTGTGGGCTTGTCGGGCCGGATTTTTAGGCCTTGTGTATTTTCTTTTCTTGTTCGACATAATATGAAATTTTCCCCTTTCTTTCCTTTCAAGGCTAATGAAATGAAGTTTAATCATCTTTGTTTTTTTTTTTGAATGAATGCGGGGATGACGTCGTCAGTCGAATTTTTTCCTCTGCCATTTTAGTTTTTCGAGGCCCTTCTTGGGAAGGGATGAACAGCCCGTGTTCAGCGTGCGACACGTGGGAGACTGTTGGGGGTGTCTTGTCAGAGAGGTCGTCCCTTGGGCTTCTTGGGCTTTATATAAGCCCTTCCTCCCCTCCATTCTCTTCTTTTACTTTTTCTGAGATTTCCAACTCCTTACACTCTCAAATCGCTTTTGTTGCTGAGCATTCTGCGAGGAACAAGAAGTATCCCCTGTCACTTTTTCCGGCGATTATCGGCGTTTTTAGGTTAGAAGTTCTTCTTTAAACCTTTCCTCCTCTTTTTCCCTTTCATAGCCAGTATGTCGCGAGTTCGCCCCCTTTCTTTTAATTCTTTGCTTGGGGGAACTGGGGATGGCGACAGTGGTAGGCGTGACCTAGCTTCTTCCTCCGGGGTCGGCCCCCGGGAAGAGGATGATCATCACAGGGGGGAGGGTGCTGAGTCACCCGAACCTGCTCCCTTCGATGTGGTCGATTCTGATGACGAGGCCCTGGAGGTGGACCATTCCAGGGTTGCCGGCCCCCTCATCCGTAGGGAGAGGGGGAGGATTTATTACTTGGATAAAAAGAAGTATTTGATCCCCCTAAAGACTTACCTTGAGGCCAAGAACAGGGACCTGATTCTGGAGAGCAATGCTGCTAGGGCAATTGAACAGTTCTATAACTTTGGGGAAGGGTACACAGTCGTAGTTCTGGGGGAAAAAGACACAGTGTGCTGTCCCCCGGAGGGTTGTGTGGCCGTCTACCATAAGGCCTTAGAATTTGGCCTGCGATTCCCACTACATCCCTTCTTGGAGGAAACCTTCAGGAGGATGAATGTCGCCATTGCCCAGCTAACAGCCACAGCCATTAGATCCTTAGTAGCTTACACTTGGACCTGCCCTTTTCATGGCGAGGGGCCTTATATTGACGCCCTTCGCTTTATGGTCGGTCTTCAAATGGTGTCCTCGTCAGGGGGGGATGGCTCCCCTGGTTATTGGTCTCTGCAGAGACAAAAGAAGTATGCCTTGGTCTGGCCGGCTTTGAGCAGCCTGAAGGACTGGAAAAATAACTTTTTATACGTCCATAGCGCGTCAGGGTGGAAGATTCCTAGGCACTTTAGGAATCATGTCCACACCCGTATGGAAACACGCGAGGAGTACCACCCAGGCGTCGGGAGGAAGGCCCTGGAGGTCAAGTTGAGCGCGAAGGAGGAGATTTTGATTCAAAAGTTTGAAATTGTTGCGGACAAACATGGCACCTTTGGTCCTGCCTTCTGGCTCCCTCACGCGGAGCTTATTACGACAGACGAGTACTTGCTCCCCTTGGGCCCGATTCCTGGCCTTGAAGGTAGTTCTAGGGAGTTTTTGCTGTCAGGATTTTCCAGAGACTTTATTTCTCCTTGCTTTTTAGATGACCGCCTTTCCCTTTCTGCAGATTCCTATACTTGGCGCTGGACAAAGAAGCAAGTCAGGAAGACTGGGCTTGAGTGAGGATCTAGTCGTTCTCTCGAAGCGTCCTTCTCTCCCTGCGAATTTCAGGAAAGGGAGCAAAGCCTTAATGAAGCTTGTAAAAGACTTTGCTGCTGGTCGAAAATTGCCTCTCCCTCCCCGGTTGCCTTCGTCGAAGCCGGCGACCCCTACCCCCAGTATCCATGAGGGGGAGGCTGAGGTCTTTTCTGGAGCTACCCCCTCCCCTGGTCAGAAGCAGGGTGCTTCTCCAGCTGGGCCTCGAGCTTCTCAGGGAACGCAGCCTGAGAATTCCGAGGGAACTGGGGAAAATGTTCCCTTGGAGCTGAGGAGGAAAAGAGACAGGGAACCTCCTAGTGCTGATGTGGTGGATCTGGAGGCGGATGTTACCACCCCTGAGGCGAAGCGTCCTTCCCGTGAGCTTCCAAGTACCCTCTTCCCGGAGGAAAACGCAGAGTTCCACTACATTGCTGGTGACAGTGTGGATGTGTCAGGTCTGCTTTCTGATTCCGGTGCCGTCTTGGCTGACCGCCTCACCAAATCTGTGACCTCGACTTCTCATCAAGTGCTTCAGTACATCCAGCGTACCTCTAAGGTTCTGCTGGCGTCTGCCGAGCTGGCGGCTCTCAGCCGCCTGAGTGATGAAGAACTGACGGTCACACCCGGGGCTCCTCCTCCTGACCGCCTTGCTATGGTAGAGAGGGATATTACCTTGATAAGCTCCTTGAAGGATAAGCTGGCAAGGCAGGAGGGCGAGCTAGAGGAGGTAAAGAAGCAGGCTGGCAAGTGGAGGCTGCAGGGGGAGAGGGCTGTAAAAGAAATAGCCAAGCTGGAGGCTGATTTGAAGGAGAGCCGCCTGTCGATGGATCGAGCTAACCTCTCTTTGGCTGAGATGGGGCACTTAAAGGGGAGAGTGGCTGACTTGGAGGAGCAATTGTCCAGAGCTAACTTAACTTTTGAACAGGCTAAAGGAGAATGGAAGAAGGAGAAAGAGACCCTGGCAAAGGAGACTGAAGCTGCGGTGGACGCCAGCTTCGCGAGCGGTGCCAACTCTTCCCTGGAGTTGGTGATGGAAGTGATGGGGAAATGTTCCCCACCTTTGATGAGGAAACCTTCCGGAATCTCTATACTGCCAAGAATGAAGCTCGGGCGGCCAGGCAGCCTGAGGCAGACGCCGGCCCTCGTCAGGATGCTCCGTGACGCTCCTTTCTTGTAATAGTCTTACTTTTCTGTGCTGAACCTGTGTTATGGCCAGTTTTGTCTGTAATATTTGTCCTTTTGGTTTCTTCGCCTTAACTTTGTAAAGACTTCCTACCCTTAGTGGGTTTTGCTGTGGAATATTTTCTGGTTTTGCTTTTCTTCGTTTCTTTAAGGTATGCTTTGATCTAGAACTCGGGGGATCTTTCCCTAATGTTAGTCGTGCGTAGCGTAGCTCGTCCCTGATTTCTGTTTGGAATCCAGGGGGCTTGCTCCCTGTCTGCCCAGAGGTAGGCTGGGAGGTCTGCGTTTCTTATGCAAGGTTGGGGAGCCTGCCCCCCAGTCCTCGTTGACCCAGCCTGTCCCTGGCTTTTGTTCAAAGTCCAGGGGGCCTGCCCCCTGCCTGCCTGGAGGTAAGTAGAGAGGTCGTCATGCGTTTTTTATACAAGGTTGGGGAGCATGCCCCCAGTCCTTGTTGATCTGGCCTGTCCCTGGCTTTTGTTCAAAGTCCAGGGGGCCTGCTCCCTGCCTGCCCAGAGGTAAGCAGGGAGGTCTGCGTTTTTTATACAAGGTTGGGGAGCATGCCCCCAGTCCTTGTTGATCTGGCCTGTCCCTGGCTTTTGTTCAAAGTCCAGGGGGGCCTGCCCCCTGCTTGCCCAGAGGTAAGCAGGGAGGTCTGCATTTTTTATACAAGGTTGGGGAGCATGCCCCCAGTCCTTGTTGATCTAGCCTGTCCCTGGCTTTGGTTCAATGTCCAGGGGGCCTGCCCCCTGCTTGCCCAGAGGTAAGCAGGGAGGTATGGAATTTTTTGTTGGGGTGTTCATTTTCTTTAGCTTTGGCAACAGGGGGCCTCCCCCTATTGCCCCCTGCTCGTTTGTGTGTGAAAATGCAAGTTTGAATAGGCAACGAGTATGAATCTGAAGCTCTCTCATTTCTTTATAAAAATTTTGACACAAGGGTGGTCGGAGCCGTCGACATTCTTTGACCGTTCTCCGCCATTGTTTTTCAGCAAAATAAAAACTATCTTTAGACTCGGTTTAGACATAATATTTCTTCAGGGTGTCCGCGTTCCAGTGAGCATTCAACTCTTGTCCTTCAAGGTTGGCGATTTTATATGTGCCTGGTCCCAGGATTTGAGTTACTTGGTATGGACCTTTCCAGTTGGCACTTAGCTTCCCGTGCTCCCTTGATTTTCCAACAGCCTGCGTTTTTCTGAGAACCAGATCACCCATCTGAAAATTTCTCTGGTGTACTCTTTTGTTGTAGGCTTTTCTCATTCGTTGCTGGTAGGCGACGATGTTGGTACTAGCCTCCTCCCTAATCTCACTGACTAGATCTAAGGCCTCAACCATTGCAGCTTCATTCTCAGTTTGGTCGTATTGCAGGGAGCGCAGAGATGGGATCCTGGCCTCAATTGGTAGTAGAGCCTCTGCTCCATATACTAGGCCGAACGGGGTCTGGCCTGTAGATTCCTTTTGGGTGGTCCGGATTGACCAGAGTATGCTGGGAAGCTCGTCAGCCCATCTGCCCTTGAGGTCATCTACCATCTTCTTAAGGCCATTCAAGATCTGCTTGTTGGCTGCCTCTGCCTGTCCATTGGTTTGAGGATGGTAGACGGCCGAGTAGGCAACCGCGATGCTATGGCTTTCTAGCCAGATTCTCAGGGGATCATTGTCAAATTGCCTGCCATGATCAAACACCAACATTTTTGGCAGGCCGAATCTAGTGATGATATTCCGCCATATCACTTTTATGACTGCTGGTTCGGTAATGTTGGGCACTGCTTCAGCTTCTATCCATTTGGTGAAGTAGTCTATAGCCACGATCAAGAACTTCCTGCCCCCGGTGGCCACCGTGAAAGGTCCTAGTATGTCCATCCCCCACTAAGCGAAAGGGATGGGGGATAGGATTGGCCTGAGTTCCTGGGCCGGGACATGGACTGACGGAGCGAAGAGTTGGCATTTTCTGCACTTCTGGGTCAGGCTTCTGGCATCTGCTAGCATGGTAGGCCAGTAGTAGCCTGCCCTCAGGGCCTTGTGGGCCAACGATCTTCCTCCGATGTGATGTCCACAGATTCCTGAGTGGATGTCCTCCAGGACTTCGACAGCCTGGTCTGCCCCTAGGCATTTGAGCAGGGGGTAAGTGAAAGATTTCTTATAGAATTCTTCTCCAATGATTATGAACCAGGCTGCTTTGGCCTGTACCTTCCTCTTTTGTATCGGATCTGATGGCAGGATGCCATGCTTTTTGAACTGGATGAGGGGGGTTATCCAATTTTCCGGTCCTTCCTCGACAGTGCTAATTGCCTGACAGGCGCTGGTGGATTTTTCATGCAAAACATCAACCCACACCGATCTCCGTATGTCTTGTAGGCTGGAACTGGCCAGTTTTGACAGAGCGTCGGCTCGGTTGTTCTGTGATCGAGGTATTTGCTGGATTTCATAGGACTTTAGGCCCGACAACTCTTGCTTTACTTTTTCAAGGTATGTGGCCATGGTCTGGTCTCTGGCCTCATACTCTCCGTTAATTTGATTAGCAATGAGCTGAGAATCGGTAGCTAGTGTAACTCGCTCTGCCCCTGCGGCTTTAGCCAGTTTTATCCCTGTGAGCACAGCCTCGTATTCCGCCTCGTTGTTTGATGTCGGGAAGGTGAATCTGAGTGCATGCTCAAAATCCACTCCCTCAGGGCTGGTTAGCACGGCGCCTGCACCTGCACCATTGGTTGTTGAGGATCCATCAGTGTGCACGATCCACTCCTCGGCAGGGGGATCCTCTTCCCCTGAATGAGAGCATTCGGCCAGGAAATCGGCCAAGGCTTGGGCTTTGATGGCCGTCCTTGGCTGGTATGATATCCCCAACCCACTTAACTCGATCGCCCATTTCAGCATTCTCCCTGATTTCTCAAACTTTTCCAACACTTTTTCCAGTGGTTGGTCGGTGAGGACCACAACGGGATGTGCGTCAAAGTAGGGTCTGAGTTTTCTGGCTGCAACGATGACTGCATAGGCGGCTTTTTCTATCAGGGGGTAATTTCTTTCTGCTGTTCCCAGGGCGTGACTCACAAAGTAGATGGGTTGCTGTGAGTTTGCTTCCTCCCTTAGGATGACGGCACTTACCGTTGTGTTTGTGACAGCAATGTATAGGTACAGTTTTTCTCCGGCTACCGATCTTGCCAGGGTAGGGAGTTTCTTTAGGTGCTCCTTCAATTGCTCGAAGGCTTTCTTTTGTTCATCCTCCCATTTGAATTGCTTGTTGCCTTTTAATATTTTGAAGAAGGGGGTGGACTTGTCTGCCGACCTGGCGATAAACCGAGCCAGGGCGGCCATTCTGCCTGTAAGCCGCTGAATATCCCTGATGGTTTTAGGCTCCGGGAGGTCTAGGACCGCCTGAACTTTCTCGGGGTTGGCGTCTATCCCCCTGGAGCTGACCAAGAAACCCAGGAATTTCCCGGATCGGACCCCGAATGTGCATTTTTTCAGATTCAGCTTCATCTTATATGACCGCAGGGAAGAGAATGTCTCCTGAAGGTCTGTCGGATGCTCTTTGTCCCCCTTACTTTTGACGATTGCATCGTCGATATAGGCTTCCAAGTTTCTTCCTTTTTGATTTTCAAAGACTTTGTCTACCAATCACTGATAGGTGGCGCCTGCATTCTTCAGCCCAAATGGCATCATCTTGTACATGTAGGTGCCATGGCTGGTTATGAAGGCGCACCTCACTCTGTCTGGCTGCCAGAGGTACACTTGATGGTACCCTGAGAATGCATCCAGGAAGCTTAGCGTGGTGTATCCGCTAGTGGCGTCCACTAGTTGATCTATCCTGGGCAGAGGGTAGCAGTCCTTAGGGCAGGCCTTGTAAAGATTTGTAAAGTCTACGCACATTCTCCATGCTCCTGACGACTTTTTTACCATCACAACGTTTGCTAACCACTCAGGATAGTCACAGACTTCGATGAAATCCGCCTTTAGGAGTTTGTCTATTTCTTCTTTTATTGCTGCATCCTTTTCTACGGACATGTTCCTTTTCTTCTGCTTCGGGCGAGCCTCCGGATTAATGTTCAACTTGTGAACAATAAAAGCCGGGTCGACCCCTGGCATCTCATCTGCAGAGTAAGCGAATACGTCCCTATTTTCTCTCAGG
The DNA here is from genome assembly GCA_958450325.1 of Agrostemma githago. Taxonomy (NCBI): domain Eukaryota; kingdom Viridiplantae; phylum Streptophyta; class Magnoliopsida; order Caryophyllales; family Caryophyllaceae; genus Agrostemma; species Agrostemma githago. The sequence continues at coordinate 49,005,748 of OY288246.1, read as the reverse complement.
ACTGCAATTAGTTCCTTTTGGTAGGACTCCTCCAGGTCGGCCCCTATAAGGACCTGCCTTCCTGGTTCTAAGTCTACTAGCATGCTTTCCCCTTCAGGCTCTAGGTGGACTGATTCTTGCTGGGCAGTCGGGATCTCACCTTCCCTGCTGGGAGAGCATTGGGCTTTTCGCTTTCCTTTTCTTTCTGTCTCATGGACTTGCAGGGCCATGGATTAACAGTATCTGGCCGACTCCTGATCCCCGTGGACCTTCCCTTCCATGCCAAAGTCTGTTACATAGGCTATGGTGAGGGCCCTAATTGATATAGCAGCTTCTATTTCATCTAGGGTGGCTCGACCTATCAGGGCGTTGTACGCAGATTTGGCATCCACCACAACAAATGACGCCCTGACATTTCTGGCCGAGGTCCCCTCCCCAAATGTCACCGGTAGATCGATAACTCCCATGGGTAGCATGCCTGCCCCATTGAACCCATACAAAGATCCGGGGGCTGGCTTCAGATGTCTTTTTTTTAGATTCATTTTCTCAAAAGCGTCTTTGTATAAGAGATTTGTGTAGGCGCCAGTGTCCACCATACACCTCTTGACAATGTGATTGCTAATTTCAAGGGTTAAGACCAGAGGGTCACTATGCGGGTACACGACTCTCCCTGCATCTTCAGGGGTGATGCTTAGGGTAGTGCCCCTTGGACTCCCTGCCCTCTCGGCGTAACAAATTTGGTTCCGCAGTTCGCGGATCTGCCTTTTCTGGCTATGTCTGCTGGTCCGCCCTTCTGCATCTCCTGATACTACATGGATGACCGTGCGATTTTGGGCTGAGCCTTCAGGTTTGTCCGTCGCCTCTTTTTGGGGTTTGTTCCTTGCTGCATAGTTACTCAGCCAGCCGTTTCTTATTAGTTTCTCTATTTCATCTTTTAAGTGGCGGCATTCCTCCGTGTTATGGCCTATGCAATCGTGGAACGTCCAGAATTTTTTGGGATCCCCTTTCGGGCTGCGCGGCTTGTTTGGACGAGCCCATTTTGCTGTTTCTTTTTCTAATTCGAAGATTTCTGCTCTCGGCCTATTGAGGGCCGTGTAGCTGTCAAATCTTGGCTGGTATGTTGCGCGTTCTTTCTTGGGGGTGTCTGCCTCTTCCCTCTGTTTGCCTGTCTCATTTCTGCCACGTCCACCCTGCGGTCCCCCTTGCGGCCTTGCTTGGCCTGCAGGGGTATCCGGCAGGCTGTGAAACTCTTCCTGCAAAATAAACCCTTCAGCAATTTTCCTGGCCATGGCCAAGGTTTCTGGCTGGGCCCTGATCATCTGATTTTTCATTTCTCCTGGGAGCAGGGAGATTGTCAGGGCGTAAGCGGCGGTGGAGTCATCGATCTCCCTGACTTGCTAGTAGGATAAGTCAAACCTTCTTAGGTACTCCCTTACACTTTCACCCTTTTTCTGCTTTAGGGTCATAAGATCGAAGCGAGTGAGACGTCTCCTTTTGTTCCCTGCATATTGTTCGAAGAAAACCTCGGCCAACTCTATGAAGAACTTGATTGATCCTTGGCGGAGGTCCCTGAACCACCCTTGTGCGAGCCCTACCAGGGTGGTTGGGAAGACTTTGCACCAGATAGCGTCATCCACGTCGTACATGCCCATGTGGCTCTCGAATGCCGCCAGGTGGTCCTCTGGGTCTGTTGTCCCGTCAAACTTAATGGTGGGCATTTTAATTTTCGGGATGGGGTATTCTTGTACCTCAGGATGAAGTGGGGTTTTTGTGGGCCTGCCTACCATTCGTGACCTGCTTTCCCCAGACTGGTTACCGTGAATATCCCATTGTCTATGGATCGGTTTCCTCGTACTGGGGGAGCGGTGCCTTGGTGGCGGCCTGCTTGCTGCTTCGTCTTCTGTCGCAGGGGAGATTTGTCTGGGTCTCTTTCTCTGAGAGTGGCAGAGGTTCTCGTCCTGGTGGTATCTGGATTTAAGTGGTTGCCCCCGATTGAGCCTAGACTGCAGGCTTTGGGACAAACCCGAGGCTGGCTGTTCCTTGGCCGCCGGTGTTAACCTGGAGAAGACCCCGCCCTGCTTTTCTCCCAGGCGCTTAGATATGGGCTCCTTGTGCCTCATCCGCTCCTGCAATTCTCGGGACAAACCTCTCTGTTCTCTAGACGCGGATTCTGTTGTGTGAATGGAGAATGCCTGCTGGACAGGTGGCTCTGGGCTGCCCGTTGTGATACGCCTCTGCACCTGCGCGTATGCTTGTGCCGTCCTTCTTGCTTTCCTCTGAGTGTTTCTGGCGGTGGTTCGCTTCGTGCCCCCAGCTCCATCCCTGCTTATTGAGGGTGGCTGCCTGGGGGCCGTTGCGACCCTGCCTACCAGGTCCTCAGGAGTGAACTTCTGGTTTAGCATTGCAGAGAAGAAAGCGGCTGTCTGCGCCATCTGAGCTGGGGTCAGGTTCAGAGTGTGCCCTGGGTGTGTCCCCAACTCCGGTGCTACAGCGGCGTTTGGCACGCCTAGGAGACTGGTTCCTCCCACCCCTAGGATCGCGGCGGGAGGAGCCCTCTCTGGCTGTGGCATGCCGTACAGGGGGGTCACCGGTGGGACCGTCGGACCCGCCCCCGCACTGGCGTCAACGATTTCCGGCATGATCACTTTGATTGGTTTAGTTTTTGTAATTAGGAATGGTTGATTTTTATGTGGGTAATCCGTGAATACAACCAGATCTTCCCCACAGACGGCGCCAAATTGTTCCGGTCATGGAAACAATTGACCCAGCTCTGGGTCCGGGTCGCGTGATCGGGATGTTAGTAATCAGTTGACCACTCGGTTTCCTTTAATCTCTCCTTTATCCCCCTTCTTTGATCGGACCTTCCCGGCAGAGTTGGCCTGCTCCCTGCACAATGAACGCACAGGGCCCCGGAGGTTGTCCGAGGGAACCCTCTCCGATGCCTAAGTCAGTCCGTGAAATGCCTTGATGAACCTAGCTCGTGAGGAACTAGGTGGCGTTTTAAGAGTGGGAGTCTAGAGAGAGAAAATCCAACCCCTTTCTTGTGGGAAAGGGTTGAGTATTTATACCTTCCCACAAGAGAGGGAAGTAGGAGGAGAGTGGATGGATAAGGAGGTGACAAGTGGCATCTTCCCATCCACCCATTCCTAATTACCTTAGGCGAAATGACGGGAGGGCCCCTGGGGGTCTTGGCCCTGTCAATCATGGACATCCCCAGGGCAGGCGGATTTTGAACCGTGGCCGCTGAGCTCTAGCAGGCTGCGTTGGCTTGCTGGCCCGGCGGTCGACTGTTTTCCTTAGCGTTTATGCTTTTATTTTGACTGCTTGCCAGGGACTGGCCTTTAGGCATTATAGGCGTTCCTCTGGGGCCTGTCCGGCAGGCAATTAGTGACAGGCTGCCGACCCCAATCAATATGTATTAGCAAATTAGTTTTAACGTGATAATACGAATATTAGTCGTTCTCGTGGTATACCTTACCTGGTATTCTGCTTAAGATGCGTCGGCTCGGTATTAATGGGGATGCGTCGAACCATGCATGGTGAACACCGGGACTAATACGGAACCCGACCATCGCTGTTCACTTTTAGCTTATTTACGTTTTGATTTCCGTGTTAGGTGATTTAGCATGCGATTATAAGGTCATAAAAGCAATAAATCATACAAAAGCTGTAAATGCGAATGTAAGTAAATCACGTAGTGAGGAGTTGCACCCTCGGAGTATACGCTAATCGGGACACGATGCATAGATAGTTGAGAACGGATCTCAAAACTACTTAGGTCTATTTGGAGTGTTTTAGTGTTTATGGTTGAAGTTGGGACGTTACGTGTTTTAGTAAGTGTGATGGACATAACGTCCACTTTTGACATTATCATAGTGCATAATAAACGTACAAAAATGTAAAGTTTTGTTTAGACGACAATCTAGTGACGATTCGACTTCAAAGGCGGATCCTCCTAGCTCGCCTGGTGATTTCGCCAGAGTTCCGTTACCGTTGACCCTTTCTGCGACTAATCCGGCAGAGCTCCGCTACTACTTGCTAGTTCTGCGGCTAATCCGGCAGAACTCCGTTAGACTCGAAGTAGCTAGTCGAACATAGGCATCTCAGGATCGAGTGGAGTGCTCGAAGGTGAAGAGTAGCATCGATTTATCGGAACTACGATAGAGTGGATCGTTTCTTTCGGGTGTCAGAGTGCGAGCCCTTAGCGAGAAACTCTTACGAGTGAAGAGGGAAGAGAGTATTTATTGTTTGTCGAATGAAGGGGGTGGAGGGGGGTATTTATAGGTGTTTTCGGCTCTCGTCACCTGGATGGACGCCTGAGTCCAGGCGCACCAAAACTCAGGCGTCTGGGTTTAGGCGTGTGAAGCCTAAGGCGCGGAAGGTGAGGCGCTTGAGATTTTGAAGATACGATTTTGATCCTTTCCCTAACCGAGACTTGTATGTATTATACAAGACTTGTGGATTAAAGTATCCCCCCTCTTGAACTAGTGCCGTTGTGCCGAGTGAACCTCGGGTGCGCGTCCCGAGGTTTGCTTGGCGCGGTGTTGACTCGGTTCTTGTTTAGGGACCGACTCGGGGTCCCGGTGTCAGAATTGACTCTAATTAGTGTCTTTGCGACCGTAAGGACACGACTAAGGCTGCTCTGATGTTAATTTAATTTTTTTGAGTAATTATTTGATCCGTTCTACAGAAAAACTATCTAAAACATTGCGAGCTCGCGTCGCGTTGCAGTCCGATCGTCATCGAGTGTTTGTTGGGCACTCCTGCAACCACCAGGTCCAAATCTGGGTGTCTACATAAGCCCCCACTTTGACTGAGGCTTGGACAAGGCGAAAGTCAAAGTATAGACACCCAGGTCAATCGAGTATTATGACCTAGTGGCTGTCCGGTCGGGTCGTTTTAATTCTGTTGGATTACGTGTTGAGGCTCGCCAGCCAAGGCTTAGAAATCATACCTAACGTCCTTGCCTGTAGTCGCCTATCGGGGCCCGTGGCCGTGCTTGCCGTCTTGTTCTAAGTTTTTCATGCTCGTGCGTTTTGTCTTTTCGGATGTTCAAGAATCCATTCAATTTTGGATTACCTTTTGATTGTGTGTAACGCGTCAAGCGCAAATGTGAATTTTTTTTTTGTATGTGTCAGCTTTCATTCGAACAAATGTCGTCGGGATGCCTATGACCCCTTGGACCTAACGAAATAAGATGCCTTTGGGATGCTTTTCACCTTTCAGACACGAAAATAAAATGAAATAAAATGCTCGAGGGTGTCAGTATCCCCTCGAATAATCGCCTTTCGGGATGCTTATGACTCCTTGGACACGAAAATAAAACGAGATAAAATGTTCAAGGGCGTCATCCACTCGAACAATCGCCTTCGGGATACCTATGACCCCTCAGACACAAAAATAAAATGAGATAAAATGCTCGAGGGTGTCAGTATCCACTCGAACAATCGCCTTCAGGATGTCTATGACCCCTCAGACACAAAAATAAAATGAGATGAAATGCTCGAGGGCGTTAGTATCCACTCGAACAATCGCCATCGGGATGTCTATGACCCCTCAGACACGAAAATAAAATGAGTTAAAATGTTCGAGGGCGTCAGTATCCACTCGAACAATCGCCTTCGGGATGCCTATGACCCCTCGGGCAAAACACGTTTGAGCGTGTCAGTATCCGCTCAAACTCAAATTGTTGTTGCTGTGTCTTCAGAATAACTAAGACCCTTTGGGCAAAATATGTTTGAGTATGTCAGTATCCGCTCAAACTCAAATTGCTGTTGCCTTCAGGATAACCAAGACCCTTCGGGAAAAATATGTTTGATCGTGTCAGTATCCGCTCAAACTCAAATTGCTGTGGAGGTATAAGACTCCAAAACGTTCGAACGTGTCAGTATCCGCTCGAACTTAAATTCTTGTGGAGGTATAAGACTCCAAAACGTTCGAACGTGTCAGTATCTGCTCGAACTTAAATTGCTGTGGAGGTATAAGACTCCAAAACGTTCTAACGTGTCAGTATCCGCTAGAACTTAAATTGTTGTGGAGGTATAAGACTCCAATATGTTCGAACGTGTCAGTATCCGCTCGAACTTAAATTGTTGTGGAGATATAAGACTCCAATATGTTCGAACATGTCTGTATCTAGGGGTGTTCACCGTTCCAAACCCGAAACGGACCAGACCGGCAACCAAAAAAATCCAAACCCGCAGACCAGACCGTTAACAAATAAAGAAACCCGGACCGGACCGACAAAATACACTAAATTTGATTAATTTTTTTAAGTGTGGACTGGACCGGACCGGAACGCGGACCGGCAACCAAGTTTTTGAAGACCCGCGAACCGGACCGGCATGTAGCTGTGGACATGACATAGGTCCATCGCGACGCGGCCACGCGCGGGTTTGGGGAGGCGAATGAATCTCATGTGAGATGGATCTCGAATTGAAATTTAAATCAAAGTAGGAGTCGCCACCGAACTTTGTGGGAGTTTGGGCCCGTTCGAACCCACTCTATGTCGTAGTGGGCCATGTACCAAATATGGCCCATTTCCGATGTCAAAGTTTATCGGGTTCGTCCCTTAGCATTTGATACCGATACCGACATTATCGGTAATCGAATATTGAATGACTCTCGTCGCCAATGGATTCAGACATCCGGAAAACATGGTTCTGAGTAAGGGGTGAGGGTACGTGTTGGGAAGTTCACAAAGAACACCCAACCCCGCCCGCACTTAGCGGCCTTTACTAAGATATTGTTCGATTTTTATGTCCACGCGTTAGTTCGACGATTGAATTTTATGCGAAGAGTATTTTTAGACTAAACAAGTGAATTATGTTTGCTAAGTCGTTTTAATGCATCTAAAAATTAACGTCAAAGTTGTGTTTTAGCATGCGAGATTCATTTTAGTATAATAAAACAAACGAAAAGAAATTGTTAAAGACATGAACAAACGGGTTAGTAACGATTGATAAATTGAATAAGAAAAGGTAAACTTAATGCATGGTTTGAAGAAAGTTTGTGACACGTGATGGATTAGACACGTGTTGACCGAGGTCAAAAAAAAGATATTTATCGAAAACTTGAGATATGCCGAGAAAGACGCTTAAGAATCGATGCTGGAAAATAAAAAAGACGAAAGAAGAAAAAGAAAAAAAACACGGTTTCAGGGATCCGCGCGACCCGCCCGGGAAGGGCGCGACTTGCGCGGGAAGGCGTCTCGCCCGGGACGCGTACAGCTCGCGTCTCGGGTTGCTCTCGGTTTTGATTTTTCGAAAATCGTTAGTTTTAATAAATCGCGTACAAATATGAATCAACTTATACTCGACTTATATTTTCGATATTCGATTATGAAATCGATATCGAATGTTCGGAATGACTTTTTTATGAGAAAAGAAAGGATTTTGCAAATCGTTTTGTAAAATTAAATTGAAAAAAACGATGTTTGATTCTCTCCACGTTAAAAATCGTTGTGTTTTGTCTTATGAAACTATGTGACGATTTTTTTTAGTATCAACGAGATTAATTTAGTTCTTGTTAGATACGACATTTGACTATAGAGTCAATATCGTATTTTAAGAACGTTGTTTTATATGAAAATAGTTTGTAGTATTGATATTATGTAAATAAATGTGATGACGACCCATAATAAAAAAGACAGACGACATGACTCGAAGAAGAAGAAAAGGACGCGAGAAGGGAAGAGAGAAAGGAAAGAAAGGGATTGATTTTTACACCCTCAACCTACATGCTTTGTCTTCTCGGAATAGGGCTCGTCGGAATGTGGCTTAGACACGGGAGCGTCGAGATAATGTCGGTTAGTTTAGGGTGGTCTTTTGGGTCGTGTAAGGTGGCCGGTTTTTGGTCGGAGTCGGGTTGCACTATCGGTCTTTTAATGCTATGCTTGACGTTTGGATGTTACGAGGTTGTCGGGATGTCGATGTATATGTATGTGTATGTCGTAGATTTTGTAATTGTTGTGTCGGGGATTGAACGTGTTGAATTGTGTTGACGGGAGGGTCTATTTATAGGAGATGCCTAACTTGCAAAGGATAGGAATAAAAAGCAATTTGAGGGGAACGTGACTTACGCTTGCTTGGTGGGGAAGTCACGAAATCTGGCTAGTGTAGGGGTACTCGGCCGAGTACTCCTTGTACTCGGTGGAGTGTTCGGTCGGGAATCCTACCGGGGATCGAATTCCACCTTTTAACGGATTTGTTTAGTATTTTTCAAGGCTGATTTTTTTGTAGTGTTTGAGCTCGATCTGGACTCACGAGAGTGACACGGCTGGTTTACGTGTTATGAAAATATCTTTGACCGGGTTTTGACTCGGTCGCTAAAAGATGGTTTTGCCCCTGGTGTCGGATTCGACCTAAATTAGTCTTATTTGACTCGAAATGACCCACTGGGCCTGATTTTGAGGTTGGTTTTGTGAGATTTGTACTCCGTAAAAAGCCCAAGCCAAATACCATTGATTTCGAGCCCATATTCGAGTACGTTAAAGCACGTTTGCGTCCGATCATCATCGAGTGTTTTTCGGAAACTGCTATAGACACCTGGCAGTCAAAATGTGGGTGTCTACAGAGCCCCCACTCTGACTGAGGCTTGGACTACAAAAGTCAGAGTAGCTACTAGGCCAATCGTAGATTAAAACCTGGCAGACTTCCGATCGGGTCGCTTATAGTCCATTAGACTTGCGTAAAAGGGCTCGCCAGCCATAAGACAGAAATCATACCTGGATAAGTGTCGATAATTCCGTGGGGACCCGCCTAAAAAGTCTTGGGTGTGTCCGTTTGCAGACACATACCGTGTTCCGCTGGGGAGAATTGTATAATCTTGCTTCTGTAGTCTTAGGTGTACCTGTATGCTGACACATAGCTAATAGTATGTAACATTTAGGCGAAACACCGACTCACGCTGGGGAAGCAATTTTAGAAAATTTCGAATTTTTTTTTTTTGAAAAAAATGATGAATTTTTTTTGAAAATGTTTGGATTCTGCTGAAAAAAATAGGAGTACTCGGGATGACTTGACTCCTGTATCAGATTCTGAAGCGGATTCCTAAAGTCTTTAGGTTAGGCCTGTATGCCTATATGAATTAGGAGAAATAAGAATCCCTATTCCTAAGGTGACTAGGAGAGGATTTTCTCTACTATAAATAGAGGGTTCTTGCCCTTTAATCTTCATATTCAAATCCAAATAATCTCTTCTTTCTTAAAATCCTTTAGACTTTTAAGACAAAAAAAGTTCTTGCTATGGGTATCGAACATCTGACCACGATGTTTCAGGCGTGGGCCCAATTTTTCCGAGATGAAGACAAAGTTCAGCTAACTCAAATGGGAATTGTCTCTTTATTCCCGCTTCAGCGACTTAGGGTAGATTCGCACTTCCTCGATGCTTGCCTATCCTTTTGGGATACTACCCACCTTGTTTTCACATTTCCTCGAGGAGAAATATGTCCTTTTCCCGAAGAAATTGCAGTCATAGGCGGTTGGTACCCTAACGCTCGTCCTGCTATTCCCTCATTTTATCCTTATCCAAGGAGGAGATTAAGTGACTTTCTTGGTTTGTCCCATGCTGAGACAGCCCGTATGGTAAAGGGAGATTCTATTTCCCTATTTGACTTAGCCGATAAATTTATGAATTTTGACGGCATAAGAATTACTCCGACCCACAGGCGTAGGGCCTTCGCTTTTTGCATGCTGCACCGATACGTCTTTGAAGGGAAAATGGAGGCTGACTCGTGCTTAGGTGAAATCAGGTTAATTGGCATAGTTGACCAGATGGAGACGGGTCACAGCCCGGCTTGACTGACAACTGGGGAGATCATTATGGGCCTTGATGTTAGAAGACTTGACCTAGATCGACAATTGACAGGAAGTACTCGCCTTTTGCAGGTATTGGACCACGTTTTTCCTCCTTTTTTTTTTCCAAAAATCTGTCCGAATTTTCCGAAAAAAAATTTTCCCGAAAATTTTTCTTTTGTTTTTTTCGAAAATTCCTTTTTTTGATTTTTTTTTTCGAAAATTCTTTTTTTTTTGATTTTTTTTCGAAAATTCTTTTTCCGAGATTTTTTCGAAAATTCTTTTTTTCAAATTTTTTTGAATTTTTCTGAATCCAATTCACACGAACCCGTTTCTTTTTTGTCAGATCTGCCCATCCGAGCGCTTGTCGATCATAGAGCCCCTGGTGAGCATACCCAAATATCGTAGCTGCCAGATTACTTCAAGGAAACGACGAATAAGCTCGAGTCATCACATAAACCGGACTTATTGGGAGGAAGAATTAAAATTCCATGGTTAGCCCTTGATTAGATGGACCGTTATTTGGTGGTTTCTTTCGAAACTAACGGGGTTAGCCAAGAGAGACAAGGCCCGTTATTTGGTGATCCTGTCTTTGGATTGGACTGTCAATATCTACCCAGACCGCATCCTGAGGCAGTTTGGTTCGTTTCAGCAGATCCCTGAGACTGAAGCAATCATTAGCGTTTCGCTCCAATTGACGGACGCTATGTGTGACATGTGGCTACAACGTTGGTTTACCCGTGCCATATGGACCATACCCCGCCCCTGTCAAACCGTTTGGGTTTCCGAGGCATACCGAAAATGGGCTTCCGAGGAGTCTGAAGAGGCCCGCAAAGCTTTGAAGACCGACGAGGCTTTCGACTTGGTTCGCCGGGAAACAGTGAAGGATAACAGGGGGTTTTTTGACAGAGGGGAAACTCCTGCTACCCTTGTCCGACTGGAATCGGGTTCTAAGTCAAAAACTAAGACTCGAGCTAAAGAGACTGGTGCTAGCGACTTGGAGAGCGGATTCGAGTTCAAGGAAGCGAACCCGGGCTAAGGAGGTTCCCTTGGTGATTCGGGAGGGCTCACCTCCACGTCGTCTGACAGGCTAAAGTCGTATGCCTCAAATTACTAATTTATAATCACTTATAACCAACAAACTAAAACAATAGTATAATAAAAATAAGGGTCGAACCCACAGGGAATTGGTTTAACTATAACTGCGTACTAATATAGAATGATAAATAACTAATTAATTAAACAATAAGAAAGGGGGGTTTTGAATAATTATCTAACAACTAAATCTAATAAAGATGAAAACTTTGACTAAATCAAATGATGAGAAAGAACTTAGACCCAAGCACAAATCCACACTCAATAGCGATTGATCATTGTAAGATGGTTTCAATTAATAATCTTGACTACTCTATTGTGAATATGAAATTCCAATTCTCTTAAGAATAGTTAACTAAAACGAATCCCGTTCTTAATTAACCCTAACCGTAAAACAACCTAAACAATCCAGTTCTAGGTTCAATTAGACGGAAGCAATATAGATCTGAGAATTCAATAGAGAATAAATAGCACGTACAATCCAGTCGTACCTTAGATATTTATGTGAATTGCTTCTAAGTACTAATATCAACGTATCCCGTTCAATATTAATTCCTAGTTGTTACTAATGTAAAGTTAATCAGTAAATCCTACTCAATTAACGATACTAACGATAGAATGAAGGAATCAAGTACTAGTTGCGCATCTAGCAATCAATAACAACATTCATAGATTTAATAACAAAGCAATTCACAATAATCAAGATTAATAATTAAAACATTCAAACTCACAAACGATTATCAAGTGCTTCAAAGGCTTAAATCTAAGTAGAGAAGATTAGTTGCACATACTTATAATGGAAAATTAGGGTTCTTCAAAGGTCTCCCTTTTTCTCTCTAATCTTACGTTAAACTTGATGCGATGATAATCTCAACCTAAGGCTATATTTATCCTAATAAAAGTTTCCTAATAATAAAATAATAATAAAATATCCTAAGGATACTAGTAATACTAATAATAATAAAAACTAGTAATAGAGTTTCCTAAATAATATCAAAGTCTTAAAATATAGCAAATATCACGAGATAGGGACGGAATCGCGCATAAAGTTCCAGACCACCACGCGACTCGCCCAACCCTCGCGCGACTCGCGGGAGCGCGCGACCCGCGGGAACATCGCGCGACTCGCCTGACGTTCTGTTGCTGCTTCGTGCAATTCCTTGATTCCGTCGTTCCGGGTCTTCAAGTGGGCTTCCTTCTTCTTCATGCTTTAGTCGTTCTTAGCCCAAATCGACGGTCCAATGGTTAACATGCTCAAAATAGCCTATATTACATTTATACCAAATCGACACAAATGCAATACAAGACAACCGATTTAGCTCACAAAATAAACCAAAAACCGTCGTAATAACTACGACTAAATACGGCTCATCAAATATCCCCCACGCTTGAACCTTTACTCGTCCTCGAGTAAAACCCGAAGAACATCATAAACACAACCATCACTGATCCTATATGCGTGAGAATAACAATAACACACCGGCCCTCACTCGTCTTCCACCAATCTCCCTCGTTATGAGTTAAAGCACCTTCCAATCCAACATTTTCATGAAATTCAACTCACAAGCTCAACTAACTTAACACACCCAATATCAAACTATTATCATTGACCCAATTCATCAAAACAAGGCACATTAGCAAATAAATATAAGCTAAAATTCACATCTAACGCCCCTTATTTCTCCAATCCTAGAACGGATCACATGTGCTACAAATGTCACCGGTGGTACAAAACATATACCACAATATTCCACAACCCACACATGTGATCAATCCTAAACGCCTCTAATAGTTCAATATACCAAACAAAACATCACCAATCGCATAGAATTTAGTGCTACGACTACACCGCACCGCGATTCTTCTCACCTTAGCCAACTAATCCTACCCTTCCGACCTTCTATGTCACCCTTCTTATGACGCCAACACCAAAAACGGAGAAGTAGTAGTGATTTTTTTTCCTAATTCCCTCATTTTGCCTAGAGCGTCCGCCCTTGCGGATTTTCACTCTAGCTTTCATTTTTTCCTCACACTACTCTCGTGGCACGCAACTCGATTTTTCTTTTTACCCGGAGCGCCCTTTCGGGTTTTCACTCCGTCCTCGGCCACATTCCCCATTCTTGCCTAGGCGCCCTTTCCGGGTTTTCACCTAGCCGAGTTTATTTCTTTCTTTTTGTTTTCTTTTTTTAATTTTTTCTCTTTTTTTTTCTTCTTTTTTTTTTGATATTTTTTTTTTTGATTTTTTTGAAATTAAAATAACTGACGTAATACAAAATAACTACTATATACAACGAGATAATTTCCCTCCCCACGCTTGAATAACACACGCCCTCGAATGTGTGAATTAAGGACAACAAAATAAATGGGAAGAGAAATACCTCGGAGGCTGAAGAGTGAGAAGAGGAGCCGACGTCACGTGACTTAGCCTCACGTGACGCCCTCCTAGATGATCTCGCTTGCTCACGGGCCGCAAGCTCTGCATAAAACTCGGGAGATGGTTCCGAGTAGTCATTCGGGTGCAACTTCAACTGTAACCGATTCATACAAGGACCGAACTCAGCGGCCAACCTACTGTTATCAACCGATTCTTCGACTCGATCTTCTATTGATTCGCGCTAATCTCTCCAACGATCGAAATCAGACGTAACCTCGGGCTCCTCCACACCCGAGGCATTAGACTCGGTAGTCGGTTTAGGAAATTGCTCATCATGTTCAATGTAAAAATCAGCCGCAGTAGGCCCCAATGGTAACGGTTTCCCATCCGGACGAGGCAAAATCAAGAAATGCTGGTGGGACGTGCCGAGCGTCCAGATTAGGTGGTGTTTAGCAATCGGTCGCGAAATCATAGAACAACTTTCCATAAACTTAATGCTGATAGTAGTATCACCTACGACAGGAGAATCCGTCATCTGGGGTAGTCCAAGATATCGAGCTAAAAGAGTAATCATACCTCCCATCGGAATGTTTCCCGAGACCGCTTTCTGGTGCTTCTCACAACGAGTCAAGAATATATCGACCCAATCCGGGGTTCCCAAACATTCGGGCATCATGGCCCACAAATACATCAAATCCGCCCTAGGTAGATGTGTCGGTTCACCTTTACAAAGAAATGTGGAGTTCAAAAGTCGGTGAACATAACGAAGGGCGGGGTGACGAATATCAGCATTCTTAGCTCCTACGTTACCATATGCATGGCCGGCAATTTTCAACCAAAACGCATCCATCATTCGAGAAGTAGGGGTCAAAAACTCCGCTCCCCCTCTCGGAGCTATACCCAACGCCTCCCTCAATTCCGTGAAATCTACATTTCGTTCCGCATCTCCGAGATGAAAAGTAATGTGAGGGGGGTCGTCATCACGATGGACTTCTAAGGTGGACAAGAATTCAAGTGTGTAGCGCTTATACGTGTCTGCGTGCTTATCATAAAAGTTCGCAAGCCCAATACGAGTCAATAACGTATACACCTCATCAATTATCCCAAGCAACCTCAATGCCAAATTATCGACAAACTTAGTCGACATAACAACTCGATCAAATAGTTGGCGCCACACCGCTTTCTGTTTCGTACTCAAATTCTTACATCCCATATAGTCAACCACGGTCGTTTTTTGCTTCTTTGGGGCCATGACTCAAGATTTTCTAAAATAAGGGACACTAACTTAACTAGAGAAGTCTTGACTCAGATGCAACTCCTTAGACTCAACCGTGACAAACCTGACTCGGATACCAGAACTACCGCAACTCAACAGAACAGCTCAACAACAGCACACAAATTCGAAGCTGACGAACAACAACTCACCAACGTAAACACACACAAACAGCAAACTCACCAACGTAAACACACACAAAGAGAGTTGGAAGAGGGTTAGAAACTTACAAGACTTGGGACGGAAGACACAGACGCAGACCCGACGACGCCGACGAAACCCGACTCACGCGTCCCGCCTGAACCCTACCGGCGACCGACAACCACGACCACCAGAAACAGACCCACAACGAACACGCGAGTCGCCTGAACACGGCGCACGACCTCCGATGGACACCGGCAACAACCGACAGAACCGACAACGATGACGAACCTAGGCGACGACGATCACGAACCGATGACGGAAAACAAATCGACGCTGGCGAACGCAGAAATGAAAGGAAGAGGATGATGGTTGTGAAGAGATCAAAGGGGTTTTATTGGTACTTAGAAATTGAATTGGGGAAAAAGGAATTAGGGTTTTGAATTTGGGGTAAGATTAGAATAGGAATAGATGAGGGGGAGAGAAAGGTCGGGTAACTTGTTTTCAATTTTTGATTTTTTTTTTTGAAATAAAAAAAAAATACAGACCTGTGAGAGGAGGGTCCCGCAAGTCGCATAGGGTCCGCGCGACTCGCGCGGATGCCTGGAAATCCGTCCTCTTTTTTTCTTCAATTTTCGCTCAGATTTCGAGGGATCTCCATGCTAGTCGCCCAGGACCCATGCTAGTCGCCCCATCTCCTGGAAAATCGACGCTTTTCTCCTAATAAAACATCAAAAGTTAGTAATAAAAACTAAGTTTAAGAAAAACAACGATTAAGAAAAACAGCGAAATTAATACTACGACCTATGACCCGTAACATAAAAAATTTACAAAAATCTACAAAGTGGGTTGCCTCCCGGAAGCGCTTTTGTTTAAAGTCGTTCGCTCGACTGCGACGGAGGTTAGGTAGAAGACGTCATGTCCGAGAGCTTGCTTCTCCCGACACCCGATCCGTCACTCCTTTCACTAGTCGGCTTGAGTCTTATACCGACTACATCTTTCACTTTTCCATTTTGAAATTGTAAGACCGTTGGACGCTTGCTTGAGCTCTTTTGAACCGTCCATTGATTGAACCACGAGCTTGGTTTCCCTTTGTACAGCTCCGCGTCCTTACGCGACTCCCAAAGAATGACACACTTGGGTCCCTTAGAAGGAGGTTCCTGCACATGCTTACGAAACAAAAATTCCTTGCTAGAAGGGGTAGACGAAATCGGTTTAGGAACCGATTTCACCACTTCTTCTTGTGAGTTAGGAGATAAATGATCAAAAATATCAACACAACATAAGGTATTGTCTTTCGGGGAATGGGAACTAGGCTTATTTATGTCGAATTTAACGACTCTACCCTCAAATTGCATGCTAAGTGAGCCATTAGGGACATCGATTTTTGTTCCCGCGGTCTTTAGGAACGGTCGTCCTAGAATGATAGGGGTTGCACTATAGTCATGTTGCATGTCCAAAACATAAAAATCGGCCGGAAAGACCAACTTATCAACTTTAACTGGAACATTCTCTACAACTCCCTTAGGATAGACACTCGATCGATCCGCTAGTTGCACTACTTTCCCGGTTTCCCTCATAGGACCAAGTCTAAGAGATTCATAGATAGAAAGAGGGATGACATTAATAGAAGCTCCCAAATCTAACATAGACTTGTCAAACAAAGTATCTCCTATGGTGCAAGGTATAGTGAACATGCCCGGGTCACCACATTTAGGGGGTAATTTCTTTTGAAAAATAGCGGACACATACTCACTACCCTTCCCTTTCTTAGCTCCCTTCAACTTGTTATTCCTTTTAATAGTACATAATTCTTTCAAGAATTTAGCATATTTAGGAATACTCTTTAAAAGATTAAGAAGGGGAATGTTTACCTCACACTTTTCAAATACCTTGTAAATATCCTTGTCATGCTCATAACGACGGGTCCTCTTGAGTGCCTCGGGGAAAGGGACATCTGGTTCCGACACCGGTGTAGTAGGAGTAATTGACTCCTTCTCTTGCACATTCGAAGTTTCCTCACCTTCCTCGATCACTAGCTCCTCTTCTTGAACCATAGCTTCTTTGGCCTTCCTCTTCGGCTTGTCGGCCTCCACCAATTGTCTCCCATTCCTTAAAGATACGACACTCACGTTTTCCTTCGTAAGAATGGTTTGACTAGGTAATTTTCCCGAATCTCGAGCCTTCAACCTACCAATGGGGGTCGCCATTTGGCCCATTTGAACTTCCAAATTTTGAATGCTAGCTTTGTTCTCCGTGTGATGTTGAAGAACCGTAGCTTGGAGGTTGGACATTTGGGTGGTCACCGTAGCTTGGTTAGCCGCCAAAGCACTTATCATATCTTCGGTGGACATTTGACCACTAGGTGGAGGCGGAGTAGGAACCGTGTTAGGAATAACTTGTTGCGTAGCAAAGAGTTGTTGCTTCGGTTGACCAACTTGATTACCTTGATTAATTTCTTGGTCGCCTTCCCGATTCCTCCACCTCATGTTCGGGTGATATCTCCATCCAGGATTGAAAGTGTTAGAGTATGGATCCCACTTTTTGTTTTGCCCGGTTTCCCACACTCCGTTCACCTCCTCTTGACCTTCATACATTTGAGGACAATGCTCACTCGGATGTCCCTCGGTAGAACAAATACCGCACATCATAACTTGATTTGTTTTTCCTGACATCATATTCTGGACAAGAGATGTTAAACTATCAACTTTTTGTTCAAGACTCGAGGATGATGACTTACCTATGGCATGCAATCCCCGTTTAGGGAACTTCCGAGAGAAATCTCGAGAGCTTTCAGCTAGCTCCTGGATAACTTCTATAGCAGCATCTGGACTCTTGTTCACGATCGATCCCCCACAAGCCGCGTTCACAGTGCGAGCATCCTCCACACAAAGACCTCCGCAAAAGTACATCACAAGGTCTTGAGGATTGTAGCCATGATATGGGCATGTAGCACACAACTTCTTAAAGCGTTCCCAATACTCATACATCGTCTCACCATCTCGTTGCTCCGCATTACTAATCTGCTTCTTCAATTGGGAGGCTCGAGATGCCGGAAAGTACTTCTCAAGGAACGCCTTCTTCATTTTCACCCATGTATCAATACTTGCCGGTGGCAAGTAATACAACCAATCTCTTGCAGAATCCTTCAATGAGAAGGGAAATGCCCTTAGCTTAAGCTGCTCATCAGTGACAGATGCCGGTTTCATACTCAAGCAAACAATATGAAAATCCGACAAATGCTTATTAGGGTCCTCATCGCTCATGCCATGGAATGTGGGTAATTGATGGATCAAACCTGACTTCAATTCGAAAGTGGCATTCGCACCCAATGGTGGGTATGTGATGCACAAAGGTTGTTGTGCAAGGTTGGGTGCTATCAGCTGCTTGATTGTGTTGGCCATGATATTCGACTCGTCTTCGGATTCAGATTCGGAGGAAACTTCAGTGTTCACGGGATTAATAGGAATATCGTCGAAAAACTCTAGATCCTCGAATTCCTGCGTGCCAATAACTATTGCTCCCTCTCCGATTCTCTGTGACCTGTGAAAGGTGCGTTCAATCTCTGAGTCGAATGCCTCGAGGTTCAAGTTAGAAGAACGAGTATTATACATAAACTACACAAAAATAAAATAAAATAAGATAAAATTAGCTTAAAAAATAATAATTAAAAACTACACTAGAAAACACAAAAATAATTAATACCGATTCCCCGGCAACGGCGCCAAAATTTGACAGGCTAAAGTCGTATGCCTCAAATTACTAATTTATAATCACTTATAACCAACAAACTAAAACAATAGTATAATGGAAATAAGGGTCGAACCCACAGGGAATTGGTTTAACTATAACTGCGTACTAATATAGAATGATAAATAACTAATTAATTAAACAATAAGAAAGGGGGGTTTTGAATAATTATCTAACAACTAAATCTAATAAAGATGAAAACTTTGACTAAATCAAATGATGAGAAAGAACTTAGACCCAAGCACAAATCCACACTCAATAGCGATTGATCATTGTAAGATGGTTTCAATTAATAATCTTGACTACTCTATTGTGAATATGAAATTCCAATTCTCTTAAGAATAGTTAACTAAAACGAATCCCGTTCTTAATTAACCCTAACCGTAAAACAACCTAAACAATCCAGTTCTAGGTTCAATTAGACGGAAGCAATATAGATCTGAGAATTCAATAGAGAATAAATAGCACGTACAATTCAGTCGTACCTTAGATATTTATGTGAATTGCTTCTAAGTACTAATATCAACGTATCCCGTTCAATATTAATTCCTAGTTGTTACTAATGTAAATTTAATCAGTAAATCCTACTCAATTAACGATACTAACGATAGAATGAAGGAATCATGTACTAGTTGCGCATCTAGCAATCCAATAACAACATTCATAGATTTAATAACAAAGCAATTCACAATAATCAAGATTAATAATTAAAACATTCAAACTCACAAACGATTATCAAGTGCTTCAAAGGCTTAAATCTATGTAGAGAAGATTAGTTACACATACTTGTAATGGAAAATTAGGGTTCTTCAAAGGTCTCCCTTTTTCTCTCTAATCTTACGTTAAACTTGATGCGATGATAATCTCAACCTAAGGCTATATTTATCCTAATAAAAGTTTCCTAATAATAAAATAATAATAAAATATCCTAAGGATACTAGTAATACTAATAATAATAAAAACTAGTAATAGAGTTTCCTAAATAATATCAAAGTCTTAAAATATAGCAAATATCACGAGATAGGGACGGAATCGCGCATAAAGTTCCAGACCACCACGCGACTCGCCCAACCCTCGCGCGACTCGCGGGAGCGCGCGACCCGCGGGAACATCGCGCGACTCGCCTGACGTTCTGTTGCTGCTTCGTGCAATTCCTTGATTCCGTCGTTCCGGGTCTTCAAGTGGGCTTCCTTCTTCTTCATGCTTTAGTCGTTCTTAGCCCAAATCGACGGTCCAATGGTTAACATGCTCAAAATAGCCTATATTACATTTATACCAAATCGACACAAATGCAATACAAGACAACCGATTTAGCTCACAAAATAAACCAAAAACCGTCGTAATAACTACGACTAAATACGGCTCATCATCGTCGCCAGTGGACGGAAAAAGAGGCTAAAGACAAGGGAAAGGGCAAGATGCTCTAAATGCCGAGTCTCTAGATTTTTATTATTTAAGTATTACTACTATTTATTTTAGTGTCGTGTGTTTTTTTTTTATTTTTTGAATTTTTTCTTCTTTTTTTTTTGCAATTTTTAATTTTCCGAGTTTATCGGATTTTTTTTGGAAATAAATAAAGGAAGTTTATTAAAAACCGTTCCTGTTTTCTTTTCTCGATTGCAGTGGTTGTGCCCTTTTGAGGAGCTCCTTACGTATTCACAATAAATGGAATCAAACCAAACGTAGTTCAGATTTTTTTAGTAATTTGCAATCTTGAAATACACCAAGACTATGGTTCGAGATGTTTATAACAGTAGAATAAATAATTCTAGCTTCTGACTTGCTTTTGAAAGTTTATTTTAGAAAGATGATTTTAATAAACTTTTTTTGCAAATGACATTGAGAAAGGGCTTAAGGGTAGTAACGCTTCAGCTGGTCCAGGTTGGTTGGATGGACAAACTCGTTCCCATCCAGATCCGTTAGCATCACAGCTCCGCCCCATAAAATCTTTTTCACCAGATATGGTCCAGCCCAATTAGGTTTGAATTTTCCCCTTGGGTCTACTGGTAATAAAGTTCGAACAGACTTGAGAACCAAATCCCCTTCTTTAATGTTCCTGGGCCTGACCTTTTTGTTGAAGGCCCGCTGAATCCTCTTCTGATATATTTGTATATTATTGAGGGCACGAGATCGTCGTTCGCCTAACAAGACTACCGAGTCATATCGTGCTCGAACCCAATCAGCTTCAGGTACTTGACTTTCTAGTAGAATCCGGAGAGATGGTACTTCCAATTCGACAAGTTGGACGGCTTCCATCCCGTATGTAAGGTAATACGGTGTTGCTCCGGTTGCCGTACGGATTGACGTCTGATAACCCCAAAGTGCAAATGGTATTTTATCGGGCCAGTCCCGGTAATTATCAGCCATCTTTTTGAGTATGGTGACAATCGTTTTCTTAGCTGCTTCTACCACTCCGTTGGTTTGGGGTCGGTAAGGTGAAGATGTATGCCTTTGAATCTTATACTTAGTTAAAAGGGCTGCCGTCTCGGCTTGTAAGTGGGTCCCATGATCACTGATAAATTCATGCGGGATCCCGTACCGGCATATTATCTTATTCTGGATGAATTTAGCGACATGCTTGGCGTTGAGAATGCGATAAGATTCAGCTTCGACCCATTTGGTGAAATAGTCGATAACCACCAAAATGAAGTAATGTCCCCCTGTTCCCGAAGGATTTATCTTCCCGATTATGCCGATTACCCATGTTGAAAATGGCCAGGGTGACGTCATGGTATATAACAGGGATGGTGGCATATGCTGTATATTAGCGAAGATTTGACAGTTATGACAATGCTTGACGTATAACTGGCAATCGGTTTCCATGCTATTCCAGTAATATCCGAGCCTCATGATTTTCCGGACTAACATCTGGGCATTCATGTGTGGGCCGCATTTGCCATCGTGTACTTCAGCCATAACCTTTTCAGCGTTAGTTTTATCGACACATAGGAGAAGAGCCCCTTGTGCTGTCTTTTTGTAAAGTTGCCCGTCGTCGGTACGGATGGATTGGGTTGCCAGCCTTCGCAAGGCTTTTCTGGCTCGGTTGTCAGTCCCGGGTGGATATTTCCCATTTGTTAGGTATGTTAACACAGCTTGATACCATGGCTCGGGATCGGGTATCTCGATATCTTCGATGTCGTGGACGTATGCTGGCTAAGATCGTCTTTCGACACAAATCGGCATACTGGTCAATTGATCGGGAATATTTAGTAAAGATTCCAGTTTTGAGAGTGCATCTGCGAACTGGTTTTCTTCCCGAGGCAAGTATATATACTCTACCTTTTGGAATTGTTTCCCGAGATCCCTTACTCGTGCCTGGTAGGCCACGAGATTAGCATTCCGAGTCTTCCATTTTTGGAGTGCTTGATTAATGACCAGAGACGAATCACCATGTACTCAGAGGTTCATGACCCCTAAGTCGGCGGCGGCTTGTAACCCGTGGATACATGCTTCGTACTCAGCAGCATTATTAGTAACGTCGAAGTCTAATTTGATGGAAACGGGAGTATGTTCTCCTTTTGGTGAGATTAGAAGAATCCCTACTCCGAATCCTCGGAAATTAGATGCCCCATCGAAGTATAAATCCCATGTCTCGGTATCGGTATGGAAAATATCTTCATCTGGGAAGGACCAAGTGTTGATGTGTCCTTCTTCAATCACGGGACTGTCGGCGAGAAACTCGGCTACTATCCGGCCTTTGATGGCTTTCAATGGTACGAACTTTAGATCGAATTCTGCTAACATTAGGGTCCATCTTGACATCCTGCCATTGAGAATGGGCTTTTCGAAAAGGTACTTGATTGGATCCATCTTAGATAGTAATTGCACCTCATAACTGAGCATGTAGTGCCGAAGCTTCTTTGTGGCCCAAACTAGAGCTAAACACATCTTTTCGAGCATGGTGTATTTGCATTCATACTCTAAAAACTTCTTGCTGATGTAGTAGATAGCTCGTTCTTCAGAATTGACCATTTGAGCTAGCATAGCCCCCATGGCTATCTCGGTCGTTGTAAGGTATAACGACAAAGGCAAACCGGGTTGAGGTGGCATCAGAACTGGTGGCGCGGATAAGATTTCCTTGATTCTATCGAAGGCCACTTGACATTTGTCGTCCCATAATATTCGTTCTCCTATTTTCAGTTTTTTGAAAATGGGTTCACATACCATGGTTAGCTTTGAAATGAATCTGCTGATGTACTGGACCTTCCCGAGAAACCCTCTTATTTGTTTTTCGGTTTTAGGAGGTTGCATCTCGGTGATGGCCTTGATTTTAGCTGGATCGACCTCGATGCCACGTTGGCTAACGATATGACCCAGTAATTTACCAGATGTTACCCCGAAGCTGCATTTTTGAGGGTTTAACCTCATGTTGTACTTGCGTAGTCGGGTGAAGAATTTTCTTAGAGCAGTGATGTGACCGTCCCTATCTTTTGATTTGACGATCATGTCGTCTACGTAAACTTCCACTTTTTTATGCATCATGTCATGTAATAAAGTTGTGGCGGTTCGTTGATACGTGGCCCCGGCGTTAATGAGACCAAATGGCATAACAGTATAGCAATAAGTACCCCAAGGTGTAATGAAGGTGGTCTTGTCCATATCCTCTTCTGCCATTTTTATCTGATTGTACTCGTGACGGGAAGATTTTGCCGTGGGTCCCACCGATCAAATAATAACCAACTAACCTAAGCTAGGTAGATAGGGCAAGTCGGGTCGAATCCACAGGGATGGGGTGTCGGACTAAGGTGTGCTACGGTCCAAGACTAGATAGGTTCGAGAGAAACTACACTAGGCGATGGCTAAAGTGAACTAAGGACTAAGCTAGAGTCTAAAACAACAAATAAAAAGCTAAGGCTAAACAAGGAACTAATGACAAATGGGAGCAAATAATTCAATAGGAAGGAAATAGGGCTAGGTCGGGTTCAAGGATGTTAAGGAGACCAAAAGGGGAAAACGGGGGTTACTAGCATGCTCTCGTAGCCTAGGTTCCGATCGGGCTCTCGCTACTTAAACGGCCTAGGGGTCTCCTCACCACGCTCTCGCTACTAATGAGGGAACCAAACCAACCAACCAAACACACACATACAAGAGAAGGGGCCAGAAAAACAAGGATTGATCGTCTCGAGTCTCACAAGCATTTCATCGAACATGTGGAGTGCAAGGCAATTGTAAACAACAAGAGCAACATCTAGCACCGCCAATTTCCACCCTAATCATCCCTAATCAAAACCCAATCCCCCTACTAAGGGGAGAACTACTCACACATAATCAAACTAAAACTAACACAAACAAGAGAAACCAACACAAGAATCAAAATATTCATAATGGAAAACAAGGATGAACAACAAACAATGAATAAAGATGAAAACTTGAATAACAATAAAGATTAAGAGTAAAGGGATGAGAAAGATTATACCAAACTAAAGGATGAATGGAAAAGATGAGAACTTGCATATATGGAGAAAACCCAAAATAAATCCACCAAGGTTGTCAATCTTGATAGAAATCTTCAAGAATTCCAATAATACAAGAGTAACGAACTAGATTAAGGACTAATTAAGGACTAATCTACACTAATCTAAGCTAATATAATCTAAAGTAGTCTAGGGTTTAGTGGGTAATATCTAGGATAAGCATAAGATTACAAGAGTGAGGGTATATATAGGGTTACAAGAGTGAAGGAGAAGAAAAGAAGTGTCGCGAGCTGCAGCTGCTCCTTCCCGGCCAGGAAGGTGGTGGTCCCGATCGGGATGGAGTGGTCCCGGTCGGATAGGATCTGGTCCCGATCAGGATCATGCATAACACCGGGCGGTGTTATGCATAACACCAGGCGGTGTTATTGCTCTTCCCAGTCGGGATGGATGGTCTCGGTCGGGATGGGTCATCCTTCCTGGTCGGGATGGATCCTTCCCGGTCGGGATGGATCCTTCCCGGTCGGGATGGCCCATCAGTGGGTGTTGTTTTCACGCACTCCTTCCCGGTCGGGATGGCTACTCTTTCCGCCCGGGAAGGGTCTTTTATGCCTCCCTTATGGTCCCAAAGGTCCCTAGTTTCTCTTGTTAGGCTTCTCATCGATTCTTGGTGCTCGGGATCGGGTCCAAGGGGCTCGGGAATGGGTCCCAAGGGCTCAGAATTGAGTCTAAGCCACCGAGTGATCGTCGCTTCTTTTCGTTGGCTCCAAATGTGTCGGAAACGGGTCGGAATCGTTCCATCTCTCCAATAATGGTCTTGAGAACCTAAAACGAACTAGAAGAAGCATAAGTAGCCTAGAAACCGCTCCAAAGAGCGATTTCGCAAGAGAAACCGGGACCAAACACAACAAATAGGCACTACAAACTACACTTATCTACTCCCCCACACTTAACCCTTACTCGCCCTCGAGTAAGCATCTACTAACTAAAAACTAAAAGAAACTAGACTACTAACCGAGTGGGTATTAGCGCACCCTACGCCCTTTCAACTCACGCGAGTACACTTAGAGGAAAAGTGCACTCCGCAAGGTAAGTGAGGTCTTGCGACAAAACTGTGGATGCAACCGGACACGAAAACACACAAACAAACAAACACACAAACAAACAAACACCAAACGGTTGCATCCAAGACAAAACAAATACCGCTTCCCTCAACAAAGCGGTGAAAGAAGAACCGGTTAAGGACTCAAGGCAAGTGACAATGTTCCCAAACTAATAATACAAACCGAAATGGACAAAATCCTAATAGTATGACGACAAAGCAACAAAAACGTTGGTAACTTACCTAGGTTCCTCCTAACCTTCTAAGAACGTACTACGGGACGATTGGCGGCATGGAAAAAGGATGAACCACGGAGTTAGTCGACACTGTAGGTAAGTGAGACCCCGCCCCCTTTAGCGATGATCCAAGAGGGTCGTCCCATTCCCAAAAGTCGCCTAACTAGTCCAAGTAAAAAGGTGGATAATGTTTGCAAAGTGAGGGAAGACCGACCATTACTGCTATCATCCTTCCTAGGGACTCAGTCCTTTGGTAGGCTCTTCACGGTAATAGTCGGAAAAAGACTTATTTTGAGAGGGTGAGAATCTTTTTGTGAGATTGTTTTCCTTTGACATTTTTCTTTCTTTCATTTGGCTCTTGAGTTGCTATGCCAATCCTTTTTCTTCTTTTGTATTTTGTTTTTCATTTGTTGTGCCTTTTCTTTTTCTTCTTTCTTTTCTTTCTTTTCTTTTTCTCTCTCTCTTTTTTTCTTTCCTTGGCTTGCCTTTTGGATAACTTTTGATGAATCATGTATTGCAGGCATTTCTTGCAACCAAGTAAGAACTTCAACAATATGCAATTTATTTGTAGAAAATGTGTATGAGGTAGGGAAATGGGTGAGTCGGGACGACGTCTTCCCTTCAAATCCACAAAAAGGGGGAAACTTGGACTAATCAAAGCAATTTCGAACACGATCACCTAAGAGACAAACACAACACAACAAAACAAAACAAACAAACAAACAACCCCACAAAATAAACAATCACCACCCCAAAATATCCAAACAAGCCACCACATCAACCACAAACTCCAAAAAGCTCCACCCGAGCACACACCATCACATAACAACCTCCAAACTCCACAAAAAGGAAAAAGGAGAAAGAAATGAGGGGATATTACCAGATGTCTTGAGCTTTTTGAAACTTGTCGACAATCGCGTAACCTACAAGGAATTCGGGGGAGCAAAATACGCAACAAAACAAATATATGGCACAAGGCACTACTACAAATGAGCACTTGGGCCACGACTGAATTCGTGGCAAAAGTGCTAAATTTTCGTGGCTAAAGTACTTTGCCACGGAAAAACCATCCGTGGCGCAAGTGGCCGTGGCAAACAAATAGCCATGGGAAAAAAAAGTGTGGCAAGTATTGATTTTATTGCCACAGAGTCTTCTGTGGCTAGAATTAATTTTTTGCCACGGATTATCCCGTGGCTAATTATATTTGTGGCGAAATATTTATTCCGGTGACAAAATATATAATAAATTAAATAAATTAATAACCATAAGAATTATCTACCCCTATAGTAGTCACATCTGGACCGGTTACTAGCTTTATAGCTGAGTCAAGCTGAGTCATTCCACTATTATTTAATTTCATCATACGCATCGAAGAGCCTTCCCAGGAGGTCACCCATCTTAACACTACTCTCACTCAAGCACGCTTAACTGTGGAATTCTTATGGGCAGCTACCAGAAATAAAATTGAACTTTATTTCTAATCATTGGTTTGAATTCTTTTAAAGTGATGTTTTTTCAAACTACATTTTCTTTTGAGTAATTAATTTTTTTTCCCTTATGATTTACATATTATGATAAAAAAATTATTATTCCGGGAAAAAAAATTCGAAGTTGATTTTCGGACTCATGATTCCATTAATTTATCGATATTTTTATTTTAGTTTCTATTTTCCACGTTCTTATATTGCTAGTTCTTTCGATATGTTTTTTTCTTTTCGTTATCGGTCGTTATTTTATATCATCAGTTTTTTTATCCTCATTGAGTTTCCTCTAGCCTACTTCAAGTTTTACCCGAATTTTATTTTTTTATTAAGTATATTTTATTTTAAATTCATTTTTTAAAATATCTTCCAAATAATATTACAGAACAGCTACCGAATTAAACAGTTGACGATAAATTAATTTTTGATTTTCACACTATTAGTCCTTAATTATTAGATTTTCTTACTTGTATTTGTTAATTATTTGATTTTGTCACTTATACCTCTCTTTTTTTTGAAAAATTATTTTAACTTCTTATTGAACTTAGGCACGACGTTCTAATACGTTAATCTTTCTTCCAAACCAAACAACTTGAAAGACAATTAATTACAAAAATAATTATTGTTTTCGCAGTCAAAGTTAATTCTATAAAAAAATATAGACCAATTAGAAGTCTTAAATACGAGTTTAATAAAGCGGTTTTTTTCACACTGAAAATATTGTAAGAAAATCAATAATTTGGACAAGAATCATGCTCAGTCACTTTTTTTTTTAAAGTTTTTTTGTCTTAAAAAGAAGTGTATTACATGTGAGAAAATTAATTAATTAAGCGGTAAAAATGAAAGAGTCTTAAATAATATTAGATGTCTTAATGATGGATGATCAATCACATACTAATTTTACTTGATATGCTATGTACGCCGCATTTTAGCTAGCATATATTACACTATGTAAATGTTAATTGTCTTTCAAAAGTCATACTTAAGATTATAAAATTTTAATAAAAACATCTTATCAAATTAAGAGAAATCAATTGCTTCACAAATGATGATTAATAAAAAATCAACAAATTAGACAACCAAAGTTTTCTTGTATTTCATTTTACAAAAAATCTATTTTTTTCTTAGAACTAAATAAAATAATACGAATTTTTTTTATTAATAAAATATTTTCAAATTTAATATTTTTTTTCTTCATATTATCTTTAGCTTTGAATTTTAATGAATTTTTAAGATCAATAATTGACACTCGGCTTAATTTGAAAGTAATTTGATTAAAATTTGGAGAACCATTAGCCACATGTGTTTATTACATCTAGGGCTAAAAAATAATTTTGCCACGGAAATTAATTATGTCGTGCCTAAATAATATTTGCCACTGAACAAATTCGTGGCTAAATATATTTTTGCCGCAGGTGTGGCATCTTTCGTGGCAAGAGTGATTATTGGCCACGACTTTAATAAAATTCGTGGCGCAAGTGAATTTTTGCCACGAGAAAAATTGTTCCCGTGGCATATTTTATTTCCCAAGTAGTGAATCAAATTTTTCCCGTGGCTAGGTAAAATTTAGCCACAAATAACAAATTTTCGTTGCATAATTCGTGGCGCAAGTGTCAATTTGTTGTAGTGAGGACACAAAAGAAAAAGACACAAAAAACAAATCTTTTTTGGTTTTTTTATGAAAATTTTCAAATTTTTAAGGATTTTTAAGATTTTTTTTTTCAAAAAAACTACGAAAATGAAGCTAAACTAGACTAATATATCACTCCCCCACACTTAAACCGAGCAATGTCTTCATGCTCGATCGGTAGTGTGTGCGGAGACACTAAAAAGAAAAGAAAAGGGAAAATAAAGCTAAAAAAATGAAAGTGAAGAAAGGGTAGAATGTGTCCGGCCGGGGTGTAATCAAGTCACCAAGGGTCGAGACAAGAAAAGATATGGATGGGGGAGAAATAAAAAGAAGAAAATAAAAGGAAATGGGAGGGGAGGGCTAGGTGTAATCAAGTCACCTAGCCCGGATTCCGCCTAAATCCGATTAAATTCAACCAAAAAAAATAAAAACAAGGAAAAAGTGAAAGAACTTGTTAATTTGGATTTTTCAAATGACTCTCGATGTAATCACATCATCGAGAATCAGGAGCAATAACCACCAAGGCCCCGAGGGCCACCATGACACCAAATATATAAAAGGGAAGGGGGACAAACGAATAAAGACTAGCAATAAAAGACGGAAAAGAAGGAGAGTCGCCTACCAAATGGTTAGCAACTCAATAATTCCATCGTCTCAAAGATCAATTCAGGCACGTTGCTTGTCTTTATCATCGATATTCCTCCTCTTCCTCCATGTAGTCTCAAGTATCGTGCTTGCATAGGTGTAATGAGGTTGGGATTTTGGGAAAACTTGGTGTATAGTGATGAGAAGATGAGATGAAGGTGTATAATTGAAGTGTAAGTGTCAAATGATAGAGGCTAAGGTGAGTAGGGAGGTTGGGTGGGGGTATAAAGTGGTTGGGTGGGGCTTAAATGAAAAAGCAAAGGCAAATGAGGGTTGTAGGAGACCATCCCGGTGGAGATGGCTCCATCTCGGTCGGGAAGGGTCCTTCCCGGTCGGGAAGCTCTTCTTCTCGGTCAAGATGGCACATCAGAAGCTCCTGTTTTGTTGCTCACTTCATCCCGGTCGAGATGACACCCATCTCGGTCGGGATGACATCTTTCCCGAGCCTTTAAAGCCTTCTTTCAATACTAGTTCCACCCACAAGACAAATACAACTTCGGGATCCAAAATCACGTTCCCAAAAGCTTACAAAAAGCTCAAAAACCGACTTTCTCCACCAAGCCTTGAAGCTTCTATCATCAATACCCCTCTCTAATTCTTCATCTTCACTATCAACCTAACAAGTGAACTCAATAAACACCATCAAAATCCCTCCCTCACATCACTCAAGAAAATTCTAAATTACAAGAATTCCACAAAAACTAAAAGTCCTAGAAACCAAACTATCCAATCAAACATATACAAAAACAAAAGCTCAAAACAAAAAGGAAAAAGATATTTACAATATGATACTCTCACCATCTACACCTCCATAGCCATCAAGAGCTCGAAGGAGTAAGTCAAATGCCCTAGCAACATCTTTATTAATGCTCATGTGGCCGATCCTAGCCATCAACAAGAGTTTCCAAGTCGGAGTCAAGAAGCGATCATCTTCATTATGCTCGGGGTTCTCGTGATCTTCCGGGTCTTCCGAACCGACATAGCAACGACTCTTATGACCATCCGGTAGGTATAGTGGTCTAGAGTCAAGCTTGGCATTATGAGTTGGGAGATCACACCCAAAGGGGGTTGCTTCTTCTACGGGGTCAAGAATATAATTCTTTTCCACCGCCCGACAAGGATCCACTTCATCAACCGTCTCACAAGACAAGGGACTTGAAATCGAGTGCGATAAAGGAGGGGAAGGCATCAAGTTTTCTTCATTGGAGGCTTTAGGGGAGACTTCATTGTCATTCTTACTAGAATTCTCACCATGAAGAGACTCAAGGCCTTCGATGGTTTGGTCTAGCATAGCATCTCCATATCCCCTAATTGGCTCCTCCAATTTCCCATTCAAGGCGAGTTCTAAGGCATCTACCTCTTTTTCCCAAGTATTATGTTCCTTTTCACTCACCTTGTCAATTTGGTCTTGAGGGGTCATCTCTTCACTTGGGTTTGGATTGTCAACACCCGGTTCATCACGAAGAAAATCATACAAATCCAATTTAATAGCCAATACATTGGCTACCCAAGAGTTACCTTGATAATCATTTTCAAATCTCTCCTCATTGTCGACCCTTGAAGCTTCAACTTCCTCCATTCTTCCCATATCTTCACCATCCAAGCAACACTCAACATTTACCCTCTCTTCTTCATTCGTGGATTCATGATCGGGTTGATTTCCATGTGGAGACAACCGATCTTCTTGCTCAAATGAACCTTCCTGTGGACATGACGTAGGTCCACCCCGACGCGGCCACGCGCGGGTTTGGGTAGGCGAATGAATCTCGTGGTGAGATTGCTCTCGGGTTCGAAATTTAAGTCAAAATGGAGTCGCCACCGAATTTTGTGGTTATTCGGAACCATACGAGCCCACTCCATGTCGTCATGGGCTTTACACAAAGTAAGCCCACTTCGATTTCAGAGTTCATTGGGCTCGTCCCTTTGCATTGCAATACCGATACCGTATAAACCGGCTTTCATATATAGAATGACTCTCGTGCGCCAAGGGTTTCGGGCATCCGGAAACCAAAGGTTCTGAGTAAGGGGTGAGGGTACGTGTTGGGAAGCCCACTAAGGACACCCAACCCCGCCCGCACATGGCGGCCTCTACTAAGACATCGCTCGTGTTCGTGTGCGCGCGCTAGTAAAACGATTAAATGATATGCAAACAGCGTTTTCGGGCTAAGCATGTGAGTTATTGGTTAACTACGTCATTTAATGCATCTTAATTATGGTCGAAGTGGTTTAGCATGCGAGGTTCATTTATAAAGCGGTAAGCAAGTAAATAAATAAAACTCGGAAATAAATAACGTACAAGTTACACGGGCGGAAATACAACCCGGTCAATACAAAAATAAACGGAACAATAGATAATACAAAGATAGGAATGGACCCGTATGTAAACTTGACCGCGAAAGGTGTAAGTGGACTAACCCCGTTTAAATGCACATTATGTTGCACATCAAACGAAGGACGGAGACATAGGATCTAAGCGTGATGCTAGCCCGATCCTATGCCTCGATGCCTTGTCCCGACTTATCACGTCGAAAAATCGATCAAAGTCGTTAAGGTGTCGTGATGAACGTGAGTTTTGGAAAATGGATTCACGTGATTGGCTTTACACGTGTCGACTAAAAGTCGTAAAAAAGGACGAGGCTTAAATGTTGCATTTAAGCTCTCGGTTTTCTGGGTTACAGGACCCACTCGGTCGAGTCATGGTCTGACTCGGTCGAGTGCGTCCTCAAAAAAGGTTCTGCCCAGTTTTATGGACGCTACTCGATCGAGTGGCCTATGCACTCGGTCGAGTAGCCCCTCGAAAAGGGTTCTGTCCTGTTTGATGGACGCTACTCGATCGAGTGGCTTATGCACTCGGTCGAGTAGCCCCTGTACGAGTGTCAACTCGTTTCGTTTTTGGGGTGCAAAATCGACGGTCGGTCGAATTAAATGCAAATATCGCATGATCTGAATTTAACTCGACCTCCGGTACTATAATCGTGTACATGTACAATTATGATACCGTCGTCGGGATTTTATGAAAACATTTGTGTTAGAAAATTTGAATTAGCAACGGAATGCCTCCCTCTACGTCACGACATCGAAACTAACCTTTTCGGGTTATGTGATGTCGGTTTTCGTGTCAACGGTTTCCGCACTAATTAAAATGGGATCGAATGCGTTCAACTACGATTAGTCGCGATCACGTCACGCCCTTGAGTACATTGGGGCGGGGCTCCTCGAAAGGGCTCCACCTCCGTCGTTGCTCATAAAGGGATTAGACGGATTTTAGGCGACGATTATAGTCAAACGTATCCGAAACCGAATTTTGCTACTAGTGTATACATATACGCGGTATGATAGTAATATGTTAGTAACGCGAATAAAAAAGTTAGTATGCGAAAATGTAAAGTGTTAGGATGTTAGAGTTAGTGTTAGGATGTTAGGATTACAATACTAGTATAGGTATAATATTAACGATACAAAAAACGTAAACAAAAGTAACAAAGATCGGAATGGGGTTTAGGACACCCTCAACATACATGCTTAGTAAAGACCTCGGAAATGGACTCGCGAATAGTGACGGGACGTCGGAGTATCGAGGATGTATGCAAGTTATGGTGTGTGTGTGTGTGTGGAGGAATTGTCGGTTTTTCGAGGGACAAGGGACTCGGTTTTTGGTGTGTGTTTGCTTAGGGTTGTAGGGTAGAGAGTGTGGCTGAATGTAGGTAAAAATGGATGATCAAAACTTCTGAAATGAGTGAGGGTCATGGGGTATTTATAGAGTTTACCCCACCACCTAGGGTCACTCGATCGAGTGGCCCTAGTGCAGTCGGTCGAGTGCCCTAGAAAATGGGCCTGATCCGGTTTTTGACGCTCCACTCGACCGAGTGGGTCAATCCACTCGATCGAGTGGATCAGGTAAACCGAGGTAATTTAGGAAAGGGTTGACTTGGTTGATTGTGTGATCTTTTTTGAAAATGAGTTTGGGCGCCAGCTTCTAGAAGGTGCACTTGGGCTGTTTTTGTGACGGGTTCGTCTTTGACCGGGTTTCGACCCGGTCGCCAAAAGACGGGATTTATTTTTGGTGTCGGTTTTGGCCCAAATTAGTCTTATTTTGCTCGGAACGACCCACTGGGCCTGAATTTGAGGTCTTTTTTGTGAGATTATTACTCCGCTAAAAGTCCATGTCAGATATTATTGATTTCGGGTCTAAATCCGAGTATACTAAGTCACGTTTGCGTCCGATCATCATCGGGTGTTTGTCGGGAACTGCTATAGACACTAGCAGGCAAAATGTGAGTGTCTACAGAGCCCCCACTCTGACTGAGGCTTGGACAAGGCGAAAGTTAGAGTAGCTATCAGGCCAATCGCAGATTACGACCTGGCAGCCTTCCGGTCGGGTCGTTTATAGTCCAGTAGACTAGCGTGAAGGGCTCACCAGCCATAAGCAGAGGGTCATACCTGTCCTGCCGATGATAGCTCCGTGGGGAGTAAAACTTGCTTTTGAAGGTGTAGGAGTACCCGTATGCTGATACATCATGGCTTTGACTGTAGCATTCTGGGATAAATATGGGCTCACGTTGGGGAGTGAAGTAGTTGTGCGGGGACTTGCTTCTGAAGTCTTGGGGTGTACCTGTATGCTGACACATGATAAATTGCGTGTAACACATAGGCAAAACACCGAATCGTGCTGGGGAAAAAGTACTGGATTTTGAAAAAAAAGTTGAAATTTTCGAAATTTTTTTTTTTAGAATTTTAGGAATTTTTAGAAAAAATTTAGGAAAGCTCGGGACAACTAGATTCCTATTCTGGGTTGAAGTCAGGCCTGCACATGTTGGGGCCCAGTTTGCTGAGGAGGCAGGGTTAGTTAGGTTACAGTCAGGCTTCCCTATTATAAATATAGGTCTCCCTGCTTCAGTTTACTGTATCTCAAATCAAAACCCTTCTTCTCTTAAAAAAAATCTCTCAGTCTTTCAAGAGAAATCAAGTTCCTGCCATGGGTATCAAGCATCTCACTTCAATGCTTTTTGCCTGGTCCCAGCACTTTCGGGACGAGGACAAAATCCAGCTGACCCAAATGGGGATTGTCAGCCTGTTTCCTCTTTGGCGTCTAGTGACTGATTCACATTTTTTGGACGCCTGTTTGGCGTTTTGGGATACCACCCATCACGTCTTTGCGTTCCCGCGGGGAGAGATATGCCCTCTTCCCGAGGAGATCGCAGCCACAGGGCTCCTGCCATCCCTCCGTTCTACCCGGACCCGAGGAGAAGACTGAGGGATTTCCTAGGTCTGTCTCATGCTGAGACAGATCGAATGGTTCGGGGAGATACTGTTTCCCTCTTCGACTTGGCTGACAAATTCATGAACAGCCAAGATGTAAGGGCTACGCCTTCCCACAGGCGTAGGGCTTTTGCATTCTGCATGCTGCACCGCTATGTATTCGAGGGGTTGATGGATGCTGACTCCTGTGTGGGTCAAATTAGGCTGATTGGAGTGGTTGACCAGATGGAGACTGGTCACAGCCCTGCTTGGCTAGCCACTGGGGAACTCATCATGGGTCTGGATGCTAGGCGACTTGACCCAACCCGGCAACTGACGGGGAGCACCCTCATTCTGCAGGTATACGTCTCGCGATTTTTTTTTTTTTCGCGCGATTTCCTGAGGTCCGTAAGTCACTCGATCGAGTGGACCTATCACTCGATCGAGTGATGTCTGCAAAGTGCTTCTGCCTATATGTGGAGAGCCTACTCGATCGAGTGGGATGCTTTACTCGATCGAGTGTCACACCTGACGAGCTTCTGATTGTTCTTAGGGAGCCTTACTCAATCGAGTCAGATGGTGTACTCGATCGAGTGGGCTGTTGCGGACCATTCCGTCGCTCATGAATTCTGTGTATACTTTTTGCAGGTTTGGCTGTCGGAACGCTTATCGATCATAGAGCCTCCTCCGAGCGTTCCCAACTACCGCAGCAGCCAAATCAGTTCAAGGGGGCGCCGGATAAGCTCGAATCACCACATAAATCGAGCTTACTGGGATGAGGAGTTGGTGTTCCATGGTGGCCCATTGATTAGGTGGACGGTTGCTTGGTGGTTCCTTTCTAAGCTGACGGGGTTGGCCAAGAGGGACCAAGCTCGTTACCTTGTGATCCTGTCCCTTGACTGGACAGTTCACATTTACCCGGACCGCATCCTGAGGCAGTTCGGTTCGTCTCAGCGCATTCCTGAGACTGAAGCCATTATTAGCGTCTCGCTCCAACTGACGGACGCTATGTGCGACACCTGGTTGCAGAGATGGTTTACTCGTCCTACATGGACTATTCCCAACCCTTGCCAATCCGCTTGGGTTTCTCGGGCTTACGAGAAATGGACTTCTGAGGAGTCCGAGGAGACTCGCAAAGCTCTGAAGGTCGATGAGGCCTTCGAACTGGTCCGTCGGGAGACGACAAAGGACAATAGGGGATTCTTCGATGAGAGAGAGACCCCTGCTACCTTAGTCCGATTAGAGTCGGGTCTTAAGTCACATACTAAGACTCGAGCTAAAGATGCCGTTGCTAGTGGCACGCGGGGGCGGCAAAGCCCCCAGACTGACTTGGAGCGGCGACTTAGGCCAAGGCTGGCGGCTCGGGACCGATTAGGTCCGCGCGACCGGCTCCCAGAGCCCGTGAGGGCCCGACTCGGGCCTATCGAGGTGGACGAGGACTCGAGTTCCAAGAAATGAGTCCGGGCTAAAGAGGTTCCTGTGGTGATTCGGGAACGCTCTCCTCCGCGTCTTCGTCAGTGGACGGTTAAGGAGGCCAAGGACAAAGGGAAGGGCAAGATGCCCTAAATACCGAGTCCTTAGTTTTTTATTATTTAAATATTATTATTATTTTTGTCGTGTGTTTTTTTTTTGGTAATTTTTTGAATTCCTGCACTTTGTAATTTTCCCAAGTTTATTGGGGCTCTTTTTTTTTTGTGATAATTAATAAAAAGAAGCTTATTATTAAACCATTCCTGTCTTTTCTCGATTGCATTGGTTGTGCCCTTTTGAGGGGCTGCCTACGTATCCGCGATTAGCAGAATCAAACCAGACGTAGTTCAAGCTCAGTAAATTTGCAATCTCGAATTACACCAAGACTAATGGTTCGAGATGTTTTGCGACAGTAGAATAAATAATTCTAGCTCATTGACTTGCTTTTTGTAAAATAAACGATTTTGATAAAAAAATTGCTAATGACATTGAGAAATGGCTAAGGGTAGTAACGCTTCAGCTGGTCCAGGATGGTTGGGTTGACGAACTCATTCCCGTCCAGGTCCGTCAGCATTACTGCTCCCCCTGATAGGATCTTTTTCACCAGGTATGACCCAGCCCAGTTGGGTTTTAATTTTCCCCTTGGGTCAACTGGCAGTAGGGCTCGAACAGACTTAAGGACTAGATCCCCTTCTTTAATGTTTCTGGGCCTTACTCGCTTGTTGAAGGCCCGTTGGATCCGTTTCTGGTAGATTTGGATGTTGTTGAGAGCGCGGGACCGTCGTTCGTCTAGTAGAACCAACGAATCGTACCGTGCTCGAACCCAGTCAGCTTCGGGTACTTGACTTTCTAGCAGAATCCTGAGGGACGGTACCTCTAGCTCAACTGGTTGGACCGCCTCCATCCTATAGGTTAGGTAATATGGTGTCGCCCCGGTTGCGGTGCGAATTGATGTCCGGTACCCCCATAGGGCAAAAGGTGTTTTGTCCGGCCAGTCCCGATAATTATCAGCCATCTTTTTGAGTATGGTGACAATTGTTTTATTAGCCGCCTCTACTGCTCCGTTCGTTTGGGGACGGTAGGGCGAGGACGTGTGCCTTTGAATTTTGTATTTAGTCAGCAGGGCTGCGGTCTCAACTTGGAAATGAGTCCCGTGATCACTGATAAATTCATGTGGGATCCCATACTGACATATTATCTTGTTTTGGATAAATTTGGCGACATGTTTAGCATTGAGGATGCGAAATGATTCAGCTTCGACCCATTTGGTGAAATAGTCGATAGCTAGTAAAATGAAACAGTGTCCGCCAGTTCCGGAGGGATTCACCTTCCCGATTATGTCGATACCCCATGTCGAGAACGGCTAAGGTGACGTCATGGTATAGAGCAGAGATGACGGCATATGTTGCACATTGCCAAAGATTTGACAGTTATGACAATGTTTGACATATAACTCGCAGTCGGCCTCTATAGTGTTCCAGTAATACCCGAGCCTCATGATTTTTTGGACCAACATGTGAGCATTCATGTGTGGGCCGTTTTCACCATCATGTACTTCGGCCATCACTTTCTCGGCTTTATATTTGTCAACACAAAGGAGAAGAGCCCCCTGTGCCGTCTTTTTGTACAGTTGCCCGTCATCAGTACGGATGAACTGGGTGGCTAGCCTCCGTAAGGCTTTTTTGGCTCGACCCTCAGTCCCGGGAGGATACTCTCCGTTGGTCAGGTATGTTAACACGGCCTGGTACCAAGGTTCGGGATCAGTGATCTCGATGTCTTCAATGTCATGGACGTATGTCGGCTCAGACCGTCTTTCGACACAAATTCGCATACTGGTCACGTGGTCGGGAATGTTCAGTAAAGACGCCAATTTTGAGAGTGCATCTGCAAACTGATTTTCTTCCCGAGGCAGGTATATGTACTCTACCTTCTGGAATTGTTTCTCGAGATCCCTTACTCGTGCCTGGTAGGCCACGAGATTAGCATTCCGAGTCTTCCATTTTTGGAGTGCTTGGTTAATGACCAAGGATGAGTCGCCATGTACCCGGAGATTTGTGATCCCTAGGTTGGCGGCGGCTTGTAGCCCATAAATGCATGCTTCGTACTCTGCTGCATTATTGGTAACATCAAAGTCCAGTTTGATGGAGACGAGAGTATGCTCCCCTCTTGGTGAAATTAGGAGGATCCCGACTCCGAACCCTCGAAAATTAGATGCTCCATCGAAGTATAAATCCCATGTTTCGGCATCGGTATGGAAAATATCTTCGTCTGGGAAGGACCCGGTGTTGGTGTGTCCTTCTTCGGTTACCGGGCTGTCAACGAGGAATTCAGCTACTATTCGCCCCTTAATAGCTTTTAACGGTACAAATTTCAGGTCGAACTCTGCCAGCATTAGAGTCCATCTTGAAATCCGGCCATTGAGGATGGGCTTTTCGAAGAGGTACTTGATCGGGTCCATCTTAGATAGAACATGGACCTCATAACTAAGCATATAGTGTCGAAGCTTCTTAGTGGCCCAGACTAGAGCCAAGTACGTCCTTTCGAGCATGGTATATTTGCACTCATACTCTAAAAACTTCTTGCTGATGTAATAGATGGCTCGTTCTTCGGAGTCAACTGTCTGAGCCAGCATAGCCCCCATGGCTGTCTCGGTCGTTGTTAGGTATAACGACAGAGGCAAACCGGGTTGAGGTGGCATCAAAACTGGCGGAGCAGACAGAATCTCTTTGATTTTGTCGAAAGCAGCTTGGCACTTGTCATCCCATAGCATCCGTTCCCCTATTTTCAGTTTCTTGAAAATTGGTTCACACACCATGGTTAGCTTGGAAATGAATCGACCAATATACTGGACTTTCCCGAGAAATCCCCTTATTTCTTTTTCGGTTTTGGGAGCTTGCATCTCGGTAATGGCTTTGATTTTAGTTGGGTCGACCTCGATACCTCGTTGGCTAACGATATGACCCAGTAATTTGCCTGACGTTACCCCGAAACTGCACTTTTGAGGGTTTAGCCTCATGTTGTATTTGCGCAATCGGGTGAAAATTTTCCTTAGGGCGGTGATGTGACCGTCCCGTTCTTTTGATTTGACGATCAGGTCGTCTACATAGACCTCTACCTCTTTATGCATCATGTCGTGTAGTAAGGTGGTAGCGGTCCTTTGGTATGTAGCCCCGGCATTAATGAGACCAAATGGCATGACGGTGTAACAGTAAGTACCCCAAGGTGTAGTGAAGGTAGTCTTACTCATATCTTCTTCCGCCATCTTGATTTGATTATATCCGGCATACCCGTCCATGAATGACAGAAGGGCATGATCGGCCGTGTTATCCACCAGTATATCGATGTGTGGTAACGGAAAATCATCCTTCGGGCTTGCTTTGTTAAGATCCCGAAAATCTACGCACACCCGCACCTTACCGTCCTTTTTAGGAACCGGCACGATGTTTGCAACCCAGTTCGGATACTCGGACACTTGTATGAAGCCGGCTTTGAACTGTTTGTCGACTTCTTCCTTTACTTTGAGAGACCACTCGGCCTCATTCGACGAAGCTTCTGTTTGACCGGTTTGCACCCGTCTTTGATAGGTATGTGGTGCTCGGCTATTTCCCGGTCTATCCCCGGCATGTCCTTGTAGGACCATGCGAAGACATCTTTGAATTCTTGGAGAAGGTTTATGAACTGTTGTTTCTCCTCGGGATCTAAAGATAACCCTATCTAAAGTATCTGAGGCTCTAAGGTTGTTCCCACGTTTATGGACTCGGTCTCTTCAATTACCGGATTCCGGGATTCCCTTTGCTCTAGTTGCTCGATCAGATGGGGAGGTAAGGGTACCTGTTCGTCGGATTTCTCAATGTCATAGCATAAAACGTTTTTGAAAGCAGAATTTAAAAGAGACAAGTCGTAGGCAAAACGGTTGTTATTATTGATTGAAAACTTGGAAAACAGCTCAAAGAGAGCAGCCATCTGATCATTGGTCAGTGGCGGGATTGGTAAAGCACTCGGGACAGACCCCGAAGTGCCAGCAGCAGGAATGATAGAAGGGAGGGGGGTTACAGGAGTGACTCTAGCACCGACTTCTCTAGACTCGACCTCAGACTCTGACTCAGACTCCGACTCGGATTCGGACTCAGACTCAGGCATGTCCCCCTCTCCGGTGACCAGCTTGTAGATCTTCCCTTGACTGTCAGTCCACTTGACAGTCTTCCTCCAGGCCCTGCTTCCCGTCTCGGAGCCAACATCCGAGATCAGCTTGGTCGGGTCAAACCTGTTGCTACGGAGGATCAGGTTGACCAGGTCTTCTTTTGGAGTCGGGGCTATGGTGTCTTCCTCGAAGAGCAGCCCTAGCGCGGGCTCGGCATCATCAGCTCCATCGGACTGGATGAGGGCGAACACCTCATCCGGGATGTAGTTGCAGTCACGGGCCAGGTGGGTCCCGAGGTGCGTAGCATTGGGTTGGTATAGTCCAACCTGGATAACCCCGAATACGGGTGTGACAAAGTAGTCAGACAACCGTGGGCTGTAAGGGCTCAAGTGGATACCCTTCATGATGTTGCAGGCCTTTTCAATTCCTGCTCGGACAACGTTGCCCGGAGTGGTAGCATAGCCAAGGCCGAAGTGAGAGTCTTCGTCCTTAAGGACCTCGATGATCTTCCCAGCTGGAAGGTCGGGTCGAGAGGTAGCCCCCGGAAGGTACCCTAGGTTCTGGAGCATCGTGTCAATGCTCGTGGTGAAGTAAGGCCTAAAGAGGTACTCTTCCTCGATCATCCCCACAAAGTCGAACCCCTAGAGGTCCGTGCGGCCCGTGGCGTTACAGCTAGCCACGGTCATTGGGGTTGCCTCTAAAGTAATTACAC
The DNA here is from genome assembly GCA_958450325.1 of Agrostemma githago. NCBI lineage: Eukaryota > Viridiplantae > Streptophyta > Magnoliopsida > Caryophyllales > Caryophyllaceae > Agrostemma > Agrostemma githago. The sequence continues at coordinate 48,965,277 of OY288246.1, read as the reverse complement.
TGTCGAGTAGAGGCATCTTGATCTTACGGTGGAGGGTGGAGGACACGGCTTTCACCGCGTGAATCCATGGCCTTCCTAGGAGCAAGTTGAATGATGAGGTGACATCAATCACCTGGAATTCAAGCTCCTTTTCTATCGGGCCCGTGATGATGGTCAGCTTCACGGCCCCTGATACCGACTTTGGACTCCCATCAAAGGCTTGGATGGTTTGAGCAGTCGGGATATAGTCAGCCTCGGTAATGCCGAGGGCTTTGGCGGTCCTTAGAGGAAGGACATTCACGGCTGACCCGTCATCGACTAGGGTCATCGGGAGGTATTTTCCCCGACAAATCACCGTGATGTAAAGGGCCAGATTATGGGAGGCCCCGAATGGTGGCAAGTCGGCTTCAGAGAAAGTGATCATTGGGCCTCCTTCTTTGGTCTTACCTTTTAGGTGGGGTAGGACCGTGGCTACCATTTCAGCAGGGGTAGCCAAAGAGTCGATCTTGACTTGATCGAGAGCCTTTGTAAGTGCTTCTCGATGTTCTTGTGAGCTGACTAAGAGTTGCCATATAGTGAGGTCAGCTCGGGTTCTCTTCAGTTGCTTCACAATAGCCGTTTCAGCAGTCGGCTCTTCAGGGGCGATTTCCATCCCGAGTGGATCGGTGATGGTTGCCGTGATAGGGGTGTCCCTAGTGCTTGTGGCTAAGTAAGGACGACCAAGGTTGTTGCTGGCTAGGACTCGAGTTTTGGCCTCTCGAATCTGTTCAGGGGTGATGGGAACGGTTTCCCCTTTAGCGAGGTAGACATCATCCTCGTCGTCAAACCAGATCCCGTTCACTTGCGGGATGAATGGAGAGATAAGGTGAGAGCAGTCAATCACCTCCCCGGCAAAGATGGCGTGGGAGCTGAAAGGGTTTTCCTTGTTGCTTGGCTTATCTCCGGGTAGCGGGATTTTACCGCTCTCGATCAGGTCCTGAATCAAGTGTTTCAGCTTCCAACACTTTTCGGTATCATGCCCATTGCCTCGGTGGTATTGGCAATAGGCCTGAGCATTGTAGTTCTTGGAGCGCCGCTCGACCGGAACTTCAGGAGTTGGGCCTATCGGTTGGATTAGGCCTTTGGAGGATAGCCTTTGTAAGACATAGGTATAGGTGGTACCTATATCCGTGAAGACCCGAGGTGGGGTGTTCTTCTTGGACGGGGCATCTAGTAGATTAACCGCGTCAAAAATGCTGCGAGCTGCAGCCTGGGGCTTAGTGGTGGAGGAAGAGGCCCCTTGGTATCCTTTGCTAGCGGCCTTAGTGAGGCTTTCTAGTCTCAGATCGTCCTCGATCCTCATACCCATTTCAGTAAGGGTGATGAAATTGGGTATGACAGCGTACCGGAGGTGAACCCGGTAGGAGGGGAGGAGGTTCTTGACAAAAGCCTCCACCAAAGTCTTCTCATTGGGCTTATCGACCAATTTCACGCTCTCGGCCCTCCAGCGTTGAAGGTATTTAGTGAAACCTTCCTTTGGCTCTTGGGCCATAACCTCCAGAGATCGCATTGGGGTTTGGATCTCGGTGTTGTCAGCATAGTTCCGAGCGAACTCAGTAGCCACATCATCCCATGTAGGGTATTTTTTCGGGTCTAGCCTAGAGTACCAGGCCCGTGGGTGCTTCTCAAGGGATGCAGCAAAGAGATTCTTGAACATGGTCGAATCCACTCCCTTGATGGCCATGAATTCCTTGAAGGCCCGCACATGTAGTAACGGGTCCTCAGTTCCCTCAAACATGGGCAAACCTGTGAGGTTCAGGTTCGCGGGCAGCTTGTCACTCAGCGGGTTGTACTCTCGACTATTCTCCCGATGAATGTTGTTACTCCCAGCCAAATGGACTTGTTCCTCTAGTCGGCGCACCGCGCTGACTAGTTCAGCTAGAGGCTCATTAGCCTCGACATTAGGAGCCCTTTGCTCCACCGTAGCTAGGCTAGCAACAATGGCCACTTGGCCAGCCCTCATTTCGGTCAGTTGGGCTTCGATACCGGTCTGGTTTGCGACCATGGCGTCCAAGGAGGTTTGTAGGCTGTTCAAAGTAGCCATCCTTCGAGCGTGTCTAGTTGCTGGCGGCCTGTCTGTAAGAACACCGCGTAATCAGAAACTGAACCCAGATCTTGGAAAAAGACAGGAAAAGTACATCCCGAGCGACACTAGGAAAGAAGACTAGAGACTCGAGAAAGACATCTAGACGGATGACTCGATGGGTGGTATAACTTCCTTAGGATTTTGGCTTTGTGGGCCTAATCCCGTTCGAAGAAAGGTCCACGTGAGACTTTTCCCCAGACTTATGACTCGAGTGTATGAACGGACTTTCCTTTGTAGGGGTATGCCCTACGCGGGTCGGTCGTGCCTTGACGGATAAGGCGGACTCGGGAAAGGGGGGAAACTCGTGATATAGGATCAGCGGAGTTTCGACGCTATAGACCTTCGACATACTATGCAAAGACCCAACACATGGCTAGACGGTAGGTCCTATAATAAGGAAGGTTTACTAGGATAGTTGAAGGTTTGAAATTTGAATATTAAGTGGATGAATTTCCGAGAGTTTGGAAATTAAAAACAACGGAATTTCGAAAACCAAGATTAGAATTTTGAAAATTCAGAAAATCGAGATGGTGTTGGAAATTCACGAATTAAAACGGGCAGCATGCCGACTAGAGAAAAAGGATATTTTGAGTCAAATCATTTGATCCTAAATTTCGGCGGCATTCCGAGTTTTGAAAATTGGATATTTTGAAAAGATGGGTCCCGAAACGGACAGCATTTCGGGTTTTTCAAAATTTGGGTGTTTTGGAAAGATGCACTTTTTGAAATGATGGTTTTTTGAAAAATGACACGGAAACCAAGTAGCACGTAGTCAAACAACCATTATAACGACGCTTATGTATGCTATACACTAAGTCTCGGTCGGTCGAAGTAGGGTCTATACCAACAACGATAGCATTCTCACAAAACGGGACGGACTCCCTAGCCGATTTGGAACTAGGACCTGCCGTAAAACCCAGGTGAGTTCCGCCATCGAAGTCTTTAGTGCACCCATCTAGGAATGCACCGTGGTATAGTGGGACGTCGGTCACAAGTAACCGGCCCGGGCAAAATTTGGGTTATGCATGAACCATTAAACTAATGCGCGCACACTAATATTCGAACGATTTCTCTTCGAGTCTCACCCTAGGAACCCCGATGACATGTGGTACATCAGGTATCCCCAGCGGAGTCGCCAAATTGTGGACATGACGTAGGTCCACCCCGACGTGGCCACGCGCGGGTTTGGGTAGGCGAATGAATCTCGTGGTGAGATTGCTCTCGGGTTCGAAATTTAAGTCAAAATGGAGTCGCCACCGAATTTTGTGGTTATTCGGAACCATACGAGCCCACTCCATGTCGTCATGGGCTTTACACAAAGTAAGCCCACTTCGGTTTCAGAGTTCATTGGGCTCGTCCCTTTGCATTGCAATACCGATACCGTATAAACCGGCTTTCGTATATAGAATGACTCTCGTGCGCCAAGGGTTTCGGGCATCCGGAAACCAAAGGTTCTGAGTAAGAGGTGAGGGTACGTGTTGGGAAGCCCACTAAGGACACCCAACCCCGCCCGCACATGGCGGCCTCTACTAAGACATCGCTCGTGTTCGTGTGCGCGCGCTAGTAAAACGATTAAATGATATGCAAACAGCGTTTTCGGGCTGAGCATGTGAGTTATTGGTTAACTACGTCATTTAATGCATCTTAATTATGGTCGAAGTGGTTTAGCATGCGAGGTTCATTTATAAAGCGGTAAGCAAGTAAATAAATAAAACTCGGAAATAAATAACGTACAAGTTACACGGGCGGAAATACAACCCGGCCAATACAAAAATAAACGGAACAATAGATAATACAAAGATAGGAATGGACCCGTATGTAAACTTGACCGCGAAAGGTGTAAGTGGACTAACCCCGTTTAAATGCACATTATGTTGCACATCAAACGAAGGACGGAGACATAGGATCTAGGCGTGATGCTAGCCCGATCCTATGCCTCGATGCCTTGTCCCGACTTATCACGTCGAAAAATCGATCAAAGTCGTTAAGGTGTTGTGATGAACGTGAGTTTTGGAAAATGGATTCACGTGATTGGCTTTACACGTGTCGACTAAAAGTCGTAAAAAAGGACGAGGCTTAAATGTTGCATTTAAGCTCTCGGTTTTCTGGGTTACAGGACCCACTCGGTCGAGTCATGGTCTGACTCGGTCGAGTGCGTCCTCAAAAAAGGTTCTGCCCAGTTTTATGGACGCTACTCGATCGAGTGGCCTATGCACTCGGTCGAGTAGCCCCTCGAAAAGGGTTTTGTCCTGTTTGATGGACGCTACTCGATCGAGTGGCTTATGCACTCGGTCGAGTAGCCCCTGTACGAGTGTCAACTCGTTTCGTTTTTGGGGTGCAAAATCGACGGTGGGTCGAATTAAATGCAAATATCGCATGATCTGAATTTAACTCGACCTCCGGTACTATAATCGTGTACATGTACAATTATGATACCGTCGTCGGGATTTTATGAAAACATTTGCGTTAGAAAATTTGAATTAGCAACGGAATGCCTCCCTCTACGTCACGACATCGAAACTAACCTTTTCGGGTTATGTGATGTCGGTTTTCGTGTCAACGGTTTCCGCACTAATTAAAATGGGATCGAATGCATTCAACTACGATTAGTCGCGATCACGTCACGCCCTTGAGTACATTGGGGCGGGGCTCCTCGAAAGGGCTCCACCTCTGTCGTTGCTCGTAAAGGGATTAGACGGATTTTAGGCGACGATTATAGTCAAACGTATCCGAAACCGAATTTTGCTACTAGTTTATACATATACGCGGTATGATAGTAATATGTTAGTAACGCGAATAAAAAAGTTAGTATGCGAAAATGTAAAGTGTTAGGATGTTAGAGTTAGTGTTAGGATGTTAGGATTACAATACTAGTATAGGTATAATATTAACGATACAAAAGACGTAAACAAAAGTAACAAAGATCGGAATGGGGTTTAGGACACCCTCAACATACATGCTTAGTAAAGACCTCGGAAATGGACTCGCGAATAGTGACGGGACGTCGGAGTATCGAGGATGTATGCAAGTTATGGTGTGTGTGTGTGTGTGTGTGGAGGAATTGTCGGTTTTTCGAGGGACAAGGGACTCGGTTTTTGGTGTGTGTTTGCTTAGGGTTGTAGGGTAGAGAGTGTGGCTGAATGTAGGTAAAAATGGATGATCAAAACTTCTGAAATGAGTGAGGGTCATGGGGTATTTATAGAGTTTACCCCACGACCTAGGGTCACTCGATCGAGTGGCCCTAGTGCACTCGGTCGAGTGCCCTAGAAAATGGGCCTGATCCGGTTTTTGACGCTCCACTCGACCGAGTGGGTCAATCCACTCGATCGAGTGGATCAGGTAAACCGAGGTAATTTAGGAAAGGGTTGACTTGGTTGATTGTGTGATCTTTTTTGAAAATGAGTTTGGGCGCCAGCTTCTAGAAGGTGCACTTGGGCTGTTTTTGTGACGGGTTTGTCTTTGACCGGGTTTCGACCCGGTCGCCAAAAGACGGGATTTATTTTTGGTGTTGGTTTTGGCCCAAATTAGTCTTATTTTGCTCGGAACGACCCACTGGGCCTGAATTTGAGGTCTGTTTTGTGAGATTATTACTCCGCTAAAAGTCCATGTCAGATATTATTGATTACGGGTCCAAATCCGAGTATACTAAGTCACGTTTGCGTCCGATCATCATCGGGTGTTTGTCGGGAACTGCTATAGACACTAGCAGGCAAAATGCGGGTGTCTACACTTCCTCAACAAATTGTGGAGCTCGAGTGGCCAACATCGTGAAACGAGCCATGAGTGCATTGATTCGAGCATCTTGCGCCTCTATTTGGCCCTTGAACTCCTCTTTATCCCTTTGCATTTGAATCATCATCTCTTGTTGATTCTTTTGCAATTGAACCATCATCTCTTGTTGAGTCTTTTGCATTTGAATCATCATTTGACAAGTCTCAAAGTTGGGGATTTTTGGTTGTGGGTTGTGTGAGGGTATTTGGTAGTTTTAGGATGTTGAAATGATCCTTGACAACTTTCATGGTAACCATATGAAGAGGGTTCATAAGATTGTTGATTAGATTGGTATGGTTGGTAAAGTTGTGGGTCTTGGCAATTAGCCCCATGATAGTCCCATGATGATTGATGGTAGCTTGGATGCCACATTGTCGTAACGTTGCCTTGATACATTGGATGCACTAGAAGCACTTGAGCAAACGTTAGTAACCTAGTACTTTTGAGGCACTAGGATGAGGGAATATCACACAAGAAGTAGAACGGAGATACACAAGGAGAAGAAAACACAAAAATCAAGAACCAAATCTAAAACTAAGCACACAAAAGTCTAAACTACGCCGTCCCCGGCAACGGCGCCAATTTGACAGGAAGATTTTGCCGTGGGTCCCACCGATCAAATAATAACCAACTAACCTAAGCTAGGTAGATAGGGCAAGTCGGGTCGAATCCACAGGGACGGGGTGTCGGACTAAGGTGTGCTACGGTCCAAGACTAGATAGGTTCGAGAGAAACTACACTAGGCGATGGCTAAAGTGAACTAAGGACTAAGCTAGAGTCTAAAACAACAAATAAAAAGGCTAAACAAGGAACTAATGACAAATGGGAGCAAATAATTCAATAGGAAGGAACTAGGGCTAGGTCGGGTTCAAGGATGTTAAGGAGACCAAAAGGGGAAAACGGGGGGTTACTAGCATGCTCTCGTAGCCTAGGCTCCGATCGGGCTCTCGCTACTTAAACGGCCTAGGGTCTCCTCACCACGCTCTCGCTACTAATGAGGGAACCAAACCAACCAACCAAACACACACATACAAGAGAAGAGGCAAGAAAAACAAGGATTGATCGTCTCGAGTCTCACAAGCATTTCATCGAACATGTGGAGTGCAAGTCAATTGGAAACAACAAGAGCAACATCTAGCACCACCAATTTCCACCCTAATCATCCCTAATCAAAACCCAATCCCCCTACTAACCCTAGGGGAGAACTACTCACACATAATCAAACTAAAACTAACACAAACAAGAGAAACCAACACAAGAATCAAAATATTCATAATGGAAAACAAGGATGAACAACAAACAATGAATAAAGATGAAAACCTGAATAACAATAAAGATTAAGAGTAAAGAGATGAGAAAGATTATACCAAACTAAAGGATGAATGGAAAAGATGAGAACTTGCATATATGGAGAAAACCCAAAATAAATCCACCAAGGTTGTCAATCTTGATAGAAATCTTCAAGAATTCCAATAATACAAGAGTAACTAACTAGATTAAGGACTAATTAAGGACTAATCTACACTAATCTAAGCTAATCTAACCTAAACTAGTCTAGGGTTTAGTGGGTAATATCTAGGATAAGCATAAGATTACAAGAGGGAGGGGGGGGGGGGGGGGTATATATACAGTTACAAGCGCGAAGGAGAAGAAAAGAAGAGTCACGAGCTGCAGCTGCTCCTTCCCGGCCGAGAAGGTGGTGGTCCCGATCGGGATGGAGTGGTTTCGGTCGGAAAGGATCTGGTCCTGATCGGGATCATGCATAACACCGGGCGGTGTTATGCATAACACCAGGCGGTGTTATTGCTCTTCCCGGTCGGGATGGATGGTCCCGGTCGGGATGGGTCATCCTTCCCGGTCGGGATGGCCCATCAGTGGGTGTTGTTTTCGCGCACTCCTTCCCGGTCGGGATGGCTACTCTTCCCGCCCGGGAAGGGTCTTGTATGCCTCCCTTATGGTCCCAAAGGTCCCCAGTTTCTCTTGTTAGGCTTCTCATCGATTCTCGGTGCTCGGGATCGTGTCCAAGGGGCTCGGAAATGGGTCCCAAGGGCTCGGGATCGAGTCTAAGCCATCGAGTGATCGTCGCTTCTCTTCGTTGGCTCCAAATGTGTCGGAAACGAGTCGGAATCGTTCCATCTCTCCAATAATGGTCTTGGGAACCTAAAACGAACTAGAAGAAGCATAAGTAGCCTAGAAACCGCTCCAAAGAGCGATTTCACAAGAGAAACCGGGACCAAACACAACAAATAGGCACTACAAACTACATTTATCAACTCGGCATACCCATCCATAAATGATAGAAGGGCATGATCATCTGTGTTATCCACCAGTATGTCGATGTGTGGTAACGGGAAATCGTCTTTCGGGCTCGCCTTGTTAAGATCCCTAAAGTCTACATAGACGCGCACCTTACCGTCCTTTTTAGGAACCGGCACGATGTTTGCAACCCAATTTGGATATTCGGATACCTGTATGAAGCCAGCTTTGAATTTTTTGTCGACCTCCTCTTTGACTTTAAGGGACCATTCGGGCCTCATGCGGCGGAGTTTTTGTTTAACCGGTTTGAATCCTTCCTTGATCGGTATATGGTGCTCGGCTATTTCGCGATCTATCCCCGGCATGTCCTTGTAAGACCATGCGAAGACGTCTTTGAATTCTTGGAGGAGATTCATGAATTGTTGTTTCTCCTCGGGATCTAAAGATAACCCTATCTTAAGTATCTGAGGCTCTAAGGTGGTTCCCACATTAATGGACTCGGTTTCTTCGATTACCGGGTTCCGGGATTCCCTTTGCTCTAGTTGTTCGACCAGATGTGGAGGCAGGGACACCTGTTTGTCGGGTTTCTCAATGTCATTGCATAAAACATTTTTGAAATTGAAAGTATTTTGAAAATGAGACAACTCGTAAGCAGAACAGTTGTTATTATTGCTAATAAATTTAGAGAAAAGCTCGAAAAGAGCTGCCATCTGATCGTTAGTCAGTGGCGGGATAGATAAGGTACTCGGAACAGACCCCGGAGTACCAGGAATAGCTAAAGAGGGAGGGGGAGTTACAGGAGTGACCCTAGCACCAGACTCACTAGACTCGATCTCAGACTCTGACTCGGACTCCGACTCAGACTCAGACTCAGATTCATACATTTCTCCTTCTCCAACGATCAGCTTGTAAGCCCTTCCTTGACTGTCAGTCCATTTGACAGTCTTCCTCCAGGCCCTTTTTTCCGTCTCGGATCCTACGTCCGAGATTAGCTTAGTTGGATCGAACTTATGGCTGCGAAGGATGAGATTGACTAGCTCTTCTCTTGGTGGCGGGATCGCGACATCTTTTCCAAAAAGCATCCCTAGCGCGGGCTCAGCATTCTTAGCATCTTCGGACTGGATAAGGGCGAAGATATCGTCTGGTATGAAGTTGCAGTCCTGGGCCAAGTGGGTCCCAGGGTGTGTGGTGCTGGGCCGATATAGGCCCGTTTGGATAGGTCCAAATATTAGAGTAACAAAGGTAACAGTGTTAGCTCCTATTTGGCCCATATTTTCCAGAGTTATGGTATATCCTAGCCCGATTTGAGATCTACCGTTGTCTAGGACCTCAATAACCCTTCATGCGGGGAGATCTGGCCTGGAAGTAACCCCCGGTAGAAACCCTAGATTTTGTAGCTTCCTGTCAATGCTCACTGTGAAGTAGGGTCGGAAGAGATATTCATCATCAATTGCTCCTATGAAATCGAACCCCCAGAGATCCGTGCGGCCCGAAGTGTTGCAGTTAGCCACAGTCATAGGTGTTGCCTCCATGGTGATGATGCTATCGTGCAAAGGCAACTTGATCTTCCGGTGTAGAGTGGAGGATACCGCCTTGACGGCGTGGATCCATGGTCTTCCTAGGACCAGGTTGCAGGAAGAGGTGACATCGATCACCTGAAATTCCAACTCCTTTTCTACTGGGCCGGTTATGATGGTAAGTTTCACGGGCCCAGCTACCGACCTTGGGATTCCGTCGAAGGCTTGGATGGTCTGAGTTGTTGGAATGTAGTCAGCCTCGGTAATGCCGAGGGCTTTGGCGGTCCTTAAGGGGAGGACGTTGACTGCTGACCCGTCGTCTATTAGGGTCATCGGTAGGTACTTTCCACGACAGATTACCGTGATGTAGAGGGCCATGTTGTGGGTAGGCTTGAAGGATGGTGGATCAGCATTAGAGAAGGTAATTAGTGGGCCTTCTTCCTTAGCTTTGCCTTTTAGATGAGGTAGAATCGTGGCTACCATTTCAGCTGGAGTAGCCAAGGAGTCGATCTTGACTTGATCGAGGGCCTTAGTGAGTGTCTCTCGATGTTCCTGTGAGCTAACTAAGAGTTGCCATATAGAGAGGTCAACTCGAGTCTTGCTTAGCTGCTTCACAAGAGCCTTTTCGGTGGTTGGCTCTTCGGGGGTGGCCTCCACCCTAGCTGGTTCGGCGACGATAGGAACATCCCTAAGGTGGTTAGTGGCTAAGGCTTTGGACTTAACCTTCTGGATCTCCTCGGGAGTGATGGGGACAACTTCCCCTTTAGTAAGATAGACGTCATCTTCATCGTCGCACCAAATCCCGTTTATTTGCGGGACAAACGGAGAAATGAGGTGTGAATAGTCGATAATTTCTCCGGAGAAAATGGCATGGGTGGCTAAAGGAAATTCCTTGTTACTGGGCTTGCCTCCCGGTAAAGGGATCTTTTTACTTTCGATGAGATCTTGGAATAGGTGCTTCAGCTTCCAACATTTCTCGGTATCGTGGCCATTGCCCCGGTGGTATTGACAATAGGTCTGAACGTCGTAGGCCTTGGAGCAACGCTCGACTGGGACTTCGGGTGTTGGGCCTATCGGGTTGATCAGGCCTTTTGATGACAGCCTTTGTAAGGCGTTTGCGTAGGTGGTGCCTATGTCGGTGAATACCCGAGGTGTGGTATTCTTGTCGGACGGGGTATCAAGTAGATTGACCTCGTCGAAAATGCTGCGAGTAGCAGCTGCAGTCGTGGGCTTGCTTGTGGATGAGCTGGCCCCTTGATAACCCTTGGTAGAAGCCTTAGTAAGGCTTTCTAATCTCAGATCATCTTCAATTCTCGTCCCCATTTCGGTTAGGGTGGCGAAGTTGGGTATGATGGCGTACCGGAGACGGACCCGGTAAGAGGGGAGGAGATTCTTCACGAAGGCCTCCACTAGTACTTTCTCGCTGGGCTTATCGACCAGCTTGACGCTCTCAGCTCTCCATCTTTGAAGGTATTTCGTGAATCCTTCCTTAGGTTCCTGGGCCATCACTTCCAGGGTGCGCATTGTGGTCTGGATTTCCGTGTTGTCGGCGTAGTTCCGAGCGAATTCCGTTGCCACGTCATCCCAAGTCTTGTATTTCTTGGAATCGAGCCTGTAGTACCAGGCTCTTGGGTGCTTCTCAAGAGAAGAAGCAAACAGATACTTGAACATGTTGGACTTAACCCTCTTAAGGGCCATGAACTCCTTGAAAGCCCGGATATGGTGGACCGGGTCTTCAGTACCCTCGAACATTGGCAGGCCCGTCAGGTTGAGATTGGCAGGCAGTTCATCGGTCAGAGGTGTGTAGGTCCGAGCATTCTCCGTGTGGATTGAGTTTAGGGTCGACAGATGAACCTGCTCCTGCAGTTTGTGGACTGCGCTGGCCAATTCAGCTAAAGGCCCATCGGATTCGACACTGCCATTGGGAGTTCCTTGCTCCACAGCACTCACTCGGGTAAGGATGGCGATCTGGTCCCCTCTCATTGCCGTGATCATGTTTTCCAGCTTGGTCAATGAGGCCCTCAACTCGTCTATGGCTTGTTGCGTCATGGTTCGGGTGAAGGGTGGCCTGTCTATAAGAACACCGTGTAATCAGAAACGGAACCAGATCCTAGAATCAAAGAGTACATCCCGAGCAAAGAGAAGACTAGACGAGAAAAAGACTGAAAACCAATTCCTAGACGGGTGACTCATGGACGGTGGGCCGTGTTTTATTTCGAAAAATACTGAAAAATTGGGCCGTGTTTTTTTCGAAAATTTTGATAAGGTTCGGGCAGCATACCAGCTAAAAATAGGCTATTTTAAGTCAAAAATCATAAGTCCTAAATTCGGTAGCGTCTTGGGTTTTGAAAAAATGGATAATTTAGGAAAGATGCAAGTTTTTTTTGAAATAAAGGTTTTTGAAAAAAGGTGATCAAGTAGCACGTAGTCATGGAAACAGTATAATGACACCATGTATGCTCCTAATCTAAGTCTCGGTTGGTCGAAATAGGGTCTATACCAACAACGACAACTTTCTCGCAAATCCGGACGGAACTCCTAAGCCGAGTTGTACTTAGAATATGCCGTAAAACCCATGCGAGTTCCGCCATCGAAGTCTTTAGTGCACCCATTTAGGAATGCACCGTGGTATAGTGGAACGTCGGTCACAAGTAACCGGCCCGGGAAAAATTTGGGTTATGCATGAACCATTGAACTAAAATGCGTACATTACTAATCGAACGGTTTCTTTTCGAGTCTCACCCTAGAAACCCCGATGACAAGTGGTACATCAGGAATCCCCAGCGAAGTCGCCAAATTGTGGACATGACATAGGTCCACCCCGACGCGGCCACGCGCGGGTTTGGGGAGGCGAATGAATCTCATGTGAGATGGATCTCGAATTGAAATTTAAATCGAAGTAGGAGTCGCCACCGAACATTGTGGGATTTCGAGCCCGTTCAAACCCACTCTATGTCGTAGTGGGCCATGTACAAAATATGGCCCATTTCCGATGTCAGAGTTTATCTGGTTCGTCCCTTACCATTTGATACCGATACCGACATTATCGTTAATCGAATATTGAATGACTCTCGTTGCCAATGGATTCGGACATCCGGAAACTATGGTTCTGAGTAAGGGGTGAGGGTACGTGTTGGGAAGTTCACAAAGAACACCCAACCCCGCACGAAGTTAGCGGATATTCGTTCGATTTTTATGTACGCGTTTTAGTTCGACGATTGAATGATATGCAAAGAGTATTTTTAGACTAAACATGTGAATTATGTTTGCTAAGTCATTTTAATGCATCTAAAAATTAACGCCAAAGTTGTATTTTAGCATGCGAGAATCATTTTAGTATAATAAAACAAACGAAAAGAAATTGCTAAAGACATGAACAAACGGGTTAGTAACGATTGATAAATTGAATAAGAAAAGGTAAACTTAATGCGTGGTTTGAAGAAAGTTTGTGACACGTGATGGATTAGACACGTGTTGACCGAGGTCAAAAAAAAGATATTTATCGAAAACTTGAGATATGCCGAGAAAGACGCTTAAGAATCAATGCTGGAAAATAAAAAAGACGAAAGAAGAAAAAGAAAAAAAACACGGTTTCAGGGATCCGCGCGACCCGCCCGGGAGGGGCGTGACTCGCGCGGGAAGGCGTCTCGCCCGGGACGCGTACAGCTTGCGTCTCGGGCTGCTCTCGGTTTTGATTTTTCGAAAATCGTTAGTTTTAATAAATCGCGTACAAATATGAATTAACTTATACTCGACTTATATTTTCGATATTCGTCGTATTCGATATTCGATTATGAAATCGATATCGAATGTTCGGAATGACTTTTTTATAAGAAAAGAAAGGATATTGCAAATCGTTTTGTAAAATTAAATTGAAAAAAACGATGTTTGATTTTCTCCACGTTAAAAATCGTCGTGTTTTGTCTTATGAAACTATGTGATGATTTTTTTAGTATCAACGAGATTAATTTAGTTCTTGTTAGATACGACATTTGACTATAGAGTCAATATCGTATTTTAATAACGTTGTTTTATATGAAAATAGTTTGTAGTATTGATATTATGTAAAAAAATGTGATGACGACCCATAATAAAAAAGACAGACGACACGACTCGAAGAAGAAGAAAAGGACGCGAGAAGGGAAGAGAGAAAGGAAAGAAAGGGATTGATTTTTACACCCTCAACCTACATGCTTTCTCTTCTCGGAATAGGGCCCGTCGGAATGTGGCTTAGACACAGGAGCGTCGAGATAATGTCGGTTAGTTTAGGGTGGTCTTTTGGGTCGTGTAAGGTGGCCGGTTTTTGGTCGGAGTCGGGTTGCACTATCGGTCTTTCGATGCTATGCTTGACGTTTGGATGTTACGAGGTTGTCCGGATGTCGATGTATATGTATGTGTATGTCGTAGATGTTGTAATTTTTGTGTCGGGGATTGAACGTGTTGAATTGTGTTGACGGGAGGGTCTATTTATAGGAGATGGCTAACTTGCAAAGGAAGAAAGTCACCGGTCAGGTTGAGGTAGGATTCCGTCTAAGGATAGGAATAATAAGCAATTTGAGGGGAACGTGACTTCCGTTTGCTTGGTGGGGAAGTCACGAAATCTGGCTAGTGTAGGGGTACTCAGTCGAGTACTCCTTGTACTCGGTGGAGTGCTCGGTCGGGAATCCTACCGGGGATCGAATCCCACCTTTTGACGGATTTGTTTAATATTTTTCGAGGCTGATTTTTTTGTAGTGTTTGAGCTCGATCTGGACTCACGGGAGTGACACGGCTGGTTTACGTGTTTTGAAAATATCTTTGACCGGGTTTGACTCGGTCGCTAAAAGACGGTTTTGCCCCTGGTGTCGGATTCGACCCAAATTAGTCTTATTTGACTCGAAATGACCCACTGGGCCTGATTTTGAGGTTGGTTTTGTGAAATTTGTACTCCGTAAAAAGCCCAAGCCAAATACCATTGATTTCGAGCCCATATTCGAGAACGTTAAAGCACGTTTCGTCCGATCATCATCGAGTGTTTTTCGGAAACTGCTATAGACACCTGGCAGTCAAAATGTGGGTGTCTACAGAGCCCCCACTCTGACGGAGGCTTGGACAAGGCAAAAGTCAGAGTAGCTACCAGGCCAATCGTTGATTAAAACCTGGCAGACTTCCGATCGGGTCGCTTATAGTCCATTAGACTTGCGTAAAAGGGCTCGCCAGCCATAAGACTGAAATCATACCTGGATAAGTGTCGATAATTCCGTGGGGACCCGCCTAAAAAGTCTTGGGTGTGTCCGTTTGCAGACACATACCGTGTTTTCTGCTGGGGAGAATTGTATAATCTTGCTTCTGTAGTCTTGGGTGTACCTGTATGCTGACACATAGCTAATAGTATGTAACATTTAGGTGAAACACCGACTCACGCTGGGGAAGCAATTTTTGAAAATTTTGAATTTTTTTTTTGAAAAAAATGATGAATTTTTTTTTTGAAAATGTTTGGATTCTGCTGAAAAAAATAGGAGTACTCGGGATGACTTGACTCCTTTATCAGATTCTGAAGCGGATTCCTAAAGTCTTTAGGTTAGGCCTGTATGCCTATGTGAATTAGGAGGAATAAGAATCCCTATTCCTAAGGTGACTAGGAGAGGATTTTCTCTACTATAAATAGAGGGTTCTTGCCCTTTAATCTTCATATTCAAATCCAAATAATCACTTCTTTCTTAAAATCCTTTAGACTTTTAAGACAAAAAAAGTTCTTGCTATGGGTATCGAACATCTGACCGCGATGCTTCAGGCGTGAGCCCAATTTTTCCGAGATGAAGACAAAGTTCAGCTAACTCAAATGGGAATTCTCTCTTTATTCCCGCTTCAACGACTTAGGGTAGATTCGCACTTCCTCGATGATTGCCTATCCTTTTGGGATACTACCCACCATGTTTTAACATTTCTTCGAGGAGAAATATGTCCTCTTCCCGAAGAAATTGCAGTCATAGGCGGTTGGTGCCCTAACGCTCGTCTTGCTATTCCCCCATTTTATCCTGATCCAAGGAGGAGATTATGGGACTTTCTTGGTTTGCCCCATGCTGAGACAGCCCGTATGGTAAAGGGAGATTTTGTTTCCCTATTTGACTTAGCCGATAAATTTATGAATTCTGACGGCATAAGAATTACTCCGACCCACAGGCGTAGGGCCTTCGCTTTTTGCATGCTGCACCGATACGTCTTTGAAAGGAAAATGGAGGCTGACTCGTGCTTAGGTGAAATCAGGTTAATTGGCATAGTTGACCAGATGGAGACGGGTCACAGCCCGGCTTGACTGACAACTGGGGAGATCATTATGGGCCTTGATGCTAGAAGACTTGACCCAGATCGGTAATTGACAGGAAGTACTCGCCTTTTGCAGGTATTGGACCACGTTTTTCCTCCTTTTTTTCCGAAAATCTGTCCGAATTTTCCGAAAAAAAAATTTCCCGAAAATTTTTCTTTTCTTTTTTCCGAATTTTTCCGAAAATTCCTTTTTTTGATTTTTTTTTCGAAAATTCTTTTTCCGAGATTTTTTCGAAAATACTTTTTTTTTAAATTTTTTTTTCGAAAAATCTTTTTCCGAATTTTTTTCTGAAAATTCTTTTTTTCGAAAACATTTTTCCGAGATCATCATCGAGTGTTTTTCGGAAACTGCTATAGACACTTGGCAGTCAAAATGTGGGTGTCTACAGTAGCCGGTCCGGACCGGACCGGACCGTATGGTCCGGGTCGGTCGGTTTGCCGGTCCGGGCCACTTTTTGAACACCCCTATCAGTATCCGCTCGAACTTAAATTGCCCTTCGGGTGACTAAGACTCGTTGGGCTCGAGAACATTTGCTGGTGTTTATTTATTTGGGTTAAATTTGTTTTGCGGACTTGTCTTATTTGGTTCGGATTTGCTTTGCTTTGTTCTGATTTGTTATGCACTTGGATTCGTTCGAAGTTTATTTTGATCAGCTTTGTTTTGTTTGTTTTATTACGCGTTCGAGCGTGAGCATTCTTATTAATCGTGGTTTTTATCTTTGTTCGGGGTTGGTCTATAGGCGTGCCTTATCGGTATCGATTAGTAATTGCTTCGTCGTTGTTTGTTTGTTTATTTCAAAGGGTGCGTGTTTTTTGCGTATATTAGGCATTAGGCCCCGTTCGTTCTTGTTTTAGTCTTGTGCCGGGTTAGTTGGACGCACATTCGTCTGCACCCCAATTCTCATGCGCTTGGCCTTCAGCGGACCAGGTTTTGGATGCACGACCTGAGGCGCCCGGGATTTCGTGGGTCGGGTTTGCTTAAGTCAGCGAATATTGGGCGAACGATTCATTCGTTCCACAATTCAAACGCGCGCCCCTCTTCGCTCCAATATCGCTTCTTCGATTTTTCTAACCGATTTCCATCTCGATTTTTGCCATACACGAAAATGTCGATCTCCGGGTAAGTGTTCTTTACTCATCTATTGTCAATTTTGCTTAATTTGGTTGATTGTGGGTCGATTTTGTTGAAACCCTAGAAAATCGATTTAGGTATTTTAAATTCTCTAAGTTTCGATGTTTGTGCTTAATCCCATTGTTAAATTAGGGTTGAATAGAGCTTGTTAGGGTGGTTAGAAGCTTGATAGGAGACTTTGAGGTATGACCATGGCCTCCCATAGCGATAAACTCAAAATGCTTACGGTTAGGGACCGTTCTCCCGGTTATTCCTGTACTTGTCTTATGTAATCTTGCTTGATTAGTGCTTGTGATGATGTGGGTGACTCCTTTGTCAATTTTTGTGAGCTAGAATGGCCTCTAGGGCCTTCCGTGAGGTTTTGTGTGACTTACGACGGACCAAAAGATGTCGTAACGATGCCGGATTTTCCCGAAACCACTTCCATTGTGATCGGGGTCAAAAATAGGTGTTAGCGGGATTTTCAGAATTTTGATATCTCTATCCAAAATTTTGACCTTATTTTGACCTGTTTAAGCTGTTTTAGCTTGACCTGAGGCACAGATTTTGTGTTTTGCTTGGTTTTGCAGCTAAAGGCGATACTGAGCATCCCGAGGGAGCTTTTACGGTTGGTACTAGAGGTGAGGCCACCGGGACGAGCTCACTGACTCCCCGCGGGATTTGTAGAAGTCGGCGAAGCGTTCCATCGCAGCGTAGTGATCCAGAGGCCACAAATGAGGCCGACTTTGATAGGGCAAGGAAGCGTAGGCTTCCCGAGATTGTTGCTTGGAGGGCTCATGTCCCGATTCCCGTACCAGAGAATGAGGATATCGGTTACGAGGACCCTGAGTGGGCCCGGGACTTGGACGGTCACCAGTTATTGTTTCGTCCCGACTTACACGTTTCTCACCGCATTGTGCAGGATCTGGTGAGTAGATATCCTTATTCATGTCTATTGGTTTATGTTTTGAATTTTTGGCTTTGGTTGGGTTTGGTTTGTTTCGTTTATACTTGGATTACTTCGGTTTGCAGCCCCCAGGTTCGATGAAGACCTTTTCGGGTATTACGACATGCCTTGAGATATATTCTCAAAAGCCGACCCCTGTGGCGAAGGGGATTATCGCGAGGACCGCTTTGGGTCCCGTGGTTGAGCAGTGGGTTAGGTTGGTGGGTTGCAAGACTAAATGTAACCTCATGGTGATTAGAGCGATGGTAGATCGCTTTCACGACAGTACCTCGACCTTCCATATGTCCTTTCGGGAGGTTGGGATGAGTTTAGAGGACTTCGAGGTTATTAAGGGTTTACCTTGGGGTCCTGAGAGGATTAGGTGGGCTGCCGAGGGCCCAAGGTTAGATAGTGATGAGGTCCGGGGCCTCATCGGGGATTGTTTAGAGTGTGAGCCTTACAGTACGCCTCATGCTATGGTGAGTTCATACATCACCGACCACTTCAAGAGGGTGGCAGTGTTAGAGGGTCGAGCACCCAACACGCCGGAGCAGGATGTCCGGTTGTGGTTGTGGTACTTCCTAGGATCAACCCACTTCTCGGACAAGGGCGAGAGGTTCAGTACTAGGATTTTGCCTCTCCTAGCTGATTTAGGTCAGCTGGGACGCTTTGATTAGGTAACCGCGACTTTCGCGGAGATGACTCACTGCTTGCAAGTCATGGTGAGGCCGTTGCAGGTCAAGTCGGCCTCGGCTTTGCCCATCATGGGTCCAGGTCTCGTGCTGGAGTTTAGTAATTGTTTCTGCATTTGCTTCTCGGGTTTTGTTTAGCTTAGTTTGGTTTTAAGAAAGATGTTTTGGGGTTTTGCAGGCCTGGATTAACTCCTACTTCCCTTGCTTTGCTCCTAAAACGGTGCGGGCTCGTTTGACTAGATTCCCGGCGGGGATCGAATGGAGGCTGGCCCAGCCTAAGAGCGCGACCAGCCATTACCCATCGGAGAACGTGCTGGTTTACCGGCTATGTCTCGAGGATGTAAGTTTTCTCTTTATAGCTCGTTTGATTTAATATCCTTCAAGGGTTTAGGGTTATTGAAATGCTAGTTTTGTTTGTGTAGTTCGTGGCCCGTCCTTGGGCCGACTACGAGGGTGTGCCTGATTATGTGGCGGTGGAGTTGAGGCCTCGGAGCTACAAGAGGATGCTCCTTCCTGCGTTGTTTCCCCTAGTTTGGTATCTGGGCGAACGATTGGTGCGGTTGACGACTTCAGGGTACCGGTTGATCCTCCCCGGACCATGTTTAGGCCACCGACCACCGCAGAGGTCCTCGAGGGCAGGGATGGAGAAGGAGGCGATGCACTCCTGGTCCCTGGTGCCTCCTATCTATCTCATGTCAGCAAGCGGCTAGCTTGCCACTGCCTCGTGGTGAGTACTTGATCTTTGGTTTTAAAGCTTGTTTCTTTTTATGGCTTAGTATTTACTTGCTTTTTGACCGGCCCGCCTTTCTTTCAGTTGGCCGACCCGGCTGATGCTATTTAGCCCCCAGACTTCCCTTTGACGCTGCTTAGAGTGGATGCAGTCGGGGTAGCTTTCACTAAGCCTCTCCCGTTGTGTTCCGCCGAGGCGATGGACGCTGGGATTGAGTGGTGCGTCAAGGTATATCGGGTAAGTTTCGGTTTCTATCTTTGGATTTGGGTTCTAAGAGTTAGGTTCTGTTTGGCTAACTTGTATGGTTTCACCTTTCAGGTTTCGTCGGCTTGCCATCAGCGGTTGTGGCAGGCTGCCAACTGCTTCCGGTTCTATGCCTCGAGGGTCTCCCGTGACACTTCGGGACCTTGATCGGTAAGTGCGTGTACCATATCGGGGGTATCCTGCAAATGTAACCCGCATTTTAGGAAAACATACAAATAACTTAAAGCGGTTGTGGCAGGCTGCCAACTGCTTCCGGGTCTATGCCTCGAGGGTCTCCCGTGACACTTCGGGACCTCGATCGGTAAGTGCATGTACCTAGGGTTGGCTTTTTAGGTTGTTTGTATCTTTTCCTAAAGTGCGGGTTACATTTGCAGGATACCCTCGATATGGTGGGACAGTTGAAAACTCCGGTGATCGAGCTTGAGGCGGAAGCGACTGAGGTGCGACAGCTCCTGCAATCACGGGACGACGAGATTGCCCAACTTAAAGAGCGGCTGGCTCGGTCTCAAGGCGAGACCTCCGCGTAGGGCAAGGCTAGGCGAAGGGTCGAGATGGAGAGGGAGGCTGAGGCTTAGGCTACGGGTCATGCTACGGGCGCTACTGAGGAGGTTGGAGGAGTTCCCGAGAGAGTCACTGTAGACATGCTGTCGGGGATGGACGGTAGTGAGTCTCCTACCTTCGTTTTGGAGGACCTAGGTCTAGATGACAACGTCGGTGAGTTCGTGATAGCACATCGGTTCTGCTTCTAGGGGTCCTCCCTAGTTTTATGAACTCGAATTGTGTATGAATTTGTATGTTTTGTATATTTTCTTAAGACTTTTAGTATTTGGATTGATTAGATTAGTTTTTGTGTTTTCGTTTGGTGTAATGTTGACCTAGATTGAGAAGTAATCACTTTACGTTCGTTTTATTTGCGATTTAATTGTGGTTTAGGACATTTTAAAATACGCTGGGGTTGTGTGAGAGTACGAAAACAGTTTTTTGGACTTGTGAAATGCGTCAGTTTGAGCCGGGAGTCGGATCAGATAGTACGTCGATTAAAATGCTTGACTTGACATGGTGCGACACGCAAAAAAAGTCGGCATGTTTTGACCGAGTGTGTTAGGAGGCAAGTGTAGTTGTCTCGACATTTACATTTAGGATGAGGCAAAAAAGCAAAAAGAGCTAGACTACCTTCTTTTAAAAAAAAGTTAGACCACTTTTTGTGTATTCATGCTACAGACGCGATTTGCAATAACCGTTAAAGGCTACAACACGCCTAGGTGGGGTAGCTTATCCCCCTAAAAGAAAAAAAAATTAAAAGACGTCTAAGTCCGGTGGGACCGACGGGTGAAATGTGTTATCCTCGTGACCTCGCAACTCTTGCACAGGTGTCTCGGTTTCTGGAGAGGGTCTTAGTTACTTCGCGAGGTCGTTCCCAACGCCTGAGATGTCAGGTGGTGGTTATGTCGATAACGAGGGGTTGATGTCTTGTTATTTGGGCTACTTGAGAGGCTTATAACTCAGGAACAGACGCTTGGGCTAAGGCAGTCGAGTTCCGGGTTGCTTGGGCTCGGGCGGCCGGAGGTTTGGGCACTTGGGCTTGGGCGGCCCAGATCCCGTTTATGGAAATTTTCGTAGTTTCCTAAATGTTGTGGGATTGGGGCTATATATACGGGTTACGGGTGCTTGTTTTAGACATACTAAAAATACCCAAAGAGTGCCTATAGCTTCCTTCTATTATTTTGAGTCATGTCGGGTTTTGGGGATCACCTGACCAAGTGGGCGGGTTGTTTTAGGAAATGTGACCCCGAGGTTTATCCAAATGACGGCTTGTCAATGATTGTTGCGTTGGGCCGAGTTAAGGTGCAAGAGGACTTCTTGCTGGCATGCTCTGAATTTTGGGACGTAGAAAGTCATGTTTTTGCTTTTCCTGGGGGTAAGGGTTGTCCTCCCCTTGAGGAGCTAGACGGTGGGTGGATTCGACCTTGTGTTCCTTTGGGAGACGATGCTTTTGTGGAACGGTTTTGTCATTTTTTGGACCTTTCTACGTTGAAGGAGGCTAATGTTTTCTTTGGGGGAGATAGTATTGATCTAGAGTTGCTTTTCAGGACATTCTCACAGGCTGGTTCCTACGATATTTCAACCCTAGTCTGTAAGCGGGCTTTTAACATCGCGGTGGCTTGTTACTATCTCTTCAAGGATGCGACAGCGCGTGAGGGTTGAGGTAATCCTCGGGTTTTGGATGTCGTTATGGGGATATGTGGACGTCCGTCCGCACCGCCAGGCGCCCCGCGCGGGACTGACCCGATTTTTTAACGTGTGATGGCGGCCACCCACGCGGCCCCCTCCCGGTCGGGGGCCGGTCCGATCTCGCGTACGGGGCGATGTCTTGGACCTCGATTCGGATGACGATCCGGACTTGTACTAGACGGGTGCGGGCACCCGTGTTTCCGTTTGGAATCGATCGAGTCGTGGTTGTAAATGTTTAAAGGCCGATTCATTTGGTAAGGCGACCTTTTTAGTGAACTGGATTCGTTGCCAATTTGTGGAGTCGCTACCGAGTCAATTATGGGGACTCGGAAACCGTTCAAGTCAACTTTGATCCCTAGCCGGCTCAAAGTTGAGGGACACGGGACCTAAAGATAAAGCCTTGTACCCTTAAGCACTCCATGTCTGGAATGACTCTCATTGCCAATGGTTTCGGACATCCGAAAATCATCGATTCTGAGTAAGGGGTGAGAGTACATATTGGGAAGCCAACTTCCAATGGATGTCAACACCCAATCTCGCCCGCACTATAGCGGCCTCTACTAATCAATCGGTGGGCTGATAACCTAGTTCTTTTGTTGTGGTGGAAATACTGTAACATCTGTTGTTTTCACCCTATACCTTTTGCTATGTCGGTTGTTTAAGGACAAGAAAGTTTTGTCGTCAAAGTAGTTATATTTACATTCTTTGCATGCGATTTCACGTGACAAGCAAGCCATGAAAAGATGCACATAGGAGAGTAGAGAGTACTAATATTATAGGTATAACAAGTCAGTTTTAATGCGAATAATACGGATATTAGTCGTTCTCGTGTTATACGTAACATGGTATTCTGCTTAAGATGCGTTGGTTCGGTATTAACAGAGATGCATTGAACCTAATAAGGCGAGCACCCGGACTAATACAGAACCCGACCCTCACTTTGTTCAGTTTTAGTTGTTTTACGTTTTGAATTCCGTGTTAGGTTATTTTTCATGCGATTATAAGGTCATAAAAGCGGTAAATCTTACGAAAAACTGTAAATGCGAATGTAAGTAAATCGTATTATGAGGAGTTGCACCACTACAACAAAAAACTCCTTTCGTGGCGATTATTTCATGGTGATTGAATAATGGACAAAAATAACCCATAATTACTTCTATAATTGACAACATACCCTAACGAATAAAAATCGCCGCTTATACACCCCGTTAAACGATGGGTTAACACTTAACCTACACTAATTTTTTTCTATATACTAATTTAACAACCCCATTAGAATTTTCAATTAAAAACCTAAACCTTGAATCTAACCAGTATACGCATATACTCTACAATCTCATCTCCTTCTCTGCCTGCCCTTCCGCCGGAATGCCGTCGCCTCAACCATCGGAACGCCGTCGTGTGTCCTCTTCCTTTGGCGTTGTCGCCCGCCGTCATCTCCTTTCCTTTTTTTTTTTCTTTCTCTTCTGTTTTCCAATCCCTATTTGATCAAGGTATGATTTTGATTTTAGATTTTTGCTTGATGTTGTGTAAATTGATTGTTTTACTGCTATTTACCTTCAATTTTGAGTTAGACTCCGTATTTGATTATTTATCGTCAATGTAATGTGAATTTAAAGTTATTTATGTTAGGGTTTGATGAATTGGGGGTTTTTCATGTTTAGGGTTTGATGGTTTCATTTTTCTCCCCTCGTGTTTATTGTATTTGCCAGTAGATAAATTGATTAGATAAACTATCGATTTTCAATTGTATTTTCATCGAATTCTTTGACCTCTACAAAGTGGCTTATTTCATTTGATAATTTCTGACTAGAATTATCGATCGATTTTGAATGATCAGTAAACGCCCAAAATCTGTGGTAAGTGTATTTACTGACTGATTTGAGTCCTTACCGATCTTTTTTTCGGACAATATTTAGCCACATTCTTGTAGGGTCAATCACGCTGCGCGAGAATTTCTGACTTATCAATTCGCTAATAAAGGTACAAATCACATACTTTGTTAAGTGTTGATTATCACGATTTATCAATCAATCACGCTGCTGGGTTTTATCACGATTGAAGACCCTTATTAAGTGTTAATTTTAAACTGTTTATCTATTATTTAACGCTTGACTCTTTTTGTTGTTGGGGCTGATGCTTTTGTTAAGAAAGGTTCATTTACTCCTTTTTCGATTTTCATCTGTTTCCATTACTAGATATGTCTTCTTAATATTCTCGCAGGTTCGTTGCTTTTATGGATTAGATGTTGTCGATCTAAATTGTGTTATTTTTCACTGATTTGAGGTGGAGATTTTTGATAGATTGCTCGATATGTTGTGCATCTAATCCCCTACCTCGCAATTCGAGGCACTGGAATGGTGATTTTGTTATTATTGTTGTTTTGCTGAACATGTAGGTTAGATACTAACGAAATATTTGAAAAAAATGGTGATGATTTTAACGTGAAATATGAGAAATTTGGAATGTAAGGGTGTTTTAACTTGTTGGGTGATGATTTTATGGTTTATGCTTTTTTGATTCATGACATCGTATACAGGAAGTCTATTTGACTTCACCGCTAACACATTTAGGCTGGACTACATTTCATTGAATTTCCCAAACAACCCATTTCTTGTATTGTTTTCAATGAGTATTTGATCATAAATTCTTTGTTTTATGGCGAATGCAAAGTGTTCTTCTTTTGATGCTAGCTGTTGTGAGGCAACCTATATTAGTATTTCTCGGTGCAAAACTTCATTTTAGATTCCAAGGGATGAAAATAGGATTCCATGAGTGAAGTATATGCTTTAAGATGTAAATTGACAGGTTGCTACTCATGCATATTTAGGCTGCTATATTCATTAAGATCGGGTTTCAATTAAGTGAAGTACGACCTATTGCGATTTGGATGTAGAGTTGGCTGCTATTTGATATTATTGCATAGAAATTCATGCAAAGATCGATTTTACATGAGCGCTAGTCACGAAAGAAACTGTTGGTTAATGCTAGATGATTGGTTTGAATGGAATGGAAAGTTACACATCAGGTACGTTTTATTACTACTTATTTATTTAATCTCTTTTAATTTTATCGTATTACTATCGAATTAGGATTTATTGCATAGTTATACTCAATTTCAGTTGATTTACTTGCCTATTTTGGTTCTCTGGTCTGTTTTGGGGGTCTATTCTGTTGTGTATGCTACTATGCAATATAGGTGCTTGTTTCGATACTATGTGACTATGATTAAAGGGTGACATTTTTTCGTTGATTTTTTTCACGAAGTCCTATCATCCAGCAAGAGTGCTCACTCTTGTGTATCAACCATTTGCGGTGGGAAGTAAGGCAATCCTCGCCTATTATGAAGCACAAGTTACAACCAGAAATCGAAACATTGCTGGATACATTTTCTTCGTGGTCAGTATTCTGCACCCTAGGAGTATACACTAAACGGGACACGATGCATAGATATTTGAGAATGGATCTCGGAATTACTCGGGTCTATTTAGTGTATTTTAGTATTTGCGGTTGAAGTTGGGACGTTACGTGTTTTAGTGGATGTTTGTGGACCTAGTGTCCACATCTAATGTTGTCGTAGTGCATAATAAAAGAAAGTACAAATATGGAAAGTTTTGTTTAGATGAAAACTGATGGTGGGAATTGTCGTGGATCCCACCGCCAAATAAATAACTGGCTAAGACCTAACGGTAGTTAGGGTAAGTCGGGTCGTGTCCACGGAGACGGTGTTGCAAGGTTTAGACTAGATCGGCCTAAAACGAGACCAAGTCACAACAAACACAAAGAGCTACTAATTGGTGAATTATGATAAGAGGAGAAGAAGGAAATGAACTAACAATGAACTAGACTATAACAAGGCTAATTGAAATAACTAAACACAAACTAAACAATGAACTAAAGAAATGATGACTAACTAATAAGTTGAATCAAATATGAAGAAGAAGTGGGTTAGGTCAGGTTCATATGTGTAGTAGGGTGACTTGGGTGGTCAAGGGTGTAGGTGCCTCCTAATTGATAGAATCGGTCCGGGCTCTCGCAACTTAGACCGATTTTGAGGTGAGTCCGGGCTTTCGCTACTTAGACTCTAGTCGAGGTAAGTCCGGGCTCTCGCTACTTAGACTATACTCTACACTATCCTCAACAAGACCACATACAAGACAAACAATGAGTAGAGGAAGACTAGCTTGAGAAGCATGGCCACTACAACTCAAACAAGCAATTCAACAAACACATGGTGTGCCAAGTATGTGACTAACAACAAAGATTCACCCTTTACCCCTAATCAAACCCTAATCACCCATATTCTACCCTTAATCCCCCAACTAACCCACCAGAAGATTACTCACTCATAATCAAAGATAAACTAACAACAATAAGAGAAAACAACATCACAATCCAAACATCCATAATGAAAGAAAACAAGAACAAAAACAAGAACACTAAGTAAAGATTCAAACTTGAATAAATAACAATAAACAAGAGTAAGGAAGATTATACCAACAACCAAATGATGAAAAGATGATAACTTGCATAAAAGAGAAACCCAAATCTACTCCAAGTTAGTCAAGCTTGGATGAATCTTCAAGAATCTTCTTAATACAAGAACTAATTACAACTAGATTAAACTAGGTTTAACTAAGGATTAAAGAGAGATTAAAACCAATGTGAGGAACACTAATCTAGGGTTTGAATGCTTAATGGAGGCTTAAAAGAGACTAGGGTATGATAAGATGCATAAACAATACAAGAGGGAAGTATTTATAGGGTTACAATAATGAAGGAGGAGGAGGAAAACAATTGCGGGCTACAGCACCTTGGTCCCGACCGGAAAGGGAGTGGTCCCGACCGGCAAGGTCTGGTCCCGACCGGGACGGACCCAAAACAGGAGACCCCTCAAATGTGCACTTCATCCCGGATGGGATGAGGTCATACCCGTCGGGGATGAGTCTTGTAGGCCTCCAATATGATCTTTAAGGTTCCCCCTTGCTTCACATGGACTTCTCATCGATTCCCGGGACTCGGGATCGGGTCTCGGAGGCTCAGGATTGGGTCCCAAGGTCTCGGGGTCGAATCCAAGGCATCGAGTGATCGTTTCTCCGCTTCGTTGGCTCCGAAAAGTGTATGTATTGAGTCGGAATCACTCCAACTCTTCACGAATGGTCTCGGGAACCTGAAACGAGCTAGAAGAAGCATAAGTAGCCCATGAACCGCTCCCAAGGACGATTCCGCAAGGAAATGGGACCAAAACACAACAAATTAGGCACTACAAACTACACCTATCAACTCCCCCACACTTAACCCTTACTCGCCCTCGAGTAAGCACATACTAACTACTAAACTAGCCGAGTGGGTATTAGCGCACCCTACGCCCTTTCAACTCACGCGAGTGCACTTAGAGGAAAAGTGCACTCCGCAAGGCAAGTGGGGTCTTGCGACAAAACTGTGGATGCAACCGGACGCAAAACACATAAACAAACAAACACACAAACAAACACACAAAAGGGTTGCACCCGAAAGAAAAGAAATACCGCTTCCCTCAAACAAGCGGTGAAAGAAGCACTGGTTTAGGACTCAAGGCAAGTGACCACGTTCCCAAGCTAGCAATACAAACCAAAACGGACAAAACCCTAATAGTATGACGACAAAGCAATAAAAACGTTGGTAACTTATCTCGGTTCCTCCTAACCTTCTAAGAACGTACCACAGAACGATCGGCGGGATGGAAAAAGGATGAACCCCGGTGTTAGTCGACACTGTAGGTAAGTGAGACCCCGCCCCCTTTAGCAATGAGCCAAGAGGGTCGTCCCATGTCCAAAACCGCCTAACTAGTCCAAGTAAAAAGGTGGAAATATTTGCAAAGTGAGGGAAGACCGACCTTTGCCGCTATCATCCTTCCTAGGGACTCGGTCCTTTGGTAGGCTCTTCACGGCTAAAGTCGGAAAAAGGCTTATTTTTGTGGGGTTAAGATCTTTTTGTGAGACGATTTTCTTTTGGCATTTTCTCTTTTCTTTTGCATTTTCGCTTCTTGTGTGTTGCCATGCCGTTTTCTTTTTCTTCTTTTCTATTTTCTTTTTGGATTTTGTGCCTTTTCTTTTTCTTCAATCTTTTCTTTCTTTCATTTTGTTTCTTTTTCTTCTCTTTGCCCTTTTGGCATGATTTGGCTTTTTGGCATTTCTTATTGCAACAAGAAAGGCGACTTCAACAATTTGCAATTTTATTGTGTGGAAATGTGTAGGAGGTAGGTGAATGGGTGAGTCGGGAACGCGCTTTCCATTCAAACCCACAAAAAGTGGAGAATTTGGACTAATCAAACAATCCTAAACATGGTCACCTAGGGAACGGGACTCGGCAACCATGGCCTTTTCACACCGTGGGTGGTCAAAATGGTCAAAATGCAAATCCCGTAGTAAATCCCTAGTAAGCTAGGTGGACTCAAGGTAAAGGACCAACGAAATCATTGATTTAGGGTCATTCTACTAGACTAAAGTCCAAGACTTGATTTATACCACTAGGAAGAGAAAGTAAACACTCGCACACTAGCCTCTAAACCGGGTTTTCGAAAACCTTTTTACACACAAGACACAAATACATACACAAAACAAAGACATGACAAAAAAAGAAAGAAAAATAAATAAAAGATGACAAAACAAAACAAGGAGAAACAAACACATAAACAAAACAAACACCACCCCGAGCTTCCAAACAAGCCACCAAATCAACCAAACTTTACAAAGCTCCTCCCGAGCACACAGCATCACAATCTCCTCCAAACTCCACAAGAGATAAAGAAGAAAAAGGGATAAAGATGTTACCGGAAGTCTTGAAAGCTCTCCAAAGCTATTGGTGATTAAGTGGCCTATAAGGAGAAGGGAGGCAAAACACGCACAATACAAAACAAATATACGACACAACGAGACAAAAGAAAAAGACACAAAAAGAAAATCTTTTTGATTTTTGTGAACATTTTTCAAATTTTTAGGGTTTTTAAAGATTTTTCTCGAAACACTAAGAAAATAAAACTAACTACGATAGAATATCGCTCCCCCACACTTAAGCTGAGCAATGTCCTCATGCTCAACCGTAGTGCATGGGAGTACAAAAGAAAAGGAACTACGAAAATAAAGCTAAAAAACAAAAATAAAGTGGAGAAAATGGTAGAATGTGTCCGGACGGGGTGTAGTCAAGTCACCATGGGCCGAGACAAGAAAAGATATGGATGGGGGAAGAAATAAAAAGAAAGAAATAAAAGGAAATGGGAGGGGAGGACTAGGTGTAATCAAGTCACGTAGCCCGGATTCCGCCCAAATCCGACTAAATCCTACAGAAAAGTGTGAAAATCTTGAAAAATTTGGATTTTGAAATGACTCTCGATGTAGTCATGTCATCGAGAGGCGGGAGCAACAGGCCACCATGACACAAATGGTATAAGGGAGAGGGAATAAACAAATGAAGACAAGCTATAAAAAGGGAAAAGAGAGGATAGTTGCCGTACCATACGGTTAGCAACTCACTCGCTCCATCGTCTCATAAATCGATATCGGCATGTAGCAAGTCGTCGTCGTTATTCCTTCCCAATTGCGGTACGGTTCCATGGTTGGGGTACAAAGGTAAAGTGAGGTGGGTTTTGACATGAAAGTCGGTTTAAAGTGAAGAGAAAGTGAGGTGAAAATGTGTATGTGAGGTGTAGGGGTCATATAATGATAGTAAGGACATGTAGGGAGGTTGGGAGGGGGTATAAAGTGGTTGGGTGGACTCAAATGACGAAGAAAAGGCCAAAGGAGGACAGGGGGTCCATCCCGGTCGGGATGGGTGGTCCCGGTCGGGATGACCGTCTCGTCCCGGTCGGGAAGACCTCGTCCCGGTAGGGATGAGCTATCAGTAGACCCATCTTTTGTGCACCTCATGCCGGACGGGATGACATCCTTCCCGGTCGGGATGGGCCTTCCATCCCGGACGGGATGACCTATTCTAGGCCGGGAAGAGTCTCTTAACCCTCTATAGCTCCCAAAAGCTCGTTCTAAGCTTCAAAAACCGACTTCCCTTCACACGATCCAAGCTCCAACAATGACCACTCCTCCCTAGGAATCACTTTCACATCACACCTATCACAATAAACTCAAATACATATCAGATTCCCTCCCTCACAACGCTCATCAATCATCCAAATAATCAAGAAATTCACAAAGCCAAACAAACTACAAGAGAAAGAGGTATGTACAAAGAGACGGTTCTTGTGGAACTCCGTCAAACCAAGGTGGTGCATTCTTCAATCTTTTTCAACAACCAAAACTAGTTCCATCTCCATCAAGGGCACGAAGAAACAAGTCGAAGGCCCTAGCAAAGTCTTCAATCAAGCATGAGACATAAGCATCCAAATACCAAGGCTCTTCATGACCTTGTCTTGACGTTCCCGGGGCGTCCCGATCTTGTAAGTTCAAAGGCTTGAACTTATACTTTTGGTCCTTCAGGATGTACCCAAACGTCCACCGATCCTCATGTGGCCCCAAGGGAGGCTCATCTTCCTTCTTGCTTTTCAACTTGTCATCAAGCCCATGAAATGGGCACTCACCCTTTCCAATCTCGGAGTCATCATCCTCAAGTTCACAAGAATTCTTCTTCATGCTTTGGCCCGACTCTCCCCCTAGATCGATGTCTTTTGCGGCTTGGATCATATTGCATGACTCATCATTGGCGGGCAAAGTGTTACCTTGAAGGTCAACCACTAGCTTCTCTTCGCCTAGTTCGAAGGTGATCCTACCATTCTTCACGTCGATCATAGCACCGGCGGTGTGTAGAAATGGGCGCCCAAGAATAATGGGAGTGATAGCATCTTCCCGCATATCGAGCACGATGAAGTCAACCGGAATGAAGAACTTACCGATTCTCACCGGCACATCCTCTAGCATCCCCAATGGTCGGTTGAATGAACTATCGGCCATTTGGAGTGTGATAGAGGTACTTTTAAGCTCCTTCATCCCAAGTCGGCAACAAATAGAATAAGGGATAATGCTCACACTCGCACCCAAATCACATATGCTCTTTCGATCTTGTAGTGGCCTATGGTGCAAGGGATCGAGAATCTACCCGGAGCCTTCAACTTTGGAAGCGTAGAACCTTGAATGAGCTCGCTCACCACCCTTGTGAACGCAATGGTCTCTTCCTTGTCGATGGATCTCTTCCTAGCCAAGATATCTTTCATAAATTTTCCATATGCCGGGATTTGGGTAAGTAGTTCGGTGAATGGGACAATAACATCCAATTTCTTCACAATGTTAAGGAACTTTTCATATTGAGAATCTACCTTGGTCTTCATTTGCCTTGTTGGGAAAGGCAACTTGATATGGCACTTATTTGGCTCAATCGGAGTAGACTCTTCAAATGACACTTTCCTTTTGCCCTTGTCTTTTTCTTGAAGTGGGGGAAGCTTGTCTTCTTGGGGTCTCTCGATCTCCCATAAGACTTGCTCATCCATTGGACTTCCCAAGCTTTGGTCTTCTTGAATTGGAGACATAGCTTCTCTTGTTGGCTCTTGCTCATTTCGGGGTGAGGGAGGATTATAAGATGTACCTCTCCTAGTGGTAATAGCATTCACATGCTCAAATTTTGGCGTTTCACCTTGAGGAGGTAATTGCCCCGGTTGCCTTGAAGAGCTACCCGAGGCAAGTTGAGCTATTCGGGTCTCAAGCATCTTCGTATAAGCATCTCTCGCCATGTTGTCCTTTTGAACATAAGCATAGAACTCTTGTTGGTTTTTCGACATCTCCATTTGACCCCTTTGCATCTCCAACATAGATTTTTGAACGTCAAAGTCACAAGTTGGAGATTGTGGATTGTGCGGGGTGTCGGTGAGGGCTAATGGAGCACCGTAATCATGAATAGGAGACCGGCTCCTAGGCTTGCTTTCTTGACGGTTAGCTTGAGTTGCTTGTTGTTGACAGTTCCCTTGGAACCCATGAGAATTGCCTTGATTAAGGCCTTGATTGTTGCCATGGTTGTGGTTTTGATACCCTTGGTTGAAGTTCCCTTGTTGAAACCCTTGATTGTTGTTGAATGTACCTTGGTTACTTAGCTTGAAGTTGTTGAAAGGCCTTGAGTTGCCTTGGTAACCTTGGTTGTTGTCCCTTAAGGGAGGTGGAACATAGGGACGATGTTGTTGTTGGTGTTGAAAGGCTTGTTGTTGAGGGACTTCATTGAAAGCTTGGTATTGATTAGAATAGGAAGACCTTGCTTGAATGCTTGAAAGGCATTCACTTGCTCAATACTCCCTTGACAATGCATAGGATCATGACCAACGATTCCACAAGTGTCACACATCCCATAATAAGGCAAAGGAGGTGCAAACCCCAAAGCATTTACTTCTTGAATTGAGTGTTGATTGGAGGAACCAATGCTTTGAACTTGAGTGAGGTGGCCTTGGAGCTTCTTGTCAATGGTCTCCATGTGTGTCTTTAATTGAGCTCCAAGGTCAATGCTTAATTGAGTTATAGCATCAACCTCATGCCTACCTCCTCGATTTGCCTTCCTAGGCCTAGAGTATTGCGAATTATGCACCGCCATCTCTTCGATTCTCGCCCAAGTTTGGTCGTCATCGACCTCGGTGAACCTACCATTGGAGCCCATGTTGAGTATAGTTCTTGAGTCCTCATAAAGACCGTTCCAAAATTGTTGGACTAAGAACCATTGTGAAAGTCCATGGTGGGGGCACGACCTAACCAAAGATTTAAACCGCTCCCAAGCTTCATAAAGGCTCTCTTCATCCCGTTGTTGGAAACCGGTGATGGAGGCCCTAAGCAAATTACTCTTTTCCGGAGGGTAGAATGTTTGGTAGAACGCCAATGCAAGCTTTTTCCAAGTGTCGATGCCCATGGTTGTCCTATCGAGACTCTTGATCCATTGCTTCGCTTTTCCAATTAATGAGAATGGAAATAGTACCCATCGGATTTGATCTTGTGTAACCCCGGGTTGAGAGATAGCGTCGCAATAATCGGAGAAAGTCTCCATGTGTTGGTGCGGTTCTTCGGTGGGCAAACCACTAAATTGATTCCTTTCCACAAGTCGTATGAAGTGAGTCTTGGCCGTAAAATTTCCGGCATAAGCGGCCGGTAGAGCACTGGGTCCCGGCAAGACGTCTTCCGTGAATGTAGAGTGGGATGAAAACTTCGGCATTATTGGATGTAAGGGAGATGGTGGTGAAGACGGAGTTGAAGTAGATGTAGAAGGGGAACTAGGATTAGAATATCCAAAGGGATTGGTGAAATTCCCTTCGGCCGTCTCTCGAGATGCTTCCTCAAAATCGCTTCCTTGAGCTTGCTCTTGATGAGTATTGCTTGCGCTTGGTTGAGAGATTCTAACCCGGTTAATCGTCCGTTGGCGAAAGGCTCGAAAAAGTCTTTCCGGCTCTGGATTAAAGAGAAAGAAATCGCCTCTCCGCCTAGGCATACACTACGCACTGGAACAAACGTGAGAACACATAGTGCTTTATGGGCACTAGGTAACGACAATAAACAAGCACAATCGAGAGACAAAGAGAAAAGAAAGAAATAAAGCTAAGGAAACAAGAAAAATCTAGAGAATATGCACAAGAGATGATAGAAGAGCACAAAGAAGGGTAACTAAGTCTTGTTATAAGCAAACTAAGTCTAAACAATGCACCGTCCCCGGCAACGGCGCCAAATTGATGGTGGGAATTGTCGTGGATCCCACCGCCAAATAAATAACCGGCTAAGACCTAACGGTAGTTAGGGTAAGTCGGGTCGTGTCCACGGAGACGGTGTTGCAAGGTTTAGACTAGATCGGCCTAAAATGAGACCAAGTCACAACAAACACAAAGAGCTACTAATTGGTGAATTTTGATAAGAAGAGAAGAAGGAAATGGACTAACAATGAACTAGACTATAACAAGGCTAAATGAAATAACTAAACACAAACTAAACAATGAACTAAAGAAATAATGACTAACTAATAAGTTGAATCAAATATGAAGAAGAAGTGGGTTAGGTCGGGTTCATAAGTGTAGTAGGGTGACTTGGGTGGTCAAGGGTGTAGGTGCCTCCTAATTGTTAGAATCGGTCCGGGCTCTCGCAACTTTGACCGATGTCGAGGTGAGTCCGGGCTTTCGCTACTTAGACTCTAGTCGAGGTAAGTTCGGGCTCTCGCTACTTAGACTATACTCTACACTATCCTCAACAAGACCACATACAAGACAAACAATGAGTAGAGAAAGACTAGCATGAGAAGCATGGCCACTACAACTCAAACAAGCAATTCAACAAACACATGGTGTGCCAAGTATGTGACTGACAACAAAGATTCACCCTTTACCCCTAATAAAACCCTAATCACCCATATTCTACCCTTAATCCCCCTACTAACCCACCAGAAGACTACTCACTCATAATCAAAGATAAACTAACAACAATAAGAGAAAACAACATCACAATCCAAACATCCATAATGAAAGAAAACAAGAACAAAAACAAGAACACTAAGTAAAGATTCAAACTTGAATAAATAACAATAAACAAGAGTAAGGAAGATTATACCAACAACCAAATGATGAAAAGATGATAACTTGCATAAAAGAGAAACCCAAATCTACTCCAAGTTTGTCAAGCTTGGATGAATCTTCAAGAATCTTCTTAATACAAGAACTAATTACAACTAGATTAAACTAGGTTTAACTAAGGATTAAAGAGAGATTAAAACCAATGTGAGGAACACTAATCTAGGGTTTGAATGCTTAATGGAGGCTTAAAAGAGTCTAGGGTATGATAAGATGCATAAACAATACAAGAGGGAAGTATTTATAGGGTTACAATAATGAAGAAGGAGGAGGAAAACAATTGCGGGCTACAGCACCTTGGTCCCGACCGGGAAGGTCTGGTCCTGACCGGGACGGACCCAAAACAGGAGACCCCTCAAATGTGCACTTCATCCCGGACGGGATGAGGTCATACCCGTCGGGGATGAGTCTTGTAGGCCTCCAATATGATCTTTAAGGTTCCCCCTTGCTTCACATGGACTTCTCATCGATTCTCGGGACTCGGGATCGGGTCTCGGAGGCTCAGGATTGGGTCCCAAGGTCTCGGGGTTGAATCCAAGGCATCAAGTGATCGTTTCTCCGCTTCGTTGGCTCCGAAAAGTGTATGTATTGAGTCGGAATCACTCCAACTCTTCACGAATGGTCTCGGGAACCTGAAACGAGCTAGAAGAAGCATAAGTAGCCCATGAACCTCTCCCAAGGAGCGATTCCGCAAGGAAATGGGACCAAAACACAGCAAATTAGGCACTACAAACTACACTTATCAAAAACCTAGTGACGATTCGACTTCAAATGCGGATCCTCCTAGTGATTTCGGAAGAGCTCCGTTACCGTTGATCCTTCCTGCGGCTACTCCAGCAGAGCTTCGTTACTATGGACCGGTTCTGCGGCTAATCCGGCAGAGCTTCGCTACTAGACTTGAGCTAGTCGAACACCGGCACCTCGGTAGCGAGTGGGGTGCTCGAAGGTGAGGAGTAGCGTCGATGTCGCTTTTATCGGAACTAGGATCGAGTGGATCGTTTGCCTCGGGTGTCGTAGTGCGAGCCCTTAGGGAGAATGAGGAGGGAGAGGGGGGGTATTTATAGGTGTTTTCGGCCCTCGTTGCCCATATGGACGCCTGAGTTGAGGCGCACCAAGACTCAGGCACCTGGGCTTAGGCGCGGGGAGTTAAAGACGCGTAAGGTGAGGCGGTTGGAATTTTGAAGATACGATTTTGATACTTTCCAAAACCGAGAGGGAGAGTATAATACATATCTTAGGGCTTAAGGCTTCCCGTGTTCACTCTAGGGCCGTGAACTTGGTGGCCCTCGGGTGTGCATCCTGAGGTTCACTTGGCGCGGTGCTTACTCGATTTGAGTTTCGGGACCAACTCGGGGTCCCGGTGTCAGAATTGACTCTAATTAGTGTCTATGCGACCGTAACGACACGACTAAGGCTGCCATCATGTTAGTTTAATTTTTTCGAGTAATTTATTTGATCCGTTCTATAGAAAAACTACCTAAAACATCGCGAATTCGCGTTGCGTTGCAGTCCTATCGTCATCGGGTGTTTGTTGGGCACCTCTGCAGCCACCAGGTCCAAATTTGGGTGTCTAGGGAAGCCCCCACTTTGACTGAGGCTTGGACAAGGCAAAATTCAAAGTATTGCCGCCTAGGTCAATCGAAGATTACGACCTGGTGGCTGTACGTTTGGGTCGTTTTGAGTCCATTGGACTGCGGGTTGAGGCTCGCCAGCCATAGCTTAGAAATCATACCTGACGTCTTTGCTTGCGGTTGCTTGCTTGGGCCCGGGCTATTGCTTGTCATCTTGTTCTTCAGTTCTTCATGCTTGAGCACTTTGCCTTTTCGGATTGTTTAGGTTCGTTTAATTTTAAATGTTTTCGTGTTGTAGGTGACGCGTTAAGCGTAAGTGCAAAGAACGCTCATATGTGTTGGCTTCCATTTGAACAAATATTTTTGGGATGCTTGTGAACCCTTGATAACATAAAACGTTCGAGGGCATCAGTCTCCACTCGAGCGGTCGTCTTCGGGATGTCGTGACCCCTTGGGCGAAATAAAGTAAAACAAAAATTTTCGAGGGCATCAGTCTCCGCTCGAACACCTGTCTTTGGGATGCCTCTGACCCCTAGGACAAAACAAAACAAGATAAACTACTCATGGGCGTCAGTCTCCACTCGAGTAGCTGTCTTTCGGGATGCCTCTGACCCCTAAGACAAAACAAAATGAGATGAAACTATTTGAGAGCGTCAGTTTCCACTCGAATAGCTGTCTTTCGGGATGCCTCTGACCCCTAAGACAAAATAAAATGAGATAAAACTATTCGAGGGCGTCAGCTCCACTCGAATAGCTGTCTTTCGGGATGCCTCTAACCCCTAGGACAAAACAAAATGAGATAAACTACTCGAGGGCGTCAGTCTCCACTCAAGTAGCTATCTTTCGAGATGCCTCTGACCCCTACGACAAAGCAAAATGAGATAAACTACTACTCGAGGGTGTGAGTCTCCACTCGAGTAGCTGTCTTTCGGGATGCCTCTGACCCCTAAAACAAAATGAGATAAAACTATTCGAGGACGTCAGTCTCCACTCGAATAGCTGTCTTTCAGGATGCCTCTGACCCCTAGGACAAAACAAAATGAGATACAACTATTCGAGGGCGTCCGTCGCCACTCGAATAGCTGTCTTTTGGGATGCCTATGACCCGTAGGACAAAATAAACCATTCGAGGGCGTCGGTCTCCTCTCGAATGAAAAATGCTGTGGAGGTATCAGACTCCTTCGAGAGCGTTGGTATCTACTCGAAAAATTGCTGTGGAGGTTTTAGACTCCTTCGAGGGCGTTGGTATCCACTCGAAAAATTGCTGTGGAGGTTTCAGACTCCTTCGAGGGCGTTGGTATCCACTCGAAAAAATTGTTGTGGAGGTTTCATACTCCTTCGAGGGCGTTCGTATCCACTCGAAAAATTGCTGTGGAGGTTTCAGACTCCTTCGAGGGCGTTGGTATCCACTCGAAAAATTGGTGAGGAGGTTTCAGACTCCTTCGAGGGCGTTAGTATCCACTCGAAAAATTGTTGTTTGTTTATTTGTCTTAGTTAAGTGTTTTTTGTTTTGTGAGTTTGTCTTATTTTGTTCAGGTTTGTTCTTGCTTTGTTTTGGTTTGTTATGCATTTGAGATTTGTTTAGAGTTTGTTTAGATTAGTTCGGTTTAGATTGTTTTGTTATGCGTTCGGGTGCAGTGTTCGAGTTAAGTGCGGCTCTTATGCTTGTTTTATTATCGAGCGTGTTTTGTCGATGTCGATTAGTAATTGTTCCATTATTGCTATTTTGTTTGTCTTAAAAGGTACGTGTTTTATGTGTATCGAACTTTGAGCCTCGTTTGTTTCTGTTTTAGTCTGTACTTGGCTGCTCAGACTCGCACCAATCAGCGCCCTAAGACTCAGGCGCCTAGCCCCCAGCGCATTAGGACTCGGGCGCGTCACTTGGGGCGGTCGGATTCTTGCGGACCGGGTTTGTTTAAGTTGGCGAAGGTTGGGTCGATTTGTTCATTCGTCTCACAAACCAAACGCGTCACCCCTTTTGCCCTAAATCGCCTTCTCAACTTTTCTTGCCAATTTTCGTCTCGATTTCCATCGTACGCGACAATGTCAACTCCGGGTAAGCGTTCTTTACTTGTTTATTGTCGGTTTTGTTTGATTTGATTGATTATGAGCTTGTTTTGTTGAAAACCCTAGAAAATCGATTTGGGTGTTTTCGATTTACTAAGTTTCGATGCATGTGCTTAATCTCATTGTTAAATTAGGGTCGATTAGAGCTTGTTAGTGTAGTTATAAGTTCGATAGATGTTTTCGAGGTACGACAATGGCTCCCTATGGAAATGTGTTTGGAATGCTAGGGTTAGGGACCATTTTCCCGACTATTCCCGTATTTGTTTTGTGTAATCTTGCTAAAATAGCGTTTGTGAGGATGTGGGTAGCTCCCTTGTCGATTTTTATGGGCTAGGATGGCTCTTAGGACTCTCCGTGAGGTTTTGTGTGTCTTAAGACGGACCAAAAGGTGTCATAACGATGCCAGATTTTCCCGAAACCACTTCCATCGTGACCGGGATCGAAAATGGGTGCTAGCAACCCTTTCGGAAATTCGATATCCTTATCCGAAATTTTGACCCTATTTTGACCTGTTTAAGCTGCTTTAGCCCGACCCGAGGCACAAATTTTTCATTTTTTTGGTTTGATTTTGTAGTTGGAGGTAACACCGAGCGTCCTGAGGGAGCTCCTAGTTGTGAGACTGCCGGGACGAGTTCACAGGCTCCCCGAGGGATTTTCAGTAGATGACGGAGTATCTTGTCTCAGCTTCGCGACCCCGAGGCCACTAATAGGGCTGATTTTGATAGAGTGAGGAAATGCAGGCTTTCGGAGACTGTTTCTAGGAGGGCTCATGTTTCGGTTCCTGTACCGGAGGATGAGGAGATTGGTTACGAGGATCCCGAGTGGGCTCGGGACTTGGAAGGTCATCAGCTGCTGTTTCACCTTGACCTTCACATTTCTCACCGCATCGTCCGGGGTTTGGTGACTGTCCTATTTGTGCTTATTAGTTATGTCTTAGATTTTTGGCTTTGGCTAGGTTAGGTTTGTTTTGTTTATACTTGTATTGCTTTGGCTTGCAGTCGCCCGGTCCGATGAGGACTTTCTCGGGCTTTACTACGTGTCTCGAGATTTACTTTCAGAAGTTGACCCCCACGGTAAAGGGAATTATCGCGAGGACTGCTCTAGGTCCCGTGGTCGAGCAGTGAGCCCGATTGGTGGGTTGCAAGACTAAGTGCAACCTTATGGTGATTAGAGCGATGATAGATCTCTTCCATGATACTACCTCGACCTTCCACATGGGTTTTGGGGAGGTCGGGATGACCCTAGAGGATTTTGGGATGATTACCGGTTTGCCCTGGGTGCCAGATAGGATTAGGTGGGCCACTAAAGGCCCTAGGCTAGGTAGCGATGAGGTGCGGGGCCTCATCGGGGATTGTTTGAAGCGTGAGGCATTTAGTGCACCTCATGCTCTGGTGAGGTCGTACATCACCGATCACTTCGAGCGGGTGGCGGTGTTAGAGGGTCGAGAACCCAACACACCGGAGCAGGATGGCCAGTTGTGGTTGTGATACCTCCTAGGGTCGACCCACTTCACGGATAAAGGCGAGAGGTTTAACACTAGGATTTTGCCTCTCCTAGCTGAGTCAGCTAGGACGTTACGATTGGGTGACCGCATCTTTCGCGGAGATGACTCGCTGCCTGCAAGTCACGGTGAGGCCGTTGGCGATAGAGTCGGCCTCAACTGTGCCCATTGTGGGTCCGGGCCTTATACTGGAGGTTAGTTACTATTCTTACTCTTGTATCTCAAGTTCTGCTTAGTTTTGGCTTAGTTTTGCTAAATGTATTTTGGGATTTCGCAGGCCTGGTTCTATTCCTATTTTCCCTGCCTTGCACCTAAGACGGTGCGAGTTCACCCGAAGAGATTCCCGGCGGGGATCGAGTGGAGGCTGGCTCAGCCTAAGAGTACAACCAGCCACTACCCGTCGGAGAATGCGCTGGTCAACCAGCTACGCCTCAGGGATGTAAGTTTTCTTTTATGTCTTATTTGATTTAGTAACCCCCAAGGTTTAGGATTTATTGAGGTGTTGGTTTTATTTGTGTAGTTTGTGGCCCCCTCTTGGGCCGATTATGAGGGCGTGCCGGAGCATGTGGCCACGGAGCTGAGGCCTCATAGTTAAAGGAAAATGCTTCTTCCTGCGTTGTTTCGCCCAGTTTGGTATCTGGGCGAGGGGTTGGTGCGTCAGTG
Organism: Agrostemma githago; assembly: GCA_958450325.1. Classification (NCBI taxonomy): domain Eukaryota; kingdom Viridiplantae; phylum Streptophyta; class Magnoliopsida; order Caryophyllales; family Caryophyllaceae; genus Agrostemma; species Agrostemma githago. The sequence continues at coordinate 48,924,984 of OY288246.1, read as the reverse complement.
CCTACATGACGATTTCAGGGTGCCGGTTGATCCTCCCCGAACCATGTTCAGACCACCGACCACCGCAGAGGTCCTCGAGGATAGGGACGGAGAAATAGGCGATGTGCTCTTTGTGCCTGGTACGTTTTATCTATCTTACGTCACCCGACTGCTAGCTTCGTACCGCCTCGTGGTAATGTTCTAATTTTTGATTCTAAGTTTTGTTTTGCGGTTTATTGTTTCCTTGCCCTCTGACTGACCAATCTGTTGCTTTCTCAGCTGGCCAATCCGGCTGACGAAATCCAGCCCCCAGATTTTCCCCTGACGCTGCTTCGGATGGATGCGGCTGGGATACCCTTCACCGAGCCTCTCCCCCCGTGTTCTGTCAACGAGATGGATGCCGGGATATAGTGGCGTGATCGGGTGTACCGGGTGAGTTTTGGCTTTCATTCTTTGTTTGGGTCTTAAGAATTAGGGCCAGTTTGCCTAACTTCTATGGTTTCATCTCTCAGGTTTCCTCAACTTGCCATCAGCGGTTGTGGCAGGCCACCAACTGTTTCCGGGTCTATGCTTTGAGGGTTTCCCGTGACACTTTGGGGCCTCGATCGGTAAGTCTGCGTGACTAGGGTGGTTTTCTAGGCTGCTTGTGTGTTTTTCTTATGTTTAAGTGTATTTGTAGGATGTCTAGGATATGGTGGGGCAGCTGGAGACTCGGGTGACCGAGCTCGAGGCGAAGGCGGCTAAGGCGCAACAGCTCCTGTAATCCCGGGCCGACGAGATCGCCTTTCTTAAGAAGGTGATGGCTCGGTCTCAGGGCGAGACCTCCGTACAGGGTGAAGCTAGGCATCGGATCGAGAGGGAGGCTGAGGCTACGGGTGCTACCGAGGAGATTGGAGGAGTCCCCGAGACGGCTACCTTAGAAATGCTGTCGGGGATGGATGGTAGTGAGTCTCCTCTTCTAGACTTGGAGGATCTAGGTTTAAATGACAACCTTTGTGAGCTCGTGATAGCCATTGGTGCGGCTTCTAGGGGTCCTCCCTAGCCTCGATTTGTGTATGAATTTGTATATGTTGTATACTTTCTTGAAATTTTTAGTGTTTGAATTAGTTGGATTAGTCTTGTGTTTTTGTTTGGCGAATTGTTTACCTAGATTGATAAGTAATCACTTTTGCGTTCATTCATTTGCGATCTGACCTAGTTTAGGGTGCGTTGGCGTTGCACAGAAGTACAAAAAAACAGTTCCTTTTGGATGTTTTGAAATGCGTTAGTTTGAGCCGGGAATCGGATCAGATAGTATGTCGATTAAAATGTTCTGACTCGAGATGGACGAGATGTAAAATGTTAACGTAAAATATTAACGTGTTCTGACCGAGTGTATTAGGAAATGCGTGTAGTCGTTTTGACATTCACAATGAAGTCGAAGTTAAAATTCGGGCGACTTTTGAAAAAAAAAGTTAGACCACTTTTTGCATACTCATCATATTGCCTTATTAGGCTACAAACGCGATTTGATGATAACCGTTAACAGGCTACAACTCGCCTAGGTGGGGTAGCTTACCCACCTAAAAAAAAGCCTAAGTCTCGTGCGTCCGACGGGTGAACTCGCGTTCCTGTGGTCCCTGCATGGGTACTTCGGCTTTTGGAGCGGGTTTTAGCGGCTTCGGGAGGTCGTTCCCGATGTCCGAGGTGTCATGCAGTAGCCACGGTTATAATGCGGGATCGGTGTTTCTACCTTTGGGGTTGCTCTAGATGCTGCCTGCCTAGATATGGGCGCCTGGGCTAAGGCACCCGGGTTCTGGGTCGCCTGGGCTCGGGCGGCTGGAGATTTGGGCGCCTGGGCCAGGGCGGTTCGGGTCCGGGTTATGGAAATTTTCGTTGTTTCCTAATTCTTGTGGGATTAGGGCTATATATATGGGTTGTGGGTGCTCGTTTTAGACATGCTAGAATATCCATAGGGTCTAGAACATCCATATTTAGGGTCATGTCGGGTTTCGGGAATATTTTAACCGAGGGGGCTGGTTCTCTTAAGAAATGTGACCCCGAGGTTTGTTCAAATGATGGTTTGTCAACGCTTGTTGCGCTAAGTCGAGTAAAGATACAAGATGACTTCTTATTGGCATGTTCCAAGTTCTGGGACTCGAAAAGCCATGTTTTTGCTTTTCCCGGGGGTAAAATTTTTCCTTTGCTCGAAGAGATAGATGCTATAGGTGGGTGGAGTTCGGTTCGACCTTGTGTGCGTTATGGGGATGATGCTTACGTGGAGCGATTTTACCACTTTTTGGACCTTTCTTTATTGGAGGAGGCTAAAGGTTACTTTGGTAGGGATGGCATTAACTTAGAGTTGCTTTCTAGGACATTCTCACAGGTTGGTTCTCACCATGTTTCGGCCTTAGCGTGTAGGCGTGCTTTTAATGTCGCAATGGCTTGTTATTATCTTTTTGAGGATGCGATGGCGCGTGAAGGTTGGGGTAACCCTCGACTTTTGGATGTGGTGATGGGAATGGAACATGGACGATCACCCTCTTTGCTTATTTTGGGTGGAGCTTATTCTAGGTCTTAATGCTCGTGCTCGACTCCACAAGACATCTTTTCAGGGTTCCAAGATCATTTTACAGGTGTTTTTTGGTGCTATGTTTCTCTGTAGCTTGGTTTTCTTTGTTTTGCTTTTGTGGTTGCTTTGGTTTGGAGGTGTGATGTTTTGTCGTGTTTTGTACAGGTTTGGTTACAGGAGCAGCTTAATTGGTTTGGTCGACCCTCCCCGGGGCATCAAAGGTTATAACTATAGGGGTTTCACGGGCCGGAAGACGGTGCAGGTGTGAAGCAAAGGTCACAAGGAAAAGGATTGGCTTTCCTATTTGGCTAAAGGGGATGTGGTCATCAGGTGGTTCATCCCATGGTGGAATATTAGTGAGCGTACCGGGTTTCCATTTTCGTCTTCGACCGAGGCTTTGTTAATACTATCCATGAGGGATCAAATTTATATTTACCCGGGAATGTTGTCAAATCAAATGGGTGTTAAACCTTCCATTCCAAAAGATGCTAATGTTACCCCTAGTTCTGACCCATGGACAGAGGATTTGCTTAGGGAATTTAGGGCGTCTTGGGAACAAAGCTTCTTGCGTCTCGTTGTTCGATCGACCGACAATGCTTCCGTCCGGCGGAGGGTTTGTGAACACCCATCAGGACAGAGCAACTTAAAAGTTAGGAAGACAGCACCGCTAAGAGTTGAGGAGGTGACTCAAAGGACTGTCACTAAGTGCCTGTCCAAAGACAGTATTACCGATCCTAGTTTCGTCAGTTCATCTAAGCGGGCCAAGACTAATGAGACCCATATTGAAAATGTGGAAGAGGAAGGAGAGTGGGATTGGCTGGGCTGGCCTTTGGCTAGGGCGGTAGAAGCTTGTATTCCGAAGATCGAGGATGAGAAGCACAAGCGGGTTCACCCGAATGGCAAAGGGAAGAAAAGGTTGGACCGGTAGAGCTCAGCCATTTTGTATTATGTATTATTAGTTGATATTATGTGGCGTATTAGTACTAGTTTTTGTGGAGTTTTGACACGTTGTTGATTTTCGGAATATCTGAGTTTCAGATGCTTGATGTAAATGCCTCGACAAAGGCTTGATTTAACCAAATTTTATTATTAATGAGAAGCACATTGTTATTATTTTTTTTTTCTTTTTTTTTTTTGTGGTGGCTCGCAACTCGATTCTTCATTTTACATGGAGCGCCCTTTCGGGTTTTCACTCCGTCCTCTGCTCACCCTTTTTGTTTTTTTTTCGTTTTCTTTTTTTTTGCTTCTTTTGTTTTTTTTGTTTTCTTTTTTTTGCTTTTTTTTACGGCTCGCAACTCGATTCTTCATTTTGCCCGGAGCGCCCTTTCGGGTTTTCACCCCATCCTCGGCTCGTCATTTTTTTTGACGACGGCTCGCAACTCGTATCTTCATTTTGCCCGGGGCGCCCTTTCGGGTTTTCACCCCGTCCTCGGCTCGTCGTTTGTGCTTTGTCATTTTTAAATCACTCATTGGTCGGGTCGTGGGGAGAGTCCCAGTTTGTACATGAATCGAGTAATCGATTTTTTTTATTTGTTTGGTTGTACCCGGAGAAGTATTGCCTACGTATCCGCTTTTAGACGGAATCAAACCATGTTCGTAGTTCTTTATAGGTGTAAGTGATTTTGCTTTAGACTCGTTATGCCAATTATCGATGTGAGGTGTTGAGAGTGTATTCACCCTAGATAAAGAACTAAGGTGGAGTGGTTGGGTATGACCCCTTGGAAGTGACAATTACCGAGATATCGTGTTTGGGTCAGGGTGACTAGTTTGGGATGGTTTTGGAATGTGGAGCTAGGTTGTAAGTGGTTTCGATAAATCAAAATCTGGAGTTGATTTTGTGGAGTTAAGGCTATGGGGTTACGGTTTTGTGATGTGGTAGGAAAGGGGAAGCAGCGCAAAAATGACTCAGACTTCAATCGGGTGAGATGTAAATTACGTGGGATCTGATTTCCATGTCTGGCCCTTACAGTTGGGATTATCTTATTGAGCTTGAATCCTCAAAATTCCGGACTGTCTCCTAACAAGTGTCTCGGGAAGGTCTTAAGGGTTGTAATGTAGGGAGGCTAGTATTTGGGTGCTAGTTGACTGGTCTGTTCATTTCTTTCCTTTTCCTTTTCCTTTTTCCTTTTTTTTGCTTTTTGTTCGGACATTGCATTTGAAGTCGAGTTGAAGGATTGTGGGTTTCATTTTGACCGTTGAGTTTGGTCTTGATCGTTGAATTGGGCCGGTTTAGTTTGACTTGGCCTTGGTTTCATTTTTCCTTTGGCTCCTTTTGGCCATTTCAGACTTCTTTTTCTTTTTGTCAGACTAGCACTTATGGTAGGAATTGGTCGGTCTTTATTTGAGGGATATTTATTGTGGGAAATAATTTTGCCTTCCGTCTTTGATCACAAGCTAAGAGACTATCTCGATTTGTCTTAGAATTCGGGAATGCTCATTCTAAGGGATAGTTTGTGTCTTTCTATACCAGATATGGAATAGGTAAAAAAGAACACGGGATCTCAGTTCTTGTAATTCCTCGTTGTTTCGAGGTATGTTTGATTGTTATCGATAAATGGCATAGTAGCAAGAAAGTGCATTATTAAATCAAGCGATTGTCGAGGTGCATTATAAAGGAAGAAAATTTTATTTCTTTTTATTGATAGTAATAAGCGGGCTATGCGCCTGAGATATTGTTTTCGGGGAGGTGGAGGACAGATCCCCTCGCACCTCCTGACTCGATGTAAAAATAAAAGACATTTGTTATACTATTAGGTCTAGGCCCTAAGACGAACTAGACTCTGACTCGGACACAGATTTACTCGTCTTGGCCGACGCCCGTGCGTTGTCGGGATCTTCCTTGATATTCAGGACATTCTCCTCTATAGGGTCGAGGTGGGAACAATCGATGGCGTCGTCGAAGACTGTGAATGCTAAAGGGGTTTGTGGTATTGTTTGGTTTCTCGGGTGGAGGGAGAGGAATCGTCCCGTTTTCGATCATGTCTTGTATGACGTGTTTAAGTCGAAAACAAGATTCAGTGTTATGATCATTGCCACGATGGAAATGGCAATATTTATTCGAATCCCATGACTTTGCCCTTTTGTCTGCGGGTGGGTCCGCAGTAGGACCTATGGGCTCGAGCTTCCCTTGCTCGACCAGATGCTTGAGAGCTTCGGTATAGGAAGAATTGATTGGGGTGAATTCCCTAAGTGACCTTTATACTTTGTTGGATGCGGTTTTATAAGGTCTTGAGGTTTTTCCCGTATCGACTTTAGGAAGTTTTGATCGGGCAGAGCGTTGGGATGCTCTGTCCTCGGTAGGTTCTTGGGCATGGTAATCGCTTGGATTAGCGTTTGCTTCGCTTTCTGGGTCTCTAATCTCAAGGAAATTGAGGCGGTTATCGATGTAATGAACGGAGAAAGTCAAACGGGTTACCGAAGTATGGATGTTGCGAACCAATTTGGTTAGGGTATTGACATCGTTGCGGATGCTTTCGGTGGCGCTTGAATCTACTGACATGTTGGGGAGTGATTCTAGTGGGAAAGGATCAAAAGGTCAGATCGGATCCACCGGATGACTTAGAGAGTCGAGGAATGCTCCTAGTAGAGCGACACGGGAAATGAGACCCTTGATTTGCGCGTGTGTGCGGTCACTGGCTTAGGGACTCAAGTGCTTTAGACTTTTGGTGTATTCGGCGAAACGCCTAACAAATTTTAGGTCTCTGTAACGAGACGATTTGACACAAACCTCGGAGGTGAGGTTTAAAGAGGACTTCTAGGAATGAGACGTCCCGAAATATAAGACCTCGAGTAGAGGTGATCCTAGTAACTAACACAGACAGTTAATCACACGGTTGTAGGACGTAAGAAGTTGATCGCGATCCCGGCTCAGGATCAAAGAGTTTTGATATGTTGTTTTTTTTAAAACGGTCGCGCTTTTGCAAAGGAAGTTTTTTTTCCGAAATGGACGATTTGTAAAGTTGGGGTGACGATGGTCTGGTGACATTGTTTGTGATGCGAAAGTGTGTTGTTACGCGTGCGCCGGGAATCCGACGATAGCAAAAGTCTAAATGACGTTTTTTAAAAGAAGCACAGTTCTTAAGGGAACCGGTTTTGAAAATGATGACGTGGTGCTTTTATCGAAACTACTATTAATTAGTCAGTTCGACGTTAAGGGTGTAGGCAGAACGTGATGTCTGGTGACGGTGTTTTGAAAACGTGACCAAGTTTTATTACTGAGTTTAGGTAACAAAGATAATTTTTATAAAGCCTCTTTTTTTATGTGCGGTCACATTTGTCCATCCTTAGTATTTTGATGGTGGTGACGGTGTGTAAGAATGATGTTTTGTGAATGTGACTGTTTCGCATTCCTTGGCTTCATTAACTGAAGATTCGGTCGTGTTAACGGTATGTGGGTAAAAAACTTTTCTTTTCGTTTGGAAAATAGAAGCTGTAACCGTTTGGGGTACCTCGATCCCATTGATCGGGAGTTTCGGTAGTATTAACGGTACTCGTTGTTGACGGGTTTTACTTTGGCCAAGGTGATGGCACTAAATTATTTTTTTTGGAGTGGTGAGTGCAAATTTTGCCATGATAACGACATCTAAAAAATGTTTTTTTTCTTTTTTAGAAATCACGATTTGACTGGAGTATCGGCGTTTAAATGGTCGTTTTGAAAGGAGGAGGTATTTTTCGAAAATGGAATTGGGTGCTGTTGAATATGTTGGCGTGGTTGAATCCAGATTTTTAGTGTTTTATTTAGGTTATTTGCAAACACGCTACACATAACTAGGACTGCATAAACTCATGCAGGATGCAGACACAGGAAGGTTAGGGTAGGCTACCGCCCAAGAATAATCTTTACTTAGTGTTGACACCCGCATTTTGCCTGCTAGTGTCTATAGCAATTCCCGACAAAACACCCGATGATGATCAGACGCAAACGTGACTTAGTACACTCGAATATGGGCTCGCAATCAATAAGATCCGACGTGGACATTTAGTGGAGTACAAATCTCTCAAAACCAACCTCAAATTCAGGCCCAGTGGGTCGTTCCGAGTAAAATGAGACTAATTTGAGCAAAAACCGACACCAAAAAAAAACCGTCTTTTGGCGATCGGGTCAAAACCCGGTCAAAGACGAATCCGACACAAAAATCGACCAAGTTCGCTTCTAGAAGCTTGCGTCTGAACACAATCCCTAAAAAATCAAAAGGGTCAATCATTTCCTAAAATGGCTCGCCACCCTTATCCACTCGATCGAGTGGATTGACCCACTCGGTCGAGTGGAGCCTCAATTTCCGGAACAGACCCGTTTTCAAAGGCACTCGATCGAGTGCACTAGGGCCACTCAATCGAGTGACGACCCTAGGTCGAGGGGTAAAATCTATAAATACCCCCCTTGTGCTATTCATTTGAACAAGAATTTCGGAATGCAATTCCACCCTACATTTCTACCCTAATTCACCTATACTCTCTATACTACAACCCTAAGAAATACTACACAAAAGCCGAGTCATTTTGTCCCTCGAAAAACCGACAAAGCCATCTATACAAACACACACACCATAACTCGACTACATCCTCGATACTCCCGCGTTCCCGTCGCTATTACGAGTCCATTGCCGAGGCCATTTTAAGCATGTATGTTGAGGGTGTCATAAACCCCATCTCGATCTTTACTATCTCGTTTTTTATCGTTTTGTAACTATATTATAACTATACTAGTGGTGTATGTTTTAGATCTTTTATTAATTGCTAATTCATTATTTAAAAAAATTGTGGGTTGAGCTGAACATACACTAGGAGCAAAACTCACATTTTCGCAGGACATGGTCGGAAATTCTTTTGAATTGACAACTTCATATGTACAAACCAACAATTTAGTAAACTTTTGATTCATTTTATTGAAACTCGAATATGATAAGATTTTTACGCATTTTAGGGAATCTCACAAAGGAAACACGACCTATTAGCAAGAACTTTACCATACCTATGCACAATTCTTCCAAACTACAGGTATATCTCTCATTCTTGTGCTTTCAAGGTTTGTTTTTTTACTTTTCTACATCTCTAATGTTCACTGTTGATTGTTGGTGCCATTTTCAACTGAGCATATAACTTCCTTTCACGTGACTTGTTTTCGGATTACTGGTAATACTTCTAGGGATGATCATGTATGTATATAATTTGCAGCCTTTTGCCTGTTCTTCCTACATTGAAGTTGGATTGGAGAAGAATACTCAATCAAATAAAATGAAATAGTGATATAATAATGGAAAATGTCCTAGGGGGTAATTTGTTTGGGGCAGCGGTTAAAAATAAATGCCCCTGCAGCTCGGGGCGGCGTATAGCTAAAGCACATGAGCTCAGCTCATAACTAAACTCGATCAGCTAATTCTACCAACTCCAAATCAATATTCCGTACTACTATGTACTATTTTATTCATTTAACATTTAAAAAATTATTGATTTTAATACAAAATTGAAAGTGTTGTTATCCTTCTATATCCCTTTGTAAGTTTTTTTTATGATGGTTTTCTATCCAAATGTCGTTGTTCTGATTTGAAGACTACGATAACTATAACTCTCTCTACAACTATAACTGCTTCGATTCCATGGGTACGAAATACTGAGTAGTACATTTCTTTACGGATTTATTTGTTTATTCTTGGAGTATTGTTATTTTGGTTTGGATTTTAGATCAATTGGAAGCATTCCAGAAGTTAGAAGTTCAAGCTGATTCTAAAGGGAAAGACATTTAGTTTAAAACAGTCCCGAAGGTGAAGTTGTTCGCCCAAGGGTGTCCTGGAAGTACGTGCTATGAAGTTTAATATGCTTGTCAAAACCTATGAGTTCATTATGTTTGAGCGTTCAAAACTACTTATTTATTGAGCGAATGCTTGTTTTCTCTCGTCTCTGCTGAATTTAATAATTCATGTTGCTTGTTTTTTTGTAAATCATGCAGGCCCTTAACACATTCAACACAGCCGTAGTTTCTCCAATCTACTATGTCATGTTCACTTCATTTGCGATATTGGCTAGCGTGATCATGTTTAAGGTACAATTTATGCTAGACTGTATATTCAAGTTGATAAAGTTTTACGATACTAAATTGTATATTAAGGTTGATAAATTTTGCAATTGAAGATGAAGCTGAGCGTATATATAAAGATGGACGTGGATTGCTTGCGGACGGTATATTACCACGAATAGTAAGAAGATTACACTATGTATGATGTGTATGATGATGATATATGGTGTAATTTTTGGTTTTTTATCAATAAAGATATTGTATTTTCAATTTTAATCAATTAATTTGTAAGTATGTATATATATTGTTGACATGCGTTGGATATCTTTGAGTATATAGTATTGTTAATTTGTTATGGATTTGAATATGATTTTTTTTTGAAAACAAATTACCACCTTTGGAACCGGTTGTAAACTACAGGAGGTTCCAATGGATCACCTTTGGAACCAATTGTGAATTACAACAGGTTCCAATGGTACACCCTATGGAACCGGTCGTGAATCACAATAGGTTCCAATGGGACACCTTTGGAACCGGTTGTCAAATACAACAGGTTCCAATGGTATGTTCTATGGAACCGGTTGTAAATTACAACAGGCTTCAATGTGATACATTTGGAACCGGTTGTGATTACATTAGGTTCCAATGGTATACCCTTTGGAATCGGTTCCATCAACAACCGGTTCCAATGGTCATCTTTGGAACCTTCCTACAACCAGTTCTAAAGCTCCGGACCAAAGGAATATGTGGCAGTAGAACCTATGAAAAAAGGTTCCAAAGGGTAGTTTACAACCGGTTCCAATGGATAGTTTTCTACTAGTGAACCCTATTTTTACCCGGGCCGGTACTGGTGACCGACGTCCCACTATACCATGATGTACTCCAATATGGATATGTCAAGGTGTTTATAGTCGATTCGTATGGGTTTCGTGTCATGTTCTAAGCTCAACTCGACTTAGAGAGTCCGTCCCGATTCACGGATAGGCTATGTGCACTGGTATAGACCCTTTATAGACCGACCGAGACTTAGTGTAGAGCATACATGGTGTCGTTATTATGCTTGCGTGACTATGTGCTACTTGGTTTCTAAGGTCGTTTTTAAAAAACCGTCATTTCAAAAAATGCATCTTTTCAAAAATATTCAATTTTCAAAAAATCGGAACGCTCCCGAAATTAAGACTTAAAAGTTTACTCAAAACAAGCCTATTTTCTACCCGGCATGCTACCCATTTCAAAATTCGAATTCCCGATCCACCATTCGATTTTCGAATTTTCAAAATTCAATTTCGATTTTAAAATTTTCGAGATGCCATTCGCAATTTTCAAATTTTCGAAATGCCATTTTCGATTTTCAAAATTTCCGAGATGTCATTTTCAATTTTCAAATCTTCGAGATGCCGTTTTCGATTTTCAAATCTTCGGGATCCCGTTTTCATTTTTTCAAATTATCGGAAATTCTTTTTTTCGATATTCAAATTTGAAAATTCCAATTTTTCAATTTTTCAAAATCCGGAAAGCTACCGAATTTAGGATTTATGATTTTACTCAAAATAGCCTATTTCTAGCCGTTATGCTACCCATTTCAAAACTCAAAATATTTTCGAAACTTCAAAAACCGCGGACCGATAACACGTTTCCGATTTTCGAAAAATCGTGCCATCCGCCGGTTTTTCCGGAGTTTCTAAAAAAAAATTCCTTTTCAAAACTTTCCTCTTCTTAGGACTTCCGTATTTAGCAGTGTCGGGTCTTGTCGTAAGTCGTCGAAAGTCTTTAGCATCGAAACTTCATCGATCTTACATCGCGGGTTTCCCCCTATCCCAGTCCGCCTTATTTGACTAAGGCATGGCCCACCTACGTAGGACATACTCCTACAAGGGAAGGCCCATTTACACAATCGAGTCCAAAGTCTAGGGAATATCACATGTGGACCTTCCTTCGAACAGGACTCGGCCGACCCGCCGAATCCTAAGGGAGGCCTACCTTTCACGAGTCACCCGTCTAGGTGTCCTTTCCGAGTCATTTTCTTTTCATGCTTTTCCTCATTCGGGGGCTACCCTTCAGCAGAGCGATCAATCACATTTGCTCTAAGGGTCATGTCTTACACGTGTCTCACGTACCCCACTTTCGAGTCACTTAGATGTCACACCATCTGAGTCCTATATGAGTCTTTAGTCTCACTTGGGGGCTATTCTCCGACGGAGCGATTAATCACAGTCACTCCGAGAATCGTACCCTACACATTTGTCTTAAAAGAGTCTAACCCGGGTCAAACTGGAGTCGTCTCTCCTCCCGCGCTATTTTCTATGCCTTGGTGAAATTTAGTTCCGAAGCAACTTTAATGATTACGCGGTATTCTTACAGACAGGCCACCGGTAAGTAGACGCCAAAAAATGCAAGAAACTTTGGACCAATTGGCAGCCTCCCTTTCTAAGCTTGAAACCCAATTGACGGCTAACAAGATCGTCCAAACAACCTTTGCCACCCGTTTGAGTGCCATGGATAAAGGGACTTCTAATGCTGGATCTGAACCCACTGGGCCCATAGATGAACTGTTCAGCGCCGTTCGCAAGCTTGAAGAACAGGTCCATTTGTCTACAAACAACACAATCCATTTGGAAAATGCTCGCTCCTACTCGCCTCTGGATGACGAGCTACCCGCCAACCTCAACCTTACGGGAATACCGATGTTTGAGGGTACTAAAGACCCGGTCCATCACATTCGGGCTTTCAAAGAATTTATGGCTGACAAGGAGGTGAAATCCACCATGTTCAAGCACTTGTTTGCTTCCTCCCTCGAGAAGCACTCGAAAGCCTGGTACTACAGGCTCGATACCAAGAAGTACAAGACTTGGGATGATGTGGCAACAGAGTTCGCTCGAAATTAGGCCGATAATACCGAGATCCAGACTACGATGCGTACTCTGGAGGTTATGGCTTAAGAGCCCAAAGAAGGCTTCACCAAATACCTTCAAAGGTGGAGGGCCGAAAGTGTGAAGTTGGTAGACAAGCCCAACGAGAAGACTCTAGTGGAGGCATTCATCAACAACCTCCTACCTTCTTACCGCGTCCATCTTAGGTATGCCGGTATTTCAAACTTTGCGGTGCTTATCGAAATGGGCATTAGGATTGAAGACGATCTTCGACATAATGAAGATCTGGGTGAAGCTTCTACTAAAGGCTATACTGGACATCAACTTGAGTCCTTAGAAGCCGACGACTAATGATAACATCATCCGAGAGTCTATATTTGATTTAAGTCTGAGTCTGAGTCTGAGTCTAGAATGTTCTATTTCAAAGTCAAAGTCAGAGTCAGAATCAGTTGTTTTCTGTCCTCTTTTATCAAAATTCAATAAAATCAGCTTTTCTATTTCTCATATACTTTCCTTATGTGTTTCCGAGAACGTGATGAACACCGTCATACACTGTGAGCACACGCACGTGACTATTATAGGCACCTCTATAATGACTGGAGGAAACCGAGCCCGTGTTTTCCTTTACCTGTTCCATGTCTGACATAGAAAGTCACATAACTACCCTTAGCAGGAGCGGTATTGAATCCTATGACAAATCTTGGTGGTCTCCTAGTTTGGGTTCAAGACGGGAGGCAAGCCCATTTCCCACAATAAACACCCATCCAATAAGACTTACCAATCCCTACCTTAGGTGTTAGTCTGACCAACAAAAAAAGGAAAAAAAGCTGGACAAAAAAAAAATCAGAAGTCCAAGAAAAAGCAAAAGGCCAAAACAAAAAAGCAGGCCGTAAAAAAAAATCAAATCAAATACACATGACCGAGGTTAAACGGTCAACCCAAACGAAGAATCCCATGACTGGGGCTAAGAAGTCAACCAACTAAAAAATATTATTCGAAAACCCATGACCGTAGTTAACGGTCAACTCAAGTGAAACGGTCAATTAAAAATTATCAAAACCCATACCATCCAATAGGGGAGTGATAATCAAGTTGGTCAGCTAACACCACACTCAGCCTTCCCACATTACAACCCTCAAGACCTTCCCGAGACCTAGGCTAGAGACAGCCCGAATTTTGAGGATTCAAGCTCCATAGGATACCCCTAACCATTAGGGCCAGACATGGAAACCAGATCTCGCATTATCAAACCTATCCCGATCAAAGTTCGAGCCATTTTTGCTCGCCTTCCCCCTTGCACAACAACTACAACACAACACAGCACGACATAACAAAATTCACAATCACCATACAAAGACCCGAGATCAAAACTCGTCAAAGACCCGAGATCAAAACTCGTCAAAGACCCGAGATTAAAACTCGTCAAAGACCCGAGATCAAAACTCGTCAAAGACCCGAGAGCAAAACTCGTCAAATCCCATCCCAATTCTTCTCATCCAAACCAGTTACCAGCCCCAAACACGGGAACTCAACCTGCGGTCGGCATAGAACATGCCCAAATAGTTCACACCACCTCTGGGGGCCACCCCAAAGAACGCTCACAGTCACAGGATCAACATCATAACCATTCTAGCCCTCTGATCAAGACATCATTGGGAATGCACCTAGCCTACACCGTCAATATGGCTAGTTACACACAAAGTCCTATTAGACTAGGCACCATAATATATCTTTCAATTCACTGAACTACGGCTTGGTTTGATTTCACTACACGTGGATACGTAGGCAGCCTTTCAACAGAGGCACAACCACCCACATTGACACACATTCAAAAATCACCATCATTCCGGTCACGACACTGTCATGTTCTCAGCAGCTAGCTTTGTCATCCTAGGGGCTTCTCCTAGGCAGAAGTTCTCCATCCACTCACATAATCCAAAGACTTTCAAAATCTAGCCACCTTTACGTAGTATGTCCTAGTACTCGGCTTAGTCGAAGACAAGAATCTGTTAGGGACTCGAGGTGACACCCACCTTGGGAATATACCCCGAAACCAAAAACATCGAAAAAGAGCACTAGACTACAACAGTCTCATTACAGACTACTGCAATCCCTCTATAGCACATCTTCCCCATTTCGATGTTCGACCATGTTACCACTCGCCTAGGCTACGGAATATCGCAACTTAAGAGTCTTGTTAGGTGGCCCACCCTCCTAACAAGTCACGGTCTAACCCCTCGAGAGTCCAGACATGTCTGGTCACGTCCAGATTCGAGTATGTCGGTAGGCCTCTCTCTTCAAATTCTCATTTTGAAATTTAATCCTTTTCGACAAGGTCAAATTTCAGTCTATTTAAACTGCAAATTTCTTTTCTACCCCTTTCAATTTTGAAAACCAATCTCCTAGCACATGAGTTGCTTTCAGGATTTCGATTTAAAAAAACTAAGCAAAAATTATTTTCCCCAGCGCGAGTCAGTCGATAGATGCTAACTGCATTTCCTGTATGCTATCTTGCTATCTGCTATATTTGCTATTTCTGCCTGTATATCTAACATTTCAGGTAACAACTTGGCTTCCCGAAGGAACATCAAGTTTTTTATTCCCCAGCGCCTGCGTAACTCACATATCTCCCCAGCGGAAGGCCCAAGGTGGCATTCCTCCTAAAAGAAACACAGAATGTGTCTGCAAACGGGCACACCCGGGGCTTCTTAGGCAAGCTCCCGCGCAATTTTGAATCAGGATGTGTCTGCAAACGGGCATACCCAGGGCTTCTTAGGCAAGCTCCCGCGCAATTTTGAATCGGGATGTGTCTGCAAACGGGCACACCCAGAGCTTCTTTGGCAAGCTCCCGCGCAGCTTCAAGATGGGATGTATCCACATACAGATACAACCAGGGCTTCAGAAACAAGCCCTCACGGAGCTATTAGCATCCACTCAGGTGTAATCTCTATCCTATGGCTGGCGAGCCCTTTTACGCGAGTCTAATGGACTATAAACGACCCGATCGGAAGTCTACCAGGTCTTAATCCTCGATTGGCCTGGTAGCTACTCTGACTTTTCCCTTGTCCAAGCCTCAGTCAGAGTGGGGGCTCTGTAGACACCCACATTTTGACCGTCAGGTGTCTATAGCAGTTTCCAAAAAACACCCGATGATGATCGGACGTAAACATGACTTAATTCACTCGATTTTGGACTCGGAATCAATAGTAGTTGACACGAGCTTTTAGCGGAGTAAAAATATCACAAAACCGACTTCAAATTCGGGCCCAGTGGGCCGTTTTCAATCAAATAAGACTAATTTGGGTCAAAACCAACACCGGAAATAAAACCGACTTTTAGCGATAATTGGGTCAAACCCCAGTCAAAGCCGTTTCCGAGACATAAAAAACAGCCATTCAAATGTCATAAGTCCAATCCAAATACAAAACCCACAAAAATACCCAACCCAAGGTCCAAAAACCGGGCCTTGCGTTTCAGCTGACCCACTCGATCGAGTGTCAGCCCACTCGATCGATCGAGTGGGCCCTCAAGCAGGCCCGACTGCGGGTGCTTGGGCCACTCGACCGAGTCAGGAGGCTACTCGGTCGAGTAACCCTAGACGGAGAGGGGAAGCTTTTCCTATATATACACCCCCTCTTGCATACAATTAACACCCTTTTTGACAACTTTTACAGATCCTACTCAACCCTAATCAACCCCTCTACAACCCTAATCGTCACCCATCACAACTCATCATCTTCAACCCTAAACAATAGCATCTAGGAATCCAAAACCACCATAACTCAATTTACATAGAACCTCGATACTCCCGTGCTAAAGCCACAATCAAGCGAGTCCTATCCGAGACAAGAAACATGTAGGTTGAGGGTCCAATAATCCCATTCTCTTTCTCTCATCTTCCTCTCATCCTCTTCGTCCGTTTTTTTTTTGTTTTTTTATTTTCTATAATATCGATAGTATTATTAGTATAAAACATTAAATTACTCGTCGATTTGTGTCGAGCGTGAGTGATGACGGGATAAGGAAATCCGAATATTACGAGGATAACGCACCCGATGTTGACGGTCGCTTATCCCGACACCCCGATCGCTTGATTGTTGAGGCGAGTTAAAATCAACAAAATTTTTCTTATTTTATCATTCATCGCATATTCATCGATTTTCCTAACTATTTCAAGTAAGAAACTTTTTAAAATCAAGATCGAAACCCGTTGATGCGGATCCGACATCATACAATCCGCAAGGATTTATTACGATGTCGGGATGCGGAGGGAATCAAACTAAGTCTTTAATTCAAGCGTCATTCTTTAGATTTGATACCAATTCCATAATTGGATTCCGTATCTAAACGAATTAATCAAGTAAATCTAACTAATACGAAGTCACTGATGCTAAAAATAGGGATCGTATAATTCGAAGGAATTAGTTACGACACTATAAACGCGGAGGCAATCCATTTCGTACTTAGTTGGTTTAAAACGACTTACAAACATATTTTTTAGACTTAACTCAAAATATTCGATATCGGTTCAATAATCGAATATTGGATACAATGAGTATCAAAAGTCCGAATCGAGCACAAATCGTACCATATTTCTGCCCGATTCAACAAAATCATCAATTCTCCAAAATCAAAAAGCAATTTCAAACAAGTTGAGAAACGAACCCCGGTTCGTACAGGGGGCACGCGATCGAGTGCCTAGACCACTCGGTCGAGGGGCACCCCAAAAACGAGACAGAAGCTTTTTTTGGCCACCACTCGGTCGAGTCTCGCAATGACTCAATCGAGTGGCTTCTCACTCGATCGAGTTCTTCAATAACTCAATCGAGTGGCTTTTCCGAGGACCACTCGGTCGAGTCCTTCAGTGACTCGATCGAGTGGCCTTATCACGTCAAAACCGTGAGTCCTACAATACTTTTCTAGTCTCGACAATATTTTTCTATGACTTCGGTCAACGCGTGTTAAATCAATCACGTGTCATACAACTTTTCAAAACCATGCATCGTGCCATTTAGGTCATTCCATATCATTCTTTATTTTTGCAAACCGTTATTATCGTTATCATTGTTACTAACCGTTTGTTCCATTTTTGTTGATTAATTTTCGTTGTTTATTTTAGTGTACTAAAATGAACCCGCCATGCTAAATACAACTTTGACGTAAAATTTAGATGCATTAAATCGACTTAGCAACCCATTCAAATTCTCGCATGTTTAGGTAAAACGTTGTTTGCATATCATTTTACCGTTCTACTAACGCGCATATTAGAGAGTCAAACGATATCTTAGTAGAGGCCGCTAATGTGCGGGCGGGGTTTGGTGTTCTTTGCGAACTTCCCAGCACGTACCCTCACCTCTTACTCAGAACCTCGGTTTCCGGATGCCCGAAACCGTTGGCGCACGAGAGTCATTCAATACACGGTATCCGATAATGTCGGTATCGGTATCAAAAGTAAAGGGACGAGCCTAATAAACTCTGACATCCGAATGGGCCATACTTTGTGCATGGCCCACTAAGATATAGAGTGGGTTCGAAAGGGCCCGAACTCCCACAAAGTTCGGTGGCGACTCCACTTCGATTTAAATTTCAATTCGACTAATCTCATATGGAGATTCATTCGCCTCTCCAAACCCGCACGTGGCCGCATCGTGGTGGACCTATGTCATGTCCACAACTTCTAGGCTTTAACAAAAAGGTAACTATGCTTCGCGGGAAACCAAAAAAGAATCTTCATCTATATCCATCATCCCAATTAATTGCCCAATTCAAAAAGGATTGAAAAGATCCATCAACCATTTGTAGAACACCGGTGTTTCATGTTAGCACCCCATCCTATATAGATAAGGAACAATTTAGATTATAATTCGGATAGAAGGAAATATTCAGACTACTACTCGATATAATAGTTACAATGTTAATCGAAAGAACGAATATACAAAAAAAGTTTAGAAGGCAAACTAACATCATTTCCAATCACATAATACGAACTAAACAAGTAAGTTAGGTAATATAATTCCGATCTCATAATCCACTAATTCCATAGTAGGCCCCACACGACAACGAAAACAGATATCCAATGTATATCACCCCAATGTATTTACGTATTTATATCTTTGTCCTATGAACATCATCACTAGTACAATTATAAATGTGGATGGCTGATTATCAGGGCAGGTGCATTAATATCATGTGAGTTTACGCTTCCCTTCTTATCCATTCCAAAATGGCTCCATCTCCAATTCTCCATCCCTCCCCTGCATTCTTCCTCTTTTATTTCTCCTAACAAACTTCACCCTTCCTCTCCTTCAATCCACATTTGCCTACAAAGATTACCCATATGATTCTTACAAACCCGAGTCTAAGGTCGGAGGGACTAAACATCAATTTCATAACCTAATATATCTTTAATTCAAATATTGTGTCAACCGAAGTCAAATAGGTTGATGGAGAAGCTGTAAAAGAAGAAGTTGAAGCAACTCTTCTATTTGAGGTTACTACTTTCCCAAATTGTTCTAGCAAACAACAAATTTGTTTTGTTTAGTTATAGCAGCAAATTATCAGCTATATATGAGAAATCCAAATGACAAAAGTGCGGTAGCATCAGGAACAAAAGAGGAGCCTATTCTGAAATTTTGGGCTAAAAACTCCCATGGCAAAAGTCTATACGACAACATCATAGCTTAGTCCCAAAACATCATGACAAAAGTGTATGAATAATTAATTACCCTAAGCCAGTGGTATCACTTTAGCTCATTTATTCCATACTCAATAAATACCGTAAACCAATGGGCAGTGACACCACCAAAAACAACAATCTCAATATGATATTTTAAAAAGAAAAAGGCTGAAAGGATAAGGTACCTGATTTCATCGAACATTTTTTGCATATCAGCTATCATCAACTTTTCACGTTCAATTGCGTCGGAGTTTATTTTCATGACAGATGCTTTCAACTCCTCATTTGATGACTTAAGCTGCTCATTTGATGCTCTAAGATCATTATTAGATGCTTTTAGTGCCTCTATTTCAGTCTCGCGTAATGCAGCAGCTTCTTTCAAGCCTTGTATTTCAGAAGAGAGCTCTACTCTTAGTTCATTAGTACGACCTTCGAATTCGTCTTCCACTGGTCGTCGTGCTCCAGGTGCAAGTCCTCTAACATATCCAGATTTTTGCTTTATCACCTTCATATATGCCTCTTTCAAATTCAGTGTATCGTCACCATGCTTCTCAATTTCATTTTCATGGAGTTTTTTCAATTCTTCAAAATGTTTCTCATCATTTCGTCCAAAACCACTTGGCCCCCAAGGACTATTCTCTTCGAAATTTTTATGCCTAATGCCCAAAATTAACAAAGTTTTGTCAAACTATTTTCACCTTTGTAATCACCGTGAAAAATAAGAATAATAATTATAAGAAGTAGTGAAAATATATACCTCTTGGTCTTCTCAAACAATCTAACATATAAAGGATCTTGTTGTATATCAGCTCTCTCCGATGTTTCTTCTAGATCTTGAGTTGGAATATTAGTTGGATCATTAAGCTGCATGTCCAAATTCAATTCATGTTTAAATTAAGTGTACATTAAAAAACCCCATATATTTGAACTAGATTAAAAAAGGGGAATACCATGTCATAGAAAATTCTTGCGGTGGACTTCAAACCATTAGCCGGTATGTCAAATTGCTTCATTTTATGGTCAGTATTAGTCTTGCTTCTTTTCTGCAACTCAAAGGCAAGTTAACTAAATGTAATTACATCTCCATATATTGTAGCGGAAATCAATAATCATGTTAATCTATCAGATAAACCAACTATAGTTAATTACCATCTGCTAATCACTATCCCAATACTCGAAAACCAACCAATCTCATTCCTCTTTGTCCACTGTCAACAGTCTACTGTCTTTCGCTTGTGCTAATGATTTGCCTCTAAAGTGCATTTCCTTGAGCCGATATTGCCATTTTCTATAGAGACTCGAGCATTGAAAGCTCAAAGATTCAATTATAGGCTGACCGTCAACTTTTTCGGTGTACTTTCCCTGCAACCCTAAAAAAAAGGAGTAAGTATACATTACACTTATTCTCCTTGAGAGATGAACATGGTAGGGAGATTATAACATTGCACTCATATGAAGAAGTGTAAGTAAAACAATAAAACAGTGAAAACGTAGCTCTTTGAGTCTCTTGTACTATCAAACAACACTTAGTATAACATCAGGGAAAGCATAGCCATGGCACTCTCTTTAATCACCTCGGGCATCACTTCCACGTAATCTGTCCATTTTAGATTAAATTCTACCAATCTTGCTTTTAGGTTAAACTCTATCTGCCCATTTGTACGGAGTAGTGTTAGTAAGGCATTCTTACCTTAATTTTAGAATAGAGTTGTTCTTTCTTGTCCGGATTCATTTTAGCCCAATTCCTGCCATCACAAAAATGGATTCAACAAAAGTAGAATTGAGAAGAAAATGTTTAATGTAACATTATAAACTAGTAAAATTAATAAGTATTAGATTATATGAACATACACAGCATTTAATGGACAAATGTCTTCGACCCATTTGCTACAATCACATATGAACTGAGCTGTCTTTTCGCCAACGATGCGTTGAACCGAGTCCATGAATGTCACTGTAATCTTCTCTTCAGAATTTCGTGCCCTTCTTGAAGCATATTTTAACCCTCTAGTCGGCCCACGCCTTTTTCGAGTAGGAAACAAGCTTTGAAGCTCTGCTTGATTACTCCTTCGTTGCTCCCGATATGTTACCTTACGGTGCTCATCTGCTTGACAAATGGTGTCCTGCCCAAATGCCATCTCTCTTTTTTGTTGCATGAAGGAAGTTGTAGAAGGTATGTAATGCACAAATCATCCAACACTATCAGAACAACACGATCAGAAATATATAATGCACCATCGGTCCAATCCTACCACACAAAAAAGAATTATAGATCAAGGCAAGTAAAATGTTCTTATCTAAAAAAAATTCAAATGAAGAAAAAAATTGGCTGCTAAGTAATTATAGTGCATCTTGTGCTAAGTAGCTGGTAAAATTGAATGGTACGGGTCAAGAATTTCATACCCCCGTGTTCTGGAATTCGTACTATATCTAGACTATAGTGCAATAAATTTCACACCATTAATCAACTTCTAAACATCTAGTCAATAGCAAACATCTTCACAGACAGCAAAAGGCATCCTACAACTCCGGTACTCGCCTACTCATGACTATAAAATGCAATTCGCATTAACATACGTTGTGTGACAATCACCAAGAATACCAAATCAATCAAACATTTCCAGTTAATCAATCAATAACAATCCAATCAAACTTTATCTCCTCAACATTTTTCACTAATTGTTTCTTCATAGTACGTAATCAACTAAGCTATTGATTAATCATTCGAATTCAACCTCATAAACTCATAATCATCAACTATACAACAATCTAATCATATATATACAAAAACTGCAACATTGGATACAAACTTAACCAAAACAACTATATACCAAATCAATCAAACATTTCTGAATCAATCTTCATCTCCTCCTCAACTATTTTCACTAATTGTTTCTTCATTATAACTTAAATCATTCGAATTCAACATCATAAACTCATAATCATCAGCTACGCAACAATCTAACCATTCTCAATACAGAAACCGCAACATTCGATACAAATTTAACCAAAACAACTCAGTTTGGAATCAAATATTAGAATTAAAAGAGAGAGAGAGAGAGAGAGAGCTGGCGATTTTCTGGCGTTTTTTGCTCTTCTTGCTCTAGCCTAGGGCTGTTTCCGGTGCCGACAACCTCTGACTCCGATAAACCTGCTCAGTGCCCTCCGTTCCCAATGAGAAAGAAGAATCGGCCAACAGGTAAGGGCCCTAAGCTTTTGAACCGTAAGAATACGAAAGAAGAAGTGATTAGGAAAATTGCTGTGAATCCTAATGCTACTGAAGTAGAGGAAGACCATTCTGTCAATGGAAAATTAAAGAGATTCCTGGTCTGAATTATGATTCAGATCTCGAGGTTAATGAAGGATTGGAGCAAACTTCGGATGTTGTGCCGGAAACTATCTCTATCCCTGAGCCAATTGACTGTATCAGTTGGAAGCAAAGGGATGGGAAAAGAGTCATTGACATTGAGGAGGAAGAAGAAATGATAAAATTCACAGATGATGATGTTGAAGATGAAATTGAATATTGGAGTAATGCCGTTTATTGCTTTATCATGGGTGCCAATCCTCCACGGGAAGTGATAGAAGGGTATGTGAGGAGAATTTGGAAGGAGCATGGGATCGATAAAATTTCATTTCTTCCTAATGGAATTTTTGTAGTTCGGTTCAAGAAAAAGTCTGCCAAGGTAACTGTTCTCAATCATGGAATTTTTATGTTTGATAACAAACCGTTAATTGGGAAGGAATGGACTCCTGATGCTAAAATGGACAAGGATGACGTGCAAGAAGTTCCTATTTGGATACAATTGCACGATATACCTTTAAAATTTTGGGGCCGATGTCTAACCCGTATAGCATCGTTAGTGGGACCGTACGTTAAATCTGACTTAGCTACGGAGGAGCGCACTCGTCTGGGTTATGCTAGGGTCATGGTATTGGTCAAAGTGGGGCAAAAATTCAAGGATTCAATCAAATTCATGGATGAACTTGAGAATATTGTTAAAGTGATGATTAAGTATGAGTGGAAACCTAGTTGGTGTAATAAATGTAGAGGTTATGGTCATGATGCTATCGATTGCAAGAAGGAGGAGTTGAAAAAAGCGAGAATAGATGCTAAGAAGAAGCAAAATGTGGGTGGTGTAGTGGCCAGACAGTCTGCTGTTTTAGGTGGGCAGGTTTAGAAGCCTGCTGGCCTGAAGCCTGTTGCAGCTGCTGTTCGGACAGGGCATGTGAAAGCTGTTGTTCTGGTTCCTGTTGCTGCTGTGAAACGGACTGCTGCTGGTGCGTTGCAGAGACTGAATACGGATGCTGTGAGTGCTGCTGGTGCGTTGCAGGGGCGGATTACGGGTGCTGAGACTGCTGCTGGTGCGTCGCAGGTCACGGGTTCTGGTGTTTTTAAGCCCCTTCGTATTGTTACAGCAGTTGATGTTGTCAAGGGGCTCTCACCAAGGAAAGAGGGAGATGTTGAAAAACATGGGATCGGGTTAGAAATGGTTGTTCATGGAGACACATAATATTGGTTTTTGGAATGTTCGGGGCATGTGTAACATAAAAAAGCAACGTGCAATTTGTGAGTTTATTAGGAAACAGCAAGTAGACATTTTTGGACTGCTTGAAACAAAAATTAAAAATAAAGCGTATGCTAAAGTTCATCAGAACATATTCTATGAATGGAGCATTACGACTAATAATCATTGTTATGAGGGGGGTCGGGTCTGGTTATTGTGGAAACATGGGAAGGTGGATTTGACGATTTTGGAGTATAGTGATCAAAGTATTCATGTTGGGGTCTCTATGAACTCGGGGAAAAATTATCTGCTTACTTTTGTGTATGCATTTAATTCTGCTGCTGGGAGAGTGGAACTTTGGAGAAGACTTGAATCCTATGCCTTGAGAGGCCCGTGGTTGATTGTAGGAGATTTCAACTGTGTTATTGATGCTAGAGAACGTCTTGGGGGTCCTTCCTCGGATGAAGCGAAGGCACAGTTTAGAGAATGTTTATCTAATTGTGATGTTTGTGATCTCAAGTCGAATAGGTCTTGGTTCACATGGAATAACAAACACAAAGTGGCGGAAACTCGTGTTTATAGCCGCATTGATCGTTGTTTCTCAAATGACGGTTTCTTGGGGTTGTTTCCGAATGGCTTCGCTAATTTCTTGCCTGAAGGTACCTTCGATCATTGCCCTTGTGTGATCCAATTGGAGAAACCTTCGGGAAGGAAAAATCGTAACTTTAAGTACATGAACATGTGGGGTAAAGCTTTGACTTTTGGGAGTTGCATCGCTACTGTTTGGAGAGAGACAGTTAGGGGGACGAGACAATTTCAGGTCGTTAGTAAACTGAGGAGTTTAAAGAGACCGTTGAAAGTTTTGAATTCAACGTGTTTTTCTGACATTGAGAATCGATGTGCTCAGGCTGAACTGAAACTCCAGCAAGTTCAGGTTAGGCCGAGAGCTGATCGATCTAGTGCTAACTTGCAGGAAGAGACGGACCTTTATGCGTTGGTTCGTGACTTGCAGTCTGCACGGGCTGATTTTTGGAGTCAAAAGGCAAAGCAGAAATGGGTGAAAGAGGGGGATATTAATTCGGCTTATTTTCATGGGATTTTGCGAGACCGTAGAGCTCATAATGCTGTGAGTAAGGTGAATGACGCTGAGGGGCGTATTTGCGAGTCTAAGGAAGCAATTGAAGATGCTTTTATTCGTTATTATTTGTCCCTACTTGGTGAGACACATGATACGGAGGCTGTCGATGTGGACTTGGTAAGAAGAGGCAATATCTGCTCCGCAGCATACAAAACTGAACTAGAGGTGAGTGTGTCAGCAGATGAGATCAAGCGGGCGCTGTTTAGCATTCCTCGTGACAAAGCCCCTGAGCCGGATGGCTTCTCGAGTCAATTCTTTATTGATTCGTGGGACTTTATCGGGAATGATATTGTGGAAGCTATCCAAGACTTCTTCGTCACAGGTAAGCTTCTGAAACAGCTGAATTGTGCTATTATCACTTTGATTCCTAAGGTGAACAAGCCTCAATCTGTGAAAAAATTTCGGCCGATTGCTTGTTGTAATGTCTTGTCCAAATGTATTGCTAAGATTATTTGTGATCGACTTGGCAGAATTTTGCCTCATATTATATCGCCTACTCAAGGTGGTTTTATTGAGAGGAGAAGTATTGTGGAGAATGTTCTCATATGTCAGGACTTAGTTCGGATGTATAAAAGGGGCCGTATTTCTCCTAGGTGCTTATTTAAAGTTGATATTCATAAGGCTTATGATAGCGTGGAATGGAGTTTTGTGGACCAAATGCTTCGTGCCTTGGATTTTCCGGACCATTTTCGGAGGCTGATTATGGAGTATGTTACGTCGGTATCGTACTCTTTATCAGCTAATGGGGATAATTTTGGTTTCTCCCGGGGGAAAAGAGGACTTAGACAAGGTGATCCTATGTCTCCGCTTTTATTTACAATTTGTATGGAGTATTTTTCTCGTATCATGACTGTTGGGATGATCGGGAGGAATTTTAAATACCATCCAAAATGTGGAGCGTTAAAGCTCAGCCACTTACTCTTTGCGAATGACCTCCTTCTTTTTTTGTAAAGGGGAGACAGCGTCTATGAAGTTGTTGTGGAAGGCTTTTGCTACTTTTAGTAGGTCGTCAGGGTTGAGTATTAGTGTGGGTAAATCCCATGCCTATTTTGCTGGAGTGGATGAAGATAGGAAAGCGGCAATTTTGCAGTTCTCAGGGTGTGTAGAAGGCTCTTTACCTTTTAGATATCTTGGATTGCCAATTCAGAGTACTCGTCTTGGTAAGAATGACTGCGAAAAATTGTTAGCCCGTATTATATCAAGAATCTCTAGTATTGGAGCTGGTAAGCTTTCTTATGCGGGAAGACTTACCTTGGTTCAGTCTGTGCTGTCTCAGCTGCACAATTACTGGGCTATGGTTTTTATCATACCGAAGTATGTTATGGCTCGGATTGGGTCTTTATGCCGTAATTTCCTTTGGGAAGGACGTGTGGAGGGTACCAATCGAGCTTTAGTGAGTTGGGATAAAATTTGTTATCCTAAAGACGAGGGTGGCTTAGGGTTACGTGACCGGACGATTTGGAACGAGGCAGCGGTGGCGAAATTGGCTTCGTAGGTTTTTGATCAGCCTGATAGATTGTGGGTCCGTTGGGAGAATAGCATATATCTGAAGGGTATGGCATGGCGTGATTATCAGCCTCCTGCTGATGTCACGTGGGCATGGAGGAAGATCTGTCAAACAAAGGAAAAAGTGAAGGATATGTTTGAGAATGGTTTATGACATTGCTCTTGTACTACGTACTCGATCTCCAGGGCATACGAGAAGCTTCGTGATCGTGTCCCGAAGGTTGCTTGGAGCCGGCTAGTTTGGAGTGATTGGAGTTTCCCGAAACATAGCTTTATTTCTTGGCTTGTGTTTAGGGGGGCTCTAAATACGAGATTGAAACTTTTGAGGTTTGGGGTGGCAGATTCAGACCTTTGTTTTTTTTGTAATGCGCAGGCTGAGTCTTTTGAACATCTTTTCTTTGGATGTTGTTGGAGCTTGCGGATTATTGATTCTTTGAGTGACTGGACGAGGAAGAGGATTTCGAGTACAAGAAGCTTGGATTGGGCGACTAAAGTAAGGGGTTCTAAATTACAATGTAATGTTCTCCGTGCTGTAACTAATGCGACTATTTATCACATATGGAGGCAACAGAATGTGTGTCGTTTAGAATGACTAGTTCAACAGCCGGAGAATATTGCCAATTTGATCAAATTGGATGTTAGAAGTAGAATTATTTGTAAGATCAAATATCCGATAAGTGCTACAGACGCTCGATAGCTGCATAAGCTGATGTAGTCATTTCTTTGTTTTTTTTCATTTATACATACTTACCCTTTATCAAAAAAAAAACTCTACACCAAATCAATCAAACATTTCTGAATCAATTAATCAATCAATACTCAATAGCAATCAAATCAAACACAAGAAACCACAAAGCGAATCAAAAAAATGCGAGAAAAGAGGAAGCAGAGATAGAGAGAAGGAAGGGAACCTTGAAGGAGAAAGAAGAATGGCGGAAAGAGCGGGAGAGAAGACTGGTAAAATTGTAGAGGTAGCAACCTGGTAAATATGTGAAGACTGCTCGTGTTCGGTGGATTTTGTAAAAACCTAACGATTTCTTTTACGTGGATTTCTTGTTCGAGCTTCCATGTTTGAGGATTTGTTTTTGGCGCCTAATGGTTGAGGAGTTCTGCGCCTTTTTATTTTAGGGTAAAGAACTTGGGGAATAATTAAGGAGCCATTTGTTTTGCGCCTTTTTTTTAGTCATGGGCGACGATATTAGTTGATGTTGTCTAAGTAATGAGGTATGTGCTACGAATAAAAGTATTTGTTGCCAAAGGGTATTTGGGCAACGAAATATTTTTATGTCACACAAAGTTTAATGAAGGGCAACGAAAATATGTTTGTTGTCGATACTAATATTATTGTGCAACAACAATTTATTTTGTTGTCCTTGTCCACTTTGTCGCCCAAAACCGTTTTTCTTGTAGTGCCTGCTAGTGTCTATAGCAGCTTCCGACAAACACCCGATGATCGGACGCAAACGTGCTTTAACGCGCTCGGGTATGGGCTCAAAATCATTAGTATTTAGCTTGGACTTTTAGGGGAGTACAAATCTCACAAAACCAACCTCAAATTCAGGCCTAGTGGGCCGTTTCCATTCAAATAAGACTAATTTGGGTCAAAACCGACACCGGAAATAAAACCGTCTTTTAGCGACCGGGTCTAAACCCGGTCAAAGACGAATCCACCACATAAACCAGCCAAGAGAGCTTCTAGAAGCTGCCCAACAACCAAATCCCGATCAAAAAAGTCAACAAATCCTTCCCTATTTACACTCCCTTCGTTTTGACCCACTCGATCGAGTGGTTCACACCCACTCGGTCGAGTAAAGCAGTGAACCGGCTGAACCGGACTCGAACCGGGCACTCGATCGAGTGCACTTGCACCACTCGATCGCGTGGCCCTAAATCGGGGTATTTTTTCTATAAATACCCCGTCACCTTAAGCCATTTAGACAACTTTTTTTTAACTTTTTTTTTCAGCCTTCATCACTTCAAAAACCCATCACATTAACAACCTTTCACCATTCATTCAACCTTATACATTTTCACAACACATCAAGCATTCACCTACACATATACATACAATAAAGCCCGAGATCAAAACTCGTCAAAGACCGAGAGCAAAACTCGTCAAATCCATCCTTACAAACCAAAAACACACCATAACTCTCCTATATATCTCGACGCTCCCGTGCCTTTGCCACTACTAGACGAGCAGTATTCCGAGACTAAAGCATGTAGGTTGAGCGTGTAATTCAAATCCCGACATTCCTTCTTTTCCCTTCTTTTTCGTCTTTTTCTATATATATATATATATATATATATATATATATATATTATTTATATTAATTATACTAACACTAACATTTTAATTCCGTTACTAACTTTTAATCTTATGTATACTAACATTTTATTTTATCTCAACTAACATCTAACATTTTCATTATTCGCATACTAACCAATCTAACAATCTAACATATAATTACTGTTATTTATATTCCGTCTTATATAATACCGCGTATAATTATTTAACAAAATTATTTTAATCGATCCGAGCAACATCCAATGAGGCTAAATTAAGGATCGTAGGCATTAAAGGCCACATTAGGATAATAAAATGTTGAGGATCTAAGTTTGTAACAACGATCGAATTTTTGGGTCGAATATGTTTGATTACGAACTCCGTTTAAAGTCTATTTAATCCATTTACCAGTCGTATTGGAGGTGGCGCTCTTCGAGGTGCATCGCGCTAAACACTTAAGTGTGTAATAGATCGCGGTGATCCGTAATTAAATGTGTCCGACACCATTTTTTTTAAAACGTCGTTCTAAAAGAATTATCAACAAATCGGATTAGAACGACACCCCTTGAAGCCGAATTAATTGTTACACTTAACAAAAGGATTGATTACGACATTATGACGCGGAGGGAATCGATACTCGTTCTAGTCCGACCAAATTCGATTTTGTTACAAAATTCGCTCTAAATATTAGATATTGGTTCCGTAACCAAATACCGAGTATGGAGAGCCCTCGACATTCAAGCTAATATAAATCGGACAATATTTGTATTTAGTAT
This sequence comes from Agrostemma githago, assembly GCA_958450325.1. NCBI lineage: Eukaryota > Viridiplantae > Streptophyta > Magnoliopsida > Caryophyllales > Caryophyllaceae > Agrostemma > Agrostemma githago. Next base: position 48,895,681 of record OY288246.1, on the reverse strand, counting down.
AATTACATCTCGACTCAAAACAATAACCACACGAAATGGGTCGTTTTAACGAAACGAGTATACACTCGTACAGAGGGCACTCGATCGAGTGCATTAGGCTACTCGATCGAGTAACCCCTTCAAATTCAGGCTTTAGGTCCTCACGATGGGCACTCGATCGAGTCCCTCCCGTGACTAGATCGAGTGGCCTCCATCATGCCTTACCGTGAGCCTCCTAAATACCGTAAGCCTAATCAATTTTTTTTTACGACTTTTAGTCGTCACGTGTCAAGTCCGTCACGTGCTTATCTTTCAAAACCATGCATCGCATTATTATTCTAACCTATCAATTTTACCGTTACTAATTCGATTATTATTATATCGCTTGTTGTATTGTGAATTCCGGGTTGTATTTCCGCCTGTGTAATTTGTAATTTATTTACGATCTTTATTTTATATGTTTGCCATTCATAGCATTTAAATGAACATCACATGCTAAACCACTTTGATGTGAATTAAATGCATTAAAATGACGTAGCAACTTATTCAATTTTTATATCGTAAAATGTTGCTTGCATAACATCTTACCGAATCACTAACGCGCGTATTAAAAATTCGAACGATATCTTAGTAGTGGCCGCTAAGTACAGGCGGGGTTGGGTGTCCTTTGTGGGCTTCCCAACACGTACCCTCATCCCTTACTCAGAACCTCGGTTTCCGGATACCCGAAACCGTTGGCGCACGAGAGTCATTCAATACACGATAACCGGTAATGACGATATCGGTATCGCAATGCAAAGGGCGGAATCCCATAAACTCTGAAATCGAAATGGGTCGTACTTTGTGCACGGTCCACGACGATATAGAGTGGGTTCGAATGGGCCCGAACTCCCACAAAGTTCGGTGGCGACTCCTAATTCGACTTAAATTTCAACCCGAGAATTATCTCACATGGGAAAAATTTCGCCGCCCAAACCTGTGCGTGGCCGCGTCGGGGTGGACCTATGTCATGTCCACAATTTGGCGACTCTGCTGGGGAAAACTAATCTGTGACTTACCATCGGGATCCTCAGGGTGAGACTCGAAGAGAAATCGTTCGATTAGTACAATACGCACTTTAGTTTTATGGTTCATGCATAACCTCATTTTTACCCGAGCCGGTACTGCCGACCGACGTCCCAATATACCGTGATATATTCCAAATTAGATATGTCAAGGTGTCATACCCGGACGGGATGAGGTCATACCCGTCGGGGATGAGTCTTGTAGGCCTCCAATATGATCTTTAAGGTTCCCCCTTGCTTCACATGGACTTCTCATCGATTCTCGGGACTCGGGATCGGGTCTCGGAGGCTCAGGATTGGGTCCCAAGGTCTCGGGGTTGAATCCAAGGCATCAAGTGATCGTTTCTCCGCTTCGTTGGCTCCGAAAAGTGTATGTATTGAGTCGGAATCACTCCAACTCTTCACGAATGGTCTCGGGAACCTGAAACGAGCTAGAAGAAGCATAAGTAGCCCATGAACCTCTCCCAAGGAGCGATTCCGCAAGGAAATGGGACCAAAACACAGCAAATTAGGCACTACAAACTACACTTATCAAAAACCTAGTGACGATTCGACTTCAAATGCGGATCCTCCTAGTGATTTCGGAAGAGCTCCGTTACCGTTGATCCTTCCTGCGGCTACTCCAGTAGAGCTTCGTTACTATGGACCGGTTCTGCGGCTAATCCGGCAGAGCTTCGCTACTAGACTTGAGCTAGTCGAACACCGGCACCTCGGTAGCGAGTGGGGTGCTCGAAGGTGAGGAGTAGCGTCGATGTCGCTTTTATCGGAACTAGGATCGAGTGGATCGTTTGCCTCGGGTGTCGTAGTGCGAGCCCTTAGGGAGAATGAGGAGGGAGAGAAGAGAGAGTTGAGATGTGTCGAATGAATGAGGCAAAGGGGGGGTATTTATAGGTGTTTTCGGCCCTCGTTGCCCATATGGACGCCTGAGTTGAGGCGCACCAAGACTCAGGCACCTGGGCTTAGGCGCGGGGAGTTAAAGACGCGTAAGGTGAGGCGGTTGGAATTTTGAAGATACGATTTTGATACTTTCCAAAACCGAGAGGGAGAGTATAATACATATCTTAGGGCTTAAGGCTTCCCGTGTTCACTCTAGGGCCGTGAACTTGGTGGCCCTCGGGTGTGCATCCTGAGGTTCACTTGGCGCGGTGCTTACTCGATTTGAGTTTCGGGACCAACTCGGGGTCCCGGTGTCAGAATTGACTCTAATTAGTGTCTATGCGACCGTAACGACACGACTAAGGCTGCCATCATGTTAGTTTAATTTTTTCGAGTAATTTATTTGATCCGTTCTATAGAAAAACTACCTAAAACATCGCGAATTCGCGTTGCGTTGCAGTCCTATCGTCATCGGGTGTTTGTTGGGCACCTCTGCAGCCACCAGGTCCAAATTTGGGTGTCTAGGGAAGCCCCCACTTTGACTGAGGCTTGGACAAGGCAAAATTCAAAGTATTGCCGCCTAGGTCAATCGAAGATTACGACCTGGTGGCTGTACGTTTGGGTCGTTTTGAGTCCATTGGACTGCGGGTTGAGGCTCGCCAGCCATAGCTTAGAAATCATACCTGACGTCTTTGCTTGCGGTTGCTTGCTTGGGCCCGGGCTATTGCTTGTCATCTTGTTCTTCAGTTCTTCATGCTTGAGCACTTTGCCTTTTCGGATTGTTTAGGTTCGTTTAATTTTAAATGTTTTCGTGTTGTAGGTGACGCGTTAAGCGTAAGTGCAAAGAACGCTCATATGTGTTGGCTTCCATTTGAACAAATATTTTTGGGATGCTTGTGAACCCTTGATAACATAAAACGTTCGAGGGCATCAGTCTCCACTCGAGCGGTCGTCTTCGGGATGTCGTGACCCCTTGGGCGAAATAAAGTAAAACAAAAATTTTCGAGGGCATCAGTCTCCGCTCGAACACCTGTCTTTGGGATGCCTCTGACCCCTAGGACAAAACAAAACAAGATAAACTACTCATGGGCGTCAGTCTCCACTCGAGTAGCTGTCTTTCGGGATGCCTCTGACCCCTAAGACAAAACAAAATGAGATGAAACTATTTGAGAGCGTCAGTTTCCACTCGAATAGCTGTCTTTCGGGATGCCTCTGACCCCTAAGACAAAATAAAATGAGATAAAACTATTCGAGGGCGTCAGCTCCACTCGAATAGCTGTCTTTCGGGATGCCTCTAACCCCTAGGACAAAACAAAATGAGATAAACTACTCGAGGGCGTCAGTCTCCACTCAAGTAGCTATCTTTCGAGATGCCTCTGACCCCTACGACAAAGCAAAATGAGATAAACTACTACTCGAGGGTGTGAGTCTCCACTCGAGTAGCTGTCTTTCGGGATGCCTCTGACCCCTAAAACAAAATGAGATAAAACTATTCGAGGACGTCAGTCTCCACTCGAATAGCTGTCTTTCAGGATGCCTCTGACCCCTAGGACAAAACAAAATGAGATACAACTATTCGAGGGCGTCCGTCGCCACTCGAATAGCTGTCTTTTGGGATGCCTATGACCCGTAGGACAAAATAAACCATTCGAGGGCGTCGGTCTCCTCTCGAATGAAAAATGCTGTGGAGGTATCAGACTCCTTCGAGAGCGTTGGTATCTACTCGAAAAATTGCTGTGGAGGTTTTAGACTCCTTCGAGGGCGTTGGTATCCACTCGAAAAATTGCTGTGGAGGTTTCAGACTCCTTCGAGGGCGTTGGTATCCACTCGAAAAAATTGTTGTGGAGGTTTCATACTCCTTCGAGGGCGTTCGTATCCACTCGAAAAATTGCTGTGGAGGTTTCAGACTCCTTCGAGGGCGTTGGTATCCACTCGAAAAATTGGTGAGGAGGTTTCAGACTCCTTCGAGGGCGTTAGTATCCACTCGAAAAATTGTTGTTTGTTTATTTGTCTTAGTTAAGTGTTTTTTGTTTTGTGAGTTTGTCTTATTTTGTTCAGGTTTGTTCTTGCTTTGTTTTGGTTTGTTATGCATTTGAGATTTGTTTAGAGTTTGTTTAGATTAGTTCGGTTTAGATTGTTTTGTTATGCGTTCGGGTGCAGTGTTCGAGTTAAGTGCGGCTCTTATGCTTGTTTTATTATCGAGCGTGTTTTGTCGATGTCGATTAGTAATTGTTCCATTATTGCTATTTTGTTTGTCTTAAAAGGTACGTGTTTTATGTGTATCGAACTTTGAGCCTCGTTTGTTTCTGTTTTAGTCTGTACTTGGCTGCTCAGACTCGCACCAATCAGCGCCCTAAGACTCAGGCGCCTAGCCCCCAGCGCATTAGGACTCGGGCGCGTCACTTGGGGCGGTCGGATTCTTGCGGACCGGGTTTGTTTAAGTTGGCGAAGGTTGGGTCGATTTGTTCATTCGTCTCACAAACCAAACGCGTCACCCCTTTTGCCCTAAATCGCCTTCTCAACTTTTCTTGCCAATTTTCGTCTCGATTTCCATCGTACGCGACAATGTCAACTCCGGGTAAGCGTTCTTTACTTGTTTATTGTCGGTTTTGTTTGATTTGATTGATTATGAGCTTGTTTTGTTGAAAACCCTAGAAAATCGATTTGGGTGTTTTCGATTTACTAAGTTTCGATGCATGTGCTTAATCTCATTGTTAAATTAGGGTCGATTAGAGCTTGTTAGTGTAGTTATAAGTTCGATAGATGTTTTCGAGGTACGACAATGGCTCCCTATGGAAATGTGTTTGGAATGCTAGGGTTAGGGACCATTTTCCCGACTATTCCCGTATTTGTTTTGTGTAATCTTGCTAAAATAGCGTTTGTGAGGATGTGGGTAGCTCCCTTGTCGATTTTTATGGGCTAGGATGGCTCTTAGGACTCTCCGTGAGGTTTTGTGTGTCTTAAGACGGACCAAAAGGTGTCATAACGATGCCAGATTTTCCCGAAACCACTTCCATCGTGACCGGGATCGAAAATGGGTGCTAGCAACCCTTTCGGAAATTCGATATCCTTATCCGAAATTTTGACCCTATTTTGACCTGTTTAAGCTGCTTTAGCCCGACCCGAGGCACAAATTTTTCATTTTTTTGGTTTGATTTTGTAGTTGGAGGTAACACCGAGCGTCCTGAGGGAGCTCCTAGTGGTGAGACTGCCGGGACGAGTTCACAGGCTCCCCGAGGGATTTTCAGTAGATGACGGAGTATCTTGTCTCAGCTTCGCGACCCCGAGGCCACTAATAGGGCTGATTTTGATAGAGTGAGGAAATGCAGGCTTTCGGAGACTGTTTCTAGGAGGGCTCATGTTTCGGTTCCTGTACCGGAGGATGAGGAGATTGGTTACGAGGATCCCGAGTGGGCTCGGGACTTGGAAGGTCATCAGCTGCTGTTTCACCTTGACCTTCACATTTCTCACCGCATCGTCCGGGGTTTGGTGACTGTCCTATTTGTGCTTATTAGTTATGTCTTAGATTTTTGGCTTTGGCTAGGTTAGGTTTGTTTTGTTTATACTTGTATTGCTTTGGCTTGCAGTCGCCCGGTCCGATGAGGACTTTCTCGGGCTTTACTACGTGTCTCGAGATTTACTTTCAGAAGTTGACCCCCACGGTAAAGGGAATTATCGCGAGGACTGCTCTAGGTCCCGTGGTCGAGCAGTGAGCCCGATTGGTGGGTTGCAAGACTAAGTGCAACCTTATGGTGATTAGAGCGATGATAGATCTCTTCCATGATACTACCTCGACCTTCCACATGGGTTTTGGGGAGGTCGGGATGACCCTAGAGGATTTTGGGATGATTACCGGTTTGCCCTGGGTGCCAGATAGGATTAGGTGGGCCACTAAAGGCCCTAGGCTAGGTAGCGATGAGGTGCGGGGCCTCATCGGGGATTGTTTGAAGCGTGAGGCATTTAGTGCACCTCATGCTCTGGTGAGGTCGTACATCACCGATCACTTCGAGCGGGTGGCGGTGTTAGAGGGTCGAGAACCCAACACACCGGAGCAGGATGGCCAGTTGTGGTTGTGATACCTCCTAGGGTCGACCCACTTCACGGATAAAGGCGAGAGGTTTAACACTAGGATTTTGCCTCTCCTAGCTGAGTCAGCTAGGACGTTACGATTGGGTGACCGCATCTTTCGCGGAGATGACTCGCTGCCTGCAAGTCACGGTGAGGCCGTTGGCGATAGAGTCGGCCTCAACTGTGCCCATTGTGGGTCCGGGCCTTATACTGGAGGTTAGTTACTATTCTTACTCTTGTATCTCAAGTTCTGCTTAGTTTTGGCTTAGTTTTGCTAAATGTATTTTGGGATTTCGCAGGCCTGGTTCTATTCCTATTTTCCCTGCCTTGCACCTAAGACGGTGCGAGTTCACCCGAAGAGATTCCCGGCGGGGATCGAGTGGAGGCTGGCTCAGCCTAAGAGTACAACCAGCCACTACCCGTCGGAGAATGCGCTGGTCAACCAGCTACGCCTCAGGGATGTAAGTTTTCTTTTATGTCTTATTTGATTTAGTAACCCCCAAGGTTTAGGATTTATTGAGGTGTTGGTTTTATTTGTGTAGTTTGTGGCCCCCTCTTGGGCCGATTATGAGGGCGTGCCGGAGCATGTGGCCACGGAGCTGAGGCCTCATAGTTAAAGGAAAATGCTTCTTCCTGCGTTGTTTCGCCCAGTTTGGTATCTGGGCGAGGGGTTGGTGCGTCAGTGCCTACATGACGATTTCAGGGTGCCGGTTGATCCTCCCCGAACCATGTTCAGACCACCGACCACCGCAGAGGTCCTCGAGGATAGGGACGGAGAAATAGGCGATGTGCTCTTTGTGCCTGGTACGTTTTATCTATCTTACGTCACCCGACTGCTAGCTTCGTACCGCCTCGTGGTAATGTTCTAATTTTTGATTCTAAGTTTTGTTTTGCGGTTTATTGTTTCCTTGCCCTCTGACTGACCAATCTGTTGCTTTCTCAGCTGGCCAATCCGGCTGACGAAATCCAGCCCCCAGATTTTCCCCTGACGCTGCTTCGGATGGATGCGGCTGGGATACCCTTCACCGAGCCTCTCCCCCCGTGTTCTGTCAACGAGATGGATGCCGGGATATAGTGGCGTGATCGGGTGTACCGGGTGAGTTTTGGCTTTCATTCTTTGTTTGGGTCTTAAGAATTAGGGCCAGTTTGCCTAACTTCTATGGTTTCATCTCTCAGGTTTCCTCAACTTGCCATCAGCGGTTGTGGCAGGCCACCAACTGTTTCCGGGTCTATGCTTTGAGGGTTTCCCGTGACACTTTGGGGCCTCGATCGGTAAGTCTGCGTGACTAGGGTGGTTTTCTAGGCTGCTTGTGTGTTTTTCTTATGTTTAAGTGTATTTGTAGGATGTCTAGGATATGGTGGGGCAGCTGGAGACTCGGGTGACCGAGCTCGAGGCGAAGGCGGCTAAGGCGCAACAGCTCCTGTAATCCCGGGCCGACGAGATCGCCTTTCTTAAGAAGGTGATGGCTCGGTCTCAGGGCGAGACCTCCGTACAGGGTGAAGCTAGGCATCGGATCGAGAGGGAGGCTGAGGCTACGGGTGCTACCGAGGAGATTGGAGGAGTCCCCGAGACGGCTACCTTAGAAATGCTGTCGGGGATGGATGGTAGTGAGTCTCCTCTTCTAGACTTGGAGGATCTAGGTTTAAATGACAACCTTTGTGAGCTCGTGATAGCCATTGGTGCGGCTTCTAGGGGTCCTCCCTAGCCTCGATTTGTGTATGAATTTGTATATGTTGTATACTTTCTTGAAATTTTTAGTGTTTGAATTAGTTGGATTAGTCTTGTGTTTTTGTTTGGCGAATTGTTTACCTAGATTGATAAGTAATCACTTTTGCGTTCATTCATTTGCGATCTGACCTAGTTTAGGGTGCGTTGGCGTTGCACAGAAGTACAAAAAAACAGTTCCTTTTGGATGTTTTGAAATGCGTTAGTTTGAGCCGGGAATCGGATCAGATAGTATGTCGATTAAAATGTTCTGACTCGAGATGGACGAGATGTAAAATGTTAACGTAAAATATTAACGTGTTCTGACCGAGTGTATTAGGAAATGCGTGTAGTCGTTTTGACATTCACAATGAAGTCGAAGTTAAAATTCGGGCGACTTTTGAAAAAAAAAGTTAGACCACTTTTTGCATACTCATCATATTGCCTTATTAGGCTACAAACGCGATTTGATGATAACCGTTAACAGGCTACAACTCGCCTAGGTGGGGTAGCTTACCCACCTAAAAAAAAGCCTAAGTCTCGTGCGTCCGACGGGTGAACTCGCGTTCCTGTGGTCCCTGCATGGGTACTTCGGCTTTTGGAGCGGGTTTTAGCGGCTTCGGGAGGTCGTTCCCGATGTCCGAGGTGTCATGCAGTAGCCACGGTTATAATGCGGGATCGGTGTTTCTACCTTTGGGGTTGCTCTAGATGCTGCCTGCCTAGATATGGGCGCCTGGGCTAAGGCACCCGGGTTCTGGGTCGCCTGGGCTCGGGCGGCTGGAGATTTGGGCGCCTGGGCCAGGGCGGTTCGGGTCCGGGTTATGGAAATTTTCGTTGTTTCCTAATTCTTGTGGGATTAGGGCTATATATATGGGTTGTGGGTGCTCGTTTTAGACATGCTAGAATATCCATAGGGTCTAGAACATCCATATTTAGGGTCATGTCGGGTTTCGGGAATATTTTAACCGAGGGGGCTGGTTCTCTTAAGAAATGTGACCCCGAGGTTTGTTCAAATGATGGTTTGTCAACGCTTGTTGCGCTAAGTCGAGTAAAGATACAAGATGACTTCTTATTGGCATGTTCCAAGTTCTGGGACTCGAAAAGCCATGTTTTTGCTTTTCCCGGGGGTAAAATTTTTCCTTTGCTCGAAGAGATAGATGCTATAGGTGGGTGGAGTTCGGTTCGACCTTGTGTGCGTTATGGGGATGATGCTTACGTGGAGCGATTTTACCACTTTTTGGACCTTTCTTTATTGGAGGAGGCTAAAGGTTACTTTGGTAGGGATGGCATTAACTTAGAGTTGCTTTCTAGGACATTCTCACAGGTTGGTTCTCACCATGTTTCGGCCTTAGCGTGTAGGCGTGCTTTTAATGTCGCAATGGCTTGTTATTATCTTTTTGAGGATGCGATGGCGCGTGAAGGTTGGGGTAACCCTCGACTTTTGGATGTGGTGATGGGAATGGAACATGGACGATCACCCTCTTTGCTTATTTTGGGTGGAGCTTATTCTAGGTCTTAATGCTCGTGCTCGACTCCACAAGACATCTTTTCAGGGTTCCAAGATCATTTTACAGGTGTTTTTTGGTGCTATGTTTCTCTGTAGCTTGGTTTTCTTTGTTTTGCTTTTGTGGTTGCTTTGGTTTGGAGGTGTGATGTTTTGTCGTGTTTTGTACAGGTTTGGTTACAGGAGCAGCTTAATTGGTTTGGTCGACCCTCCCCGGGGCATCAAAGGTTATAACTATAGGGGTTTCACGGGCCGGAAGACGGTGCAGGTGTGAAGCAAAGGTCACAAGGAAAAGGATTGGCTTTCCTATTTGGCTAAAGGGGATGTGGTCATCAGGTGGTTCATCCCATGGTGGAATATTAGTGAGCGTACCGGGTTTCCATTTTCGTCTTCGACCGAGGCTTTGTTAATACTATCCATGAGGGATCAAATTTATATTTACCCGGGAATGTTGTCAAATCAAATGGGTGTTAAACCTTCCATTCCAAAAGATGCTAATGTTACCCCTAGTTCTGACCCATGGACAGAGGATTTGCTTAGGGAATTTAGGGCGTCTTGGGAACAAAGCTTCTTGCGTCTCGTTGTTCGATCGACCGACAATGCTTCCGTCCGGCGGAGGGTTTGTGAACACCCATCAGGACAGAGCAACTTAAAAGTTAGGAAGACAGCACCGCTAAGAGTTGAGGAGGTGACTCAAAGGACTGTCACTAAGTGCCTGTCCAAAGACAGTATTACCGATCCTAGTTTCGTCAGTTCATCTAAGCGGGCCAAGACTAATGAGACCCATATTGAAAATGTGGAAGAGGAAGGAGAGTGGGATTGGCTGGGCTGGCCTTTGGCTAGGGCGGTAGAAGCTTGTATTCCGAAGATCGAGGATGAGAAGCACAAGCGGGTTCACCCGAATGGCAAAGGGAAGAAAAGGTTGGACCGGTAGAGCTCAGCCATTTTGTATTATGTATTATTAGTTGATATTATGTGGCGTATTAGTACTAGTTTTTGTGGAGTTTTGACACGTTGTTGATTTTCGGAATATCTGAGTTTCAGATGCTTGATGTAAATGCCTCGACAAAGGCTTGATTTAACCAAATTTTATTATTAATGAGAAGCACATTGTTATTATTTTTTTTTTCTTTTTTTTTTTGTGGTGGCTCGCAACTCGATTCTTCATTTTACATGGAGCGCCCTTTCGGGTTTTCACTCCGTCCTCTGCTCACCCTTTTTGTTTTTTTTTCGTTTTCTTTTTTTTTGCTTCTTTTGTTTTTTTTGTTTTCTTTTTTTTGCTTTTTTTTACGGCTCGCAACTCGATTCTTCATTTTGCCCGGAGCGCCCTTTCGGGTTTTCACCCCATCCTCGGCTCGTCATTTTTTTTGACGACGGCTCGCAACTCGTATCTTCATTTTGCCCGGGGCGCCCTTTCGGGTTTTCACCCCGTCCTCGGCTCGTCGTTTGTGCTTTGTCATTTTTAAATCACTCATTGGTCGGGTCGTGGGGAGAGTCCCAGTTTGTACATGAATCGAGTAATCGATTTTTTTTATTTGTTTGGTTGTACCCGGAGAAGTATTGCCTACGTATCCGCTTTTAGACGGAATCAAACCATGTTCGTAGTTCTTTATAGGTGTAAGTGATTTTGCTTTAGACTCGTTATGCCAATTATCGATGTGAGGTGTTGAGAGTGTATTCACCCTAGATAAAGAACTAAGGTGGAGTGGTTGGGTATGACCCCTTGGAAGTGACAATTACCGAGATATCGTGTTTGGGTCAGGGTGACTAGTTTGGGATGGTTTTGGAATGTGGAGCTAGGTTGTAAGTGGTTTCGATAAATCAAAATCTGGAGTTGATTTTGTGGAGTTAAGGCTATGGGGTTACGGTTTTGTGATGTGGTAGGAAAGGGGAAGCAGCGCAAAAATGACTCAGACTTCAATCGGGTGAGATGTAAATTACGTGGGATCTGATTTCCATGTCTGGCCCTTACAGTTGGGATTATCTTATTGAGCTTGAATCCTCAAAATTCCGGACTGTCTCCTAACAAGTGTCTCGGGAAGGTCTTAAGGGTTGTAATGTAGGGAGGCTAGTATTTGGGTGCTAGTTGACTGGTCTGTTCATTTCTTTCCTTTTCCTTTTCCTTTTTCCTTTTTTTTGCTTTTTGTTCGGACATTGCATTTGAAGTCGAGTTGAAGGATTGTGGGTTTCATTTTGACCGTTGAGTTTGGTCTTGATCGTTGAATTGGGCCGGTTTAGTTTGACTTGGCCTTGGTTTCATTTTTCCTTTGGCTCCTTTTGGCCATTTCAGACTTCTTTTTCTTTTTGTCAGACTAGCACTTATGGTAGGAATTGGTCGGTCTTTATTTGAGGGATATTTATTGTGGGAAATAATTTTGCCTTCCGTCTTTGATCACAAGCTAAGAGACTATCTCGATTTGTCTTAGAATTCGGGAATGCTCATTCTAAGGGATAGTTTGTGTCTTTCTATACCAGATATGGAATAGGTAAAAAAGAACACGGGATCTCAGTTCTTGTAATTCCTCGTTGTTTCGAGGTATGTTTGATTGTTATCGATAAATGGCATAGTAGCAAGAAAGTGCATTATTAAATCAAGCGATTGTCGAGGTGCATTATAAAGGAAGAAAATTTTATTTCTTTTTATTGATAGTAATAAGCGGGCTATGCGCCTGAGATATTGTTTTCGGGGAGGTGGAGGACAGATCCCCTCGCACCTCCTGACTCGATGTAAAAATAAAAGACATTTGTTATACTATTAGGTCTAGGCCCTAAGACGAACTAGACTCTGACTCGGACACAGATTTACTCGTCTTGGCCGACGCCCGTGCGTTGTCGGGATCTTCCTTGATATTCAGGACATTCTCCTCTATAGGGTCGAGGTGGGAACAATCGATGGCGTCGTCGAAGACTGTGAATGCTAAAGGGGTTTGTGGTATTGTTTGGTTTCTCGGGTGGAGGGAGAGGAATCGTCCCGTTTTCGATCATGTCTTGTATGACGTGTTTAAGTCGAAAACAAGATTCAGTGTTATGATCATTGCCACGATGGAAATGGCAATATTTATTCGAATCCCATGACTTTGCCCTTTTGTCTGCGGGTGGGTCCGCAGTAGGACCTATGGGCTCGAGCTTCCCTTGCTCGACCAGATGCTTGAGAGCTTCGGTATAGGAAGAATTGATTGGGGTGAATTCCCTAAGTGACCTTTATACTTTGTTGGATGCGGTTTTATAAGGTCTTGAGGTTTTTCCCGTATCGACTTTAGGAAGTTTTGATCGGGCAGAGCGTTGGGATGCTCTGTCCTCGGTAGGTTCTTGGGCATGGTAATCGCTTGGATTAGCGTTTGCTTCGCTTTCTGGGTCTCTAATCTCAAGGAAATTGAGGCGGTTATCGATGTAATGAACGGAGAAAGTCAAACGGGTTACCGAAGTATGGATGTTGCGAACCAATTTGGTTAGGGTATTGACATCGTTGCGGATGCTTTCGGTGGCGCTTGAATCTACTGACATGTTGGGGAGTGATTCTAGTGGGAAAGGATCAAAAGGTCAGATCGGATCCACCGGATGACTTAGAGAGTCGAGGAATGCTCCTAGTAGAGCGACACGGGAAATGAGACCCTTGATTTGCGCGTGTGTGCGGTCACTGGCTTAGGGACTCAAGTGCTTTAGACTTTTGGTGTATTCGGCGAAACGCCTAACAAATTTTAGGTCTCTGTAACGAGACGATTTGACACAAACCTCGGAGGTGAGGTTTAAAGAGGACTTCTAGGAATGAGACGTCCCGAAATATAAGACCTCGAGTAGAGGTGATCCTAGTAACTAACACAGACAGTTAATCACACGGTTGTAGGACGTAAGAAGTTGATCGCGATCCCGGCTCAGGATCAAAGAGTTTTGATATGTTGTTTTTTTTAAAACGGTCGCGCTTTTGCAAAGGAAGTTTTTTTTCCGAAATGGACGATTTGTAAAGTTGGGGTGACGATGGTCTGGTGACATTGTTTGTGATGCGAAAGTGTGTTGTTACGCGTGCGCCGGGAATCCGACGATAGCAAAAGTCTAAATGACGTTTTTTAAAAGAAGCACAGTTCTTAAGGGAACCGGTTTTGAAAATGATGACGTGGTGCTTTTATCGAAACTACTATTAATTAGTCAGTTCGACGTTAAGGGTGTAGGCAGAACGTGATGTCTGGTGACGGTGTTTTGAAAACGTGACCAAGTTTTATTACTGAGTTTAGGTAACAAAGATAATTTTTATAAAGCCTCTTTTTTTATGTGCGGTCACATTTGTCCATCCTTAGTATTTTGATGGTGGTGACGGTGTGTAAGAATGATGTTTTGTGAATGTGACTGTTTCGCATTCCTTGGCTTCATTAACTGAAGATTCGGTCGTGTTAACGGTATGTGGGTAAAAAACTTTTCTTTTCGTTTGGAAAATAGAAGCTGTAACCGTTTGGGGTACCTCGATCCCATTGATCGGGAGTTTCGGTAGTATTAACGGTACTCGTTGTTGACGGGTTTTACTTTGGCCAAGGTGATGGCACTAAATTATTTTTTTTGGAGTGGTGAGTGCAAATTTTGCCATGATAACGACATCTAAAAAATGTTTTTTTTCTTTTTTAGAAATCACGATTTGACTGGAGTATCGGCGTTTAAATGGTCGTTTTGAAAGGAGGAGGTATTTTTCGAAAATGGAATTGGGTGCTGTTGAATATGTTGGCGTGGTTGAATCCAGATTTTTAGTGTTTTATTTAGGTTATTTGCAAACACGCTACACATAACTAGGACTGCATAAACTCATGCAGGATGCAGACACAGGAAGGTTAGGGTGGGCTACCGCCCAAGAATAATCTTTACTTAGTGTTGACACCCGCATTTTGCCTGCTAGTGTCTATAGCAATTCCCGACAAAACACCCGATGATGATCAGACGCAAACGTGACTTAGTACACTCGAATATGGGCTCGCAATCAATAAGATCCGACGTGGACATTTAGTGGAGTACAAATCTCTCAAAACCAACCTCAAATTCAGGCCCAGTGGGTCGTTCCGAGTAAAATGAGACTAATTTGAGCAAAAACCGACACCAAAAAAAAACCGTCTTTTGGCGATCGGGTCAAAACCCGGTCAAAGACGAATCCGACACAAAAATCGACCAAGTTCGCTTCTAGAAGCTTGCGTCTGAACACAATCCCTAAAAAATCAAAAGGGTCAATCATTTCCTAAAATGGCTCGCCACCCTTATCCACTCGATCGAGTGGATTGACCCACTCGGTCGAGTGGAGCCTCAATTTCCGGAACAGACCCGTTTTCAAAGGCACTCGATCGAGTGCACTAGGGCCACTCAATCGAGTGACGACCCTAGGTCGAGGGGTAAAATCTATAAATACCCCCCTTGTGCTATTCATTTGAACAAGAATTTCGGAATGCAATTCCACCCTACATTTCTACCCTAATTCACCTATACTCTCTATACTACAACCCTAAGAAATACTACACAAAAGCCGAGTCATTTTGTCCCTCGAAAAACCGACAAAGCCATCTATACAAACACACACACCATAACTCGACTACATCCTCGATACTCCCGCGTTCCCGTCGCTATTACGAGTCCATTGCCGAGGCCATTTTAAGCATGTATGTTGAGGGTGTCATAAACCCCATCTCGATCTTTACTATCTCGTTTTTTATCGTTTTGTAACTATATTATAACTATACTAGTGGTGTATGTTTTAGATCTTTTATTAATTGCTAATTCATTATTTAAAAAAATTGTGGGTTGAGCTGAACATACACTAGGAGCAAAACTCACATTTTCGCAGGACATGGTCGGAAATTCTTTTGAATTGACAACTTCATATGTACAAACCAACAATTTAGTAAACTTTTGATTCATTTTATTGAAACTCGAATATGATAAGATTTTTACGCATTTTAGGGAATCTCACAAAGGAAACACGACCTATTAGCAAGAACTTTACCATACCTATGCACAATTCTTCCAAACTACAGGTATATCTCTCATTCTTGTGCTTTCAAGGTTTGTTTTTTTACTTTTCTACATCTCTAATGTTCACTGTTGATTGTTGGTGCCATTTTCAACTGAGCATATAACTTCCTTTCACGTGACTTGTTTTCGGATTACTGGTAATACTTCTAGGGATGATCATGTATGTATATAATTTGCAGCCTTTTGCCTGTTCTTCCTACATTGAAGTTGGATTGGAGAAGAATACTCAATCAAATAAAATGAAATAGTGATATAATAATGGAAAATGTCCTAGGGGGTAATTTGTTTGGGGCAGCGGTTAAAAATAAATGCCCCTGCAGCTCGGGGCGGCGTATAGCTAAAGCACATGAGCTCAGCTCATAACTAAACTCGATCAGCTAATTCTACCAACTCCAAATCAATATTCCGTACTACTATGTACTATTTTATTCATTTAACATTTAAAAAATTATTGATTTTAATACAAAATTGAAAGTGTTGTTATCCTTCTATATCCCTTTGTAAGTTTTTTTTATGATGGTTTTCTATCCAAATGTCGTTGTTCTGATTTGAAGACTACGATAACTATAACTCTCTCTACAACTATAACTGCTTCGATTCCATGGGTACGAAATACTGAGTAGTACATTTCTTTACGGATTTATTTGTTTATTCTTGGAGTATTGTTATTTTGGTTTGGATTTTAGATCAATTGGAAGCATTCCAGAAGTTAGAAGTTCAAGCTGATTCTAAAGGGAAAGACATTTAGTTTAAAACAGTCCCGAAGGTGAAGTTGTTCGCCCAAGGGTGTCCTGGAAGTACGTGCTATGAAGTTTAATATGCTTGTCAAAACCTATGAGTTCATTATGTTTGAGCGTTCAAAACTACTTATTTATTGAGCGAATGCTTGTTTTCTCTCGTCTCTGCTGAATTTAATAATTCATGTTGCTTGTTTTTTTGTAAATCATGCAGGCCCTTAACACATTCAACACAGCCGTAGTTTCTCCAATCTACTATGTCATGTTCACTTCATTTGCGATATTGGCTAGCGTGATCATGTTTAAGGTACAATTTATGCTAGACTGTATATTCAAGTTGATAAAGTTTTACGATACTAAATTGTATATTAAGGTTGATAAATTTTGCAATTGAAGATGAAGCTGAGCGTATATATAAAGATGGACGTGGATTGCTTGCGGACGGTATATTACCACGAATAGTAAGAAGATTACACTATGTATGATGTGTATGATGATGATATATGGTGTAATTTTTGGTTTTTTATCAATAAAGATATTGTATTTTCAATTTTAATCAATTAATTTGTAAGTATGTATATATATTGTTGACATGCGTTGGATATCTTTGAGTATATAGTATTGTTAATTTGTTATGGATTTGAATATGATTTTTTTTTGAAAACAAATTACCACCTTTGGAACCGGTTGTAAACTACAGGAGGTTCCAATGGATCACCTTTGGAACCAATTGTGAATTACAACAGGTTCCAATGGTACACCCTATGGAACCGGTCGTGAATCACAATAGGTTCCAATGGGACACCTTTGGAACCGGTTGTCAAATACAACAGGTTCCAATGGTATGTTCTATGGAACCGGTTGTAAATTACAACAGGCTTCAATGTGATACATTTGGAACCGGTTGTGATTACATTAGGTTCCAATGGTATACCCTTTGGAATCGGTTCCATCAACAACCGGTTCCAATGGTCATCTTTGGAACCTTCCTACAACCAGTTCTAAAGCTCCGGACCAAAGGAATATGTGGCAGTAGAACCTATGAAAAAAGGTTCCAAAGGGTAGTTTACAACCGGTTCCAATGGATAGTTTTCTACTAGTGAACCCTATTTTTACCCGGGCCGGTACTGGTGACCGACGTCCCACTATACCATGATGTACTCCAATATGGATATGTCAAGGTGTTTATAGTCGATTCGTATGGGTTTCGTGTCATGTTCTAAGCTCAACTCGACTTAGAGAGTCCGTCCCGATTCACGGATAGGCTATGTGCACTGGTATAGACCCTTTATAGACCGACCGAGACTTAGTGTAGAGCATACATGGTGTCGTTATTATGCTTGCGTGACTATGTGCTACTTGGTTTCTAAGGTCGTTTTTAAAAAACCGTCATTTCAAAAAATGCATCTTTTCAAAAATATTCAATTTTCAAAAAATCGGAACGCTCCCGAAATTAAGACTTAAAAGTTTACTCAAAACAAGCCTATTTTCTACCCGGCATGCTACCCATTTCAAAATTCGAATTCCCGATCCACCATTCGATTTTCGAATTTTCAAAATTCAATTTCGATTTTAAAATTTTCGAGATGCCATTCGCAATTTTCAAATTTTCGAAATGCCATTTTCGATTTTCAAAATTTCCGAGATGTCATTTTCAATTTTCAAATCTTCGAGATGCCGTTTTCGATTTTCAAATCTTCGGGATCCCGTTTTCATTTTTTCAAATTATCGGAAATTCTTTTTTTCGATATTCAAATTTGAAAATTCCAATTTTTCAATTTTTCAAAATCCGGAAAGCTACCGAATTTAGGATTTATGATTTTACTCAAAATAGCCTATTTCTAGCCGTTATGCTACCCATTTCAAAACTCAAAATATTTTCGAAACTTCAAAAACCGCGGACCGATAACACGTTTCCGATTTTCGAAAAATCGTGCCATCCGCCGGTTTTTCCGGAGTTTCTAAAAAAAAATTCCTTTTCAAAACTTTCCTCTTCTTAGGACTTCCGTATTTAGCAGTGTCGGGTCTTGTCGTAAGTCGTCGAAAGTCTTTAGCATCGAAACTTCATCGATCTTACATCGCGGGTTTCCCCCTATCCCAGTCCGCCTTATTTGACTAAGGCATGGCCCACCTACGTAGGACATACTCCTACAAGGGAAGGCCCATTTACACAATCGAGTCCAAAGTCTAGGGAATATCACATGTGGACCTTCCTTCGAACAGGACTCGGCCGACCCGCCGAATCCTAAGGGAGGCCTACCTTTCACGAGTCACCCGTCTAGGTGTCCTTTCCGAGTCATTTTCTTTTCATGCTTTTCCTCATTCGGGGGCTACCCTTCAGCAGAGCGATCAATCACATTTGCTCTAAGGGTCATGTCTTACACGTGTCTCACGTACCCCACTTTCGAGTCACTTAGATGTCACACCATCTGAGTCCTATATGAGTCTTTAGTCTCACTTGGGGGCTATTCTCCGACGGAGCGATTAATCACAGTCACTCCGAGAATCGTACCCTACACATTTGTCTTAAAAGAGTCTAACCCGGGTCAAACTGGAGTCGTCTCTCCTCCCGCGCTATTTTCTATGCCTTGGTGAAATTTAGTTCCGAAGCAACTTTAATGATTACGCGGTATTCTTACAGACAGGCCACCGGTAAGTAGACGCCAAAAAATGCAAGAAACTTTGGACCAATTGGCAGCCTCCCTTTCTAAGCTTGAAACCCAATTGACGGCTAACAAGATCGTCCAAACAACCTTTGCCACCCGTTTGAGTGCCATGGATAAAGGGACTTCTAATGCTGGATCTGAACCCACTGGGCCCATAGATGAACTGTTCAGCGCCGTTCGCAAGCTTGAAGAACAGGTCCATTTGTCTACAAACAACACAATCCATTTGGAAAATGCTCGCTCCTACTCGCCTCTGGATGACGAGCTACCCGCCAACCTCAACCTTACGGGAATACCGATGTTTGAGGGTACTAAAGACCCGGTCCATCACATTCGGGCTTTCAAAGAATTTATGGCTGACAAGGAGGTGAAATCCACCATGTTCAAGCACTTGTTTGCTTCCTCCCTCGAGAAGCACTCGAAAGCCTGGTACTACAGGCTCGATACCAAGAAGTACAAGACTTGGGATGATGTGGCAACAGAGTTCGCTCGAAATTAGGCCGATAATACCGAGATCCAGACTACGATGCGTACTCTGGAGGTTATGGCTTAAGAGCCCAAAGAAGGCTTCACCAAATACCTTCAAAGGTGGAGGGCCGAAAGTGTGAAGTTGGTAGACAAGCCCAACGAGAAGACTCTAGTGGAGGCATTCATCAACAACCTCCTACCTTCTTACCGCGTCCATCTTAGGTATGCCGGTATTTCAAACTTTGCGGTGCTTATCGAAATGGGCATTAGGATTGAAGACGATCTTCGACATAATGAAGATCTGGGTGAAGCTTCTACTAAAGGCTATACTGGACATCAACTTGAGTCCTTAGAAGCCGACGACTAATGATAACATCATCCGAGAGTCTATATTTGATTTAAGTCTGAGTCTGAGTCTGAGTCTAGAATGTTCTATTTCAAAGTCAAAGTCAGAGTCAGAATCAGTTGTTTTCTGTCCTCTTTTATCAAAATTCAATAAAATCAGCTTTTCTATTTCTCATATACTTTCCTTATGTGTTTCCGAGAACGTGATGAACACCGTCATACACTGTGAGCACACGCACGTGACTATTATAGGCACCTCTATAATGACTGGAGGAAACCGAGCCCGTGTTTTCCTTTACCTGTTCCATGTCTGACATAGAAAGTCACATAACTACCCTTAGCAGGAGCGGTATTGAATCCTATGACAAATCTTGGTGGTCTCCTAGTTTGGGTTCAAGACGGGAGGCAAGCCCATTTCCCACAATAAACACCCATCCAATAAGACTTACCAATCCCTACCTTAGGTGTTAGTCTGACCAACAAAAAAAGGAAAAAAAGCTGGACAAAAAAAAAAATCAGAAGTCCAAGAAAAAGCAAAAGGCCAAAACAAAAAAGCAGGCCGTAAAAAAAAATCAAATCAAATACACATGACCGAGGTTAAACGGTCAACCCAAACGAAGAATCCCATGACCGGGGCTAAGAAGTCAACCAACTAAAAAATATTATTCGAAAACCCATGACCGTAGTTAACGGTCAACTCAAGTGAAACGGTCAATTAAAAATTATCAAAACCCATACCATCCAATAGGGGAGTGATAATCAAGTTGGTCAGCTAACACCACACTCAGCCTTCCCACATTACAACCCTCAAGACCTTCCCGAGACCTAGGCTAGAGACAGCCCGAATTTTGAGGATTCAAGCTCCATAGGATACCCCTAACCATTAGGGCCAGACATGGAAACCAGATCTCGCATTATCAAACCTATCCCGATCAAAGTTCGAGCCATTTTTGCTCGCCTTCCCCCTTGCACAACAACTACAACACAACACAGCACGACATAACAAAATTCACAATCACCATACAAAGACCCGAGATCAAAACTCGTCAAAGACCCGAGATCAAAACTCGTCAAAGACCCGAGATTAAAACTCGTCAAAGACCCGAGATCAAAACTCGTCAAAGACCCGAGAGCAAAACTCGTCAAATCCCATCCCAATTCTTCTCATCCAAACCAGTTACCAGCCCCAAACACGGGAACTCAACCTGCGGTCGGCATAGAACATGCCCAAATAGTTCACACCACCTCTGGGGGCCACCCCAAAGAACGCTCACAGTCACAGGATCAACATCATAACCATTCTAGCCCTCTGATCAAGACATCATTGGGAATGCACCTAGCCTACACCGTCAATATGGCTAGTTACACACAAAGTCCTATTAGACTAGGCACCATAATATATCTTTCAATTCACTGAACTACGGCTTGGTTTGATTTCACTACACGTGGATACGTAGGCAGCCTTTCAACAGAGGCACAACCACCCACATTGACACACATTCAAAAATCACCATCATTCCGGTCACGACACTGTCATGTTCTCAGCAGCTAGCTTTGTCATCCTAGGGGCTTCTCCTAGGCAGAAGTTCTCCATCCACTCACATAATCCAAAGACTTTCAAAATCTAGCCACCTTTACGTAGTATGTCCTAGTACTCGGCTTAGTCGAAGACAAGAATCTGTTAGGGACTCGAGGTGACACCCACCTTGGGAATATACCCCGAAACCAAAAACATCGAAAAAGAGCACTAGACTACAACAGTCTCATTACAGACTACTGCAATCCCTCTATAGCACATCTTCCCCATTTCGATGTTCGACCATGTTACCACTCGCCTAGGCTACGGAATATCGCAACTTAAGAGTCTTGTTAGGTGGCCCACCCTCCTAACAAGTCACGGTCTAACCCCTCGAGAGTCCAGACATGTCTGGTCACGTCCAGATTCGAGTATGTCGGTAGGCCTCTCTCTTCAAATTCTCATTTTGAAATTTAATCCTTTTCGACAAGGTCAAATTTCAGTCTATTTAAACTGCAAATTTCTTTTCTACCCCTTTCAATTTTGAAAACCAATCTCCTAGCACATGAGTTGCTTTCAGGATTTCGATTTAAAAAAACTAAGCAAAAATTATTTTCCCCAGCGCGAGTCAGTCGATAGATGCTAACTGCATTTCCTGTATGCTATCTTGCTATCTGCTATATTTGCTATTTCTGCCTGTATATCTAACATTTCAGGTAACAACTTGGCTTCCCGAAGGAACATCAAGTTTTTTATTCCCCAGCGCCTGCGTAACTCACATATCTCCCCAGCGGAAGGCCCAAGGTGGCATTCCTCCTAAAAGAAACACAGAATGTGTCTGCAAACGGGCACACCCGGGGCTTCTTAGGCAAGCTCCCGCGCAATTTTGAATCAGGATGTGTCTGCAAACGGGCATACCCAGGGCTTCTTAGGCAAGCTCCCGCGCAATTTTGAATCGGGATGTGTCTGCAAACGGGCACACCCAGAGCTTCTTTGGCAAGCTCCCGCGCAGCTTCAAGATGGGATGTATCCACATACAGATACAACCAGGGCTTCAGAAACAAGCCCTCACGGAGCTATTAGCATCCACTCAGGTGTAATCTCTATCCTATGGCTGGCGAGCCCTTTTACGCGAGTCTAATGGACTATAAACGACCCGATCGGAAGTCTACCAGGTCTTAATCCTCGATTGGCCTGGTAGCTACTCTGACTTTTCCCTTGTCCAAGCCTCAGTCAGAGTGGGGGCTCTGTAGACACCCACATTTTGACCGTCAGGTGTCTATAGCAGTTTCCAAAAAACACCCGATGATGATCGGACGTAAACATGACTTAATTCACTCGATTTTGGACTCGGAATCAATAGTAGTTGACACGAGCTTTTAGCGGAGTAAAAATATCACAAAACCGACTTCAAATTCGGGCCCAGTGGGCCGTTTTCAATCAAATAAGACTAATTTGGGTCAAAACCAACACCGGAAATAAAACCGACTTTTAGCGATAATTGGGTCAAACCCCAGTCAAAGCCGTTTCCGAGACATAAAAAACAGCCATTCAAATGTCATAAGTCCAATCCAAATACAAAACCCACAAAAATACCCAACCCAAGGTCCAAAAACCGGGCCTTGCGTTTCAGCTGACCCACTCGATCGAGTGTCAGCCCACTCGATCGATCGAGTGGGCCCTCAAGCAGGCCCGACTGCGGGTGCTTGGGCCACTCGACCGAGTCAGGAGGCTACTCGGTCGAGTAACCCTAGACGGAGAGGGGAAGCTTTTCCTATATATACACCCCCTCTTGCATACAATTAACACCCTTTTTGACAACTTTTACAGATCCTACTCAACCCTAATCAACCCCTCTACAACCCTAATCGTCACCCATCACAACTCATCATCTTCAACCCTAAACAATAGCATCTAGGAATCCAAAACCACCATAACTCAATTTACATAGAACCTCGATACTCCCGTGCTAAAGCCACAATCAAGCGAGTCCTATCCGAGACAAGAAACATGTAGGTTGAGGGTCCAATAATCCCATTCTCTTTCTCTCATCTTCCTCTCATCCTCTTCGTCCGTTTTTTTTTTGTTTTTTTATTTTCTATAATATCGATAGTATTATTAGTATAAAACATTAAATTACTCGTCGATTTGTGTCGAGCGTGAGTGATGACGGGATAAGGAAATCCGAATATTACGAGGATAACGCACCCGATGTTGACGGTCGCTTATCCCGACACCCCGATCGCTTGATTGTTGAGGCGAGTTAAAATCAACAAAATTTTTCTTATTTTATCATTCATCGCATATTCATCGATTTTCCTAACTATTTCAAGTAAGAAACTTTTTAAAATCAAGATCGAAACCCGTTGATGCGGATCCGACATCATACAATCCGCAAGGATTTATTACGATGTCGGGATGCGGAGGGAATCAAACTAAGTCTTTAATTCAAGCGTCATTCTTTAGATTTGATACCAATTCCATAATTGGATTCCGTATCTAAACGAATTAATCAAGTAAATCTA
Source organism: Agrostemma githago (assembly GCA_958450325.1). Classification (NCBI taxonomy): domain Eukaryota; kingdom Viridiplantae; phylum Streptophyta; class Magnoliopsida; order Caryophyllales; family Caryophyllaceae; genus Agrostemma; species Agrostemma githago. The sequence continues at coordinate 48,872,228 of OY288246.1, read as the reverse complement.
ACTAATACGAAGTCACTGATGCTAAAAATAGGGATCGTATAATTCGAAGGAATTAGTTACGACACTATAAACGCGGAGGCAATCCATTTCGTACTTAGTTGGTTTAAAACGACTTACAAACATATTTTTTAGACTTAACTCAAAATATTCGATATCGGTTCAATAATCGAATATTGGATACAATGAGTATCAAAAGTCCGAATCGAGCACAAATCGTACCATATTTCTGCCCGATTCAACAAAATCATCAATTCTCCAAAATCAAAAAGCAATTTCAAACAAGTTGAGAAACGAACCCCGGTTCGTACAGGGGGCACGCGATCGAGTGCCTAGACCACTCGGTCGAGGGGCACCCCAAAAACGAGACAGAAGCTTTTTTTGGCCACCACTCGGTCGAGTCTCGCAATGACTCAATCGAGTGGCTTCTCACTCGATCGAGTTCTTCAATAACTCAATCGAGTGGCTTTTCCGAGGACCACTCGGTCGAGTCCTTCAGTGACTCGATCGAGTGGCCTTATCACGTCAAAACCGTGAGTCCTACAATACTTTTCTAGTCTCGACAATATTTTTCTATGACTTCGGTCAACGCGTGTTAAATCAATCACGTGTCATACAACTTTTCAAAACCATGCATCGTGCCATTTAGGTCATTCCATATCATTCTTTATTTTTGCAAACCGTTATTATCGTTATCATTGTTACTAACCGTTTGTTCCATTTTTGTTGATTAATTTTCGTTGTTTATTTTAGTGTACTAAAATGAACCCGCCATGCTAAATACAACTTTGACGTAAAATTTAGATGCATTAAATCGACTTAGCAACCCATTCAAATTCTCGCATGTTTAGGTAAAACGTTGTTTGCATATCATTTTACCGTTCTACTAACGCGCATATTAGAGAGTCAAACGATATCTTAGTAGAGGCCGCTAATGTGCGGGCGGGGTTTGGTGTTCTTTGCGAACTTCCCAGCACGTACCCTCACCTCTTACTCAGAACCTCGGTTTCCGGATGCCCGAAACCGTTGGCGCACGAGAGTCATTCAATACACGGTATCCGATAATGTCGGTATCGGTATCAAAAGTAAAGGGACGAGCCTAATAAACTCTGACATCCGAATGGGCCATACTTTGTGCATGGCCCACTAAGATATAGAGTGGGTTCGAAAGGGCCCGAACTCCCACAAAGTTCGGTGGCGACTCCACTTCGATTTAAATTTCAATTCGACTAATCTCATATGGAGATTCATTCGCCTCTCCAAACCCGCACGTGGCCGCATCGTGGTGGACCTATGTCATGTCCACAACTTCTAGGCTTTAACAAAAAGGTAACTATGCTTCGCGGGAAACCAAAAAAGAATCTTCATCTATATCCATCATCCCAATTAATTGCCCAATTCAAAAAGGATTGAAAAGATCCATCAACCATTTGTAGAACACCGGTGTTTCATGTTAGCACCCCATCCTATATAGATAAGGAACAATTTAGATTATAATTCGGATAGAAGGAAATATTCAGACTACTACTCGATATAATAGTTACAATGTTAATCGAAAGAACGAATATACAAAAAAAGTTTAGAAGGCAAACTAACATCATTTCCAATCACATAATACGAACTAAACAAGTAAGTTAGGTAATATAATTCCGATCTCATAATCCACTAATTCCATAGTAGGCCCCACACGACAACGAAAACAGATATCCAATGTATATCACCCCAATGTATTTACGTATTTATATCTTTGTCCTATGAACATCATCACTAGTACAATTATAAATGTGGATGGCTGATTATCAGGGCAGGTGCATTAATATCATGTGAGTTTACGCTTCCCTTCTTATCCATTCCAAAATGGCTCCATCTCCAATTCTCCATCCCTCCCCTGCATTCTTCCTCTTTTATTTCTCCTAACAAACTTCACCCTTCCTCTCCTTCAATCCACATTTGCCTACAAAGATTACCCATATGATTCTTACAAACCCGAGTCTAAGGTCGGAGGGACTAAACATCAATTTCATAACCTAATATATCTTTAATTCAAATATTGTGTCAACCGAAGTCAAATAGGTTGATGGAGAAGCTGTAAAAGAAGAAGTTGAAGCAACTCTTCTATTTGAGGTTACTACTTTCCCAAATTGTTCTAGCAAACAACAAATTTGTTTTGTTTAGTTATAGCAGCAAATTATCAGCTATATATGAGAAATCCAAATGACAAAAGTGCGGTAGCATCAGGAACAAAAGAGGAGCCTATTCTGAAATTTTGGGCTAAAAACTCCCATGGCAAAAGTCTATACGACAACATCATAGCTTAGTCCCAAAACATCATGACAAAAGTGTATGAATAATTAATTACCCTAAGCCAGTGGTATCACTTTAGCTCATTTATTCCATACTCAATAAATACCGTAAACCAATGGGCAGTGACACCACCAAAAACAACAATCTCAATATGATATTTTAAAAAGAAAAAGGCTGAAAGGATAAGGTACCTGATTTCATCGAACATTTTTTGCATATCAGCTATCATCAACTTTTCACGTTCAATTGCGTCGGAGTTTATTTTCATGACAGATGCTTTCAACTCCTCATTTGATGACTTAAGCTGCTCATTTGATGCTCTAAGATCATTATTAGATGCTTTTAGTGCCTCTATTTCAGTCTCGCGTAATGCAGCAGCTTCTTTCAAGCCTTGTATTTCAGAAGAGAGCTCTACTCTTAGTTCATTAGTACGACCTTCGAATTCGTCTTCCACTGGTCGTCGTGCTCCAGGTGCAAGTCCTCTAACATATCCAGATTTTTGCTTTATCACCTTCATATATGCCTCTTTCACATTCAGTGTATCGTCACCATGCTTCTCAATTTCATTTTCATGGAGTTTTTTCAATTCTTCAAAATGTTTCTCATCATTTCGTCCAAAACCACTTGGCCCCCAAGGACTATTCTCTTCGAAATTTTTATGCCTAATGCCCAAAATTAACAAAGTTTTGTCAAACTATTTTCACCTTTGTAATCACCGTGAAAAATAAGAATAATAATTATAAGAAGTAGTGAAAATATATACCTCTTGGTCTTCTCAAACAATCTAACATATAAAGGATCTTGTTGTATATCAGCTCTCTCCGATGTTTCTTCTAGATCTTGAGTTGGAATATTAGTTGGATCATTAAGCTGCATGTCCAAATTCAATTCATGTTTAAATTAAGTGTACATTAAAAAACCCCATATATTTGAACTAGATTAAAAAAGGGGAATACCATGTCATAGAAAATTCTTGCGGTGGACTTCAAACCATTAGCCGGTATGTCAAATTGCTTCATTTTATGGTCAGTATTAGTCTTGCTTCTTTTCTGCAACTCAAAGGCAAGTTAACTAAATGTAATTACATCTCCATATATTGTAGCGGAAATCAATAATCATGTTAATCTATCAGATAAACCAACTATAGTTAATTACCATCTGCTAATCACTATCCCAATACTCGAAAACCAACCAATCTCATTCCTCTTTGTCCACTGTCAACAGTCTACTGTCTTTCGCTTGTGCTAATGATTTGCCTCTAAAGTGCATTTCCTTGAGCCGATATTGCCATTTTCTATAGAGACTCGAGCATTGAAAGCTCAAAGATTCAATTATAGGCTAACCGTCAACTTTTTCGGTGTACTTTCCCTGCAACCCTAAAAAAAAGGAGTAAGTATACATTACACTTATTCTCCTTGAGAGATGAACATGGTAGGGAGATTATAACATTGCACTCATATGAAGAAGTGTAAGTAAAACAATAAAACAGTGAAAACGTAGCTCTTTGAGTCTCTTGTACTATCAAACAACACTTAGTATAACATCAGGGAAAGCATAGCCATGGCACTCTCTTTAATCACCTCGGGCATCACTTCCACGTAATCTGTCCATTTTAGATTAAATTCTACCAATCTTGCTTTTAGGTTAAACTCTATCTGCCCATTTGTACGGAGTAGTGTTAGTAAGGCATTCTTACCTTAATTTTAGAATAGAGTTGTTCTTTCTTGTCCGGATTCATTTTAGCCCAATTCCTGCCATCACAAAAATGGATTCAACAAAAGTAGAATTGAGAAGAAAATGTTTAATGTAACATTATAAACTAGTAAAATTAATAAGTATTAGATTATATGAACATACACAGCATTTAATGGACAAATGTCTTCGACCCATTTGCTACAATCACATATGAACTGAGCTGTCTTTTCGCCAACGATGCGTTGAACCGAGTCCATGAATGTCACTGTAATCTTCTCTTCAGAATTTCGTGCCCTTCTTGAAGCATATTTTAACCCTCTAGTCGGCCCACGCCTTTTTCGAGTAGGAAACAAGCTTTGAAGCTCTGCTTGATTACTCCTTCGTTGCTCCCGATATGTTACCTTACGGTGCTCATCTGCTTGACAAATGGTGTCCTGCCCAAATGCCATCTCTCTTTTTTGTTGCATGAAGGAAGTTGTAGAAGGTATGTAATGCACAAATCATCCAACACTATCAGAACAACACGATCAGAAATATATAATGCACCATCGGTCCAATCCTACCACACAAAAAAGAATTATAGATCAAGGCAAGTAAAATGTTCTTATCTAAAAAAAATTCAAATGAAGAAAAAAATTGGCTGCTAAGTAATTATAGTGCATCTTGTGCTAAGTAGCTGGTAAAATTGAATGGTACGGGTCAAGAATTTCATACCCCCGTGTTCTGGAATTCGTACTATATCTAGACTATAGTGCAATAAATTTCACACCATTAATCAACTTCTAAACATCTAGTCAATAGCAAACATCTTCACAGACAGCAAAAGGCATCCTACAACTCCGGTACTCGCCTACTCATGACTATAAAATGCAATTCGCATTAACATACGTTGTGTGACAATCACCAAGAATACCAAATCAATCAAACATTTCCAGTTAATCAATCAATAACAATCCAATCAAACTTTATCTCCTCAACATTTTTCACTAATTGTTTCTTCATAGTACGTAATCAACTAAGCTATTGATTAATCATTCGAATTCAACCTCATAAACTCATAATCATCAACTATACAACAATCTAATCATATATATACAAAAACTGCAACATTGGATACAAACTTAACCAAAACAACTATATACCAAATCAATCAAACATTTCTGAATCAATCTTCATCTCCTCCTCAACTATTTTCACTAATTGTTTCTTCATTATAACTTAAATCATTCGAATTCAACATCATAAACTCATAATCATCAGCTACGCAACAATCTAACCATTCTCAATACAGAAACCGCAACATTCGATACAAATTTAACCAAAACAACTCAGTTTGGAATCAAATATTAGAATTAAAAGAGAGAGAGAGAGAGAGAGAGCTGGCGATTTTCTGGCGTTTTTTGCTCTTCTTGCTCTAGCCTAGGGCTGTTTCCGGTGCCGACAACCTCTGACTCCGATAAACCTGCTCAGTGCCCTCCGTTCCCAATGAGAAAGAAGAATCGGCCAACAGGTAAGGGCCCTAAGCTTTTGAACCGTAAGAATACGAAAGAAGAAGTGATTAGGAAAATTGCTGTGAATCCTAATGCTACTGAAGTAGAGGAAGACCATTCTGTCAATGGAAAATTAAAGAGATTCCTGGTCTGAATTATGATTCAGATCTCGAGGTTAATGAAGGATTGGAGCAAACTTCGGATGTTGTGCCGGAAACTATCTCTATCCCTGAGCCAATTGACTGTATCAGTTGGAAGCAAAGGGATGGGAAAAGAGTCATTGACATTGAGGAGGAAGAAGAAATGATAAAATTCACAGATGATGATGTTGAAGATGAAATTGAATATTGGAGTAATGCCGTTTATTGCTTTATCATGGGTGCCAATCCTCCACGGGAAGTGATAGAAGGGTATGTGAGGAGAATTTGGAAGGAGCATGGGATCGATAAAATTTCATTTCTTCCTAATGGAATTTTTGTAGTTCGGTTCAAGAAAAAGTCTGCCAAGGTAACTGTTCTCAATCATGGAATTTTTATGTTTGATAACAAACCGTTAATTGGGAAGGAATGGACTCCTGATGCTAAAATGGACAAGGATGACGTGCAAGAAGTTCCTATTTGGATACAATTGCACGATATACCTTTAAAATTTTGGGGCCGATGTCTAACCCGTATAGCATCGTTAGTGGGACCGTACGTTAAATCTGACTTAGCTACGGAGGAGCGCACTCGTCTGGGTTATGCTAGGGTCATGGTATTGGTCAAAGTGGGGCAAAAATTCAAGGATTCAATCAAATTCATGGATGAACTTGAGAATATTGTTAAAGTGATGATTAAGTATGAGTGGAAACCTAGTTGGTGTAATAAATGTAGAGGTTATGGTCATGATGCTATCGATTGCAAGAAGGAGGAGTTGAAAAAAGCGAGAATAGATGCTAAGAAGAAGCAAAATGTGGGTGGTGTAGTGGCCAGACAGTCTGCTGTTTTAGGTGGGCAGGTTTAGAAGCCTGCTGGCCTGAAGCCTGTTGCAGCTGCTGTTCGGACAGGGCATGTGAAAGCTGTTGTTCTGGTTCCTGTTGCTGCTGTGAAACGGACTGCTGCTGGTGCGTTGCAGAGACTGAATACGGATGCTGTGAGTGCTGCTGGTGCGTTGCAGGGGCGGATTACGGGTGCTGAGACTGCTGCTGGTGCGTCGCAGGTCACGGGTTCTGGTGTTTTTAAGCCCCTTCGTATTGTTACAGCAGTTGATGTTGTCAAGGGGCTCTCACCAAGGAAAGAGGGAGATGTTGAAAAACATGGGATCGGGTTAGAAATGGTTGTTCATGGAGACACATAATATTGGTTTTTGGAATGTTCGGGGCATGTGTAACATAAAAAAGCAACGTGCAATTTGTGAGTTTATTAGGAAACAGCAAGTAGACATTTTTGGACTGCTTGAAACAAAAATTAAAAATAAAGCGTATGCTAAAGTTCATCAGAACATATTCTATGAATGGAGCATTACGACTAATAATCATTGTTATGAGGGGGGTCGGGTCTGGTTATTGTGGAAACATGGGAAGGTGGATTTGACGATTTTGGAGTATAGTGATCAAAGTATTCATGTTGGGGTCTCTATGAACTCGGGGAAAAATTATCTGCTTACTTTTGTGTATGCATTTAATTCTGCTGCTGGGAGAGTGGAACTTTGGAGAAGACTTGAATCCTATGCCTTGAGAGGCCCGTGGTTGATTGTAGGAGATTTCAACTGTGTTATTGATGCTAGAGAACGTCTTGGGGGTCCTTCCTCGGATGAAGCGAAGGCACAGTTTAGAGAATGTTTATCTAATTGTGATGTTTGTGATCTCAAGTCGAATAGGTCTTGGTTCACATGGAATAACAAACACAAAGTGGCGGAAACTCGTGTTTATAGCCGCATTGATCGTTGTTTCTCAAATGACGGTTTCTTGGGGTTGTTTCCGAATGGCTTCGCTAATTTCTTGCCTGAAGGTACCTTCGATCATTGCCCTTGTGTGATCCAATTGGAGAAACCTTCGGGAAGGAAAAATCGTAACTTTAAGTACATGAACATGTGGGGTAAAGCTTTGACTTTTGGGAGTTGCATCGCTACTGTTTGGAGAGAGACAGTTAGGGGGACGAGACAATTTCAGGTCGTTAGTAAACTGAGGAGTTTAAAGAGACCGTTGAAAGTTTTGAATTCAACGTGTTTTTCTGACATTGAGAATCGATGTGCTCAGGCTGAACTGAAACTCCAGCAAGTTCAGGTTAGGCCGAGAGCTGATCGATCTAGTGCTAACTTGCAGGAAGAGACGGACCTTTATGCGTTGGTTCGTGACTTGCAGTCTGCACGGGCTGATTTTTGGAGTCAAAAGGCAAAGCAGAAATGGGTGAAAGAGGGGGATATTAATTCGGCTTATTTTCATGGGATTTTGCGAGACCGTAGAGCTCATAATGCTGTGAGTAAGGTGAATGACGCTGAGGGGCGTATTTGCGAGTCTAAGGAAGCAATTGAAGATGCTTTTATTCGTTATTATTTGTCCCTACTTGGTGAGACACATGATACGGAGGCTGTCGATGTGGACTTGGTAAGAAGAGGCAATATCTGCTCCGCAGCATACAAAACTGAACTAGAGGTGAGTGTGTCAGCAGATGAGATCAAGCGGGCGCTGTTTAGCATTCCTCGTGACAAAGCCCCTGAGCCGGATGGCTTCTCGAGTCAATTCTTTATTGATTCGTGGGACTTTATCGGGAATGATATTGTGGAAGCTATCCAAGACTTCTTCGTCACAGGTAAGCTTCTGAAACAGCTGAATTGTGCTATTATCACTTTGATTCCTAAGGTGAACAAGCCTCAATCTGTGAAAAAATTTCGGCCGATTGCTTGTTGTAATGTCTTGTCCAAATGTATTGCTAAGATTATTTGTGATCGACTTGGCAGAATTTTGCCTCATATTATATCGCCTACTCAAGGTGGTTTTATTGAGAGGAGAAGTATTGTGGAGAATGTTCTCATATGTCAGGACTTAGTTCGGATGTATAAAAGGGGCCGTATTTCTCCTAGGTGCTTATTTAAAGTTGATATTCATAAGGCTTATGATAGCGTGGAATGGAGTTTTGTGGACCAAATGCTTCGTGCCTTGGATTTTCCGGACCATTTTCGGAGGCTGATTATGGAGTATGTTACGTCGGTATCGTACTCTTTATCAGCTAATGGGGATAATTTTGGTTTCTCCCGGGGGAAAAGAGGACTTAGACAAGGTGATCCTATGTCTCCGCTTTTATTTACAATTTGTATGGAGTATTTTTCTCGTATCATGACTGTTGGGATGATCGGGAGGAATTTTAAATACCATCCAAAATGTGGAGCGTTAAAGCTCAGCCACTTACTCTTTGCGAATGACCTCCTTCTTTTTTTGTAAAGGGGAGACAGCGTCTATGAAGTTGTTGTGGAAGGCTTTTGCTACTTTTAGTAGGTCGTCAGGGTTGAGTATTAGTGTGGGTAAATCCCATGCCTATTTTGCTGGAGTGGATGAAGATAGGAAAGCGGCAATTTTGCAGTTCTCAGGGTGTGTAGAAGGCTCTTTACCTTTTAGATATCTTGGATTGCCAATTCAGAGTACTCGTCTTGGTAAGAATGACTGCGAAAAATTGTTAGCCCGTATTATATCAAGAATCTCTAGTATTGGAGCTGGTAAGCTTTCTTATGCGGGAAGACTTACCTTGGTTCAGTCTGTGCTGTCTCAGCTGCACAATTACTGGGCTATGGTTTTTATCATACCGAAGTATGTTATGGCTCGGATTGGGTCTTTATGCCGTAATTTCCTTTGGGAAGGACGTGTGGAGGGTACCAATCGAGCTTTAGTGAGTTGGGATAAAATTTGTTATCCTAAAGACGAGGGTGGCTTAGGGTTACGTGACCGGACGATTTGGAACGAGGCAGCGGTGGCGAAATTGGCTTCGTAGGTTTTTGATCAGCCTGATAGATTGTGGGTCCGTTGGGAGAATAGCATATATCTGAAGGGTATGGCATGGCGTGATTATCAGCCTCCTGCTGATGTCACGTGGGCATGGAGGAAGATCTGTCAAACAAAGGAAAAAGTGAAGGATATGTTTGAGAATGGTTTATGACATTGCTCTTGTACTACGTACTCGATCTCCAGGGCATACGAGAAGCTTCGTGATCGTGTCCCGAAGGTTGCTTGGAGCCGGCTAGTTTGGAGTGATTGGAGTTTCCCGAAACATAGCTTTATTTCTTGGCTTGTGTTTAGGGGGGCTCTAAATACGAGATTGAAACTTTTGAGGTTTGGGGTGGCAGATTCAGACCTTTGTTTTTTTTGTAATGCGCAGGCTGAGTCTTTTGAACATCTTTTCTTTGGATGTTGTTGGAGCTTGCGGATTATTGATTCTTTGAGTGACTGGACGAGGAAGAGGATTTCGAGTACAAGAAGCTTGGATTGGGCGACTAAAGTAAGGGGTTCTAAATTACAATGTAATGTTCTCCGTGCTGTAACTAATGCGACTATTTATCACATATGGAGGCAACAGAATGTGTGTCGTTTAGAATGACTAGTTCAACAGCCGGAGAATATTGCCAATTTGATCAAATTGGATGTTAGAAGTAGAATTATTTGTAAGATCAAATATCCGATAAGTGCTACAGACGCTCGATAGCTGCATAAGCTGATGTAGTCATTTCTTTGTTTTTTTTCATTTATACATACTTACCCTTTATCAAAAAAAAAACTCTACACCAAATCAATCAAACATTTCTGAATCAATTAATCAATCAATACTCAATAGCAATCAAATCAAACACAAGAAACCACAAAGCGAATCAAAAAAATGCGAGAAAAGAGGAAGCAGAGATAGAGAGAAGGAAGGGAACCTTGAAGGAGAAAGAAGAATGGCGGAAAGAGCGGGAGAGAAGACTGGTAAAATTGTAGAGGTAGCAACCTGGTAAATATGTGAAGACTGCTCGTGTTCGGTGGATTTTGTAAAAACCTAACGATTTCTTTTACGTGGATTTCTTGTTCGAGCTTCCATGTTTGAGGATTTGTTTTTGGCGCCTAATGGTTGAGGAGTTCTGCGCCTTTTTATTTTAGGGTAAAGAACTTGGGGAATAATTAAGGAGCCATTTGTTTTGCGCCTTTTTTTTAGTCATGGGCGACGATATTAGTTGATGTTGTCTAAGTAATGAGGTATGTGCTACGAATAAAAGTATTTGTTGCCAAAGGGTATTTGGGCAACGAAATATTTTTATGTCACACAAAGTTTAATGAAGGGCAACGAAAATATGTTTGTTGTCGATACTAATATTATTGTGCAACAACAATTTATTTTGTTGTCCTTGTCCACTTTGTCGCCCAAAACCGTTTTTCTTGTAGTGCCTGCTAGTGTCTATAGCAGCTTCCGACAAACACCCGATGATCGGACGCAAACGTGCTTTAACGCGCTCGGGTATGGGCTCAAAATCATTAGTATTTAGCTTGGACTTTTAGGGGAGTACAAATCTCACAAAACCAACCTCAAATTCAGGCCTAGTGGGCCGTTTCCATTCAAATAAGACTAATTTGGGTCAAAACCGACACCGGAAATAAAACCGTCTTTTAGCGACCGGGTCTAAACCCGGTCAAAGACGAATCCACCACATAAACCAGCCAAGAGAGCTTCTAGAAGCTGCCCAACAACCAAATCCCGATCAAAAAAGTCAACAAATCCTTCCCTATTTACACTCCCTTCGTTTTGACCCACTCGATCGAGTGGTTCACACCCACTCGGTCGAGTAAAGCAGTGAACCGGCTGAACCGGACTCGAACCGGGCACTCGATCGAGTGCACTTGCACCACTCGATCGCGTGGCCCTAAATCGGGGTATTTTTTCTATAAATACCCCGTCACCTTAAGCCATTTAGACAACTTTTTTTTAACTTTTTTTTTCAGCCTTCATCACTTCAAAAACCCATCACATTAACAACCTTTCACCATTCATTCAACCTTATACATTTTCACAACACATCAAGCATTCACCTACACATATACATACAATAAAGCCCGAGATCAAAACTCGTCAAAGACCGAGAGCAAAACTCGTCAAATCCATCCTTACAAACCAAAAACACACCATAACTCTCCTATATATCTCGACGCTCCCGTGCCTTTGCCACTACTAGACGAGCAGTATTCCGAGACTAAAGCATGTAGGTTGAGCGTGTAATTCAAATCCCGACATTCCTTCTTTTCCCTTCTTTTTCGTCTTTTTCTATATATATATATATATATATATATATATATATATATATATATATATATATATATATATATATATATTATTTATATTAATTATACTAACACTAACATTTTAATTCCGTTACTAACTTTTAATCTTATGTATACTAACATTTTATTTTATCTCAACTAACATCTAACATTTTCATTATTCGCATACTAACCAATCTAACAATCTAACATATAATTACTGTTATTTATATTCCGTCTTATATAATACCGCGTATAATTATTTAACAAAATTATTTTAATCGATCCGAGCAACATCCAATGAGGCTAAATTAAGGATCGTAGGCATTAAAGGCCACATTAGGATAATAAAATGTTGAGGATCTAAGTTTGTAACAACGATCGAATTTTTGGGTCGAATATGTTTGATTACGAACTCCGTTTAAAGTCTATTTAATCCATTTACCAGTCGTATTGGAGGTGGCGCTCTTCGAGGTGCATCGCGCTAAACACTTAAGTGTGTAATAGATCGCGGTGATCCGTAATTAAATGTGTCCGACACCATTTTTTTTAAAACGTCGTTCTAAAAGAATTATCAACAAATCGGATTAGAACGACACCCCTTGAAGCCGAATTAATTGTTACACTTAACAAAAGGATTGATTACGACATTATGACGCGGAGGGAATCGATACTCGTTCTAGTCCGACCAAATTCGATTTTGTTACAAAATTCGCTCTAAATATTAGATATTGGTTCCGTAACCAAATACCGAGTATGGAGAGCCCTCGACATTCAAGCTAATATAAATCGGACAATATTTGTATTTAGTATAATTACATCTTGACTCAAAACAATAACCACACGAAATGGGTCGTTTTAACGAAACGAGTATACACTCGTACAGAGGGCACTCGATCGAGTGCATTAGGCTACTCGATCGAGTAACCCCTTCAAATTCAGGCTTTAGGTCCTCACGATGGGCACTCGATCGAGTCCCTCCCGTGACTAGATCGAGTGGCCTCCATCATGCCTTACCGTGAGCCTCCTAAATACCGTAAGCCTAATCAATTTTTTTTTACGACTTTTAGTCGTCACGTGTCAAGTCCGTCACGTGCTTATCTTTCAAAACCATGCATCGCATTATTATTCTAACCTATCAATTTTACCGTTACTAATTCGATTATTATTATATCGCTTGTTGTATTGTGAATTCCGGGTTGTATTTCCGCCTGTGTAATTTGTAATTTATTTACGATCTTTATTTTATATGTTTGCCATTCATAGCATTTAAATGAACATCACATGCTAAACCACTTTGATGTGAATTAAATGCATTAAAATGACGTAGCAACTTATTCAATTTTTATATCGTAAAATGTTGCTTGCATAACATCTTACCGAATCACTAACGCGCGTATTAAAAATTCGAACGATATCTTAGTAGTGGCCGCTAAGTACAGGCGGGGTTGGGTGTCCTTTGTGGGCTTCCCAACACGTACCCTCATCCCTTACTCAGAACCTCGGTTTCCGGATACCCGAAACCGTTGGCGCACGAGAGTCATTCAATACACGATAACCGGTAATGACGATATCGGTATCGCAATGCAAAGGGCGGAATCCCATAAACTCTGAAATCGAAATGGGTCGTACTTTGTGCACGGTCCACGACGATATAGAGTGGGTTCGAATGGGCCCGAACTCCCACAAAGTTCGGTGGCGACTCCTAATTCGACTTAAATTTCAACCCGAGAATTATCTCACATGGGAAAAATTTCGCCGCCCAAACCTGTGCGTGGCCGCGTCGGGGTGGACCTATGTCATGTCCACAATTTGGCGACTCTGCTGGGGAAAACTAATCTGTGACTTACCATCGGGATCCTCAGGGTGAGACTCGAAGAGAAATCGTTCGATTAGTACAATACGCACTTTAGTTTTATGGTTCATGCATAACCTCATTTTTACCCGAGCCGGTACTGCCGACCGACGTCCCAATATACCGTGATATATTCCAAATTAGATATGTCAAGGTGTCATACCCGGACGGGATGAGGTCATACCCGTCGGGGATGAGTCTTGTAGGCCTCCAATATGATCTTTAAGGTTCCCCCTTGCTTCACATGGACTTCTCATCGATTCTCGGGACTCGGGATCGGGTCTCGGAGGCTCAGGATTGGGTCCCAAGGTCTCGGGGTTGAATCCAAGGCATCAAGTGATCGTTTCTCCGCTTCGTTGGCTCCGAAAAGTGTATGTATTGAGTCGGAATCACTCCAACTCTTCACGAATGGTCTCGGGAACCTGAAACGAGCTAGAAGAAGCATAAGTAGCCCATGAACCTCTCCCAAGGAGCGATTCCGCAAGGAAATGGGACCAAAACACAGCAAATTAGGCACTACAAACTACACTTATCAAAAACCTAGTGACGATTCGACTTCAAATGCGGATCCTCCTAGTGATTTCGGAAGAGCTCCGTTACCGTTGATCCTTCCTGCGGCTACTCCAGCAGAGCTTCGTTACTATGGACCGGTTCTGCGGCTAATCCGGCAGAGCTTCGCTACTAGACTTGAGCTAGTCGAACACCGGCACCTCGGTAGCGAGTGGGGTGCTCGAAGGTGAGGAGTAGCGTCGATGTCGCTTTTATCGGAACTAGGATCGAGTGGATCGTTTGCCTCGGGTGTCGTAGTGCGAGCCCTTAGGGAGAATGAGGAGGGAGAGAAGAGAGAGTTGAGATGTGTCGAATGAATGAGGCAAAGGGGGGGTATTTATAGGTGTTTTCGGCCCTCGTTGCCCATATGGACGCCTGAGTTGAGGCGCACCAAGACTCAGGCACCTGGGCTTAGGCGCGGGGAGTTAAAGACGCGTAAGGTGAGGCGGTTGGAATTTTGAAGATACGATTTTGATACTTTCCAAAACCGAGAGGGAGAGTATAATACATATCTTAGGGCTTAAGGCTTCCCGTGTTCACTCTAGGGCCGTGAACTTGGTGGCCCTCGGGTGTGCATCCTGAGGTTCACTTGGCGCGGTGCTTACTCGATTTGAGTTTCGGGACCAACTCGGGGTCCCGGTGTCAGAATTGACTCTAATTAGTGTCTATGCGACCGTAACGACACGACTAAGGCTGCCATCATGTTAGTTTAATTTTTTCGAGTAATTTATTTGATCCGTTCTATAGAAAAACTACCTAAAACATCGCGAATTCGCGTTGCGTTGCAGTCCTATCGTCATCGGGTGTTTGTTGGGCACCTCTGCAGCCACCAGGTCCAAATTTGGGTGTCTAGGGAAGCCCCCACTTTGACTGAGGCTTGGACAAGGCAAAATTCAAAGTATTGTCGCCTAGGTCAATCGAAGATTACGACCTGGTGGCTGTACGTTTGGGTCGTTTTGAGTCCATTGGACTGCGGGTTGAGGCTCGCCAGCCATAGCTTAGAAATCATACCTGACGTCTTTGCTTGCGGTTGCTTGCTTGGGCCCGGGCTATTGCTTGTCATCTTGTTCTTCAGTTCTTCATGCTTGAGCACTTTGCCTTTTCGGATTGTTTAGGTTCGTTTAATTTTAAATGTTTTCGTGTTGTAGGTGACGCGTTAAGCGTAAGTGCAAAGAACGCTCATATGTGTTGGCTTCCATTTGAACAAATATTTTTGGGATGCTTGTGAACCCTTGATAACATAAAACGTTCGAGGGCATCAGTCTCCACTCGAGCGGTCGTCTTCGGGATGTCGTGACCCCTTGGGCGAAATAAAGTAAAACAAAAATTTTCGAGGGCATCAGTCTCCGCTCGAACACCTGTCTTTGGGATGCCTCTGACCCCTAGGACAAAACAAAACAAGATAAACTACTCATGGGCGTCAGTCTCCACTCGAGTAGCTGTCTTTCGGGATGCCTCTGACCCCTAAGACAAAACAAAATGAGATGAAACTATTTGAGAGCGTCAGTTTCCACTCGAATAGCTGTCTTTCGGGATGCCTCTGACCCCTAAGACAAAATAAAATGAGATAAAACTATTCGAGGGCGTCAGCTCCACTCGAATAGCTGTCTTTCGGGATGCCTCTAACCCCTAGGACAAAACAAAATGAGATAAACTACTCGAGGGCGTCAGTCTCCACTCAAGTAGCTATCTTTCGAGATGCCTCTGACCCCTACGACAAAGCAAAATGAGATAAACTACTACTCGAGGGTGTGAGTCTCCACTCGAGTAGCTGTCTTTCGGGATGCCTCTGACCCCTAAAACAAAATGAGATAAAACTATTCGAGGACGTCAGTCTCCACTCGAATAGCTGTCTTTCAGGATGCCTCTGACCCCTAGGACAAAACAAAATGAGATACAACTATTCGAGGGCGTCCGTCGCCACTCGAATAGCTGTCTTTTGGGATGCCTATGACCCGTAGGACAAAATAAACCATTCGAGGGCGTCGGTCTCCTCTCGAATGAAAAATGCTGTGGAGGTATCAGACTCCTTCGAGAGCGTTGGTATCTACTCGAAAAATTGCTGTGGAGGTTTTAGACTCCTTCGAGGGCGTTGGTATCCACTCGAAAAATTGCTGTGGAGGTTTCAGACTCCTTCGAGGGCGTTGGTATCCACTCGAAAAAATTGTTGTGGAGGTTTCATACTCCTTCGAGGGCGTTCGTATCCACTCGAAAAATTGCTGTGGAGGTTTCAGACTCCTTCGAGGGCGTTGGTATCCACTCGAAAAATTGGTGAGGAGGTTTCAGACTCCTTCGAGGGCGTTAGTATCCACTCGAAAAATTGTTGTTTGTTTATTTGTCTTAGTTAAGTGTTTTTTGTTTTGTGAGTTTGTCTTATTTTGTTCAGGTTTGTTCTTGCTTTGTTTTGGTTTGTTATGCATTTGAGATTTGTTTAGAGTTTGTTTAGATTAGTTCGGTTTAGATTGTTTTGTTATGCGTTCGGGTGCAGTGTTCGAGTTAAGTGCGGCTCTTATGCTTGTTTTATTATCGAGCGTGTTTTGTCGATGTCGATTAGTAATTGTTCCATTATTGCTATTTTGTTTGTCTTAAAAGGTACGTGTTTTATGTGTATCGAACTTTGAGCCTCGTTTGTTTCTGTTTTAGTCTGTACTTGGCTGCTCAGACTCGCACCAATCAGCGCCCTAAGACTCAGGCGCCTAGCCCCCAGCGCATTAGGACTCGGGCGCGTCACTTGGGGCGGTCGGATTCTTGCGGACCGGGTTTGTTTAAGTTGGCGAAGGTTGGGTCGATTTGTTCATTCGTCTCACAAACCAAACGCGTCACCCCTTTTGCCCTAAATCGCCTTCTCAACTTTTCTTGCCAATTTTCGTCTCGATTTCCATCGTACGCGACAATGTCAACTCCGGGTAAGCGTTCTTTACTTGTTTATTGTCGGTTTTGTTTGATTTGATTGATTATGAGCTTGTTTTGTTGAAAACCCTAGAAAATCGATTTGGGTGTTTTCGATTTACTAAGTTTCGATGCATGTGCTTAATCTCATTGTTAAATTAGGGTCGATTAGAGCTTGTTAGTGTAGTTATAAGTTCGATAGATGTTTTCGAGGTACGACAATGGCTCCCTATGGAAATGTGTTTGGAATGCTAGGGTTAGGGACCATTTTCCCGACTATTCCCGTATTTGTTTTGTGTAATCTTGCTAAAATAGCGTTTGTGAGGATGTGGGTAGCTCCCTTGTCGATTTTTATGGGCTAGGATGGCTCTTAGGACTCTCCGTGAGGTTTTGTGTGTCTTAAGACGGACCAAAAGGTGTCATAACGATGCCAGATTTTCCCGAAACCACTTCCATCGTGACCGGGATCGAAAATGGGTGCTAGCAACCCTTTCGGAAATTCGATATCCTTATCCGAAATTTTGACCCTATTTTGACCTGTTTAAGCTGCTTTAGCCCGACCCGAGGCACAAATTTTTCATTTTTTTGGTTTGATTTTGTAGTTGGAGGTAACACCGAGCGTCCTGAGGGAGCTCCTAGTGGTGAGACTGCCGGGACGAGTTCACAGGCTCCCCGAGGGATTTTCAGTAGATGACGGAGTATCTTGTCTCAGCTTCGCGACCCCGAGGCCACTAATAGGGCTGATTTTGATAGAGTGAGGAAATGCAGGCTTTCGGAGACTGTTTCTAGGAGGGCTCATGTTTCGGTTCCTGTACCGGAGGATGAGGAGATTGGTTACGAGGATCCCGAGTGGGCTCAGGACTTGGAAGGTCATCAGCTGCTGTTTCACCTTGACCTTCACATTTCTCACCGCATCGTCCGGGGTTTGGTGACTGTCCTATTTGTGCTTATTAGTTATGTCTTAGATTTTTGGCTTTGGCTAGGTTAGGTTTGTTTTGTTTATACTTGTATTGCTTTGGCTTGCAGTCGCCCGGTCCGATGAGGACTTTCTCGGGCTTTACTACGTGTCTCGAGATTTACTTTCAGAAGTTGACCCCCACGGTAAAGGGAATTATCGCGAGGACTGCTCTAGGTCCCGTGGTCGAGCAGTGAGCCCGATTGGTGGGTTGCAAGACTAAGTGCAACCTTATGGTGATTAGAGCGATGATAGATCTCTTCCATGATACTACCTCGACCTTCCACATGGGTTTTGGGGAGGTCGGGATGACCCTAGAGGATTTTGGGATGATTACCGGTTTGCCCTGGGTGCCAGATAGGATTAGGTGGGCCACTAAAGGCCCTAGGCTAGGTAGCGATGAGGTGCGGGGCCTCATCGGGGATTGTTTGAAGCGTGAGGCATTTAGTGCACCTCATGCTCTGGTGAGGTCGTACATCACCGATCACTTCGAGCGGGTGGCGGTGTTAGAGGGTCGAGAACCCAACACACCGGAGCAGGATGGCCAGTTGTGGTTGTGATACCTCCTAGGGTCGACCCACTTCACGGATAAAGGCGAGAGGTTTAACACTAGGATTTTGCCTCTCCTAGCTGAGTCAGCTAGGACGTTACGATTGGGTGACCGCATCTTTCGCGGAGATGACTCGCTGCCTGCAAGTCACGGTGAGGCCGTTGGCGATAGAGTCGGCCTCAACTGTGCCCATTGTGGGTCCGGGCCTTATACTGGAGGTTAGTTACTATTCTTACTCTTGTATCTCAAGTTCTGCTTAGTTTTGGCTTAGTTTTGCTAAATGTATTTTGGGATTTCGCAGGCCTGGTTCTATTCCTATTTTCCCTGCCTTGCACCTAAGACGGTGCGAGTTCACCCGAAGAGATTCCCGGCGGGGATCGAGTGGAGGCTGGCTCAGCCTAAGAGTACAACCAGCCACTACCCGTCGGAGAATGCGCTGGTCAACCAGCTACGCCTCAGGGATGTAAGTTTTCTTTTATGTCTTATTTGATTTAGTAACCCCCAAGGTTTAGGATTTATTGAGGTGTTGGTTTTATTTGTGTAGTTTGTGGCCCCCTCTTGGGCCGATTATGAGGGCGTGCCGGAGCATGTGGCCACGGAGCTGAGGCCTCATAGTTAAAGGAAAATGCTTCTTCCTGCGTTGTTTCGCCCAGTTTGGTATCTGGGCGAGGGGTTGGTGCGTCAGTGCCTACATGACGATTTCAGGGTGCCGGTTGATCCTCCCCGAACCATGTTCAGACCACCGACCACCGCAGAGGTCCTCGAGGATAGGGACGGAGAAATAGGCGATGTGCTCTTTGTGCCTGGTACGTTTTATCTATCTTACGTCACCCGACTGCTAGCTTCGTACCGCCTCGTGGTAATGTTCTAATTTTTGATTCTAAGTTTTGTTTTGCGGTTTATTGTTTCCTTGCCCTCTGACTGACCAATCTGTTGCTTTCTCAGCTGGCCAATCCGGCTGACGAAATCCAGCCCCCAGATTTTCCCCTGACGCTGCTTCGGATGGATGCGGCTGGGATACCCTTCACCGAGCCTCTCCCCCCGTGTTCTGTCAACGAGATGGATGCCGGGATATAGTGGCGTGATCGGGTGTACCGGGTGAGTTTTGGCTTTCATTCTTTGTTTGGGTCTTAAGAATTAGGGCCAGTTTGCCTAACTTCTATGGTTTCATCTCTCAGGTTTCCTCAACTTGCCATCAGCGGTTGTGGCAGGCCACCAACTGTTTCCGGGTCTATGCTTTGAGGGTTTCCCGTGACACTTTGGGGCCTCGATCGGTAAGTCTGCGTGACTAGGGTGGTTTTCTAGGCTGCTTGTGTGTTTTTCTTATGTTTAAGTGTATTTGTAGGATGTCTAGGATATGGTGGGGCAGCTGGAGACTCGGGTGACCGAGCTCGAGGCGAAGGCGGCTAAGGCGCAACAGCTCCTGTAATCCCGGGCCGACGAGATCGCCTTTCTTAAGAAGGTGATGGCTCGGTCTCAGGGCGAGACCTCCGTACAGGGTGAAGCTAGGCATCGGATCGAGAGGGAGGCTGAGGCTACGGGTGCTACCGAGGAGATTGGAGGAGTCCCCGAGACGGCTACCTTAGAAATGCTGTCGGGGATGGATGGTAGTGAGTCTCCTCTTCTAGACTTGGAGGATCTAGGTTTAAATGACAACCTTTGTGAGCTCGTGATAGCCATTGGTGCGGCTTCTAGGGGTCCTCCCTAGCCTCGATTTGTGTATGAATTTGTATATGTTGTATACTTTCTTGAAATTTTTAGTGTTTGAATTAGTTGGATTAGTCTTGTGTTTTTGTTTGGCGAATTGTTTACCTAGATTGATAAGTAATCACTTTTGCGTTCATTCATTTGCGATCTGACCTAGTTTAGGGTGCGTTGGCGTTGCACAGAAGTACAAAAAAACAGTTCCTTTTGGATGTTTTGAAATGCGTTAGTTTGAGCCGGGAATCGGATCAGATAGTATGTCGATTAAAATGTTCTGACTCGAGATGGACGAGATGTAAAATGTTAACGTAAAATATTAACGTGTTCTGACCGAGTGTATTAGGAAATGCGTGTAGTCGTTTTGACATTCACAATGAAGTCGAAGTTAAAATTCGGGCGACTTTTGAAAAAAAAAGTTAGACCACTTTTTGCATACTCATCATATTGCCTTATTAGGCTACAAACGCGATTTGATGATAACCGTTAACAGGCTACAACTCGCCTAGGTGGGGTAGCTTACCCACCTAAAAAAAAGCCTAAGTCTCGTGCGTCCGACGGGTGAACTCGCGTTCCTGTGGTCCCTGCATGGGTACTTCGGCTTTTGGAGCGGGTTTTAGCGGCTTCGGGAGGTCGTTCCCGATGTCCGAGGTGTCATGCAGTAGCCACGGTTATAATGCGGGATCGGTGTTTCTACCTTTGGGGTTGCTCTAGATGCTGCCTGCCTAGATATGGGCGCCTGGGCTAAGGCACCCGGGTTCTGGGTCGCCTGGGCTCGGGCGGCTGGAGATTTGGGCGCCTGGGCCAGGGCGGTTCGGGTCCGGGTTATGGAAATTTTCGTTGTTTCCTAATTCTTGTGGGATTAGGGCTATATATATGGGTTGTGGGTGCTCGTTTTAGACATGCTAGAATATCCATAGGGTCTAGAACATCCATATTTAGGGTCATGTCGGGTTTCGGGAATATTTTAACCGAGGGGGCTGGTTCTCTTAAGAAATGTGACCCCGAGGTTTGTTCAAATGATGGTTTGTCAACGCTTGTTGCGCTAAGTCGAGTAAAGATACAAGATGACTTCTTATTGGCATGTTCCAAGTTCTGGGACTCGAAAAGCCATGTTTTTGCTTTTCCCGGGGGTAAAATTTTTCCTTTGCTCGAAGAGATAGATGCTATAGGTGGGTGGAGTTCGGTTCGACCTTGTGTGCGTTATGGGGATGATGCTTACGTGGAGCGATTTTACCACTTTTTGGACCTTTCTTTATTGGAGGAGGCTAAAGGTTACTTTGGTAGGGATGGCATTAACTTAGAGTTGCTTTCTAGGACATTCTCACAGGTTGGTTCTCACCATGTTTCGGCCTTAGCGTGTAGGCGTGCTTTTAATGTCGCAATGGCTTGTTATTATCTTTTTGAGGATGCGATGGCGCGTGAAGGTTGGGGTAACCCTCGACTTTTGGATGTGGTGATGGGAATGGAACATGGACGATCACCCTCTTTGCTTATTTTGGGTGGAGCTTATTCTAGGTCTTAATGCTCGTGCTCGACTCCACAAGACATCTTTTCAGGGTTCCAAGATCATTTTACAGGTGTTTTTTGGTGCTATGTTTCTCTGTAGCTTGGTTTTCTTTGTTTTGCTTTTGTGGTTGCTTTGGTTTGGAGGTGTGATGTTTTGTCGTGTTTTGTACAGGTTTGGTTACAGGAGCAGCTTAATTGGTTTGGTCGACCCTCCCCGGGGCATCAAAGGTTATAACTATAGGGGTTTCACGGGCCGGAAGACGGTGCAGGTGTGAAGCAAAGGTCACAAGGAAAAGGATTGGCTTTCCTATTTGGCTAAAGGGGATGTGGTCATCAGGTGGTTCATCCCATGGTGGAATATTAGTGAGCGTACCGGGTTTCCATTTTCGTCTTCGACCGAGGCTTTGTTAATACTATCCATGAGGGATCAAATTTATATTTACCCGGGAATGTTGTCAAATCAAATGGGTGTTAAACCTTCCATTCCAAAAGATGCTAATGTTACCCCTAGTTCTGACCCATGGACAGAGGATTTGCTTAGGGAATTTAGGGCGTCTTGGGAACAAAGCTTCTTGCGTCTCGTTGTTCGATCGACCGACAATGCTTCCGTCCGGCGGAGGGTTTGTGAACACCCATCAGGACAGAGCAACTTAAAAGTTAGGAAGACAGCACCGCTAAGAGTTGAGGAGGTGACTCAAAGGACTGTCACTAAGTGCCTGTCCAAAGACAGTATTACCGATCCTAGTTTCGTCAGTTCATCTAAGCGGGCCAAGACTAATGAGACCCATATTGAAAATGTGGAAGAGGAAGGAGAGTGGGATTGGCTGGGCTGGCCTTTGGCTAGGGCGGTAGAAGCTTGTATTCCGAAGATCGAGGATGAGAAGCACAAGCGGGTTCACCCGAATGGCAAAGGGAAGAAAAGGTTGGACCGGTAGAGCTCAGCCATTTTGTATTATGTATTATTAGTTGATATTATGTGGCGTATTAGTACTAGTTTTTGTGGAGTTTTGACACGTTGTTGATTTTCGGAATATCTGAGTTTCAGATGCTTGATGTAAATGCCTCGACAAAGGCTTGATTTAACCAAATTTTATTATTAATGAGAAGCACATTGTTATTATTTTTTTTTTCTTTTTTTTTTTGTGGTGGCTCGCAACTCGATTCTTCATTTTACATGGAGCGCCCTTTCGGGTTTTCACTCCGTCCTCTGCTCACCCTTTTTGTTTTTTTTTCGTTTTCTTTTTTTTTGCTTCTTTTGTTTTTTTTGTTTTCTTTTTTTTGCTTTTTTTTACGGCTCGCAACTCGATTCTTCATTTTGCCCGGAGCGCCCTTTCGGGTTTTCACCCCATCCTCGGCTCGTCATTTTTTTTGACGACGGCTCGCAACTCGTATCTTCATTTTGCCCGGGGCGCCCTTTCGGGTTTTCACCCCGTCCTCGGCTCGTCGTTTGTGCTTTGTCATTTTTAAATCACTCATTGGTCGGGTCGTGGGGAGAGTCCCAGTTTGTACATGAATCGAGTAATCGATTTTTTTTATTTGTTTGGTTGTACCCGGAGAAGTATTGCCTACGTATCCGCTTTTAGACGGAATCAAACCATGTTCGTAGTTCTTTATAGGTGTAAGTGATTTTGCTTTAGACTCGTTATGCCAATTATCGATGTGAGGTGTTGAGAGTGTATTCACCCTAGATAAAGAACTAAGGTGGAGTGGTTGGGTATGACCCCTTGGAAGTGACAATTACCGAGATATCGTGTTTGGGTCAGGGTGACTAGTTTGGGATGGTTTTGGAATGTGGAGCTAGGTTGTAAGTGGTTTCGATAAATCAAAATCTGGAGTTGATTTTGTGGAGTTAAGGCTATGGGGTTACGGTTTTGTGATGTGGTAGGAAAGGGGAAGCAGCGCAAAAATGACTCAGACTTCAATCGGGTGAGATGTAAATTACGTGGGATCTGATTTCCATGTCTGGCCCTTACAGTTGGGATTATCTTATTGAGCTTGAATCCTCAAAATTCCGGACTGTCTCCTAACAAGTGTCTCGGGAAGGTCTTAAGGGTTGTAATGTAGGGAGGCTAGTATTTGGGTGCTAGTTGACTGGTCTGTTCATTTCTTTCCTTTTCCTTTTCCTTTTTCCTTTTTTTTGCTTTTTGTTCGGACATTGCATTTGAAGTCGAGTTGAAGGATTGTGGGTTTCATTTTGACCGTTGAGTTTGGTCTTGATCGTTGAATTGGGCCGGTTTAGTTTGACTTGGCCTTGGTTTCATTTTTCCTTTGGCTCCTTTTGGCCATTTCAGACTTCTTTTTCTTTTTGTCAGACTAGCACTTATGGTAGGAATTGGTCGGTCTTTATTTGAGGGATATTTATTGTGGGAAATAATTTTGCCTTCCGTCTTTGATCACAAGCTAAGAGACTATCTCGATTTGTCTTAGAATTCGGGAATGCTCATTCTAAGGGATAGTTTGTGTCTTTCTATACCAGATATGGAATAGGTAAAAAAGAACACGGGATCTCAGTTCTTGTAATTCCTCGTTGTTTCGAGGTATGTTTGATTGTTATCGATAAATGGCATAGTAGCAAGAAAGTGCATTATTAAATCAAGCGATTGTCGAGGTGCATTATAAAGGAAGAAAATTTTATTTCTTTTTATTGATAGTAATAAGCGGGCTATGCGCCTGAGATATTGTTTTCGGGGAGGTGGAGGACAGATCCCCTCGCACCTCCTGACTCGATGTAAAAATAAAAGACATTTGTTATACTATTAGGTCTAGGCCCTAAGACGAACTAGACTCTGACTCGGACACAGATTTACTCGTCTTGGCCGACGCCCGTGCGTTGTCGGGATCTTCCTTGATATTCAGGACATTCTCCTCTATAGGGTCGAGGTGGGAACAATCGATGGCGTCGTCGAAGACTGTGAATGCTAAAGGGGTTTGTGGTATTGTTTGGTTTCTCGGGTGGAGGGAGAGGAATCGTCCCGTTTTCGATCATGTCTTGTATGACGTGTTTAAGTCGAAAACAAGATTCAGTGTTATGATCATTGCCACGATGGAAATGGCAATATTTATTCGAATCCCATGACTTTGCCCTTTTGTCTGCGGGTGGGTCCGCAGTAGGACCTATGGGCTCGAGCTTCCCTTGCTCGACCAGATGCTTGAGAGCTTCGGTATAGGAAGAATTGATTGGGGTGAATTCCCTAAGTGACCTTTATACTTTGTTGGATGCGGTTTTATAAGGTCTTGAGGTTTTTCCCGTATCGACTTTAGGAAGTTTTGATCGGGCAGAGCGTTGGGATGCTCTGTCCTCGGTAGGTTCTTGGGCATGGTAATCGCTTGGATTAGCGTTTGCTTCGCTTTCTGGGTCTCTAATCTCAAGGAAATTGAGGCGGTTATCGATGTAATGAACGGAGAAATATTTATTCGAATCCCATGACTTTGCCCTTTTGTCTGCGGGTGGGTCCGCAGTAGGACCTATGGGCTCGAGCTTCCCTTGCTCGACCAGATGCTTGAGAGCTTCGGTATAGGAAGAATTGATTGGGGTGAATTCCCTAAGTGACCTTTATACTTTGTTGGATGCGGTTTTATAAGGTCTTGAGGTTTTTCCCGTATCGACTTTAGGAAGTTTTGATCGGGCAGAGCGTTGGGATGCTCTGTCCTCGGTAGGTTCTTGGGCATGGTAATCGCTTGGATTAGCGTTTGCTTCGCTTTCTGGGTCTCTAATCTCAAGGAAATTGAGGCGGTTATCGATGTAATGAACGGAGAAAGTCAAACGGGTTACCGAAGTATGGATGTTGCGAACCAATTTGGTTAGGGTATTGACATCGTTGCGGATGCTTTCGGTGGCGCTTGAATCTACTGACATGTTGGGGAGTGATTCTAGTGGGAAAGGATCAAAAGGTCAGATCGGATCCACCGGATGACTTAGAGAGTCGAGGAATGCTCCTAGTAGAGCGACACGGGAAATGAGACCCTTGATTTGCGCGTGTGTGCGGTCACTGGCTTAGGGACTCAAGTGCTTTAGACTTTTGGTGTATTCGGCGAAACGCCTAACAAATTTTAGGTCTCTGTAACGAGACGATTTGACACAAACCTCGGAGGTGAGGTTTAAAGAGGACTTCTAGGAATGAGACGTCCCGAAATATAAGACCTCGAGTAGAGGTGATCCTAGTAACTAACACAGACAGTTAATCACACGGTTGTAGGACGTAAGAAGTTGATCGCGATCCCGGCTCAGGATCAAAGAGTTTTGATATGTTGTTTTTTTTAAAACGGTCGCGCTTTTGCAAAGGAAGTTTTTTTTCCGAAATGGACGATTTGTAAAGTTGGGGTGACGATGGTCTGGTGACATTGTTTGTGATGCGAAAGTGTGTTGTTACGCGTGCGCCGGGAATCCGACGATAGCAAAAGTCTAAATGACGTTTTTTAAAAGAAGCACAGTTCTTAAGGGAACCGGTTTTGAAAATGATGACGTGGTGCTTTTATCGAAACTACTATTAATTAGTCAGTTCGACGTTAAGGGTGTAGGCAGAACGTGATGTCTGGTGACGGTGTTTTGAAAACGTGACCAAGTTTTATTACTGAGTTTAGGTAACAAAGATAATTTTTATAAAGCCTCTTTTTTTATGTGCGGTCACATTTGTCCATCCTTAGTATTTTGATGGTGGTGACGGTGTGTAAGAATGATGTTTTGTGAATGTGACTGTTTCGCATTCCTTGGCTTCATTAACTGAAGATTCGGTCGTGTTAACGGTATGTGGGTAAAAAACTTTTCTTTTCGTTTGGAAAATAGAAGCTGTAACCGTTTGGGGTACCTCGATCCCATTGATCGGGAGTTTCGGTAGTATTAACGGTACTCGTTGTTGACGGGTTTTACTTTGGCCAAGGTGATGGCACTAAATTATTTTTTTTGGAGTGGTGAGTGCAAATTTTGCCATGATAACGACATCTAAAAAATGTTTTTTTTCTTTTTTAGAAATCACGATTTGACTGGAGTATCGGCGTTTAAATGGTCGTTTTGAAAGGAGGAGGTATTTTTCGAAAATGGAATTGGGTGCTGTTGAATATGTTGGCGTGGTTGAATCCAGATTTTTAGTGTTTTATTTAGGTTATTTGCAAACACGCTACACATAACTAGGACTGCATAAACTCATGCAGGATGCAGACACAGGAAGGTTAGGGTAGGCTACCGCCCAAGAATAATCTTTACTTAGTGTTGACACCCGCATTTTGCCTGCTAGTGTCTATAGCAATTCCCGACAAAACACCCGATGATGATCAGACGCAAACGTGACTTAGTACACTCGAATATGGGCTCGCAATCAATAAGATCCGACGTGGACATTTAGTGGAGTACAAATCTCTCAAAACCAACCTCAAATTCAGGCCCAGTGGGTCGTTCCGAGTAAAATGAGACTAATTTGAGCAAAAACCGACACCAAAAAAAAACCGTCTTTTGGCGATCGGGTCAAAACCCGGTCAAAGACGAATCCGACACAAAAATCGACCAAGTTCGCTTCTAGAAGCTTGCGTCTGAACACAATCCCTAAAAAATCAAAAGGGTCAATCATTTCCTAAAATGGCTCGCCACCCTTATCCACTCGATCGAGTGGATTGACCCACTCGGTCGAGTGGAGCCTCAATTTCCGGAACAGACCCGTTTTCAAAGGCACTCGATCGAGTGCACTAGGGCCACTCAATCGAGTGACGACCCTAGGTCGAGGGGTAAAATCTATAAATACCCCCCTTGTGCTATTCATTTGAACAAGAATTTCGGAATGCAATTCCACCCTACATTTCTACCCTAATTCACCTATACTCTCTATACTACAACCCTAAGAAATACTACACAAAAGCCGAGTCATTTTGTCCCTCGAAAAACCGACAAAGCCATCTATACAAACACACACACCATAACTCGACTACATCCTCGATACTCCCGCGTTCCCGTCGCTATTACGAGTCCATTGCCGAGGCCATTTTAAGCATGTATGTTGAGGGTGTCATAAACCCCATCTCGATCTTTACTATCTCGTTTTTTATCGTTTTGTAACTATATTATAACTATACTAGTGGTGTATGTTTTAGATCTTTTATTAATTGCTAATTCATTATTTAAAAAAATTGTGGGTTGAGCTGAACATACACTAGGAGCAAAACTCACATTTTCGCAGGACATGGTCGGAAATTCTTTTGAATTGACAACTTCATATGTACAAACCAACAATTTAGTAAACTTTTGATTCATTTTATTGAAACTCGAATATGATAAGATTTTTACGCATTTTAGGGAATCTCACAAAGGAAACACGACCTATTAGCAAGAACTTTACCATACCTATGCACAATTCTTCCAAACTACAGGTATATCTCTCATTCTTGTGCTTTCAAGGTTTGTTTTTTTACTTTTCTACATCTCTAATGTTCACTGTTGATTGTTGGTGCCATTTTCAACTGAGCATATAACTTCCTTTCACGTGACTTGTTTTCGGATTACTGGTAATACTTCTAGGGATGATCATGTATGTATATAATTTGCAGCCTTTTGCCTGTTCTTCCTACATTGAAGTTGGATTGGAGAAGAATACTCAATCAAATAAAATGAAATAGTGATATAATAATGGAAAATGTCCTAGGGGGTAATTTGTTTGGGGCAGCGGTTAAAAATAAATGCCCCTGCAGCTCGGGGCGGCGTATAGCTAAAGCACATGAGCTCAGCTCATAACTAAACTCGATCAGCTAATTCTACCAACTCCAAATCAATATTCCGTACTACTATGTACTATTTTATTCATTTAACATTTAAAAAATTATTGATTTTAATACAAAATTGAAAGTGTTGTTATCCTTCTATATCCCTTTGTAAGTTTTTTTTATGATGGTTTTCTATCCAAATGTCGTTGTTCTGATTTGAAGACTACGATAACTATAACTCTCTCTACAACTATAACTGCTTCGATTCCATGGGTACGAAATACTGAGTAGTACATTTCTTTACGGATTTATTTGTTTATTCTTGGAGTATTGTTATTTTGGTTTGGATTTTAGATCAATTGGAAGCATTCCAGAAGTTAGAAGTTCAAGCTGATTCTAAAGGGAAAGACATTTAGTTTAAAACAGTCCCGAAGGTGAAGTTGTTCGCCCAAGGGTGTCCTGGAAGTACGTGCTATGAAGTTTAATATGCTTGTCAAAACCTATGAGTTCATTATGTTTGAGCGTTCAAAACTACTTATTTATTGAGCGAATGCTTGTTTTCTCTCGTCTCTGCTGAATTTAATAATTCATGTTGCTTGTTTTTTTGTAAATCATGCAGGCCCTTAACACATTCAACACAGCCGTAGTTTCTCCAATCTACTATGTCATGTTCACTTCATTTGCGATATTGGCTAGCGTGATCATGTTTAAGGTACAATTTATGCTAGACTGTATATTCAAGTTGATAAAGTTTTACGATACTAAATTGTATATTAAGGTTGATAAATTTTGCAATTGAAGATGAAGCTGAGCGTATATATAAAGATGGACGTGGATTGCTTGCGGACGGTATATTACCACGAATAGTAAGAAGATTACACTATGTATGATGTGTATGATGATGATATATGGTGTAATTTTTGGTTTTTTATCAATAAAGATATTGTATTTTCAATTTTAATCAATTAATTTGTAAGTATGTATATATATTGTTGACATGCGTTGGATATCTTTGAGTATATAGTATTGTTAATTTGTTATGGATTTGAATATGATTTTTTTTTGAAAACAAATTACCACCTTTGGAACCGGTTGTAAACTACAGGAGGTTCCAATGGATCACCTTTGGAACCAATTGTGAATTACAACAGGTTCCAATGGTACACCCTATGGAACCGGTCGTGAATCACAATAGGTTCCAATGGGACACCTTTGGAACCGGTTGTCAAATACAACAGGTTCCAATGGTATGTTCTATGGAACCGGTTGTAAATTACAACAGGCTTCAATGTGATACATTTGGAACCGGTTGTGATTACATTAGGTTCCAATGGTATACCCTTTGGAATCGGTTCCATCAACAACCGGTTCCAATGGTCATCTTTGGAACCTTCCTACAACCAGTTCTAAAGCTCCGGACCAAAGGAATATGTGGCAGTAGAACCTATGAAAAAAGGTTCCAAAGGGTAGTTTACAACCGGTTCCAATGGATAGTTTTCTACTAGTGAACCCTATTTTTACCCGGGCCGGTACTGGTGACCGACGTCCCACTATACCATGATGTACTCCAATATGGATATGTCAAGGTGTTTATAGTCGATTCGTATGGGTTTCGTGTCATGTTCTAAGCTCAACTCGACTTAGAGAGTCCGTCCCGATTCACGGATAGGCTATGTGCACTGGTATAGACCCTTTATAGACCGACCGAGACTTAGTGTAGAGCATACATGGTGTCGTTATTATGCTTGCGTGACTATGTGCTACTTGGTTTCTAAGGTCGTTTTTAAAAAACCGTCATTTCAAAAAATGCATCTTTTCAAAAATATTCAATTTTCAAAAAATCGGAACGCTCCCGAAATTAAGACTTAAAAGTTTACTCAAAACAAGCCTATTTTCTACCCGGCATGCTACCCATTTCAAAATTCGAATTCCCGATCCACCATTCGATTTTCGAATTTTCAAAATTCAATTTCGATTTTAAAATTTTCGAGATGCCATTCGCAATTTTCAAATTTTCGAAATGCCATTTTCGATTTTCAAAATTTCCGAGATGTCATTTTCAATTTTCAAATCTTCGAGATGCCGTTTTCGATTTTCAAATCTTCGGGATCCCGTTTTCATTTTTTCAAATTATCGGAAATTCTTTTTTTCGATATTCAAATTTGAAAATTCCAATTTTTCAATTTTTCAAAATCCGGAAAGCTACCGAATTTAGGATTTATGATTTTACTCAAAATAGCCTATTTCTAGCCGTTATGCTACCCATTTCAAAACTCAAAATATTTTCGAAACTTCAAAAACCGCGGACCGATAACACGTTTCCGATTTTCGAAAAATCGTGCCATCCGCCGGTTTTTCCGGAGTTTCTAAAAAAAAATTCCTTTTCAAAACTTTCCTCTTCTTAGGACTTCCGTATTTAGCAGTGTCGGGTCTTGTCGTAAGTCGTCGAAAGTCTTTAGCATCGAAACTTCATCGATCTTACATCGCGGGTTTCCCCCTATCCCAGTCCGCCTTATTTGACTAAGGCATGGCCCACCTACGTAGGACATACTCCTACAAGGGAAGGCCCATTTACACAATCGAGTCCAAAGTCTAGGGAATATCACATGTGGACCTTCCTTCGAACAGGACTCGGCCGACCCGCCGAATCCTAAGGGAGGCCTACCTTTCACGAGTCACCCGTCTAGGTGTCCTTTCCGAGTCATTTTCTTTTCATGCTTTTCCTCATTCGGGGGCTACCCTTCAGCAGAGCGATCAATCACATTTGCTCTAAGGGTCATGTCTTACACGTGTCTCACGTACCCCACTTTCGAGTCACTTAGATGTCACACCATCTGAGTCCTATATGAGTCTTTAGTCTCACTTGGGGGCTATTCTCCGACGGAGCGATTAATCACAGTCACTCCGAGAATCGTACCCTACACATTTGTCTTAAAAGAGTCTAACCCGGGTCAAACTGGAGTCGTCTCTCCTCCCGCGCTATTTTCTATGCCTTGGTGAAATTTAGTTCCGAAGCAACTTTAATGATTACGCGGTATTCTTACAGACAGGCCACCGGTAAGTAGACGCCAAAAAATGCAAGAAACTTTGGACCAATTGGCAGCCTCCCTTTCTAAGCTTGAAACCCAATTGACGGCTAACAAGATCGTCCAAACAACCTTTGCCACCCGTTTGAGTGCCATGGATAAAGGGACTTCTAATGCTGGATCTGAACCCACTGGGCCCATAGATGAACTGTTCAGCGCCGTTCGCAAGCTTGAAGAACAGGTCCATTTGTCTACAAACAACACAATCCATTTGGAAAATGCTCGCTCCTACTCGCCTCTGGATGACGAGCTACCCGCCAACCTCAACCTTACGGGAATACCGATGTTTGAGGGTACTAAAGACCCGGTCCATCACATTCGGGCTTTCAAAGAATTTATGGCTGACAAGGAGGTGAAATCCACCATGTTCAAGCACTTGTTTGCTTCCTCCCTCGAGAAGCACTCGAAAGCCTGGTACTACAGGCTCGATACCAAGAAGTACAAGACTTGGGATGATGTGGCAACAGAGTTCGCTCGAAATTAGGCCGATAATACCGAGATCCAGACTACGATGCGTACTCTGGAGGTTATGGCTTAAGAGCCCAAAGAAGGCTTCACCAAATACCTTCAAAGGTGGAGGGCCGAAAGTGTGAAGTTGGTAGACAAGCCCAACGAGAAGACTCTAGTGGAGGCATTCATCAACAACCTCCTACCTTCTTACCGCGTCCATCTTAGGTATGCCGGTATTTCAAACTTTGCGGTGCTTATCGAAATGGGCATTAGGATTGAAGACGATCTTCGACATAATGAAGATCTGGGTGAAGCTTCTACTAAAGGCTATACTGGACATCAACTTGAGTCCTTAGAAGCCGACGACTAATGATAACATCATCCGAGAGTCTATATTTGATTTAAGTCTGAGTCTGAGTCTGAGTCTAGAATGTTCTATTTCAAAGTCAAAGTCAGAGTCAGAATCAGTTGTTTTCTGTCCTCTTTTATCAAAATTCAATAAAATCAGCTTTTCTATTTCTCATATACTTTCCTTATGTGTTTCCGAGAACGTGATGAACACCGTCATACACTGTGAGCACACGCACGTGACTATTATAGGCACCTCTATAATGACTGGAGGAAACCGAGCCCGTGTTTTCCTTTACCTGTTCCATGTCTGACATAGAAAGTCACATAACTACCCTTAGCAGGAGCGGTATTGAATCCTATGACAAATCTTGGTGGTCTCCTAGTTTGGGTTCAAGACGGGAGGCAAGCCCATTTCCCACAATAAACACCCATCCAATAAGACTTACCAATCCCTACCTTAGGTGTTAGTCTGACCAACAAAAAAAGGAAAAAAAGCTGGACAAAAAAAAAAATCAGAAGTCCAAGAAAAAGCAAAAGGCCAAAACAAAAAAGCAGGCCGTAAAAAAAAATCAAATCAAATACACATGACCGAGGTTAAACGGTCAACCCAAACGAAGAATCCCATGACCGGGGCTAAGAAGTCAACCAACTAAAAAATATTATTCGAAAACCCATGACCGTAGTTAACGGTCAACTCAAGTGAAACGGTCAATTAAAAATTATCAAAACCCATACCATCCAATAGGGGAGTGATAATCAAGTTGGTCAGCTAACACCACACTCAGCCTTCCCACATTACAACCCTCAAGACCTTCCCGAGACCTAGGCTAGAGACAGCCCGAATTTTGAGGATTCAAGCTCCATAGGATACCCCTAACCATTAGGGCCAGACATGGAAACCAGATCTCGCATTATCAAACCTATCCCGATCAAAGTTCGAGCCATTTTTGCTCGCCTTCCCCCTTGCACAACAACTACAACACAACACAGCACGACATAACAAAATTCACAATCACCATACAAAGACCCGAGATCAAAACTCGTCAAAGACCCGAGATCAAAACTCGTCAAAGACCCGAGATTAAAACTCGTCAAAGACCCGAGATCAAAACTCGTCAAAGACCCGAGAGCAAAACTCGTCAAATCCCATCCCAATTCTTCTCATCCAAACCAGTTACCAGCCCCAAACACGGGAACTCAACCTGCGGTCGGCATAGAACATGCCCAAATAGTTCACACCACCTCTGGGGGCCACCCCAAAGAACGCTCACAGTCACAGGATCAACATCATAACCATTCTAGCCCTCTGATCAAGACATCATTGGGAATGCACCTAGCCTACACCGTCAATATGGCTAGTTACACACAAAGTCCTATTAGACTAGGCACCATAATATATCTTTCAATTCACTGAACTACGGCTTGGTTTGATTTCACTACACGTGGATACGTAGGCAGCCTTTCAACAGAGGCACAACCACCCACATTGACACACATTCAAAAATCACCATCATTCCGGTCACGACACTGTCATGTTCTCAGCAGCTAGCTTTGTCATCCTAGGGGCTTCTCCTAGGCAGAAGTTCTCCATCCACTCACATAATCCAAAGACTTTCAAAATCTAGCCACCTTTACGTAGTATGTCCTAGTACTCGGCTTAGTCGAAGACAAGAATCTGTTAGGGACTCGAGGTGACACCCACCTTGGGAATATACCCCGAAACCAAAAACATCGAAAAAGAGCACTAGACTACAACAGTCTCATTACAGACTACTGCAATCCCTCTATAGCACATCTTCCCCATTTCGATGTTCGACCATGTTACCACTCGCCTAGGCTACGGAATATCGCAACTTAAGAGTCTTGTTAGGTGGCCCACCCTCCTAACAAGTCACGGTCTAACCCCTCGAGAGTCCAGACATGTCTGGTCACGTCCAGATTCGAGTATGTCGGTAGGCCTCTCTCTTCAAATTCTCATTTTGAAATTTAATCCTTTTCGACAAGGTCAAATTTCAGTCTATTTAAACTGCAAATTTCTTTTCTACCCCTTTCAATTTTGAAAACCAATCTCCTAGCACATGAGTTGCTTTCAGGATTTCGATTTAAAAAAACTAAGCAAAAATTATTTTCCCCAGCGCGAGTCAGTCGATAGATGCTAACTGCATTTCCTGTATGCTATCTTGCTATCTGCTATATTTGCTATTTCTGCCTGTATATCTAACATTTCAGGTAACAACTTGGCTTCCCGAAGGAACATCAAGTTTTTTATTCCCCAGCGCCTGCGTAACTCACATATCTCCCCAGCGGAAGGCCCAAGGTGGCATTCCTCCTAAAAGAAACACAGAATGTGTCTGCAAACGGGCACACCCGGGGCTTCTTAGGCAAGCTCCCGCGCAATTTTGAATCAGGATGTGTCTGCAAACGGGCATACCCAGGGCTTCTTAGGCAAGCTCCCGCGCAATTTTGAATCGGGATGTGTCTGCAAACGGGCACACCCAGAGCTTCTTTGGCAAGCTCCCGCGCAGCTTCAAGATGGGATGTATCCACATACAGATACAACCAGGGCTTCAGAAACAAGCCCTCACGGAGCTATTAGCATCCACTCAGGTGTAATCTCTATCCTATGGCTGGCGAGCCCTTTTACGCGAGTCTAATGGACTATAAACGACCCGATCGGAAGTCTACCAGGTCTTAATCCTCGATTGGCCTGGTAGCTACTCTGACTTTTCCCTTGTCCAAGCCTCAGTCAGAGTGGGGGCTCTGTAGACACCCACATTTTGACCGTCAGGTGTCTATAGCAGTTTCCAAAAAACACCCGATGATGATCGGACGTAAACATGACTTAATTCACTCGATTTTGGACTCGGAATCAATAGTAGTTGACACGAGCTTTTAGCGGAGTAAAAATATCACAAAACCGACTTCAAATTCGGGCCCAGTGGGCCGTTTTCAATCAAATAAGACTAATTTGGGTCAAAACCAACACCGGAAATAAAACCGACTTTTAGCGATAATTGGGTCAAACCCCAGTCAAAGCCGTTTCCGAGACATAAAAAACAGCCATTCAAATGTCATAAGTCCAATCCAAATACAAAACCCACAAAAATACCCAACCCAAGGTCCAAAAACCGGGCCTTGCGTTTCAGCTGACCCACTCGATCGAGTGTCAGCCCACTCGATCGATCGAGTGGGCCCTCAAGCAGGCCCGACTGCGGGTGCTTGGGCCACTCGACCGAGTCAGGAGGCTACTCGGTCGAGTAACCCTAGACGGAGAGGGGAAGCTTTTCCTATATATACACCCCCTCTTGCATACAATTAACACCCTTTTTGACAACTTTTACAGATCCTACTCAACCCTAATCAACCCCTCTACAACCCTAATCGTCACCCATCACAACTCATCATCTTCAACCCTAAACAATAGCATCTAGGAATCCAAAACCACCATAACTCAATTTACATAGAACCTCGATACTCCCGTGCTAAAGCCACAATCAAGCGAGTCCTATCCGAGACAAGAAACATGTAGGTTGAGGGTCCAATAATCCCATTCTCTTTCTCTCATCTTCCTCTCATCCTCTTCGTCCGTTTTTTTTTTGTTTTTTTATTTTCTATAATATCGATAGTATTATTAGTATAAAACATTAAATTACTCGTCGATTTGTGTCGAGCGTGAGTGATGACGGGATAAGGAAATCCGAATATTACGAGGATAACGCACCCGATGTTGACGGTCGCTTATCCCGACACCCCGATCGCTTGATTGTTGAGGCGAGTTAAAATCAACAAAATTTTTCTTATTTTATCATTCATCGCATATTCATCGATTTTCCTAACTATTTCAAGTAAGAAACTTTTTAAAATCAAGATCGAAACCCGTTGATGCGGATCCGACATCATACAATCCGCAAGGATTTATTACGATGTCGGGATGCGGAGGGAATCAAACTAAGTCTTTAATTCAAGCGTCATTCTTTAGATTTGATACCAATTCCATAATTGGATTCCGTATCTAAACGAATTAATCAAGTAAATCTAACTAATACGAAGTCACTGATGCTAAAAATAGGGATCGTATAATTCGAAGGAATTAGTTACGACACTATAAACGCGGAGGCAATCCATTTCGTACTTAGTTGGTTTAAAACGACTTACAAACATATTTTTTAGACTTAACTCAAAATATTCGATATCGGTTCAATAATCGAATATTGGATACAATGAGTATCAAAAGTCCGAATCGAGCACAAATCGTACCATATTTCTGCCCGATTCAACAAAATCATCAATTCTCCAAAATCAAAAAGCAATTTCAAACAAGTTGAGAAACGAACCCCGGTTCGTACAGGGGGCACGCGATCGAGTGCCTAGACCACTCGGTCGAGGGGCACCCCAAAAACGAGACAGAAGCTTTTTTTGGCCACCACTCGGTCGAGTCTCGCAATGACTCAATCGAGTGGCTTCTCACTCGATCGAGTTCTTCAATAACTCAATCGAGTGGCTTTTCCGAGGACCACTCGGTCGAGTCCTTCAGTGACTCGATCGAGTGGCCTTATCACGTCAAAACCGTGAGTCCTACAATACTTTTCTAGTCTCGACAATATTTTTCTATGACTTCGGTCAACGCGTGTTAAATCAATCACGTGTCATACAACTTTTCAAAACCATGCATCGTGCCATTTAGGTCATTCCATATCATTCTTTATTTTTGCAAACCGTTATTATCGTTATCATTGTTACTAACCGTTTGTTCCATTTTTGTTGATTAATTTTCGTTGTTTATTTTAGTGTACTAAAATGAACCCGCCATGCTAAATACAACTTTGACGTAAAATTTAGATGCATTAAATCGACTTAGCAACCCATTCAAATTCTCGCATGTTTAGGTAAAACGTTGTTTGCATATCATTTTACCGTTCTACTAACGCGCATATTAGAGAGTCAAACGATATCTTAGTAGAGGCCGCTAATGTGCGGGCGGGGTTTGGTGTTCTTTGCGAACTTCCCAGCACGTACCCTCACCTCTTACTCAGAACCTCGGTTTCCGGATGCCCGAAACCGTTGGCGCACGAGAGTCATTCAATACACGGTATCCGATAATGTCGGTATCGGTATCAAAAGTAAAGGGACGAGCCTAATAAACTCTGACATCCGAATGGGCCATACTTTGTGCATGGCCCACTAAGATATAGAGTGGGTTCGAAAGGGCCCGAACTCCCACAAAGTTCGGTGGCGACTCCACTTCGATTTAAATTTCAATTCGACTAATCTCATATGGAGATTCATTCGCCTCTCCAAACCCGCACGTGGCCGCATCGTGGTGGACCTATGTCATGTCCACAACTTCTAGGCTTTAACAAAAAGGTAACTATGCTTCGCGGGAAACCAAAAAAGAATCTTCATCTATATCCATCATCCCAATTAATTGCCCAATTCAAAAAGGATTGAAAAGATCCATCAACCATTTGTAGAACACCGGTGTTTCATGTTAGCACCCCATCCTATATAGATAAGGAACAATTTAGATTATAATTCGGATAGAAGGAAATATTCAGACTACTACTCGATATAATAGTTACAATGTTAATCGAAAGAACGAATATACAAAAAAAGTTTAGAAGGCAAACTAACATCATTTCCAATCACATAATACGAACTAAACAAGTAAGTTAGGTAATATAATTCCGATCTCATAATCCACTAATTCCATAGTAGGCCCCACACGACAACGAAAACAGATATCCAATGTATATCACCCCAATGTATTTACGTATTTATATCTTTGTCCTATGAACATCATCACTAGTACAATTATAAATGTGGATGGCTGATTATCAGGGCAGGTGCATTAATATCATGTGAGTTTACGCTTCCCTTCTTATCCATTCCAAAATGGCTCCATCTCCAATTCTCCATCCCTCCCCTGCATTCTTCCTCTTTTATTTCTCCTAACAAACTTCACCCTTCCTCTCCTTCAATCCACATTTGCCTACAAAGATTACCCATATGATTCTTACAAACCCGAGTCTAAGGTCGGAGGGACTAAACATCAATTTCATAACCTAATATATCTTTAATTCAAATATTGTGTCAACCGAAGTCAAATAGGTTGATGGAGAAGCTGTAAAAGAAGAAGTTGAAGCAACTCTTCTATTTGAGGTTACTACTTTCCCAAATTGTTCTAGCAAACAACAAATTTGTTTTGTTTAGTTATAGCAGCAAATTATCAGCTATATATGAGAAATCCAAATGACAAAAGTGCGGTAGCATCAGGAACAAAAGAGGAGCCTATTCTGAAATTTTGGGCTAAAAACTCCCATGGCAAAAGTCTATACGACAACATCATAGCTTAGTCCCAAAACATCATGACAAAAGTGTATGAATAATTAATTACCCTAAGCCAGTGGTATCACTTTAGCTCATTTATTCCATACTCAATAAATACCGTAAACCAATGGGCAGTGACACCACCAAAAACAACAATCTCAATATGATATTTTAAAAAGAAAAAGGCTGAAAGGATAAGGTACCTGATTTCATCGAACATTTTTTGCATATCAGCTATCATCAACTTTTCACGTTCAATTGCGTCGGAGTTTATTTTCATGACAGATGCTTTCAACTCCTCATTTGATGACTTAAGCTGCTCATTTGATGCTCTAAGATCATTATTAGATGCTTTTAGTGCCTCTATTTCAGTCTCGCGTAATGCAGCAGCTTCTTTCAAGCCTTGTATTTCAGAAGAGAGCTCTACTCTTAGTTCATTAGTACGACCTTCGAATTCGTCTTCCACTGGTCGTCGTGCTCCAGGTGCAAGTCCTCTAACATATCCAGATTTTTGCTTTATCACCTTCATATATGCCTCTTTCACATTCAGTGTATCGTCACCATGCTTCTCAATTTCATTTTCATGGAGTTTTTTCAATTCTTCAAAATGTTTCTCATCATTTCGTCCAAAACCACTTGGCCCCCAAGGACTATTCTCTTCGAAATTTTTATGCCTAATGCCCAAAATTAACAAAGTTTTGTCAAACTATTTTCACCTTTGTAATCACCGTGAAAAATAAGAATAATAATTATAAGAAGTAGTGAAAATATATACCTCTTGGTCTTCTCAAACAATCTAACATATAAAGGATCTTGTTGTATATCAGCTCTCTCCGATGTTTCTTCTAGATCTTGAGTTGGAATATTAGTTGGATCATTAAGCTGCATGTCCAAATTCAATTCATGTTTAAATTAAGTGTACATTAAAAAACCCCATATATTTGAACTAGATTAAAAAAGGGGAATACCATGTCATAGAAAATTCTTGCGGTGGACTTCAAACCATTAGCCGGTATGTCAAATTGCTTCATTTTATGGTCAGTATTAGTCTTGCTTCTTTTCTGCAACTCAAAGGCAAGTTAACTAAATGTAATTACATCTCCATATATTGTAGCGGAAATCAATAATCATGTTAATCTATCAGATAAACCAACTATAGTTAATTACCATCTGCTAATCACTATCCCAATACTCGAAAACCAACCAATCTCATTCCTCTTTGTCCACTGTCAACAGTCTACTGTCTTTCGCTTGTGCTAATGATTTGCCTCTAAAGTGCATTTCCTTGAGCCGATATTGCCATTTTCTATAGAGACTCGAGCATTGAAAGCTCAAAGATTCAATTATAGGCTGACCGTCAACTTTTTCGGTGTACTTTCCCTGCAACCCTAAAAAAAAGGAGTAAGTATACATTACACTTATTCTCCTTGAGAGATGAACATGGTAGGGAGATTATAACATTGCACTCATATGAAGAAGTGTAAGTAAAACAATAAAACAGTGAAAACGTAGCTCTTTGAGTCTCTTGTACTATCAAACAACACTTAGTATAACATCAGGGAAAGCATAGCCATGGCACTCTCTTTAATCACCTCGGGCATCACTTCCACGTAATCTGTCCATTTTAGATTAAATTCTACCAATCTTGCTTTTAGGTTAAACTCTATCTGCCCATTTGTACGGAGTAGTGTTAGTAAGGCATTCTTACCTTAATTTTAGAATAGAGTTGTTCTTTCTTGTCCGGATTCATTTTAGCCCAATTCCTGCCATCACAAAAATGGATTCAACAAAAGTAGAATTGAGAAGAAAATGTTTAATGTAACATTATAAACTAGTAAAATTAATAAGTATTAGATTATATGAACATACACAGCATTTAATGGACAAATGTCTTCGACCCATTTGCTACAATCACATATGAACTGAGCTGTCTTTTCGCCAACGATGCGTTGAACCGAGTCCATGAATGTCACTGTAATCTTCTCTTCAGAATTTCGTGCCCTTCTTGAAGCATATTTTAACCCTCTAGTCGGCCCACGCCTTTTTCGAGTAGGAAACAAGCTTTGAAGCTCTGCTTGATTACTCCTTCGTTGCTCCCGATATGTTACCTTACGGTGCTCATCTGCTTGACAAATGGTGTCCTGCCCAAATGCCATCTCTCTTTTTTGTTGCATGAAGGAAGTTGTAGAAGGTATGTAATGCACAAATCATCCAACACTATCAGAACAACACGATCAGAAATATATAATGCACCATCGGTCCAATCCTACCACACAAAAAAGAATTATAGATCAAGGCAAGTAAAATGTTCTTATCTAAAAAAAATTCAAATGAAGAAAAAAATTGGCTGCTAAGTAATTATAGTGCATCTTGTGCTAAGTAGCTGGTAAAATTGAATGGTACGGGTCAAGAATTTCATACCCCCGTGTTCTGGAATTCGTACTATATCTAGACTATAGTGCAATAAATTTCACACCATTAATCAACTTCTAAACATCTAGTCAATAGCAAACATCTTCACAGACAGCAAAAGGCATCCTACAACTCCGGTACTCGCCTACTCATGACTATAAAATGCAATTCGCATTAACATACGTTGTGTGACAATCACCAAGAATACCAAATCAATCAAACATTTCCAGTTAATCAATCAATAACAATCCAATCAAACTTTATCTCCTCAACATTTTTCACTAATTGTTTCTTCATAGTACGTAATCAACTAAGCTATTGATTAATCATTCGAATTCAACCTCATAAACTCATAATCATCAACTATACAACAATCTAATCATATATATACAAAAACTGCAACATTGGATACAAACTTAACCAAAACAACTATATACCAAATCAATCAAACATTTCTGAATCAATCTTCATCTCCTCCTCAACTATTTTCACTAATTGTTTCTTCATTATAACTTAAATCATTCGAATTCAACATCATAAACTCATAATCATCAGCTACGCAACAATCTAACCATTCTCAATACAGAAACCGCAACATTCGATACAAATTTAACCAAAACAACTCAGTTTGGAATCAAATATTAGAATTAAAAGAGAGAGAGAGAGAGAGAGAGAGCTGGCGATTTTCTGGCGTTTTTTGCTCTTCTTGCTCTAGCCTAGGGCTGTTTCCGGTGCCGACAACCTCTGACTCCGATAAACCTGCTCAGTGCCCTCCGTTCCCAATGAGAAAGAAGAATCGGCCAACAGGTAAGGGCCCTAAGCTTTTGAACCGTAAGAATACGAAAGAAGAAGTGATTAGGAAAATTGCTGTGAATCCTAATGCTACTGAAGTAGAGGAAGACCATTCTGTCAATGGAAAATTAAAGAGATTCCTGGTCTGAATTATGATTCAGATCTCGAGGTTAATGAAGGATTGGAGCAAACTTCGGATGTTGTGCCGGAAACTATCTCTATCCCTGAGCCAATTGACTGTATCAGTTGGAAGCAAAGGGATGGGAAAAGAGTCATTGACATTGAGGAGGAAGAAGAAATGATAAAATTCACAGATGATGATGTTGAAGATGAAATTGAATATTGGAGTAATGCCGTTTATTGCTTTATCATGGGTGCCAATCCTCCACGGGAAGTGATAGAAGGGTATGTGAGGAGAATTTGGAAGGAGCATGGGATCGATAAAATTTCATTTCTTCCTAATGGAATTTTTGTAGTTCGGTTCAAGAAAAAGTCTGCCAAGGTAACTGTTCTCAATCATGGAATTTTTATGTTTGATAACAAACCGTTAATTGGGAAGGAATGGACTCCTGATGCTAAAATGGACAAGGATGACGTGCAAGAAGTTCCTATTTGGATACAATTGCACGATATACCTTTAAAATTTTGGGGCCGATGTCTAACCCGTATAGCATCGTTAGTGGGACCGTACGTTAAATCTGACTTAGCTACGGAGGAGCGCACTCGTCTGGGTTATGCTAGGGTCATGGTATTGGTCAAAGTGGGGCAAAAATTCAAGGATTCAATCAAATTCATGGATGAACTTGAGAATATTGTTAAAGTGATGATTAAGTATGAGTGGAAACCTAGTTGGTGTAATAAATGTAGAGGTTATGGTCATGATGCTATCGATTGCAAGAAGGAGGAGTTGAAAAAAGCGAGAATAGATGCTAAGAAGAAGCAAAATGTGGGTGGTGTAGTGGCCAGACAGTCTGCTGTTTTAGGTGGGCAGGTTTAGAAGCCTGCTGGCCTGAAGCCTGTTGCAGCTGCTGTTCGGACAGGGCATGTGAAAGCTGTTGTTCTGGTTCCTGTTGCTGCTGTGAAACGGACTGCTGCTGGTGCGTTGCAGAGACTGAATACGGATGCTGTGAGTGCTGCTGGTGCGTTGCAGGGGCGGATTACGGGTGCTGAGACTGCTGCTGGTGCGTCGCAGGTCACGGGTTCTGGTGTTTTTAAGCCCCTTCGTATTGTTACAGCAGTTGATGTTGTCAAGGGGCTCTCACCAAGGAAAGAGGGAGATGTTGAAAAACATGGGATCGGGTTAGAAATGGTTGTTCATGGAGACACATAATATTGGTTTTTGGAATGTTCGGGGCATGTGTAACATAAAAAAGCAACGTGCAATTTGTGAGTTTATTAGGAAACAGCAAGTAGACATTTTTGGACTGCTTGAAACAAAAATTAAAAATAAAGCGTATGCTAAAGTTCATCAGAACATATTCTATGAATGGAGCATTACGACTAATAATCATTGTTATGAGGGGGGTCGGGTCTGGTTATTGTGGAAACATGGGAAGGTGGATTTGACGATTTTGGAGTATAGTGATCAAAGTATTCATGTTGGGGTCTCTATGAACTCGGGGAAAAATTATCTGCTTACTTTTGTGTATGCATTTAATTCTGCTGCTGGGAGAGTGGAACTTTGGAGAAGACTTGAATCCTATGCCTTGAGAGGCCCGTGGTTGATTGTAGGAGATTTCAACTGTGTTATTGATGCTAGAGAACGTCTTGGGGGTCCTTCCTCGGATGAAGCGAAGGCACAGTTTAGAGAATGTTTATCTAATTGTGATGTTTGTGATCTCAAGTCGAATAGGTCTTGGTTCACATGGAATAACAAACACAAAGTGGCGGAAACTCGTGTTTATAGCCGCATTGATCGTTGTTTCTCAAATGACGGTTTCTTGGGGTTGTTTCCGAATGGCTTCGCTAATTTCTTGCCTGAAGGTACCTTCGATCATTGCCCTTGTGTGATCCAATTGGAGAAACCTTCGGGAAGGAAAAATCGTAACTTTAAGTACATGAACATGTGGGGTAAAGCTTTGACTTTTGGGAGTTGCATCGCTACTGTTTGGAGAGAGACAGTTAGGGGGACGAGACAATTTCAGGTCGTTAGTAAACTGAGGAGTTTAAAGAGACCGTTGAAAGTTTTGAATTCAACGTGTTTTTCTGACATTGAGAATCGATGTGCTCAGGCTGAACTGAAACTCCAGCAAGTTCAGGTTAGGCCGAGAGCTGATCGATCTAGTGCTAACTTGCAGGAAGAGACGGACCTTTATGCGTTGGTTCGTGACTTGCAGTCTGCACGGGCTGATTTTTGGAGTCAAAAGGCAAAGCAGAAATGGGTGAAAGAGGGGGATATTAATTCGGCTTATTTTCATGGGATTTTGCGAGACCGTAGAGCTCATAATGCTGTGAGTAAGGTGAATGACGCTGAGGGGCGTATTTGCGAGTCTAAGGAAGCAATTGAAGATGCTTTTATTCGTTATTATTTGTCCCTACTTGGTGAGACACATGATACGGAGGCTGTCGATGTGGACTTGGTAAGAAGAGGCAATATCTGCTCCGCAGCATACAAAACTGAACTAGAGGTGAGTGTGTCAGCAGATGAGATCAAGCGGGCGCTGTTTAGCATTCCTCGTGACAAAGCCCCTGAGCCGGATGGCTTCTCGAGTCAATTCTTTATTGATTCGTGGGACTTTATCGGGAATGATATTGTGGAAGCTATCCAAGACTTCTTCGTCACAGGTAAGCTTCTGAAACAGCTGAATTGTGCTATTATCACTTTGATTCCTAAGGTGAACAAGCCTCAAT
Organism: Agrostemma githago; assembly: GCA_958450325.1. Classification (NCBI taxonomy): domain Eukaryota; kingdom Viridiplantae; phylum Streptophyta; class Magnoliopsida; order Caryophyllales; family Caryophyllaceae; genus Agrostemma; species Agrostemma githago. The sequence goes on along the minus strand of OY288246.1, from coordinate 48,827,529 downwards.
CTGTGAAAAAATTTCGGCCGATTGCTTGTTGTAATGTCTTGTCCAAATGTATTGCTAAGATTATTTGTGATCGACTTGGCAGAATTTTGCCTCATATTATATCGCCTACTCAAGGTGGTTTTATTGAGAGGAGAAGTATTGTGGAGAATGTTCTCATATGTCAGGACTTAGTTCGGATGTATAAAAGGGGCCGTATTTCTCCTAGGTGCTTATTTAAAGTTGATATTCATAAGGCTTATGATAGCGTGGAATGGAGTTTTGTGGACCAAATGCTTCGTGCCTTGGATTTTCCGGACCATTTTCGGAGGCTGATTATGGAGTATGTTACGTCGGTATCGTACTCTTTATCAGCTAATGGGGATAATTTTGGTTTCTCCCGGGGGAAAAGAGGACTTAGACAAGGTGATCCTATGTCTCCGCTTTTATTTACAATTTGTATGGAGTATTTTTCTCGTATCATGACTGTTGGGATGATCGGGAGGAATTTTAAATACCATCCAAAATGTGGAGCGTTAAAGCTCAGCCACTTACTCTTTGCGAATGACCTCCTTCTTTTTTTGTAAAGGGGAGACAGCGTCTATGAAGTTGTTGTGGAAGGCTTTTGCTACTTTTAGTAGGTCGTCAGGGTTGAGTATTAGTGTGGGTAAATCCCATGCCTATTTTGCTGGAGTGGATGAAGATAGGAAAGCGGCAATTTTGCAGTTCTCAGGGTGTGTAGAAGGCTCTTTACCTTTTAGATATCTTGGATTGCCAATTCAGAGTACTCGTCTTGGTAAGAATGACTGCGAAAAATTGTTAGCCCGTATTATATCAAGAATCTCTAGTATTGGAGCTGGTAAGCTTTCTTATGCGGGAAGACTTACCTTGGTTCAGTCTGTGCTGTCTCAGCTGCACAATTACTGGGCTATGGTTTTTATCATACCGAAGTATGTTATGGCTCGGATTGGGTCTTTATGCCGTAATTTCCTTTGGGAAGGACGTGTGGAGGGTACCAATCGAGCTTTAGTGAGTTGGGATAAAATTTGTTATCCTAAAGACGAGGGTGGCTTAGGGTTACGTGACCGGACGATTTGGAACGAGGCAGCGGTGGCGAAATTGGCTTCGTAGGTTTTTGATCAGCCTGATAGATTGTGGGTCCGTTGGGAGAATAGCATATATCTGAAGGGTATGGCATGGCGTGATTATCAGCCTCCTGCTGATGTCACGTGGGCATGGAGGAAGATCTGTCAAACAAAGGAAAAAGTGAAGGATATGTTTGAGAATGGTTTATGACATTGCTCTTGTACTACGTACTCGATCTCCAGGGCATACGAGAAGCTTCGTGATCGTGTCCCGAAGGTTGCTTGGAGCCGGCTAGTTTGGAGTGATTGGAGTTTCCCGAAACATAGCTTTATTTCTTGGCTTGTGTTTAGGGGGGCTCTAAATACGAGATTGAAACTTTTGAGGTTTGGGGTGGCAGATTCAGACCTTTGTTTTTTTTGTAATGCGCAGGCTGAGTCTTTTGAACATCTTTTCTTTGGATGTTGTTGGAGCTTGCGGATTATTGATTCTTTGAGTGACTGGACGAGGAAGAGGATTTCGAGTACAAGAAGCTTGGATTGGGCGACTAAAGTAAGGGGTTCTAAATTACAATGTAATGTTCTCCGTGCTGTAACTAATGCGACTATTTATCACATATGGAGGCAACAGAATGTGTGTCGTTTAGAATGACTAGTTCAACAGCCGGAGAATATTGCCAATTTGATCAAATTGGATGTTAGAAGTAGAATTATTTGTAAGATCAAATATCCGATAAGTGCTACAGACGCTCGATAGCTGCATAAGCTGATGTAGTCATTTCTTTGTTTTTTTTCATTTATACATACTTACCCTTTATCAAAAAAAAAACTCTACACCAAATCAATCAAACATTTCTGAATCAATTAATCAATCAATACTCAATAGCAATCAAATCAAACACAAGAAACCACAAAGCGAATCAAAAAAATGCGAGAAAAGAGGAAGCAGAGATAGAGAGAAGGAAGGGAACCTTGAAGGAGAAAGAAGAATGGCGGAAAGAGCGGGAGAGAAGACTGGTAAAATTGTAGAGGTAGCAACCTGGTAAATATGTGAAGACTGCTCGTGTTCGGTGGATTTTGTAAAAACCTAACGATTTCTTTTACGTGGATTTCTTGTTCGAGCTTCCATGTTTGAGGATTTGTTTTTGGCGCCTAATGGTTGAGGAGTTCTGCGCCTTTTTATTTTAGGGTAAAGAACTTGGGGAATAATTAAGGAGCCATTTGTTTTGCGCCTTTTTTTTAGTCATGGGCGACGATATTAGTTGATGTTGTCTAAGTAATGAGGTATGTGCTACGAATAAAAGTATTTGTTGCCAAAGGGTATTTGGGCAACGAAATATTTTTATGTCACACAAAGTTTAATGAAGGGCAACGAAAATATGTTTGTTGTCGATACTAATATTATTGTGCAACAACAATTTATTTTGTTGTCCTTGTCCACTTTGTCGCCCAAAACCGTTTTTCTTGTAGTGCCTGCTAGTGTCTATAGCAGCTTCCGACAAACACCCGATGATCGGACGCAAACGTGCTTTAACGCGCTCGGGTATGGGCTCAAAATCATTAGTATTTAGCTTGGACTTTTAGGGGAGTACAAATCTCACAAAACCAACCTCAAATTCAGGCCTAGTGGGCCGTTTCCATTCAAATAAGACTAATTTGGGTCAAAACCGACACCGGAAATAAAACCGTCTTTTAGCGACCGGGTCTAAACCCGGTCAAAGACGAATCCACCACATAAACCAGCCAAGAGAGCTTCTAGAAGCTGCCCAACAACCAAATCCCGATCAAAAAAGTCAACAAATCCTTCCCTATTTACACTCCCTTCGTTTTGACCCACTCGATCGAGTGGTTCACACCCACTCGGTCGAGTAAAGCAGTGAACCGGCTGAACCGGACTCGAACCGGGCACTCGATCGAGTGCACTTGCACCACTCGATCGCGTGGCCCTAAATCGGGGTATTTTTTCTATAAATACCCCGTCACCTTAAGCCATTTAGACAACTTTTTTTTAACTTTTTTTTTCAGCCTTCATCACTTCAAAAACCCATCACATTAACAACCTTTCACCATTCATTCAACCTTATACATTTTCACAACACATCAAGCATTCACCTACACATATACATACAATAAAGCCCGAGATCAAAACTCGTCAAAGACCGAGAGCAAAACTCGTCAAATCCATCCTTACAAACCAAAAACACACCATAACTCTCCTATATATCTCGACGCTCCCGTGCCTTTGCCACTACTAGACGAGCAGTATTCCGAGACTAAAGCATGTAGGTTGAGCGTGTAATTCAAATCCCGACATTCCTTCTTTTCCCTTCTTTTTCGTCTTTTTCTATATATATATATATATATATATATATATATATATATATATATATATATATATATATATATATATATATTATTTATATTAATTATACTAACACTAACATTTTAATTCCGTTACTAACTTTTAATCTTATGTATACTAACATTTTATTTTATCTCAACTAACATCTAACATTTTCATTATTCGCATACTAACCAATCTAACAATCTAACATATAATTACTGTTATTTATATTCCGTCTTATATAATACCGCGTATAATTATTTAACAAAATTATTTTAATCGATCCGAGCAACATCCAATGAGGCTAAATTAAGGATCGTAGGCATTAAAGGCCACATTAGGATAATAAAATGTTGAGGATCTAAGTTTGTAACAACGATCGAATTTTTGGGTCGAATATGTTTGATTACGAACTCCGTTTAAAGTCTATTTAATCCATTTACCAGTCGTATTGGAGGTGGCGCTCTTCGAGGTGCATCGCGCTAAACACTTAAGTGTGTAATAGATCGCGGTGATCCGTAATTAAATGTGTCCGACACCATTTTTTTTAAAACGTCGTTCTAAAAGAATTATCAACAAATCGGATTAGAACGACACCCCTTGAAGCCGAATTAATTGTTACACTTAACAAAAGGATTGATTACGACATTATGACGCGGAGGGAATCGATACTCGTTCTAGTCCGACCAAATTCGATTTTGTTACAAAATTCGCTCTAAATATTAGATATTGGTTCCGTAACCAAATACCGAGTATGGAGAGCCCTCGACATTCAAGCTAATATAAATCGGACAATATTTGTATTTAGTATAATTACATCTCGACTCAAAACAATAACCACACGAAATGGGTCGTTTTAACGAAACGAGTATACACTCGTACAGAGGGCACTCGATCGAGTGCATTAGGCTACTCGATCGAGTAACCCCTTCAAATTCAGGCTTTAGGTCCTCACGATGGGCACTCGATCGAGTCCCTCCCGTGACTAGATCGAGTGGCCTCCATCATGCCTTACCGTGAGCCTCCTAAATACCGTAAGCCTAATCAATTTTTTTTTACGACTTTTAGTCGTCACGTGTCAAGTCCGTCACGTGCTTATCTTTCAAAACCATGCATCGCATTATTATTCTAACCTATCAATTTTACCGTTACTAATTCGATTATTATTATATCGCTTGTTGTATTGTGAATTCCGGGTTGTATTTCCGCCTGTGTAATTTGTAATTTATTTACGATCTTTATTTTATATGTTTGCCATTCATAGCATTTAAATGAACATCACATGCTAAACCACTTTGATGTGAATTAAATGCATTAAAATGACGTAGCAACTTATTCAATTTTTATATCGTAAAATGTTGCTTGCATAACATCTTACCGAATCACTAACGCGCGTATTAAAAATTCGAACGATATCTTAGTAGTGGCCGCTAAGTACAGGCGGGGTTGGGTGTCCTTTGTGGGCTTCCCAACACGTACCCTCATCCCTTACTCAGAACCTCGGTTTCCGGATACCCGAAACCGTTGGCGCACGAGAGTCATTCAATACACGATAACCGGTAATGACGATATCGGTATCGCAATGCAAAGGGCGGAATCCCATAAACTCTGAAATCGAAATGGGTCGTACTTTGTGCACGGTCCACGACGATATAGAGTGGGTTCGAATGGGCCCGAACTCCCACAAAGTTCGGTGGCGACTCCTAATTCGACTTAAATTTCAACCCGAGAATTATCTCACATGGGAAAAATTTCGCCGCCCAAACCTGTGCGTGGCCGCGTCGGGGTGGACCTATGTCATGTCCACAATTTGGCGACTCTGCTGGGGAAAACTAATCTGTGACTTACCATCGGGATCCTCAGGGTGAGACTCGAAGAGAAATCGTTCGATTAGTACAATACGCACTTTAGTTTTATGGTTCATGCATAACCTCATTTTTACCCGAGCCGGTACTGCCGACCGACGTCCCAATATACCGTGATATATTCCAAATTAGATATGTCAAGGTGTCCATGGCTGATTCGTATGGGTTTCGCGGCGTGTTCTAAGACCTACTCGACTTAGGAAGTCCGTCCCGATTCTCGAAAAGGCCATGCGCACTGGTATAGACCACATTTCGACCGACCAAGACTTAGTGTAAAGCATACATGGCGTCGTTATAATGCTTGCGTGACTATGTGCTACTTGGTTTCCATGTCGTTTTCAAAAATCATCATTTCAAAAAATGTATCTTTTCAAAAATATTCAATTTTCAAACAATCAGAATGCTGCCGAAATTTAGACTTACGATTTGGCTCAAAACAAGCCTATTTTCTAACCGGTATGCTGTCCATTTCAATATTCAAATTTCCGATCCCCTTTCGATTTTTGAATTTTCAAAATCCCATTTCGATTTCCAAATCTTCGAGATTCGATTTCGATTTTCAAATCTTCTGGATCCCATTTTCGATTTTTCAAATTTTTGGAAATTAATTTTCGATATTCAAATTTTTGAAATTCCAAATATTCAACTTTTAAAAAGCCCGGTCCTATCAGCATGCTGCCAATTTCAAAAGACAGGACCGTCTCCCAATTTTTCAAAATGCAAATTTATTCGCAACTGTTCCAATATTTTAAATCTCGATCCTGTCGGCATGCTGCCAATTTTAAAAGTCAGGACCATCCTCTGAATTCTTTTGGAATTCAACCTCTTTTGAAAAAAAAACCTTCCTTATTTAGGAAGTCACCCTTTTCAAAAAACCTTCCTTATTATAGGACCTATCGTCATCCGTGTGTCGGGTCTTTTCATAATTTGTCGAAGGTCTATAGCGTCGAAACTCCGTCGATCCTACATCATGGGTTTCTTCCCCATCCTAAGCCGCCTTTTTCTAAAGGTATAACCGACCAACACGAGTCATACACTCGTAAATGGAAGGTTCGTCCAAACACTCGAGTTCTAACTAGAAAGTTCCACGCGACCTTTCCCTCTAGCAGGACGGTCCCCACGATCTTTCCTAAGAAAATTTAGCCCGTCTTTCAATCCGTTAGCCGAGTCGTCTCAATTATAGAACTCTTTAACTTAAGGGTCTACCCTAATCATAGGGCCATCCTTTTTCAAGTCAAGTCAAGGGTCTCTAGCGTCGAAGCTCTGCCGATCTCACATCGCAAGTTTCTTCCCTTACCCCGTCTGCCTTTCCTCGAGGCCGAGTCAACCTTTTACAAGGCATAGCCCTATGACAACAGGTTCGTGATCCTTACATCTAAGGGTCACTCGTCCAACACTCGAGTCTTAACAAACCTTTGATCTCACTCGGGGGCTACCCTTTAGCAGAGCGATCAATCACGGTTGCTCTAAGGGTCATGTCCTACACGTGGTGTCTCATGTGTGTCGCTTTTGAATCACTCAGATGCCACACCATCTGAGTCCTATCAGAGTCTTTGGTCTCACTTAGGGGCTATCCTCCAGCCGAGCAGTCAACCACGGTCATCCTAGGGGTACCCTACGTTCATCCTACACCGACGTCTTTATGATGCTTTATTCGAGTCGTACATATGCTACGAACACTTGAATCTCCTAAAGGTTTAGGTCGCCACGGTTGGTCCGAGCATGCGACGCGGTCAAACACGGTCGTCCCATTTTCGGACTCACCCTCGTGCGGCTTGAGTCTCATGGTCGAGTCAGAGTCGCGGTCGTTACTTTGTCAACGTTTGAGTATTCCGGTCCAAGAACTTTAGTCATTCCCGTCACCCCGGGCCGTGTCTAGTTTGACCCCCTCTCTTGCATTTGCACAAAGGCGAGTTTAGGCGAGTCATGGCACCTGTCGTTCTCTCCAATCAAGGACCTTACCTAAAGAAACAACCAACCGAGCATCCGAAAGTCTGGATTTGATTCGAGTCTAAGTCTAAGTTCGAGTCTAGGATACCCTACAGCCTAATGCCTAAGTCAGAGTCAGAGTCAACTGTATTCTGTCCTCTTTTCCAAATTCAATAAAATCAGCTTGTCTATTTCTCATATTTGCTTTCCTTATGTGTTTCCGAGAACATGATGAACACCGTCATATACTGTGAGCACATACACGTGACTATTATAGGCACACCTATAATGACTGCAGGGAACTGAGACCCGTGTTTTCCTTTACTTATTCCATGTCTGGTATTGAAAGCCACATAATTACCCCTAGCAGGAGCGGTATTGAATCCTATGACAAATCTAGGTAGTCTCCTAGTTCGGGTTCAAGACGGAAGGCAAGCCCACTTCCCACAATAAACACCCCTCCAATAAGACTAACCAATCCCTACCTTAGGTGTTAGTCTGACCAGAAGAAAAAAGAAACATCATGACTCTATAGACGTGATGCCAAAAATACCCAACTCGGGAGGATGTTTCCACCAAGCTTCCTCGGAATTATGTTGACAATCTCGAGATTCAATCCACCATGTTTACTGTAGAGTACTCCACCGCGAGTTGCACTCACACAAACACCAACTATGCTTACACCTTACAAAGGTCTAGCTCCAAAGGCCCAATCTAACTGATGGGCCCAACCTAAGATCCACCCACAAATGAACGCCAAAGATCCGGGAATACCTGTGCCTATTGCCAACACCATAAGGAGGATAGTAAAAAAAAACTGGACAAAAAAAAATCAAAAGTCCAAGGAAAAAGCAAAAGGCCGAAATAAAAGAGGTGGCCATGATCAAAAAGAATTCTCAACATCCCCCGACTAGATACGGTCAATCCCTGACCAGGGAACGATCAACTCAAATTCCATGACAAGGGTTAAGAGGTCAACCAAAAAAATTCAAAAACCCCTGACCGTAGTTAACGGTCAACTCAAGTGAAAGTCCCTTGACCAGGGTACGGTCAATTCAAAAATTATCAATGCCCATACCCTCCAATAGGGGAGAGATAATCAAGCTGGTCTGCTAAAGCCCAATCTAGCCTTCCCACATTACGACCCTCAAGACCTTCCCGAAACCTAGGCTAAGAGACAGCCCGGAATTTTGAGGATTCAAGATCCATAGGACACACCCTAACCATTAGGGCCAGACATCGAAATCAGATCCCGCATTATCAAACCTACCCTGATCGAAGCTCGAGTCATTTTTACTCAAATTCCCCCTTTCCTACCACATTGCAATAACTTACCCTCGAAGCCTTAGCTCCACAAAATGGAGCTCCATATTTCGAATCATCAAAGCCACTTACTGCCTGGCACCACATTTCCAAAAACATCCAAACCAGTTACCAGCCCCAAAAACGGGAAATCAACCTGCGGTCGGCATAGAACATGCCCCAAATAATTCACACCACCTCTGGGGGTTACTCCGGAGAACGCTCACAGTCACAGGATCAATATCCTAACTATTCTTTCCCTTTGATCAAGACCTCATCGAGAATGCACCTAGCCTACACCACCATTATGGCTAGTTACACACCAAGTCCTAATAAACTAGGCACCATAACATATCTTCAAACACTGAACTACGGCTTGGTATGATTTCACTACACGTGAATATGTAGGCAGCCTTTCAACAAGGGCACAACCACCCACATTGACACAAATTCAAAAGCACCGTCATTCATGTCACGACACTGTCATGTTCTCAACTGTTAGCTTTGTCGTCCTGGGGGCTTCTCTTAGGCAGAAGTTCTCTATCCACTCACAAAATCCAAATACTTTCAAAAATCTAGCCATCTTTCCATAGTGTGTCCTAGTACTCGGCTCAGTCGAAGACGAGAATCTGTCAGGATTTGAAGCAACACCCACTTTGGGAATATACCTCGAATCCAAAAAATTCAAAAGAGCACTAGACTACAGCATTGCTACTGCTAAGTCCTGCAGAAACAGTCTCATTACAGAGTACTATAACCCCCCTATAACGTATCTTTCCTATTTCGATATTCGACCGTGTTGCTACTCGCCTAGGCTACGGAATAGCGCAACTTAAGAGTCTTGTCATCTTAGGTGGCCCACCCCCTACCGAGTCACGGTCCAACCCCTCGAGAGTCCAATTCGTGTTTGTCAACTTGTCCTATCGCGTCCAGAGTCGAGTCTGTCGATATGCCTCTCTCTTCAAATTCTTACTTTGAAATTTGCAAAACTTAGCCATTTGAGAAAATCCTTTTGGACAAGGTCAAATTTCAGTCTATTTAAGCTGCAAATTTCTTTTCTCCCCCTTTCAATTTTGAAAACTTATCTCCTAGCACGTGAGTTGCTTTCAGAACTTCGATTTCAAAAACTAAGCAAAAATCACTTTCCCCAGCGCAAGTCAGTCTATAGATGCTAACTGCATTTCTTATGTGTTATCTTGCCATCTGCTATATTTTCTATTTCTGCCTATATATCTAACATTTCAGGTACCAGCTTATGCTTCCCAACGGAGCGTTATGTTTTTATCTCCCCAGCGTGAGCCGGTGTTTCACCTAAGTGGCGCATGCAAATTGGGATGTATTTGCAACCAGATACATTGAGGGCTTTAGAAACAAGCTCCCTCGTAATTCCAAGATGGGATGTATTTGCAACCAGATACACCCAGAGCTTCAGAAGCAAGCTCCCGCGTAATTCTGAGATGCGATGTATTTGCAACCAGATACACCCAAGGTTTCAGAAGTAAGCTCCCGCGTAATTTCGAGATAGGATGTATCTGCAACAAGATACATTCAGGGCTTCAGAAGCAAGCTCCCGCGTAGTTCCGAGATGGGATGTGTCTGCAAACAGATACACCCAGGACTTCAGAGGCGAGTTCCTGTGCAGCTCCAAGATGGGATGTATCTGCATACAGATACACCCAGGACTTCAAAAACAAGTCCCCACGGAGCTATCCCAGATAACAGAACTCAGGTATGATTTCTATCTTATGGCTGGCGAGCCCTTCACGCGAGTCTAATGGACTATAAACGACCCGACCGGAAGTCTGCCAGGTCTTAATCCTTGATTGGCCTGGTAGCTACTCTGACTTTCGCCTTGTCCAAGCCTCAGTCAGAATGGGGGCTCTGTAGACACTGCATTTTGCCTGCTAGTGTCTATAGCAGCTTCCGACAAACATCCGATGATGATCGGATGCAAACGTGCTTTAACGCTTTCGGGTATGGGCTCAAAATCGTTAGTATTTGGCTTGGGCTTTTAGCGGAGTACAAATCTCACAAAACCAACCTCAAATTCAGGCTCAGTGGGCCGTTTCCATTCAAATAAGACTAATTTGGGTCAAAACCGACACCGGAAATAAAACCGTCTTTTAGCGACTGGGTCAAAACACAGTCAAAGACGAATCCGACACATAAACCAGCCAAGAGAGCTTCTAGAAGCAGCCCAACAACCAAATCCCATTCAAAAAAGTCAACAAATCCTTCCCTATTTACACTCCCTTCGTTTTGACCCACTCGATCGAGTGGTTCACACCCACTCGGTCGAGTACAGCAGTGAACCGGCTGAACCAGACTCGAACCGGGCACTCGATCGAGTGCACTTACACCACTTGATCGAGTGATCCTAAATTGGGGTATTTTTTCTATAAATACCCAGTCACCTTAAGCCATTTAGACAACTTTTTTATAACTTTTTTTTCCAGCCTTCATCACTTCAAAAACCCATCACATTTACAATCTTTCACCATTCATTCAACCTTATAAATTTTCACAACACATCAAGCATTCACCTACACATATACATACAATCAAGCCCGAGATCAAAACTCGTCAAAGAACGAGAGCAAAACTCGTCAAATCCGTCCTTACAAACCAAAAACACACAATAACTCTCCTATATATCTCGACGCTCCCGTGCCTTTGCCACTACTAGAGGAGCCGTATTCCAAAATTAAAGCATGTAGGTTGAGGGTGTAATTCAAATTCCGACATTCCTTCTTTTCCCTTCTTTTTCGTTCTTTTCTATATTCTATCTTTTGAGGGTGTAACACTAAAATATTAATTTCGTTACTAACTTTTAATTTTATGTATACTAACATTTTATTTTATCTCAACTAACATCTAACATTTTCAATATTCGCATACTAACCAATCTAACAATCTAACATTTAATTGCCGTTATTTATATTCCGTCTTATATAATACCGCGTATAATTATTTAACAAAATTATTTTAATCGATCCGAGCAACATTCAATGAGGCTAAATTAATGATCGTAGGCTTTAAAGGCCACATTATGATAATAAAATGTCGAGGATCTAAGTTTGTAACGACGATCGAATTTTCGGGTCGAATATGTTTAATTACGAACTCCGTCCAAAGTCTATTTAATCCCTTTACAAGTCGTATTGGAGGTGGAGCCCTTCGAGGTGCGCCGCCCTAAACACTTAATGGCGTAATAGATCGCGGTGATTAGTAATTAAATGTGTCCAACACCATTTTTTTCAAAACATTATTATAAAAGAATTATCGACAAATCGGATTAGAACGAAACCCGTTGACACCGAATTAATTGTCACACGGTCCGAAAGGATTGATTACGACATTATGCCGTGGAGGGAATCGATACTCGTTCTAGTCCGACCAAATTCGATTTTGTTACAAAATTTTCTCTAAATATTAGATATTGGTTCCGTAACCAAATACCGAGTATGGAGAGCCCTCGAGATTCAAGCTAATATAAATCGGACAATATTTACATTTAGTATAATTACATCTCGACTCAAAACAATAACCACACCAAGTGGGTCGTTTTAACGAAATGAGTATACACTCGTACAGAGGGCACTCGATCGAGTGCATTAGCCTACTCGATCGAGTGACCCCTTCAAATTCAGGCAGTAGGTCCTCACGTGTGGCACTCGATCGAGTCCCTTCCATGACTCGATTGAATGGCATCCATCATGCCTTACCGTGAGCCTCCTAAATACCGTAAGCCTAATCAATTTCTTTTTACGACTTTTAGTCGTCATATGTCAAGTCTGTCACGTGCTTATCTTTCAAAACCATGCATCACATTATTATTCTAACCTATCAATTTTACCGTTACTAACTCGATTATTATAATATCGCTTGTTGTATTGTGAATTCCGGGTTATATTTCCGCCCGTGTAATTTTTAATTTATTTACGATCTTTATTTTTGATGTTTGCCATTCATAGCATTTAAATGAACATCACATGCTAAACCACTTCGATGTGAATTAAATGCATTAAAATAACGTAGCAACTTATTAAATTTTTATATCGTAACATGTTGCTTGCATAACATCTCACCGGATCACTAACGCGCGTATTAAAAATTCGAACGATATCTTAGTAGAGGCCGCTAAGTGCGGGTGGGGTTGGGTGTCCTTTGTGGGCTTCCCAACACGTACCCTCACCCCTTAATCAGAACCTCGGTTTCCGGATGCCCGAAACCGTTGGCGAACGAGAGTCATTCAATACACGATAACCGGTAATGACGGTATCGTTATCGCAATGTAAAGGGACGAACCCCATAAACTCTGAAATCAAAAAGGGCCGTACTTTTTGCACGGTCCACGACGATATAGAGTGGATTCGAATGGGCCCGAACTCCCACAAAGTTCGGTGGCGACTCCTAATTCGACTTAAATTTCAACCCCAGAATTATCTTACATGGGAAACATTTCGCCGCCCAAACCCGCGCACGGCCGCGTCGGGGTGTACCTATGTCATGTCCACAATGTGGCGTAATAGTACTTGTTTTTGTGAAGTTTTGACACGTTGTCACTTTCCGGAATAGCCGGGTTTCAGATGCTTGATGTAAAGGCCTCGACAAAGGCTCAAATTAATCAAATTTTATAGTTAATGAGAAGCACATTGTTATTATTTCTTTTCTTTTGTTTTTTTTTTGTGGTGGCCTGCAACCGGATTCTTCATTTTACCCGGAGCGCCCTTTTGGGTTTTCACTCTGTCCTCGGCTCAGCATTTTTTTTTCTTTTTTTTTTAACGGCTCGCAACTCGTTTCTTCATTTTGCTCGGGGCGCCCTTTCGGGTTTTCATCCCGTCCTCGGCTCATCATTTGTGTTTTGACGATGACTCGCAACTCGTTTCTTCATTTTGCCTGGGGCGCCCTTTCGGGTTTTCACCCAGTCATCGGCTCGTCGTTTATGCTTCGTCACTTAAATCACTCATTAATTGGAACGTGAGAAGGAGTTCCGGTTTGTATGTGAATCGAGTAATCGATTTTTTTTGGTTGGTTGTACCCGAAGGAGAGTTGCCTACGTATCCGCTTTTAGAAAAAATCAAACCATGTTCGCAGTTCTTTTTAAAAATGTGAGTGATTTTGCTTTAGACTCGTTATGCGAATTATTGATGCGAATTTTTTTTTATTGTGTTGTTTTGCAAGGGTATTCCCCTAATTTGGAGACCAGGATGTGGTTGTTAGGGTGTTTATGGGTAGTATCGTTTGAGTTGATCCATGTTGGTTGGGGTTTAGAACTGTTGACCGTCTAGGTCGGTGAGGATCACGGCGCCCCCCGAGAGTATTTTCTTGACGAGGAAGGGGCCCGCCCAGTTTGATTTGAATTTCCCTCAAGGATCGACGGGAAGGGGTTCTCTAATGGATTTGACTACTAAGTCTCCCTCGTATATGTTTCGGGATTTCACTCGTTTATTAAAGGCTCGTTGTATACGTTATTGGTAGGCTTGTACGTTAGATAGGGCATGTATCCTACGCTCATCTAAGAGTACTAGCTCGTCATATCGTTTTTGGTCCCATTCTTCTTCGGGAATACCGCTCTCGGCTAGTATCCTTAGTGACGGTATTTCTAGCTCTACGGGTTATACGGCTTCGGAACCGTAGGTTAAGTAATATGGTGTGGCTCCGGTGGGTGTTCGGTAGGATGTTCGGTACCCCCATAAGGCGAAGGGGATTTTGCTTGGCCAATCCTGGTAATTGTCTATCATTTTCTTAAGGATCGTGGTGATGGTTTTGTTGGATGCTTCTACGGCCCCATTTGTTTGAAATCTATAGGGTGAGGATTTGTATCTTTGGATTTTATATTTGTCGAAGAGTTTTTTGAGTGTCGGCCCTGAAATAAGCCCCCTGATCACTGATAATATCGTGAGGTATGCCATAGCGGCAGATGATGTTATTCTGTAAGAATTTGACTACTTGTTTTGAGGTTAGTACGGTGTAAGAAGCGGCTTCTACCCATTTGGTGAAATAATCGATGGCCACTAGTATAAAACAGTGTCCGCCGGTCCGTCCCGGATGAGTGTAGCTTTCCTATGATCTCAATTCCCAATGTAGAGAAAGGCCAGGGTGTGGCTATAGTATGGAGAGGATATGGCGGTAGGTGTTGGATGTTGGCAAATATTTGGCAATTGCGGCATTGACGGACGTGAGGTCGACAGTCTGCCTCTAAGGTAATCCAGTAATAGCCCAGTCTCATTATTTTTCAGGCTAGTAGGTGTGCGCTCATGTGGGGTCCGCACTCTCCGTCATGTACTTCTTCCATGACTCTCTCGGATTGGGTTTTGTTTATGCACCTAAGGAGGACTCCTTGTAAGGTTTGTTTGTATAATAGTCCTTGATTCAGGACGTGATGGGCGGCTTGTATTCGTAGGGCTCTTCGGTTTTTGGTGTTTGTGTTGGGTACCCGTGGCTTGGTTGACTACTAGGGATGAATCCCAGTGCACTCTAAGGATTCTAACTCCCAGAGATAAGGCTGCTTTTAGTCCTATTAGGCAGACTTCGTATTCGGCTGTGTTGTTGGTAACGGGGAAATTGAGTTTATATGAATGCTCATTTGTTGTAGGCTTTCTGTTGTTTGGTCAGGGGGGTCGGTGATGGGTTGAACTTAGGGCTATTGTTCCTGATCTCTTTTTAGGGTGAAGTTGAGTGGGCCGTTCGTTGTAGCCCTTGCGTTTTAGTCAATTGTTATCGATAAATGGCATAGCGTCAAGTCTTTAAGCGATAAAGTAAGTTATTGAAAGAAGTCAAGCGATTGTCGAGGCATGTTTGTAAAAAAAGGATTGTTTTATTCGATAAATAGTAAACGGGCTAGATGCCCGTGATTAGGTTTGATGGAGGTGGAGGACATGTCCCCTCGCACCTCCCTAAGCTCGATAAGAAAAAAAAGACATTATTATTAATATTTTTAGTCTAGGCCCTAAGGTGAACTAGACTCTGACTAAGACCAGCCATACGCGCCTTTAGAAGAACCTCCGCTGGTGGGGCTCTCGGTGTTCATAGGGGTTGCCTTCTTGATGGGCTTGGTACCTGGAGCCAGCCCCCCATCGAGGACACCCTACGGGGACATAGATCCCTTTATCGATCAGGTCTTGCACTTCATGCTTAAGTTCGGTGCACACTTGAGTCCAACGCCCCCGACCTTGATGGTATAGGCAGTAAGCGTTTGGATTCCAAGTCGCTCCCCTTTTTTCAATAGGCGGGTCTGGGGTAGGTCCTATTGGCCATAATAGTCGGGCCTCTTGCAATTTTCTGAGGGCTTCAACATAAGACTCTCCTAATTCGGTGAATTGCCTAAAGGGGCGGCGAAGGCCTGCGGGTTCGACAGGGTGCGCGAGCCTGGCATACTCGACATACGGGTCCCCATTAAGAACCAGCTCTCGACTTATCGGTCCCCCTGGGGTTTCCTCTCGTGGCCTTCCAGGGTTTCAAGGCGGGGTTTGACATCATCGATGGAGGAGGAGATCGACGACACTATCCCCAGTACCCCATGGACTACGTTCATCAGGGCATTGAGTTGGTCGATGCTACTTTCGGTGCCACTCGACGCCATTCCTGGGTCTAGTGGAACAAAAATAGAAACATGAGATCGAATCCACCAGACAATTTAAGGACTCGAGGAACGCTCGCAAATGAGCGATGCGGAAATGAGACCCTTGACTCGCGCGTGTGTGCGGTCACTGGCTTAGGGACTCAGGTGCTTTAGACTCTCGGTGTGTTCGGCGGAACGCCTTATGAATTTATTTCTCTAAAGCGAGATGATTTGACACAAATCTCAGGGGTGAGATTCAGAAGAGGACTTTCTCTAGACGAGACGACCCAAAATGTAAGGCCTCGGGTAGAGGCGACCTTAGTAACAATCATAGACAGTTAATCACACGGTTGTACGACGTAAGGAGTTGATCGCGATCCCGACTCAGGATCAAAGAATTTTAATATGTTTTTTTTTAAAACGATTGGGCTTTTGCAAAGGAAGTTTTTTTTCCGAAAAGGACGATATGTAAAATTGGGGTGACGATGACATGATGACATCGTCTGTGAAAGTGAAATGGTGTTGCTGCATGTGTGTCGAAGATTCGACGATAGCAAAAGTGTAAATGGTGTTTTTTTCAAAGAAGGCACGGTTTTTAGGGGAACCGGTTTTTGAAAAACGGTGACGTGGTGCTTTTATCGAAACTACAATTAATTAGCCAGTTTGATATTTATGGTGTAGCGGTGTTTCACTAGCAGAAAATTACTCATTGGAACCGGTTGTAAACTATCCTTTGGAACCTTTTTTCATAGGTTCTACTGCCACAGATTCCTTTGGTTCGAAGCTTTGGAACCGGTTGTAGGAAGGTTCCAAAGGTCACCTTTGGAACGGTTGTTGATTGAACCGGTTCCAAAGGGTATACCATTGGAACCTAATGTAAACAAAACCGGTTCCAAAGGTATCCTATTGGAACCTGTTGTAATTCACAACCGGTTCCATAGGGTATACTATTGGAACCTGTTGTATTTGACAACCGGTTCCAAAGGTGTCCCATTGGAACCTATTGTGATTCACAACCAGTTTCATAGGCTATACTATTGGAACCAATTGTAATTCACAACCGGTTCCAAAGGTGACCCATTGGAACCTCAAGTAGTTTACAACCGGTTCCAAAGGTGGTAAATTTTTTTTAAAAAAATGCATATTCAAATCCACAACAATAGTATATACTCAAATATATCCAACACATGTCAACAATATATATACATACTTGATAAATTAATTGATTAAAAATTAAAATACAATATCTTTATTGATATAAAACCGAAAATTACACCATATATCATCGTCCTACACATCATACATAGTGCAATCTTCTTACTATTCGTGGTAATATACCGTCCACAAGCAATCGACTCCCATCTTTATATTTACGCTCAGCTTCATCTTCAATTGCAAAACTTTATCAACCTTTATATCCAGTCTAGTGATAACAAGAAGACATGAGCAATTATCATTATTTAACTAAGCATAAATTGTACTTTAAACATGATCACGCTAGCCAGTATCGTAAATGAAGTGAATATGACATAGTAGAGGAGAAACTACAATTGTGTTGAATGTGTCAAGGGCCTGCATGATTTACAAAGAAAACAAGCAACCGGCATTATTAAATTCAGCAGAGACGAGAGAAAGCAAGCATTTGCTCAATAAATAAGTAGTTTTGAACGGTTAAACATAATGAACTCATAGATTTTGACAAGCACATTAAACTTCATAGCACATACTTCAAGGACACTCTTAGGCGAACAACTTTACCTACAGGGTTGTTTTAAACCAAGTGCTTAGCAAAGAAAACTATAGAAAAAATTGACCAAAAAAAAACACTCGTATTGTAGAATCAAATGACTTGAATGTCTTTCCCTTCATATTCAGCTTAAACTTTCAATTTCTGAAATGCTTCCAATTGATCTAAAATGCAAACCAAAATAACAATACTCCAAATCAAAATAATTATGTGTACAAAAACGTCAAGATTTCCAAAAACCAAAAGAATAAACAAATAAATCAATTGAAAAACACCGCAAAGAAATGTACAAATCCTCCGTGTATCCCTGTATCTCTGAAAACTCCATAAAAAAGGCATCCCTGAATACAAATCCATAAACAAATGTGCTACTCAGTATTTCCTACCCACAAAATCGATGCAGTTATAGTTATAGAGAGAGTTATAGTTATCGTAGCCTTCAAATCAGAACACAACATTTGGATAGAAAACTATAATCATAAAAAAAACTTACAAGGGGATATAGAAGGATAACAACACCTTCAACTTTGTATTAAAATCAAAAAAAAAATGTTAAATGAATAAAATAGTAGTACGGAATATTGCTTTGGAGTTGGTACAATTAGCTCATCAAACAACTTACCCCTTTTGGACGTTTTCTATTATTATACCACTATTTCATTTTATTTGATTGAGTATTCTTCTCCAATCCAACTTCATTCTACCATTGATGATGTTAAATCTGATTAGTATAAAAAAAAAATAAAAAAAAACGTATTAGAATCAGCTATTTTAATTATACTACATACTACACATTTGCTCTCTTTAGGCATAACATCTAAAGAGCTTAATCTTCTCGCTCTCTTTGTGTATATGGACACCACTTCCTCATATACTCATTACTTATAATGAAAAAAAATAAGGTGTTGTTAAAAAAAGGGAGCATATTATCCAACATATCTCCAACATTCCCCACCACCAAGGGTTGAAGGCTTTCAAATTAACTCAGTTCCAGAAAAGGGTGAATTATACATTATTCATGTTCACCTTCCTTCCTTCATTTGCAAAATGGTTTGAGAATCGAGTTTATACCTGCCAGAAAAGATTGCGATGCATAGTCGTACTTTTGGGACCGCCTTCTGGCCACATCAGAACGACAATATATGCAACAAATCTTTCATGTAACCTGAGTTTGCTAGCTTTCTTAAATGCTATTTCTACTGGTATCGAGTTGTTTGCACCTATCACATATCATGACAAGTATGAAGATGGAAGACAAATAGCTCAAATATAGCAATATAGTCCGAGAATTAAGTTAATTGAGTTTGAAATTTAGTGTGACTGACCTAAACTTCTGTAAGAATCCAAATTATAGGAAGAGCCAAGAAAGTGTTGATCTTTGATGTAAATGAAGTGTTGGGCACAGTGAATGGCATCTAATCTCCGAAGATGTGCATCATGAGTTTAGGACTGCATCTAAGCTACGAACGAGTTGAATAATTTACCTATCCAAAACATCAAAGCAACCAAATTCAGAAGATTAGCCAACTTACTACATAAATCAATTAACTAGCACTAAATAAAAACTCTTATAATCAATTGTTTGAGATTTTTGAACAATTATCAACACTATATTAATGAAATTTCCAGTTTAGCTTGCTTCAGAAGGTTTGACACTACGTCTTCCTCTACATTATTGGCTTTGGATAGGACGACTTTTCCACGACTAAGGTTGTTTATCGGTGTGTCACTGTTAATGTTTTTGAGTTCGGATGTAGGCAAAAAATCTGATGATGTAATAGACTCGTCTCATGCGAAAAAGCACTAGGATGTCTACAAAATTGAATTAGATGAAATTAAAAGACTGATTAAACATAATTTATAAATAAAACTGATGATCATATTCGTGGATAAAATGCTTCACATGATCAGAATTCAGATATTTATTTGATTGGATTCAGTAACATTACAAAAAAGCAAAACAATAATCAAAATTACATTGATTTAGTGTAATAGATATAGCAAAGCTGCTTAATTGAATTCATCGACATTCGAACTCGTGCGAGAGAGGGCGATTAAACTCAAAAAAGCTCTCTAAATCCTCCAAACAAGATGTAATTTTGACTAAATGCTCAAATTAAAGAATCTATCAACAATTCACAAGCATTCAAACTCTAACAATAAAACTGAACAAGATTAAGCGATCAAACTCGATCAACTCACTGAATTCATAAAAGATTCTAAAATTTCGACTAAATGCTCAGATTAACCACAATATAGAAAGAACCAATATTAGTAAAGCGTTCAAACTGTGAGTACTATAAAATTGAACTGAATCATGTAATCAAATGCAAAACAATTCAATAAAATCACAAATACACTCAAATTGAACAACAACAACAACGAAGTGCCTAATTTCGAGCCAAACCGAGTCTACACATCTTTACATAAATTGAAAGCAAGTGAAATCAGGAGACTCACAACCTACACGAAAAAACAAAACTGAAGTGAGAAGGATCTGCACTGCGAACCAATTCGACCCAATAACGCCCCTATTTGTGCGCCCTAATTCATACATTGAACTACAATCGAGAGTTGGAAACCCTAAGTTTCGAATTTCCAAAAAAGGTCAAAGGCTTCAATTTGGGGGGATTAGGACATGGTAGGGGAGTTGCAAAGTTTAGTTATGGTTAGGAGGAGTTTTAATGGTGGAAGTTTGAAGAGGGCAATACTGAAGTGCTTGAAGAAGAGTGACGGTGAAGTGAGGAGAGAGATAGTGAATAATGAAGTTAGCACGCAATATTCAACACTCAAGAGGTTCCGCGCTTCTTCGTTTTTATTTTATTTTTTACTGTATTTCTTACCCTTTGAAACCGGTTTTGAATAAAAAGATGTTCCATTAATATAGTCTTTGGAACCGGTTCAACTTATAATAGGTACAAAAATATTTTATAGGGGCCAAATATTTTACCCAGTACCTTTGGAACCTCTTTTTAGTGAACAACCGGTTTCTTTGTTGTAGGATATTTTTTTTTGTCATCTAAGGCACCCCTTGTTTTTACAACCGGTTCCATTTAATAGGTTCCAATGGCATTAATCCTACCAGTGTTTGTGACATAACGTGATGCCTGGTGACTGTGTTTTGAAAATGATGCTTTGTGAATGTGACCGTTTCGGATTTCTTGACTTCATTAATTGAAGCTTCGATTGTGTTAACGGTATGTGTATAAAAATATTTTAAATTTGAAATAAAATGTAACCGTTTGAGGTACCTTGATCCCATTGATCGGATCTTCACCGCCACAGTCAATTTTAGCCTCTATAGAGGTAGACAACAGACAATAAAACTCTATAGAGGTTGTTAGCCTCCATTTTGCCTAGACAACAGTCGAACATCTCCCCCCTGTACAACATCATGTGTATCATGAGGTAGACACCGCAGTAGCTGAAAACCTGTCGTCCTGCCATGCGAATGGGGCATTGACAACAGGGAACCCCAATACAGCCGAACCCTTTGTAATACCTTTTTTCACCATATACTTTCCCATTTCTACAGCCTTGATTATACAAAAAAAACCCATATAAGACTGACAGTTGACAACACATGTCTTGGTGTATAAAATGATGTCCTATTATATATAACATGATTACACTTACTGCGATTTTTGCCATTCCAACATATGGTAGGCTTTCGAATTCCTGCTCTTCATAACTCCTATTGTCGAGGTATTTGATCTGCTTTGAGAATAAGTTGATGCATACGCAGCTGTAGTGGTTGTTGTCGTCAGATAGCACTAGGACGAACACCTGATATTTGGTAATTAAGTTGTTGGTGATTATTATTGATGAGCTGTAATAAATAGTCAACCATATGAGTATTTCATATAGACGTACCAAGTCGGAGTCTAGTTGGATGGTGTCTTGATTTACTTCAGCCCAAATGTCCCAGAAGTTGAATAAATCTTGGCCAATGTCAACAGAGACACCACTCTTCAAGCCCTTCCATAATTTCAAAACTGTCTTCCGCATGACATACGTTGAAGTAACAATTCATCATCATTACAGTAACACAAAGATAATATTGCAGTAACATATTTATAGTAGCTCAAATTATCTTCCTGAAATATATTGGTTTGATTAACAGTTATTAAGGTATCAATATCAACACCTTAGAGTAACACTTGTTGTTGATTGTACTAGTATGATCAAATTAGGAGAGACAAGCTAACGTTGTGGCTGACGCCAAAGAAGCAGCGTGATATCCGAGGTGGTGCAGTTTGACAAGTGTCCAGGTAGTTAAGTAGTATGCACTAGCTATCAATGACAGCGTTTGAGAGCTGCTGCCCCGGCTGAAGTGTTGACAACTCATCACGAGGTACGTTGAAGAAGTCGTCAACCCATACCAACATCTCACTGATAGAATTTGAATGAATTATGTGACAATCGATCAAAAATAACATAAAGAAAAAACAGCAGGTAAAGGACATTGATTACTGTAGTTTTCATTTTTGAAAAAGACGTAATCCATTACGTCTTTCCAAGGGCTAAATACGGACCTGAACAACCTGTTATCTCTAACCAGAAAGTCCGATACGATTAGCTGGTCTGGGTCAGGTGTCCCACAATCATACGAGAATCAAAGCTTCTCGTCGAAAACTTGCGTGCATTCCAACATTTTTTCAGAGTGGAAGAAATAAGGGTGGATGACCTTCCGTCCATCAACTTCCACCCACAAACATTCACTAATATTTCCTTCATCTGTGTTCAGATTACACGATGAGAGCAGCAACGATCGGTGATCGCTGTCCTCCGATCCACCCTTAACAGCCTCATCCATCTCCGCTGTCGTGTACAGTTCAAAGTCCGGACCACCTTCATTCCCGAATTCTAAAGATGGCACAATCGCCCCAACAGTCTCCTCCCCCGCCACGTTTGTACGAATACGCGTACCTCCTGGTTGTGTGGGTTGGCCCATGAATACGGGGCCCTTCGTCGTTGCGTTCTTCGCACGTGCGTACGCCTCACATACTTCATCGACTGTCCGGTGGAGGTCCAATCAACTACAGAAGTCTTGCGATGCCTGTGACGAAACCGGGTCATCGTGCAGTAGCTTGCCAGATGTTATTCTTCTCATTTTGGCAGCGGCTGAGATTCACCAATCATGGAAGGCAATTGAATTCCTTGCCATCAAGAGGTACAACTCGTGTACCTCCTACATCAAAAGTAAAAAGAGTGTGTTAATCTGGAGGCTGTAACTTACGATTCGTATTAAAGTAACACATCCTTAATGTTAGAGTAACAGATGATCCGCATTAAAGTAACACTTCTTCACGCTTAAAATACCATATTCGAACTCTTAAAGTTACACATCTTCACCCTTAAAAGTAACTGAATTCCTTAAAGTAACACATAATGCGCATTAAAGTAACAGGTGTTCAAAGTAAGAGTAACCTAATGTAGCAATTACAGTAACAACAAATATGTTTTCTGCGAAAGATTGGGTGAGTTCCATGAGACTTGAGGAGCACAGAGACAGATACTTTCATTCTTCCCTAGTTTGCTTAGCCACCAATTAAATGTAGAAACAAAAAACTTAAAAAAACTAAATACATATTAGATGCAAGTTTCGATGATAGAATGAACACGCAGTTTATTGATGAAATTTTTTATTACTTACGTCTACTGCCCTAGCTTTTCGATCATCGTCATCCTCGACGCCATCTGCTAGCTCGATGTTTATGGACTTTCTAACTTTGTGAGTGGATGCTGTTGAGGCATCAGTCAGTCGGTCATTTGTTATTCTCAGCAGCGGCACGTTATCCACCACCTCATCTAGTAGACAATGGGGGTATTTTACTTTTGATTGGTAAGACGATCCAGCCCACCCCCAACAAATTCGCCCATTAACCTTTCAAGCAATCGCTCTCGATCCCAATGCTTGATCAACGGTAAATCATGCGGGCAAGGACGGTCACGGTATTGAAAGTGCTGGAAGTAGGTGATCATTAGGAATGGCAAACAACCGAGCAGGTATGTTGGTTTCAGAAGCACGTGGTCTTGACAGGCTACCGCTGGCTCATCCAATACAAATGATAAGTGTGTTTTGTAGTGCTTATTCCTTGTGTTTGGTCCCGGTTTCTCTTGTGGAATCGCTCTTTGGAGCGGTTTTGAGGCTACCTACGCTTCTTCTATTTTGTTTTAGGCTCCTTGGACCAATCTTGGAGAAATGGAACGATTCTGAGTCGTTTCCGACACATTTGGAGCCAACGAAGAGAAGCGACGATCACGCGGTAGCTTAGACTCGATGCCGAGCCCTTGGGACCCATTCTCGAGCCCTTTAGACTCGATCCCGAGCACCGAGAATCAATGAGAAGCCTATGAAGAGCAAGTAGGGACCTATGAGATCATATTTGAAACCTACATGACCCATCACGGTTGGGAACGCATCCATCACGACCTGGATGAAGTGACGAAGAAAGACGACCTACTGGGGGTCCATCCCGGCCGGGATCATGACCTTCCCGGTCGGGACCAACCCATCCCGGTCGGGACCACCACCTTCCCGGCCGGGAAGGGCCCAGCGAAGGCCTGTTTCGCTTTCCTCGCTTCCCTTACCCGTGAAACCCTATATATACCCCCCTCTTGTATTGTTTTAAGCACCATTCATTATTCTACATTACTCCACTAAATCCTAGACTACTTTAGGTTAGATTAGCTTTGATTAGTGTAGATTAACCTTAATTACTCCTTAATCTTAGTTTAATCCGAGTTTCATCTTTGTAATATTGAAGACTTTTTGGGTTTATCTACTCTATTGACAACATTGGAGATCTTCCTTTGGGTTTATTTATGCAAAGATTTAATCTTTTGTTCGTCTTCTAGTGTTGGTATGATTCTTCTTCTCCTTAATCGCTTCTTTTTAGTTTCCATTTGTGTTTATGTTCAGTAAACCTTCAATACTCCATTGTGAATGTTTGTGCTTGTGCTTGTTTTATTATGGGTGTTGGGTTTATTATCTCGAACATGAGTGAGTAGTTCTCTTGCTAGGATTAGTAGAGGGATTAGGTGTTTAATGGGTGATTAAGGGTTTGTTTAAGTCGTTGGTGGAAGTTTTGGTTGATTTTTAGTTGTATGCATAGAACATGTTTGATGAATTGCTTGAATGACTTGTAGTTGCAAATGCATGTTTTCTTGCCTTCTCCTTGTGGTCTTGTATGTTACTAGGATGGGTTCTTGCGCGAGAGCGAGGATCCTCTAGGTCAGTTTAAGTAGCAAGAGCCCGGAATATGCCTAGATAGCTCGACTACCCCTTCACCTTTGCTCTTCCTTGATCATCCCGTCACCCTTGAACCCGACCTAATCCTAGTTCTTTTCCTATTAGATTTCTTCATCATTTTTGTCATTGTTTCCTTTAGTCTTAGTTTATTCTTAGTCATAGCTTTATCCCCCTTCATCGTTTTAGTTGTTTAGCTTTGTTGACATAGTCTAGTCCTTAGGTGAACCTTAGTCTAAACCCTCTTTACCGTCCCTGTGGACTCGACCCGACTTGCCCTATCTACCCAGTTAGGTTTAGTTGGTTTTATTTGATCGGTAGGATCCACGGCAAATCCTTACCATCAATTTGGCGCCGTTGCCGGGGACGGTGCTAGTTTAGACTTTGTTTGCCTATTTACTTGACTTTGTCTTTGTTTTTGTGTTTTTTTCTTTGTTTTTCTTTGCTTCTTGTGGGTGTGAAGTTTATTTCCTTCTTGTCTAGTGCCCAAAAAGCACTAGACTTCTCACGTTCGCTCCTAGTCTACAGTTTATGCCTAGAGGTGGTGACCATCCTCTTCTTTTCAACTTAGAGCCGCATCAACGGACGGTTTCTAGATTGAGAGGTCCTCCACCGGGTACGAGCCACGATTTTCGAGCAAATCTTGAGGATTGATCTAAACTCCCCACCCATAGAAGCCACCATGAATTACTCCTGTCCCTCTATGAATCAAGAATATGCCATGACGTCTCCCTACTACTATCAAGCTTCATGGGGTAATCAAGACACCCGTGGGTATGAGCTTCAAGGACTTGGAAACGGCTACCAACAAGTGAATGCTTATTAATCATATGATCATGGTGACTATTACTCAAGCTATCATTATGAACCCACCATGTTTCATCATGTTTCTTCACATGGAAGCCAATTTTCCCAAAATCCACCATATTACCCTTCACCTCAACCACAATATGAGCTCTAAAACCCACAATACTACCAATCATCTCAACCGCACTACCAATAATATGATGCCCCACCCCTTGGGCATCATCAAGATTTTCAAGGAGCATTACAAGACCCCGATGACCACCAAATGCCCAACTTGGAGTTATATCAATCGATTCTTCAAATGCAAAAGAGCCAACAAGAAATGGCCATCCAATTGCAAAAGGACAATGAAATCTTGGCCCAAATCCGAAGGGAAAGAGAGGCATGTAAAGCTAGATTGAATGCTCTAGCGGCTCAAACCTTAATGTTTTTAACTAGAACTTCACAACTTGATGAAGGATGTTCATTTGGGGAAGGGGAACAACCCAATGATGAAGCCGCTAATGAATTCCCTTTGAGAAGCGAGACTTGCTATGAAGAACCTGAATTGTCTACCCAAGATGAGACGAATGAGGAAATGACCTTTGATGAAGGCATTGTTGGTGAAGAATTGGAAGCGGTTAGTGAGTTGAAAGAGGTGGTGGAAGTTGTGAAGTTGTTGGGTGGAAATGATGAGCTCAAGTTGCCCTTGTGCGAAAATGTGGAAAAACATCAAGAGCCTCTTGCAAGTAAGCAAAGCAATGGTTTGGAAGAGATTGAAACCGCCGGTAGAAGTTTCAATTCTCTCCTCTAAGATGATGTGAGGCTAAGTGATGTTTTGAGACTTGAAGATGGGGAACCACAACTTCAGAAAGATATGAGGATGTGCAACAAGGAAGTGGGGCCAAAACCGCTTTTTGTGCGTCATGTTAAGTATGTGAAGCTTGCTTGTGTTTGGAGACGGCGCTTAGGGAGGAGGAGGTCGATAAAGCTTGTAGGATGGAAAGACCCTGGAGACCACGTGAAAGGATGACATTGGGTCTTTGGACTACTACTTCTTGCTTCCAACTTGGAGGCTTTGGAGGATAGCTTGGCTCGGTAGTGTGAGCCCCCATTATGATGTGGCTCGCGCCTTTGACTTGCTCCTCCGAGCCCTTGATGGCTATGGATAAGAATGAAGAGTCCACCATCCTCGGTTTGACGGAGTTCCTCAAGAACCGTCATGTTGTATATTCCCTTTTCCCTCTTCTTTTGAGTTTTTGTGATTGTAATTGTGTTATTTGTGTATTTGTTTCTAGGATTTGTGTGTTTTGTGGAATTCTTGTCATTTGGTATTTTGATGAGCGATGTGAGGGAGGGATTTTGATGGTGTTTATTGAGTTTATTTGATAGGTTAATAGTGAAGATGAAGTTTTGAGAGGAGTAGTTGATGATAAAAGCTTGGTGGAGGAAGTCGGGTTTTGAGCTTTTGACAAGCTTTTGGGGACGGGATTTATATCCCGTGTTTGATAATGTTCTTAGGGTGGAAGGTTATGGTGATTGAAGGCTTTAAGCCTCAAGATGGAGGCCATCTCGGCCGAGAAGCATGCCATCTTGGTCGGGATGAGTTGTGCTGAAAAGTGGGCTCCCTGACGTGCCCTCCCGCCCGGGATAAGTGTCCTCCCGCCCGGGATGGTGCCTTCCCGCCCGGGATGAGCTCCTTCTCGCCCGGGATGGGCTACAGCATCTCCTTTCTACTTCTTTCATTCATTTAAGCCCCACCCAACCACTTTATACCCTCTCCCAACCTCCCTACTCACCCTTGCCTCTATCACTTCACCCTTACACTTCATATATACACCTTCATCTCATCTTCTCATCACTATACACCGAGTTTAACCTCAAATCTCACCCTCATTACACAAATACGAGCCCAGTACTTCAATTGTGCGTCTACATTGCGAAAGAAGAGGAATAACGATGATGAAGACAAGCAACATGCCAAATTGATCATTGAGGCGATGGAGATAATTGAGTTGCTAACCGTTGGGTTGGCGACTCTCCTTTCTTTTCCGTCTTTTATTGCTAGTCTATCTTCGTTTGTTCCCCCTCCCTTTATGTATTTGGTGTCTTGGTGGCCCTCGGGGCCTTGGTGTTTATTGCTCCCGATTCTCGATGACGTGACTACATCGAGAATCCATTGAAAAATCCAAATTGGCAAGTCTTTTCGCTTTTTCTTTATTTTTAATTTCTTTTGGTAGAATTTAGTTGGATTTCGGGGGAATCCGGGCTAGGTGACTTGATTACACCTAGCCCTCCCCTCCTATTTCCTTTTATTTTCTTCTTTTTATTTCTTCCCCCATCCATATCTATTCTTGTCTCGGCCCTTGGTTACTTGATTACACCCCGGCCGAACACATTCGACCCTTTTTTCACTTTCATTTTTGATTTTTAGTTTTATTTTCCCCTTTTCTTTTCTTTTTTAGTGTCTTCCACACACTACCGATCGAGCACGAGGACATTGCTCGGTTTAAGTGTGGGGGAGCGATATATTAGTCTAGTTTAGCTTTATTTTCGTATTTTTTTCGAAAAAAATCTTTAAAATCTTTAAAAATTTGAAAATTTTCATAAAAACCAAAAAGATTTTCCCTTGTGTCTTTCTCTTTTGAGTCGTTGTGTCGTGTTTTTTGTGTTTTGTGTGTGTGTTTTTCCCCTTTTTCCTTGTAGGTCGCTTGATCACCGTTTACTTTTGGAGAGCTTTCAAGGCATCCGGTAACATCATTTTATCCCTTTCCTTCTTCGTTTCTTGTGGAGTT
Organism: Agrostemma githago; assembly: GCA_958450325.1. Classification (NCBI taxonomy): domain Eukaryota; kingdom Viridiplantae; phylum Streptophyta; class Magnoliopsida; order Caryophyllales; family Caryophyllaceae; genus Agrostemma; species Agrostemma githago. Next base: position 48,798,887 of record OY288246.1, on the reverse strand, counting down.
TGGAGAAGATTTTGTGATGGTGTATGCTCGGGTGGTGCTTTTTGAAGTTTGTGGTTGATGTGGTGGCTTGTTTGGACGTTTCGGGGTGGTGTTTGTTTATTTTGTTTGTTTGTTTTGTTTTGTTTTGTTTTGTTTTGTTTTGTTTGCCTCTTGTCCTTTCGTTTTTGTTGTGTCTTTGTTTTGTCTTATTTAGTTGTGTCTAGCTTAGTGTGTAATAAAGAGTTTTCGAAAACCCGGTTTTGAGGCTAGTGCGCAAGTGTTTACTTTCCCTTTCTAGTAATATGATTCGAGTCTTGGACTTTAGTCTAGTAGAATGACGTTAAATCAATGATTTCATTGGTTTCTTACCTAGAGTCCACCTAGTCTACTAGAAATTTACTACGGGATTTGCATTTTGACCATTTTGACCACCCACGGAGTGAAAAGGCCTTGGTTCCCGAGTCTCGTCTCTTAGGTGACCGTGTTCGAAATCGTCTGATTAGTCCAAGTTTTCCCCGTTTTTGTGGGTTTGAAGGGAAATCGCGACCCCCGACTTACCCATTTCCCTACCTCTTACACATTTCCACAAATAAGTTGCAAATTGTCTAAGTTCTTACTTGGTTGCAAGAAATGCCTACAAAACAAAATTTGGCCAAATGGGCAAACCAAGAAACAGAAAAAAAAAGAAAGAAAGAAAATGAAAGAAAAGAAAGAAGAAAAAGAAAAGGCACAACAAAGGAAAAACAAAATACAAAAGAAGAAAAAGAAGTGGCATTGCAACTCAAAAGCAAAATACAAAAAGAAAAATGCCAAAGAAAATCAATTTCACAAAAAAATCCTACCCTCTCAAAAATAAGCCTTTTATCGACCGTTATCGTGAAGAGCCTACCAAAGGACCGAGTCCCTAAGAAGGATGATAGCGGTAATGGTCGGTCTTCCCTCGTTTTGCAACCATTATCCACCTTTTCACTTGGACTAGTTAGGCTGTTTTTGGGCATGAGACGACCATCTTCGCTTATCCCTAAAGGGGGCGGGGTTTCACTTTACCTACAGTGTCGACTAACTGCGTGGTTCATCCTTTTTCCATCCCGCTTATCGTCCCGTAGTACGTTCTTAGAGGGTTAGGAGGACCTAAGTAAGTTACCAACGTTTTTGTTGCTTTGTTGTCATACTATTAGGATTTTGTCCATTTCGGTTTGTATTACTAGATTGAGAACGTTGTCACTTGCCTTGAGTCCTTAACCAGTGTTTCTTTCACCACTTTGTTGAGGGAAGCGGCATTTGTTTCTTCTAGGATGCAACCGATTGTTTGTTTGTTTGTGTGTTTATGTGTTTTCGTGCTCGGTTGTATCCGCAGTTTTGTCGCAAGACTTCACTTGCCTTGCGGAGAGCACTTGTCCTCTAAGTGTTCTCGCGTCATTTGAAAGGGCGTAGGGTGCGCTAATACCCGCTCGGTTAGTAGTCTAGTTTCTTTTAGTTTTTAGTTAATTTGTGCTTACTCGAGGGCGAGTAAGGGTTAAGTGTGGGGGAGTTGATAAGTGTGTTTTGTAGTGCTTATTCCTTGTGTTTGGTCCCGGTTTCTCCTGTGGAATCGCTCTTTGGAGCGGTTTCGAGGCTACTTACAATTCTTCTAGTTTGTTTTAGGCTCCTAAGACCAATCTTGGAGAAGTGGAACGATTCCAACTCTTTTCCGGCACATTTGAAGCCAACGAAGAGAAGCGACGATCACTCGGTAGCTTAGATTCGATCCCGAGTCCTTGGGACCCATTCCCGATCCCTTTAGACTCGATCCCGAGCACCGAGAATCGATGAGAAGCCTACGAAGAGCAAGTAGGGACCTATGAGATCATATTTGAAGCCTACAAGACCCATCCCGGTCGGGAACGCATCCATCACGACCGAGATGAAGTGACGAAGAAAGACGACCTACTAGGGGTCCATCCTGGTCGGGATCATGACCTTCCCGGTCGGGACCAACCCATCCCGATCGGGACCACCACCTTCCCGGCCGGGAAGGGCCCAGCGAAGGCCTGTTTCGCTTTCCTCGCTTTCCTTACCCGTGAAACCCTATATATACCCCACCCCCCCTGTATTGTTTCTACATTACTCCACTAAACCCTAGAGTACTTTAGGTTAGATTAGATTAGATTAGTGTAGGTTAGCTTTAATTACTCCTTAATCTTAGTTTAATCCGAGTTTCATCTTTTTAATATTGAAGACTTTTTGGGTTGATCCACTCTATTGACAACATTAGAGATCTTCCTTTGGGTTTATTTATGCAAAGATTTAATCTTTTGTTCATCTTTTAGTGTTGGTATAATTCTTCTTCTCCTTAATCTCTTCAATTTAGTTTCCATTTGTGTTTATGTTTAGTAAACCTTCAATACTCCATTGTGAATGTTTGTGCTTGTGCTTGTTTCATTATGGGTGTTGGGTTTATTATCTTGAACATGAGTGAGTAGTCCTCTTGCTAGGATTAGTAGGGGGATTGGGTGTTTAATGGGGAATTAAGGGTTTGTTTAAGTTGTTAGTGGAAGTTTTGGTTTCTTCTTAGTTGTATGCATAGAACATGTTTGATGAATTGCTTGAATGACTTGTAGTTGCAAATGCATGTTTTCTTGCCTTCTCCTTGTGGTCTTGTTTGTTGCTAGGATGTGTTCTTGCGCGAGATCGAGGAGCCTCTAGGTCGGTTTAAGTAGCGAGAGCCCGGAATATGCCTATATAGATCGACTACCCCTTCACCTTTGCTTTTCCTTGATCATCACGTCACCCTTGAACCGGACCTAATCCTAGTTCTTTTCATATTAGATTTCTTCATCATTTTTGTCATTGTTTCCTTTAGTCTTAGTTTATTCTTAGTCATAGCTTTATCCCCCTTCATCGTTTTAGTTGTTTAGCTTTGTTGACATAGTCTAGTCCTTAGGTGAACCTTAGTCTAAACCCTTTTTACCGTCCCCGTGGACTCGGCCTAACTTGCCCTATCTACCCAGTTAGGTTTAGTTGGTTTTATTATTTGATCGGTGGGATCCATGCAACCGTCCGTTGATGCGGCTCTAAGTTGAAAAGAAGAGAATGGTCACCACCTCTAGGCATAAACTGTAGACTAGGAGTAAACGTGAGAAGTCTAGTGCTTTTTGGGCACTAGACAAGAAGGAAACAAACTTCACACCCACAAGAAGCAAAGAAAAACAAAGAAAAAAACACAAAAACAAAGACAAAGTCAAGTAAATAGGCAAACGAAGTCTAAACTAGCACCGTCCCCGGCAACGGCGCCAAATTGATGGTAAGGATTTGCCGTGGATCCTACCGATCAAATAAAACCAACTAAACCTAAATGGGTAGATAGGGCAAGTCGGGTCGAGTCCACAGGGAAAGTCTTATTGGTGTCAGGCTTGAAGGTGTCACCGAGTGCCAACTACGTCAGATCCTTTTTCCTCGTACATTGCGTAGTGGAGCAAGAAGATGGATTAAAAGTTTCCCCAACAACACTTTTCGCACTAAGGAACAATTGTGCAACACCTTCCTCGAAAAATACTACCCACCGTCCAAGACCAACAAATTCCGAAGAGATATTCAAACATTCCAACAACAAGAAAATGAAAGCATACGTAAAGCCTGTGACCGATTTCAAACATTGCAAAGGAAATGTCCGCACCACGGCATCCCTAGTTGGCTTCTACTTCATATATTCTTCCACCCGTTATTGGACAACGCCAAAGAAAATGTCAACGCGGCGGCAAAAGGCGATTTCTTTTTGTTAAATGAAATCGAATCTACAAAACTCATTGAAAGGATAGCCAAGAATGATGAATACTCCGAAAATGATCAACATGAAGAGCTAAGTGGTGAGTCGGCATCGTCAACCGAAAGGAGAACCGATCTTAAAGCTAGAGTCGAGGAGTTGGTCAAACAATTTGAAGTTTATGTTGCTAGAGCCAATTCTCCACCCAAGACTAGAACATCTCCAAAAAGATCGACTCCACCAAGAAGGGTAAGTTCACCAAGACGATCATCCATTTCACCACCTAAATTGTATCGCATTGAGATTCCATGTGATCATTGTGGGAGATATGACCACGATTCCGAATTGTGTATGAGGAAGGAGAGTGCTTATCAAGCCAACACCCAAGGAACCCATGAAAAATCTCAAACGAACAATCCTAATTTGGGGACGGATTTTATTCCATGCCTACTCAAGGATCATATCCTTTTCCAATAGCCCCCAATCAAAGGGTTTAGCCTAATTCACATGGTTTCTATTATCAACCGAGACCTCCTCACACAAATCAATTCAATCAAGGTTATTCTTATTCTCGAGGACCACCTCGACCAAGCTATTGTCCTTCATTTGGAACCTATCCTCCATATAATCAAGGTCCTCCAAGGCATTTTCAAGTTAACTTTCAACCCCTTTATGACATTCAACAAACAATCAATTTTCAATTGAAAGAAAATGCGTCAAATCGAGCTAGACTTGAGGCTTTAGAGGCACGTTCCGCCTCACAAGCTCGATCTTCTCAAGAGCCGACCAATTCTTCCAATCAAGCATTTGTGAATTCCATTAAGGTAATGAGCAAAAAGGAACCGGTGAAACCCTTTGACCCACAAATTCTTACATCTCATCCCTCAATCAATGAATCCGATAAGAAAGTGGTCAAGGACGTAACCGAAAAACCAAGAAGAGATCCATCAAAGTATCTTGTAGGAGACCTTGCGTATGTTATTGAAAAAATTCCAATAGAGGACACGAACCTAGTCTCTAGAATTGAGGTACCACCCTTGAATGACAAGCCACAAATCCCATTCAATGACCAAGGTTTAGGCATGATAACCTTCACCGATCTTATCGAGAATACTGATACAAGCCCTTTCATGCCCACACCGTCCGAATATATTCGTGACATTATTTTGAAACCCACCGAGAGGGAAAGAGCTCCCGTTTCCCCAAGGACTACCCCAAGAGTTACAATTCCCATTAAGTTAGGTGACCCGGGTAGCTTTGTTATACCTTGTTCCATAGACCAAGTTTTGAAAGACCGAGCCTTGTTTGATCTTGGCGCCGACATTAGTCTAATGCCTCTAGCCATCGCTCGTACCATTTATATCAAGGAGTTGGAACACTTCCCAGTTAATGTGCAAATGGCCGATGAAACTACAAAGAAACCCTATGGACTAGCCCGCAACCACATGGTCAACGTGGGAAATCTTTATATACCCACCGACTTTGTTATTCTTGACTTGCCTATAGAGGAGCGGAATACTATTCTTTTGGGACGGCCTTTCCTAGCTACCGGTAGAGTAATCATTGATGTAAAGCGAGGGCGATTATCCTTCAATGTTGCCAACGATACGGTTCAATTTGTGCCTCCCGCGTTCCTTCCAGAAAATTCCCAAGCGGAGTTTTGGAATCAAATGGTGGAATTTCCACCCAATGAAGAACCCTCTACCAAAGATCTTGATTATGACAACGAAGAAGACGACGATGCTCTATTTATACTCGGTTCTACCTCCGAAGAAGATATTCCCAAAGAATTTGCAATGCTTCCCGAGGTAACACGACTTATGGGCTTGCCGAAGTTTAAAGAAAAGCTCAAGATCGGTAACATGGAATTCGAAGTTAATGACCAAGACCCTCCGGGTTGCTTTTCAAGCAACCCCGATTAAACTCCAACAATTCAATTCGGTTTGGTGGTGTCCATAAAAACCACCTTGTAAATATTTGTATATTCTTTTTCTTCTTTTATTCTCTTTGGACAATAGCTTTTGGATTTTTCTTTTGGACCTTGCTTTGGTATCTGCAGGGATTGTGAAGATTTCTTTTGGAATTTTTGGGTTGTGCTATGAACAATTGTGAGAGTTTTTCTCCGTGTAGCTAATACATGGATCGAGAAGATTGGTTTTGTCGAAGAGTTAAGGATGATTTGGGCCAAGTCGAAGAGATTTTTCGTAGCAAAGTCCTATTTTGAAGTGGATTATTTTACCGGGTGATACTTCACCCGATGGCAACTTTGCTCGAATTAATGGAAATTGACGGAAAATCCGCCGGGCATAAATTTCACCCGGTGGAATCTCACCGGGCGAAATTTGGCCCTGCGGTAAGAAATTTTTTTTGCGACTTGGAAATTGACGGAAATCTGACCGGGTGAAATTTCACCGGGCGAAATTTCGCCTGGTGGTGAAACTGCGCGGAAATGACAAAATCCGACCCGAACACCGTCTGGTGAAATTTCGCCCGATGGTGACCATCGGGCGAAATAACACTCCGCGTCACTTACCCAGCCAAACCCCCTTACCCATCTTCATTATTCACCTTTTCCTCTCTCTCTCCTTAACCAAACCCCAAAAACCCAAAACAAACCCCAAATCCTCCACCTTAAATCACCTCAAATCCTTCCATTTCTCCACCAAATTTCAATCAAATTATATATTCCCCATCCCCATCACATTTCTACCACCTTCTTGGAGTTTGTTTTCAGAAATCATCCCAAATCCGACAAATCCCAAACCGAGACCGTCATCACCATAACCATCAAATTCAAGCAACAAGGATAAGGAGGGTAAAGCAAATGGCAAGGAAACGGATTTCTTCAATGCTTAATCGAAATTCGGGGTCAACATCATCCTCTAGGTCGGAGGAGATGGCCGCGACTCGAGACGAATCTGTCTCGATGCCCGTTCAGACGTAAGGCTCAATCCCGCGCGAACAACCTGTTCCGCTAGAGGTACGTTACCCTAAAATTTGTCGTAATTTCCGTCATGCAGAATCTGGTATCTCTTTCGCTAAAAAAGCTCATCTTAATAAATGTAAAAAAATGTGGGTCTGTCGTCTCGAGCCGACTCGTTGGGCGGCTCGAGATGTATTTGAGCGCATGGGCATTGAACCGCAGGTACAAGCAATGTGCCGAAGCCTTGCTCTCATCAAATTTTATGCCTCCGAGGAGGAAACTTTTCAGAAGTTGACGTGAGAGTTTTTCGCAACTTTCGAGCTGAGTGGTGACGATAATGCCACTGTCTCTTTTCAGTTGCGAGAAACTCTGTACGTCCTCAACCTGAGGGACTTTGGTGTATTGCTTGGTTTACCTTCTTCGGTCCTTGGAAGGCCTAGGGCGGGACAGACTCGGGACGATAAATTTGACCGAGATCGATTTTGGTTTAAAATAGCCCGCCAGAGGAATTTCAAGGGAGGAAAGATGCGTTCTTTCTCTATTCGAAACCCCATCCTTCGGTATTTGGCGCGTATCATAGCCAACTCATTCCTGTCAAAATATGATATGCATCATAACTGTAGTTCTACAGCTGTACAGCTGTTGAAGGATGCTGTTTTGAACAGAGGCCCGTCGATCGATATGTCCGAGGCCTTAGCTACTCATTTTGCCCAGGTTGCGAAGGGCAGCCGCAAGAAAATTTCTTGTGACAGTATTGTAACGATGTTAGCTAAAGCCTTGGCATCGATTTTAGCGATTTGGCACCAGTTGTCGGGGCGGGAATTTTCATAGATGAGGTTTATTGTCCTTTCCTTGTTTGGCCCCAGAAAGGGGATTATGACAATTTGCTCTTGTATAAGATTACTGAGCTGAGAGCCATTGCAATGCCTAACCCCGAATGGGTCAGGCTCGATATTGCAGAGAACTTCAGCATGCCGAAGAGGTCCGGGGAATACATTCGGGGTCACACCCGTGGTAAGTTTCAACAGACTCAATACCCCGTCGGACCTTTAGATTATGGCGACGATGATATTGAGGTCGTAGACGTGTCGGAAGACAAACCGGAGGTTGAAACCTCTCGGGATGAGGGTCATAGAACTTTACCGTCATCATCACACGCACCCTCTTCCTCCCATCAAACCGAACTCCAGACCTCACAGTTTTTCATACCAAACTTTGAACCACACAGACACTCCACGTTCACCCAGTCTACCCCAGGTTTTCAGGAGGACGTTAACATGAGTCCTCCACGACACTCCTCGTTCTTTGGATCGGAGGACTTTTATAACCAGTGGGGGAGAAGTTTATGACCGAACACGTCAGACTTGGGAGAACTCGACCACCTCTCTGAACTTGGTCCAGGACGCCTATAACGTAGCCCGGGATGCGCGCGATACTGCGCATAGCTCCTACACGTACTCTTGGGAAGACTTTGAGTTCGCCCAGAGTAGTTTTGAGATGGCTAGGGACGTTGCTAGGGATGCCCAAGCAGCGAGGTTGGCGGCGGAGGAGAACCAAACAATGTTGCAGCAGCAGAGCTATTTTGATCAATTTTTCGGTATGCCTCCGCCAGGGTCTTACTACCCACCACCTCGTCCCCCGGGTCCGATGTGAGTGGTCGAGTATCGTCAGTGTTGGTGTGGGGGTGTTAGATGTCAGTGTCAGTCGTCAGTAATCTGTTCTCGGATCTCAGTAATATCTGTCAGTCCTTGTAGCGCCAATTTTTGGCATTTGATAATTTTGGTTGTTGATTGATTTGTAATTGGTTATTTTGTTGGTTTAGTGAATTGTCAGCCCCTCACGTGATCCTACTTAGGTCGTTACAAACGTGAGGTTTTATTTGTAGGTGCCTTAGAGAAGAATGACCTTATTGTTGCTCCCGGTCTTCGGTGACTTGATCGCACCAAGACCAATTGAAAAATCCAAAGTTTCTTTTTCTCTTTTAATTTTCCCGATTCGTGCGGAATCCGGGGGAGATGACGTGATTATACCTACGCCCTTTCTCCACTTATCAATTTTTCTTCTTTTTCCTTTTTCTTTTCACCTTCCTTTTATTTTTCACTTCTTTTCTTTTTATTCTCTTCATTTTAAAAATACAAAAACATTTGAAAAATCATCAAAAATTCAAAAACATTTGAAAAATCATAAAAATTCAAAAAGATTTTCCGTTCTTTTCTCTTTTTCTTCTTTTTTCGATTCTTCCTCTATTTGTGCATTGGGGACAATGCACAGTTTTAGTGTGGGGGAGGGATCCACTATCCTTTTTCTTCCTTTTCTTTTTCATTTTTCCTTTAAAACCAAAAACCTAAAAAAAATCTTCCTTTTTCTCTTCATTTTAGTTTTCTTTTCTTTTATTTTTGTTTTTGTGTCACTTGTATTGTCTTGCATTCTCCTTCTTGTAGGTACACCGCCAATCATTTAGCATGGATACGTAAGGTAGCGGAAATGAAATGAAGACCGCGCGGTAATACTTTCTACCTTCGTTTTATCCCTTTCTCTTATGCATGGGAGTTTGGGCATATATGCTATTTGGAGTTTCACTTGGTGAACATTTTGGAATTGGTGGTTGTGGATTATGTTGACTTGATGGAGTTCGTAGTCCTTGGCTATATTTGTGATTTTGTTTTGATTTTCTTGTGTTTTTGTCGTTTTTGTGTTCTCTTTTTCATTTTGTGTATAGCTTGTGTAGGTAAAGTTTTCGAAAACCCGATTTTGTGTTTAGGCCTCGTATTTATTACTCCCTTGTTAGTGACCCTTTTTTATTTTTGGACATATTTCGAGTACAATGACCATGAATCATTTTTTGCATTGGATTTTTACCACAAGTCCATCTTTTTCTACTAGGAGTCTACACCGGGATTTGCATTTGACCACCTTGACCACCCATGGAGTGATAAGGCCTTGGTTACCGTTCCCCGTTCTCTTAGGTGACCTTACTTGAGAAGCCATTTTTAGTCCAAAATTTCCATCCTTTTGTAGGTTCGGAGGGGGTGCACACCCGACTAGCCTATTTTTCTACCATTCACCCATTTCCACAAATAAGTTTGCAAGAATATGCTTTACCTTGATCTCAATTGAACTATCTAGACAAAAAAGAGCTATTCAAAAAGAAAAGGGGAAAAATGAAGAAGAAGGGCGTAGTGCAAAAAAAAACAAAAGAAAACAAAAACACTTGAAAAATCGTTCCCAAACCTAAATAATCCCTTGGTTGACTTATTGCCGTGAAATGCCTACTAGAGGACCGAGTCCCGAGGAAGGAAAATAACGGTAATTTGGAAATCTTTACCATTTTGCAAACACTTGTCCATCTTTTTGGTCTAATTGGCTTTCTCGAGTTTGGGATGATCCTCTAGGCTTAGCTTAGGAGATGGCATAACACTTACCTACAGTGCTTATTAACTCCATGGTTCTCACTTATCCACTCCATTTATCGTCCCGTTGTAGGCATCTCTAGTGGAATTAGAAGGACCTTCGTAAAGTTTCAATGTTTTCATTGTTTGATTGTCATCCTATTAGGATCTTGTCCATGTCAATTTGTGTTACTAACTTGGTAGTGTTCTCGCTTGTCTTAAGCTTAAATCGGTGCTTTCTCCACCGTTTCGATGAGAGACTCGGCGATTTATTTTCTCTTTGATTGCGGCTATTTTTCGTGTGTCTTCTTTGTTTTTGTGTGTTTGTGTATGTTAGTCACAACCCCAATTTTCAGCAAGCCCCAACTTGCCTTGCATGGAGGTACTCTACCTCATGAGTATCTCGATGTGAGTTGAAGGGACGGAGTGGGCCCGTTAATTGCCCCGTATCGGCTTAGCATAGTCTAGCTTAGTAGTAGTAGTAGTTAATTTTTTTTTGGGTCTTTGCTTGAGGACGAGAAACGGTTTGGTGTGGGGGAATTGTTGTGTGCCAAATTTGGACCGTTTTTCCTCCCATTTAGACCTGTTTTTCCTCCGTTTTATGGTACTCGAGCGCGATTATCGCCTTATTTTGACTAATTCTCGCATTAGTGTCTCTCTTTTGCATTTTACGCGTTTTTGGTAGTTTTCTGTCTATTTTGATAGGATTTTCGACCAAAAACGTGTTTGAGCTTCTACGAGCGTGAGAGAGATACGGTCCAAAGAGCAAAGCACACAACCGAAAGTTTAAGTAATCCAATTGATCGACGAAGAAAGAGACCGGAATTGAGGAGAAGTATCACCGGGTGAAATTTCACCCGGTGAGTCATCACCGGGCGAAGTTTCGCCCGACGACATTTTCCATTCCCGAAGATTTTCAGGTTGAGACACGACCGGGCGAAACGACCAGGCAAAATTTCGCCTAGCGGGTGAAATTTCGTCCGATGGAGAAAAACGCCAAAAATGACGATTCGAGAAGAAAATCTCATCGGGTGAAATTTCACCCGGTGGTGCCAATGTCGTCAACCGCAGGGTGAAGTTTTACCCCATGAAGATGCAAAGGGTGAAGGTCTAGCTTAATGAAGAAGGATTGGATTATGGGCTTAAGCTTGTGTGACCCATTAAGAAACTCTATAAATACTTATCCTTGGGTTTTGAGCAAAGTGTATCCTAATTTGTGCCTCCTTAGGAGTAGTGTAGTGAATCTCCATAGTAGTAGTAGTAGTAGTAAGCTTCCATTGAAAATCTCCATAAAATAAGTAGATCTTATTAGTATTAGTATTAGATTAATTCCACTCAACAATTCCTAGTCAAAGCTTCCATATTTAGTTGAAGATTGTGTTTATATTGAAGATTCAAGGGTTTTGCAAGGGTTTAGTGACAAGATCTTTGTATTATTTCTTGAAGCTTCTTATTTATGTTAATCTTCATCTTCCTCCTTAGTCTTCTCCATTATTGGTAGTTTCTTTATTCTCCTTTTCTTCATTAATTAGTTTAATCTTTAGTTTCTTGTTAATCTTTATGTTAATGTAGTTTTCCTTTTTTTGTTTGTTTGTTTATCTCTCTCCTTAGTTTATTTCTCCTTAGATTGTTTTTCCATAGTTAGTGTTGTTTTGTTAGTGTAGTTTCTTTTATTGTGTTAGATTAGTTATTTCTCCTCTAGTTTAATCATGTTTATTATTCTCGTAGCCTCCTTAGTGTTAGTTTTATTATGAGCAGTGAGTAGATTTTAGTTAGGAGCCTAGGGGAGGAGGAATTCTAGGAAAAGGTTTTGTCTTGTGAAATTATTGCGTTTGAGGGTGATATTGTCTTGATGGTATTGTTGTGTTTTGTTTGACTTAGCTTGATCAACTAGGTTGACTTGACTCACTCGGACCAATATGGGGAAACTCGGGGTTTGGGTAATTCCGTCTAGAGACCTTAGTTTATTCGTCGCGAAAGCAGGCTTAGACTTGGCCGGTAGGGAAACCGAAAGGTGGAATCTCCCTTATACACCTTGTGATAATTCTTGCAACGTTATACTTTTATCTTGTTTTCCGACTCCCCGACTCTCCCTAACGTCTTTCCCTTTATTGGTTCTAGCTTTAGTATTATTGTTCCTCGCCTTAGTTCCGTAGCTCATCTAGTTAGTCTAGTTTCTCTCGACCAAAACTCCCTCCTTCTCCACCCCAATCACTTTGAAACTTAGACTTGACCGACTACCCCTCGACCATCCCTGTGGATCGATCCCCGACTTGCCGCTACTACATAGTAGTATTTCGGAGTTTATAAATATTGTTTGACCGCGTTTGATAGGCGACAATCGGACGCACATCAATGATCCACGATCTAATCCATAAGAAACAAGGTTTAATCTATGTCAACCAAAGTTTACTAAACATTAACAAGGACCTGAAATGATACCACAACACTCAGGATAACATCTTAAGCAGTGATTTAGGATCCCAAAGTTACACGATTAGTCCATTAAGTCAACATTAGGTAGGAATCCCAAGGTAATATAATTTTTTTATGGTTGAGTAGGTTCTATTTGGGTATTAGGTATCCATCAACATATAATTGTCACTATCAAAAATGTACTTAACTCTTAGTCCTCTTTACGGTCAAGTAATTCCTAACCCAAACTTGATCAATCTCTATGGTCCAATCCTAATTCCGTTAATCAACTAATACCATTCAAATCAATTCCACAAAAGCTCACTAGATTAGATAACAGGGCAGAACTCACAATCCTCAAACCATTGGTAGTAAGGAGTTAGCTAAACCTCTAACATATTTAACTTCCAAAAAGGTTCACTATGATAGAATTCGGTCTAACCAAAGAATCTCAAGAGGAAGATGGTAGAGTAGAAGAATATAACAAGGATTCACCAAGCGGATGAAGAGGAGAATATAAAAGAGAAGAAGTAGAGGAAGGAAGAAAAGAGTCGATGATCCTATATTATTATATTCTTGAACCAGAGGAGAATCTTCGGGCCTCTAGAGTTCACGAGGGATCCAAATGGATTGCTTCATCTTCTTGTAGAGGTACGAGCACACAAGTCTTGGGTCGCTCCATCTAGATCTACTGCGACATCATGGAATAAGAATCTACTCTTGATCATCTGGCCTGTAGCTTAAACAAACTGAATTTGGGCTGAAAGGTCACCATTGTATCTTCCTTGTAGTACAAAGTTGTCCACTCGAGTCAGCAGGTGTTTAAGAATTCTAAGCAGGTCTTGTCCCGATCTGGAGTAGCATCCTATCAACATATTGTTCATTCGTCTTCTTCCAACAAAAGCAACAAATATTCAATGCTAATCATTGAGTTACAAGAACATATAAACCTAACAGTTAAGTCCTTATTTGTTTCTACCTATCTCTAATAATATTTTTATTTACTGTTTAAATAATTTACTGGTATTTTTCTTAATTTCAGGTGTAAGCGTTGGGAGCAGTAATGCTCTGATACCAACTGTAATCCTCTAGAAAATCTAACGCGATACAGTGGCAGAAACACCGTAGAGTCGGGATTAAAACACACTGTAACTATGTCTTTGCAAAATTTAAATGGTAAAGTCAAACAATAGGCCTTAACTAAAATGGCCAAAATTTAAGACAATCCACAAAAGGGGTTTGAACAATCCATAAGACTTAATTATTAAAATAAATAAGCAGGATCCATAATTGCTCGCTAGCCCACCCGTAGAGAAACACATATACCTGCCATGTTGAAAACATAACATCCACAATCAGTGGGGAGCAATGTCAACGTTCTCCCAACCGTATAACATGATTTTAAAACTGTAATTACTACTATAGAAAAATAGTAAAAATGAAAAACAGTAAAACATTATAATAAAATTAAGCTTTCAGTGAAAACTTCATGTATCGAAACAATATAATAAAAATGAGTTTTCCGGAGAAAACATAAAACATTTGCCAACCTGCAAATCAAATTATATCGATAATAATAAAAATAGTCAAAATGGCGTTATGGATAGGATTAGCGTAGACGGCCAGACTTTCACTAGGATAATACTGGAAACTAGGTTCGAGAACTGTAGACTTAACTCATAACAGAATTGAGTCTCTAACTAGGCAACTCAACTATAACAGGACTGCGTGCAACAAGGTCCTGGTTTAAGTAGTATACACCCCTCTTGGATACAAACCATATCCAGTTCAACCCGACGCGACTTACACGATGGGATATCTAAGTTTAACGGCACAATGCACACTCTCCTGAACACAAACCATGCTCAGTTCAACAACCAATGTGCCCTATAAAGACACACCAACCTTACATACAGTTGATGTCAAAAATGTACATCCTAGACTATATTACTCTAACCCCACACTTGTCCTTATTCCATAACTCCAAAAACCAAGCCATTATCGATATTTAAAAATATAAATCATTATAAACAATATGGATATAAAAGGAGTAATCATTATACTAGTATAGACCCCGTGAATGTATGCACGGTATTTATAGAAACTTTTATATTTTTGGTAAAATTTTTATACAAAATGGATTTTAATTAACAATCTGATAATTTTTCATTATTTTTATCTTCGTTTTTGTATATAATAAAATAATTTGAAATTGCATAATTAATCAAAATAACGACCTCGACTAATATCATGAAATATGTAGTCCAAAAAATTATTATTACAATCATTTCTCGTTTAAATATTTTTTATTATAATATATGAATAAATTGTGAAATGTATATTCACTTTAAATTTATTTTAAAATAGAGTATATAATTTTGTACTCTTGATGTTTAGATGTACTCACTCTATCTCGTTCATTTGTTTGCCTTTAATTAAAATACTACTCACAATAAATATAAAAGACAAACAAATGAATGGAACGGAGAAAGTAGTTATTTTCTATGATCTCAGTATATATCATTTGTTCATAAAGTTCACAGTTGTTGTTCGAGATTTAAGCAACTATATTTCCGCAATTTATTTTCATCGATACACCCATCATTAGTTTTTAAATATGTAACCTGTAAATATTCTTTATATGATATGATTCATAATTGAGTGTGATTCTTTTCTTATTTGTTATATTGATTTTATCCAAATTAAGTGCGTAAAATTTATTCGGGAAAACGTTTTGAGAATTTTTATTCTCTTAGCTAATAAAGGATTACAATATTTAATTACAGTTTTATATCAGTCATGATTATTACATAAATAAAATGTATTTCCGTTGGTATATATAAATTCTCGGTATTTAGTATACACTAACGCAAATCATAGAGATTAGATTGTAAAATACACTTAACATATCAGTCATGAGGCTACATTCAGACGTTAATTTAGTCATTTTCGTGCATATTTCATCCCTAAATTGTGATTGTCTTTCATTTATACTTAAATATTCCAATTTGCACGTTAATTTAGTCAATCATTCCTAATTATGGTTGCCTTTCATTTATAATAAAACATTCTAATTTTCACAATTGATTAATAGTTTGGTTATTTTCGTTAATTAGTAGTGTGTTTGACCATGTCAAGTTAGCTAAATTTCAGTAGGACATAACCAAAATAACGAAGGTCGAATATGAGTAGGCCGGAAAATTGTTTGTATGCATCTTTTTTGAATTTTTATTGAATAAAAATCAATGAATTTTCCAAAAAAAATAATAGGTGGAAAAATTATAGGTGAGTGTTAATCTCTTAGTATATTAGGGATAAATACTACAATCTCGTATATATCCCTAATATAGACCCTACTTACAATCTTATATCCTAATCTCAATCAAATATGACTTGCTATCGTCTAATTTTAAGGTGAAATCTTGTAATTTATTATAGTCATGATTATTTATAATATTAAAATCAATCTTGATTCATATAGTGAAGTTTTAAACAAACATATTCTAATTTGAGGATTGATTAATAATGAATAATTTGGTTATATTTTGGTTAATTAATACAGAGTAATTTAATACTGTAGAAACGGATTATTTTCTTAATTTTCCTTAATTAAATTATTGGAGTGTATAGCTTTAGGGTTAATTTAGTGATAATTGAAACAATGAGATATTGTAGTATAGTGGTAGAGAATAAGTACTACATATCTAAGGTCAAGGGTTAATGCTAATGCGGAATGTGCGGAATGGGGGGAGTGTTAGTCCAACTCTACAGGTTAATGCAAATGCAGCGCTGGGCTCGGGGGAGACTGTTGTCCCTAACTCTCTAGGGGATGCTGATTCAGGTTCACATGAGGTTGAACCAGTTTTGAATAGCACTACGGGTAGGGATGAGAGGAGTCCCACGTATGTAAAGAAGGTTACTGGACGACCATCGTCGGGCCAGGCAGGTATCGTTATTCCTAATCGTATTTAATGATATTCGGTTTCTGGAACGTAAGGGGGATGAATAGGGGGAGGAAGCAGGTGGAGATTTCTAATTTCCTTGCGACTAATAAAGTAGGAATTTTTGGATTGCTAGAGACTAAAATAAAGCCTTGTAATCAGCGTAAGGCTATTAGTAGTGGGTTTAACAGATGGTGAATTACTACCAACAGCCGTATACACCCGGGAGGGAGAGTGTGGGTGTTATGGGATCCGGCTCAGTGTAATGTTGAAGTCAAAAAATACTCGGATCAGCTTATTCATTGCGCTGTAGAAGAATTGGATAGTGGGAAGAAGTGTGAGGTCACCTTCGTGTATGCTTTTAACAGAATTGGGGAAAGGGAAACGCTATGGAGTGACTTAGCTCAGTTGTGAAACCAAATTCAGGGTGCTTGGTGGATAGGTGGCGACTTTAATTGTGTCTTAAGGCCTGAAGAGAGACTTGGGGGCGGGTTTAGCATTAATGAAGCTAGACCGTTTCAGCAGTGTATTGATTACATTGATATGGTAGACTGTCCTGCAGATGGCGCCTTCTTTACTTGGTCTAATAAGCAACCACCGGAGGATAGGGTCTGTAGCAGGCTTGATAGAGCAATGGAGAACCAAGAATGGTTTGATATGTTTGAGGATTATAGAACATGTTTCCTACCTGAGGGTCTCTTCGATCATACTCCATGTTTGGTCTCGGGTAAGAAAGGAATACAAAGTGGGAGACGTAGTTTCAAATATTTTAATATGTGGAGCCAAGCGCCGAACTTTGGGGATGTTGTTTTGAACTCTTGGATGCAGCCTGTGGAGGGTACAAGAATGTTTTGTTTGGTTACCAAGCTGCGAAGACTCAAATTACCTTTGAAAAAATTGAACAAAGAAAGGTACCAGGATGTTGAACAACAAGCAGAGATAGCACGGGTCAAAATGATTGAACTGCAGAAAGAATTAAGAAACAAACCTGACGATATTGAGCTATTACGGGGCGTTTATGATGCTGAGATGAGATACAAACAACTGGATAGCGCTAGGAGAAGTTATTTAAGTCAAAAAGCAAAGACTCACTGGCTAATGGAGGGGGATAGTAATACGACATTCTTTCGCGGATCGCTAAGAGCCAGAAGAATTAAAAATACTGTCACTCAAGTTGAGGATAGTAATGGGCATATGAAGAGTTCCCCTGAAGACATCCAGGAAGCATTTTTGCAATTCTACAAAAATCTTCTTGGAGACAGGAGAGAGACGAGGCAGGTTAGTCCTAACATTGTAGCCTTGGGGCCGGTCTGCACACCAGAGCATCAGGCCATATTGCAGGAGCCAGTTACAAACGAGGAAATCAAATGGGTCCTGTTTAGTATCCCGAATGATAAAGCCCCAGGTCCAGATGGTTTCTCGAGCAAATTCTTCAAGGATGCTTGGTCGATAGTGGGGGAGGACATGTGTGAAGCAATAAAGGACTATTTCAGAACGGGAAAAATGTTGAAACGGATTAATGCGACATTGATCACCCTTATTCCTAAGGTGGATTGCCCTAAGTACGTCTTACAGTTTCGGCCCATTGCGTGTTGCAACATTGTATACAAGTGCATATCTAAATTGCTATGTAATAGGCTGGCCAAGGTCTTACCTGATATTATTTCCCCATCTCAAGGAGGGTTTATTCGAGATCGGAGCATTGTCGAGAATATTCTTATTTGTCAAGATTTAGTCAGATTATACACAAGAAGTGCTGCGTCTGCTAGATGTATGATCAAAATGGATACGCAGAAGGCTTATGATACGGTCGAGTGGCAATTTCCACGACAAATGCTAGAACATCTTCAATTCCCTACTGATTTTCGCAACCTGGTTATCCATTGTGTCACGACGGCCTCCTTTTCTCTCAGCCTTAATGGGGAGAACTTCGGGTTTTTTTCGGGGAAAAGGGGCCTGAGACAGGGTGACCCATTATCTTATCTTTTATTTACTAACTGTATGGAATATCTGACGAGACTATTAATGCACACAACGGCTAGTAAGGATTTCACTTTGCACCCGATGTGTAAACAGCTGAAGTTATCGAGTCTCATGTTCGCTGATGACCTGTTGATGTTCTGCAAAGGGGATGTGAAATCAATGATGATTTTGCTTTGTACTTTCTCCACTTTTTCTACTGCTTCAGGATTAATACTTAACAAGGGGAAATCGAACATGTATTTTAATGGAGTTAAGACTGAGATTAAGAGAGATATATTGGCTGTCTCGGGGTGTGCTGAAGGTCAGCTTCCTTTCAAGTACCTTTGAGTCCCGACTAAAAGTACCAGATTGATGGTCTTGGACTGTCAGCCCTTGGTCCATGCTGTAACGGATCGAATTAGGAAGCTAGGGGCAAGAAAACTTTCTTATGCGGGGAGGTTAGTACTGGTTAAATCAGTGCTAAGCACTCTACATAATTATTGGGCTAGCATTTTCCTCATTCCGAAGGGAGTCATTAAACAAATTGACTCGATTTGTCGGAATTACTCATGATCGAGGGTTTAATCATTTGACTTATGGGGGGTTCTTGTGAGATCGAGGGTTCTTGTACATGATTTTTTGAATTTATAATATACTTACCTTTTACCAAAAAAAAAAATAAGGTCAAGGGTTTGATTCCCATATAACTCATTTCACTTGCTTTACTAATTCTTTTTATTTTTGATGGTGACTAACTTTATGCGGGAAAATATTGGAGTTGAGTTATTCTGTTAGTGGAAAGGGGGATTCTAAAAGAGGAAACTTTCTATTTTAGGAAACTTCTACTTTTAGAAACCTTCTTAAAAATAGCATCATGTCAAAATATCAAAAATATTACTTCATACTAACACAACATTTTTAGTAAACGGTATAGATTTATAAAACTAATACTTTCGGCTTTAACGATATTAATTGTTAAAGTGAGAACATTTGAGTTTATGAAATTATTGAAATATCATACAAGTGTTTTATAAAATGATTAAAAATATCTTAAATATTTTAATACTACTAATCAAGGTGTTTTCAAAATTTATAAAACTAAAATTCCCTAATTAGTATTAGTTTCGACAATACGAACATAAATAGGATTTTACGGCAAATGTAAAAATAAATCTTTTAACGTCTTTTATTTAATTAAACCACTAAAAAAATTTAAAATATGATAAGGGGTGATTTAACTCTCAAAGTTTCAGATTTAAATATTCTCAAAATTGCTGAAAAAAAAAATTCTTTTAGGTAAGACGAAGCATTTTAACGATAAATCGTAATGTTGTCCAAAAATCATTACTATTAATTAAAGACTTTAATAAATAGTACAAAAATTATGTAAAATAACTAAAATATATTTATGGACATTCTTTCCAAAAATGAAATTTTTTCAGAATCCTTAAACTCGGTTTTTAAAGGGCGTCCTCGTTAATCGTCTAATCTCGATAATAACGATTAATAAAAATAGTAATTACAAAAGGATTTAAGTATTAATATCCAAAAACTATTATTAAACTTAAAAATAATGATTTTCCAGAAACTTCTATTTTTTTTTCATATTTTCAAAATTCCAGATTTAGCAAATTCCGTTAAAACCGTCTTTTAAAACTCGTTTTCACAAATAACCATTTCATTAATAAAACTTATCGTTCCTAACATTTTATTAAAGCACTAAAAATCATAAAACTACATTTTATTATGAATTCTTCAGAATCATATGTTTTTCCAAATTTTATCAAAGACCAGAAATCGAGAATTTAAACGACAAACGCGGTTTTAACTATAAACGATGATTTAAAGTGATTAATTAATTCTCCCGCTTAAAAATTCCTCAAAATTATGAAGAAATTCAAAAATTTCTATTTCATCAGAAAGATTACCCACGTCAAAAATCAGATTGAAATAAAATGTTTAAGTACTAGAACTAAAAATCGGCTTGTAATCATTTTTGTTCGTAAACGGTAATAATTCAATAATCGATAATTAAAATATCAGAAAAATACCAAATTATTATAAATCATCAAAAACTTCATTTTTACAGAATATAATCATATATTACAAATTTAGGTCGAAAATTACGATTTTACAAATTAATATATCAATTTAATCGTTTATCTCATAAAAGCGATAAAAATACCGAAACATGCAAATTTTCAACTTTTAAAAAATTTCCCAGATTATATGACATACATATATTGTCAAAAATGAAATATAAAAATATACATGCAATTACACGAATAAAATCACGAAATACCGAGTAACATCGACGTTACCTCTAGTCCAAATCGGAATCGATAATATACTCATCGGCCTCGGGATCGCCCACAAAACCTTAACGATTGGCTCGGAAAGAGGATCAATTTGACAAAAAAAATGAAACGATTGTGACTCAAAATAGAGCAAGAATCAGCCAAGAAGGAAGAAGAAATCACACGGCCAAAATGGAGAAGGAGAGAAGGAAATAGGATGGTGAATGATTTTTATGAGAAATGAATGTAAAAGAGTTGGGGGGTTTCTAAAGGTTAAATAAAAATAAATAAGTTGATGATCCAATGTAGTATCACATCAATATAGCCGGCCAAATAGGATAAGAAGAAGGAGCATGAAAAGATTGCTCATTAAACAATGGTTAAATGCAGAAAAAGAATTTTATGCAACAACATTTAACGTAATGAAATATAACGTATTATAAAAACGTAGTAAGTGTGTGACTAGGAGAAGGGTCGGTCCAAAACATGGGGAAAAAGGCTCAAATATTTTTTAGGTTGATAAAAAAAAATCGTAAAATAGTTAAAGGCATTTAAAAGTAATTCGAGTAAACCTCGCGATAGAAAAATAATTATATACGAAACTTCGTAATACAATCATTATTGGTTAAATCTTTGTAAATAAAAATATTGACTCGTTGAAAAAATTATAAAGTTATATTTAAGAAAATAAATAGCTTAAATCCGAGTCAAAGAACGTTAATACGAAGAGAAATAAAATTCCTTGCGGAAAAATAAATAGTTTACGAAGAAAATTAAATAAATAGATTTAAAAGAATTAAAATCTTTTAGAACATAAATAAATATCATTAAACTCAAAAATGAAAATAAAGCTTGGAAAAAGGTGTAACGCAAGGCCGAAATGTGACAGAGTTATGACAGAGTCATAACGGTAAGGAAAAAACGCTAGGAAAAATAGCGGATGTTACAATCCTCCCCACTAAAAGAAATTTTCGTCCTCGAAACTGACAATAAGCAGAAGGAAAATGAAGGTTTACCTTACTCGAAGAGATGAGAATACGTATTCCGCATAAAAAAAAAATTTAAAAGAAATTTTACAATTTTAAAGTGATACTAAATTGAATACGAATATTTATTTCAAGAGGGATTAGGCTAAGCTACCCGAAATTTAAAATCTTCTAAATTAATGAAATCCTAAAGTAAAGTTATTTGATAAAACAATATTGTTGAATAACATTTGTAAACAAACTTGAAGAAAAATGGGTAACCAAACATTTCGAAAACAAAAGTAAAACAATTTGATTAACTAATTCGATAATGTTTATTTTATTTTTTATGAAGAAACAAAATTTAGTTCGAAGAAATTCAAATTTTGTAGTTAGTAAAAATCAAATTTTGAAGAAACTATGAACATCATCATAATGGTAGAATCTGGGTTCTGGTTAATCCTGGAACTGTTTCTTTTACTTGTATGCTGAATTCTGCTCAACTCATAACAGGCAAACTATGGCATTTCCCTTCCAATACTGAAATGATCCTTAGTTTTGTTTATGGCTTGAATGATGGAGTTGCTAGAGTTCCTCTCTGGAAGGATCTAGGGCAAACTAATACTTCTCTTCCTTGGCTGGTGATGGTAGACTTTAATGTGGTTAGACACCCTGATGAGAAGTTGGGAAACAACCCTCCTTCTCTACCTGACATGTGGGATTTAAATCAGTGTATTCTGGAATGTAGACTTGAAGATATGCCTGGTGCAGAAGATATGGCTTGGACAAATAAAAGAGAGATTTCCACTAGGGTTTGGTCCAAATTGGATAGAGCCTTAGTGAATCCTCTATGGAATATAAATTTTCCTTCTTCGTTTGCTGTTGTGAAAGATGCTGGGATATCTGATCATAATCCAATTTTGGTGCAAGTTTCTAATGATTTGTAGATTAAAAGGAGGTTCAGTTTTCTGAACAGTTGGGTGGAACATCCTACTTCTTCTCAAATGTTGAGGAGGCTTGGAAGAGCACTATTAAAGGCTCTCCAATGTGTTGCTTTTTCCAAAAACTTAAGATAGTTAAGAGGGCCCTTATAAAGCTTCATAAACAGTCTTTTGTGAATATATCACATCAGGCTAAAGATACTAAAAAGGCTCTTTTGCATTGTCAACAGTTGTTAAGAATTTCCCCCTTTTCTGAATCTCTTATGCTAGAGGAAAAGGTACTTACACAAACTTTCTGTTCTCAAAAGAAAGCAGAGTTGAGTATGTTGCAACAGAGGGCAAAAATTGAGCATTTGCAGCTTAATGACTGTTCTTCTAAATATTTTTTTGCTAAAATTTCTAAAAGAAGAATTCAGCAAGCTATTGGTGCCATTAAGGACATCAATGGTGGATTACATCAAGGGAATAAGGCAGTTACTGAAGCTTTTCAGGAGTACTATGTGAGTCTACTTGGGACAAGTAAGCCTATAAGTGGCTATATTCCTCCTAGTTCTCTCACTGATGCTCAGAAATCTTCACTTACCAAACCTATTACTAATTAAAAAATAAGGACTGCAGTGTTTAGTATGAACAACAACAGCAGCCCTGGGGTTGATGGCTTCTCTGCAGGCTTCTTTCAAGCCGTTTGGCAGATTGTTGGTCCTCTCTTTTGTAAAGCAGCTCATTGTTTTTTCAAGACTGGTCTACTGTCTAAGCAGGCTAGTTCCACTTTGGTAACTCTAATCCCTAAGAAGAAAGATGCAGGATCAGTTCTAGACTATCGACCTATTTCATGTTGTACAGTCTTCTACAAAGCTATCTCTAAGGTTTTTGCAAATAGACTTAAGGTAATTTTAGCTGGGTTAGTAGGAAAAGAGAAAGCAGCATTTGTTTCTGGTAGGAACATCTTCGACAATACTATGCTCTCTCAAGCCTTGGTGAAGGGGTACTCTAGGAAATTCATAACTCCTAGATGCTTAGTAAAGGTGGATATAAGAAAGGCTTTTGATTCCTTGCAATGGGAATTTTTAGAGAAAATGCTAGCTAGTATGGATTTTCCCCCACAGTTTTCTAAATGGATTATGGGATGTGTTAGAAATCCTTGGTATTCTTGTAAAATAAATGGAGGAATATCAGGTTTTTTTCAAGGAATAAGTGGGGTTAGGCAAGGTGATCCTCTTTCACCTTACCTCTTTGTGATGAGCATGGAGATTTTATCTAGGTTCCTCAGGAAAATCTGTGAGCAAGATCAAGTTTCTTATCATCCTAAATGCTGCAGGCTAAGGTTATCGCATCTTATTTTTGCCGATGATCTCATGATATTTTCTAGAGGAGATGTGCCTTCTGTCATGGCTATTAAGCATTGTGTACACAACTTTGCTCAGCTGTCTGGTTTGCAGGCTAACTTAGACAAAACCAATGTCTATTTTGGAGGCGTACAATCTGATGTTCAGAAGGAAATATTAGATCTAACTGGGTTTGTACAGGGATCTTTCCCCTTTAGATATCTTGGTATCCCCTTTTCAGATTCCAGAATCAGTTTACATATGTTTGACAATGTGATTCTAAAAATTCAGAGGACTGTTCAGCATTGGTCTTCTCATTTGCTTTCTTATGCTGGCAAATGTCAACTAATCAACTCTATTATCTTTGGCATTGAGAATTACTGGTGTTCTAGTATTTTGTTGCCTAACGCAGTGGTCAAAAGGCATAATAAAATATGTGAGGATTTCTTTTGGGGAATCAAGGATGGATCAAAGAGACATGTGTTCAAAAAATTGAGGGAAGTATGCTTTCCATGGGATGCAGGAGGCCTTAACATTAAAGATCTAGAGACTTGGAATCTTGCACTTCTCACGAAATGGTTGTGGGTACTTGACAAAGAACCAGACAATATTTTGAGTAAATGGTGCCATTCATATGTTTTGGGGGAATAATACTATCTGGAATGTTGAGTCTAAGGAGTTTTTTCCGACTGGATTGAAGAATATCATCACTGCTCGTCTGAAAATTACTTCTCAATTGGGCTCAGTTGAACTGGTGCAGTGATCAACGTATTTTATATCGTATTTTATTGTCCCCCGACAACCATTTTTGAGCTTTCTTCCATAATTATATGTTTAATGTCGATTTCTATTAGAAAGTCGATACTGTCGGTCCTCGTGCTATTTTGTAGGTTAGGTACAATTTTGAGCATATTTAGGAGTAATAACCCGGATAGCCGAGACGAGAACGAAGGACGAGGAAGAAAACGAAAAGCCGAGAAGCAAATAGTAGCTCAATCACGAGGTCAGCAGCACCCACTCGATCGAGTGGTGCTAAGCACTCTATCGAGTGCCTTATATTCGTGCTCAACCAGACTGCATTAGAGTTGGCCGATTCATCTTTTCAGCCCAAAGGCGAATTCAACTTGGAGCTATTACGTAGCCACTCGATCGAGCGCCTTGATGCACTCGATCGAGTGCGTCGGACCCAGGCCGCCTGTTGGATTTTATTTACTTAGAATTATGGGCCCATTTTTTAAGTCAAACTGACTTCTTTTAAATCAGTTGGAGGAGGATTGTCAGACACTTTTTTACACTTTTTCATTCTATTCCTATAGACATTACGTTACATTTTCTTAGGCTAGAAGTCACGTTCTTTGCCCGCTCTCCTTAGCAAGATTCATCGAATTTCGTTCTTCCCTTTTCAGATCTCAATTGTTGGGTATTATTAATCTTTAATTCTAATTTCAATTTCAATTTTCAATTCTCTAGTTTAATTCTTGTCTTAATTCTCTAGTTTAATTCTTGTCTTAATTCGTTC
This sequence comes from Agrostemma githago, assembly GCA_958450325.1. Taxonomy (NCBI): domain Eukaryota; kingdom Viridiplantae; phylum Streptophyta; class Magnoliopsida; order Caryophyllales; family Caryophyllaceae; genus Agrostemma; species Agrostemma githago. The sequence continues at coordinate 48,773,489 of OY288246.1, read as the reverse complement.
TTAGTTTTCATAGTTATCTGATTTCAGTCTTGTAGTTTAATTTAATTCGCATTCATCATGTTTAATTGCAATTTATATTTTGTTAGTTTAATTATAATCATCATGAGTAGCTAATTTCTATCTAGGGTTTAAGGGGATCGATGGGTGTTAATTGGGTTATAGAAAATTGACCTGTCTCTGATCATATGAACTGTCGCCTGAATGTTGTTTTAATTCTGATTGATTAATTACTGGCCAAGATTAATTAGTTAGTATCACAATTAGGATTTTTTGCCGACGGGGTTAAGGACTAATTAGGTCACAACATTTTGGGTAGACTAGCTTAATTCTAGCGACCGCAGGTTAAGTTTAGTTCTAAAGTTTGTAGTAGTACCGACCGGACCTACACCTTAGACAGTTCGATTATTGACTTGTTAGTTGACTCCCTGACCTGATTGATATTCATTGTGAACCTGAGACCCTAGACCTTTTTATTATTGATTTACCTTATATCAGTTAGTTGTCAGTCCACCTAAACAAACAGAAAAACAGTGACCCGTAATCTTTAGTCTAGACCTTAGAACAAGTAATTGAGTCCCGTCTCCTGGTGGTTTGACCCCTACTTCACTATCTACATTAGTTAGTGGACCTTAGGGTATCTTTGATTAGGTATACGACTACCCCTGTTAACTTTTGACGCCGTTATCGGGGAGACTGTGTTATTTATTTACTTGTTTTGTGTTTTAGCCTTTTGATTGCTTGTCTCGAGAAACTTCAGTTCCTTGAGACCGTTTCTCACATTTTTCCTGTAGTTTCCTCGTATGCCAAGGTCCTCTCGAATTTCAGGCTATGTACCACCATTCGATTCTGAACCAGAGAGAACTTTCCGCAGGTCTAGGAAATTCTACAAGGAGATTGCTGAGACAGAAAGATCAGAATCAGTGGAACATTCGGACGACGAGCACATATCCGAAGCACTGTCCTTTGAAGAGGATAATTCCACTACTGCCCCCCAAGACACCGCTAATCAAGATGCCTCCCAAACTTGCTAGCCATTCCGAGGAGGAGCAAAGTGCCCTACCGAAACCGTTGAAGAGGCCCACCGCCACTACGGGTACGTTCGTGATTCGCCCCGCCTTTATTACATTGGTGGAGCGAAACCAATTTGGTGGAGGGCCCGATGAAGACCCGGCGAAGCACATGAATCTCTTCACCGATTATTGCTCAACTATACCACTCCCTGCGGGAGTGACACAAGAAGAGGTGATGGAGATGTTATTCATGTTCTCCCTCCGCGATAACGCAAGAGACTGGATCACAGATCTAGACCGCATTTCTGAGGGAATCACAGATTGGAACTCCCTAGCCTTAGCTTTTTATAAGCACTACTACACGCCGCAGAAGACCTGAATCCCCTAGAAATTCTAACGCAATACAGTGGCGGAAACATTGTAGAAGTGGGGTTATAACACACTGTAGCTATGTCTTGATTAAATAACAATGGTAAGTCAATACATAAGCCATAAAATAAAAATGGCTACAAAATAAATAAATAAATAAATAAAATCCATAAAAAGGGTTTTAACAATCCATAATACAGTGATCTAATTAAAACAAGCAGGATCCATAACTGCTCGCTAGCCCACCTGAAGGAAAACACATAAACCTGCCATGTTAAAAACATAACAGCCACAATCAGTGGGGAGCAACGTCAACGTTCTCCCAGCCGTATAACAGGATTTTAAAACTGTAATTACTATTATAGAAAAATAGTAAAAATGGAAAACAGTAAAACACATTATAATAAAAATAAACTTTCAGTGAAAAACTTCACGTATCAAAACAATAAGTTTTCCGAAGAAAACATAAAACATTTGCAAACCTGCAACCAAATTATATCAATAATAATAAAAATATTCAAAATGGTGTTATGGATATGAGTACTGTAGACGGCTAGACTTTCACTAGGAGAGTACTAAAAACTAGCTTCGAGAACTTAGTTCAAACAAATCAAACTTCGGTCTCTAACTAGGCTACTCAACCATAATAGAACGGCGACTTATAAATGCGTGGCCCTAGTTTAAGATAATGCACACCCCTCCTGAGATTACCTGTCACCCAGTTCAACTTATGACGGCGACTTACTGCGAGGCCTAAGCTTAAGGTCAAAACGTACAAAACTCCCGGGATACCTGTCACCCGGTTCAACAACCAATGTACCGATTCCTGATACACTAGCCTTATAGTTGATGGCAAAACAGTAAACCCTAGAATATATTATTCTAACCTCACACTTGTCCTTATTCCATTACTCCAAAACAAAGCCATTATCGATATTCAAAAGATATAATCAATATAAATAATATGAGGATAAAAGAAGTAAACATTTATATTCTAAAAGAGAAAACTTTCTCTTTTAGGAAACTTCTATTTTTAGAAACTTTACTAAAAATAGCATTATATCAAAATAGTGAAAATATTAGTTCATACTAATACCAATTTTTAGTAAACGATATAGATTTATAAAACTAATACTTTCGGCCTTAACGATATTAATAATTAAAGTAAGAAGATTTGAGTTTATGAAGTTATTGAAATATCGTACAAGTGTAGAAAATGATTAAAAATGTCTTAAAATTTTTAATGATACTAATCAGGGTGTTTTCAAAATTTACAAAGCTAAAATTCCCTAATTATTATTAGTTACGACAATACGATTACAAATAGGATTTTACGTCAAATGTCAAATTAAAACTTTTAACGTCTTTTATTTAATTAAACCATTGAATATATTTAGAATATGTTAAGGGATGATTTAACTCTTAATGTTTCAGATTTAAATATTTTCAAAATAGCTGGAAAAATAAATCTTTTAGGTAAGACGAAGCATTTTAACGATAAATCGTAATTTGTCCAAAAATCAATACTTATTAATTAAAAGCTTTAATAAATTGTACATAAATTACGTAAAATAGTTAAAATATATTTATGGACATTCTGTCCAGAAAATAAAATTTTCCAGAATCCTAAAACTCGGTTTTTAAAGCGTTTTCTCGTTAATCGTCAAATCTCGACAATAACGATTAATAAAAATAGTAATTACAAAAAGATTTAAGTATTAATATCCAAAAATTATTATTAAGCTTAAAAATCATTATTTTCCAGAAAATACTATTTTTCCAGATTTCCAAAAATTCCAGCTTTAATAAATCCCATCAAAATCGTCTTTAAAACCCGTTTTCACAATTAACGATTCCACTAATAAAACTTGTCGTTCCTAACATTTTATTAAAGCATTAAAAATCATAAAAATACATTTTATTAAGAAACCATCAGAAACATAATTTTTTTCAGATTAAATCAAAAGACCAAAAATCGAGAATTTAAACGACAAACGCGGTTTTAACGATAAACGATGATTTAAAGTGATTAATTAATTCATCCACTTAGCAATTCCAAATAAATTACGAAAAATTTCAGAAAATTCTATTTCATCAGAAAGTTTCACCACGTAAAATATTAGATTAAAATAAAATGTTTAAGTACCAGAACTAAAAATCGGCTTTTAATCGTTTTTGTCCGTAAACGGAAATAATTCAATAATCGATAACTAAAATATCAGAAAAATACTAAATTATTAAAAATCATCAAAAACATCATTTTTACAGAATATAAATATATATTATATGTTTAGGCCGAATATTACGATTTTACAAATTAATATGACGATTTAATCGTTAATCTCGTAAAAGCGATAAAAATATCGAAACATGCAAATTTTCAACTTTTAAAAATTTTCCAGATTATATGACATACATATATTGTCAAAAATGAAATATAAAAATTATACATGCAAATACACAATTAAAATCATGAAAACCGAGTAACATCGACGTTACCTCTAACCCAAATTCGATTCGATTATAAATTCGTCGGCTTCGGGATCATTCAAAAATCCTTAACGAAGAGATCAGAGTGACGATTATTTAGGAGATGAAAACGAGACGATCGATACTCGATTTGAGACAAAATTTGGGTAGAAAAGCTGCTGGAAAATCTCAGCCAAGAGAGAAAAAGGGAGGTAATGTTGTTTAATTTTTTGTAAAATGAATGATAAGAAAGTGGATGGTTTTCTAAAGCATAAATGATAAGTAAATTTTGATGAAAACTATGTCATAATACATGCACAAGTCAGCCAAAATGAGAGAGGAAGGGAGTGTGAAGAGTTTGTGTTTAAGGCCAAAAATAAATGGTTGAGAAAAAGAAAATATCTAAGGCTTAAACATCATAAAATGAAATGTATAGAAAGTTGTAGTGTAAAAATGTGACATGGGTGTGTCACGGTCCAAAACATGGGGAAAATGTCCCAAATAATTTCTAAGTTGATAAAAAGATGAATCGTAAAATTGTTAAAGGTATTTCAAATCAGTTCGAGTAAACCGCGCGTTGGAAAATAATTATTTACGAAACTTCGTAATAAAATCATTAAAGGTCAAATATTCTTAAATAAAAATATTTCTTAGTTGGAAATATCATATAAACGTGTTTTGATATTTAGGAAAAATAAATAACTGAATTCCAAGCTTAAAACGTTAATTCGTAGAAAAATAGAACTTCACGCGCAAAAATAAATAGTTTACAATGAAAATCAAATAAATAGGTTTACAAGAATTAAAATATTTTAAAATAAAAATAAATATTATTTGACTCAAAAATAATAATAAGAATTCAGAAAGATGAAGGAAATAGAAGACGAAATTGACATAGAGTCATGACGGAGTCACAGCAGAATAATTAACGGCACTAGGAAAATAGTGGGTGTTACAATCTTCCCCACTAAAACAAAGTTTCGTCCTCGAAACTAAGAATAATCAGAAAGGAAACAAGATTACCCCACTCAAAAAGGTGAGGATACAAATCTCGCATAAAAATTTTGCTGTAAAAGAAAATTTTACAATTTTTAAAGTGATATGAAATCAAATGCAAATATTTATTCTCAGAGGAATTGGGCTAAGCTACCCGGAGTTTAATTTTTTTTTTAATTAGTGAAATCGTAAAGTAAAGTTATTTGGTAAAATAATGACGTCAAATAATTAACACTTGTAAACAAACTCGAAGGAAATAGGATAACCAAAATATTATGAAAACAAAAGTAAAATATTTTGATTAAGAAATTCGATATTATTCCTTTTTTTGATGAAACAAAATTTAGTTTGGAGAAATCAAATTTTGTAGTTAGTAAAAATTGCACCAGCCGTCAAACATTTTCAATAACAGATTTAAAAGTCCACCAACAATAAAATGAAAATCAATTTTCAAAACGTTAAAATTTCGAAAATGTTATCAAAGTAATTATGAAAGTTTTCAAAAATGTTATCAAACTTGAACATACAAAATAATTTCGACAATGTTAAAACGTTTTACACAACAATCCTATACAAATTGAAGTACTTGGAAATATAAAAGTCTTCATAAAATTTTGATCGCTTGAAAATCAAAAATTGAAAATAATTTCGAAATAATTTAAAATAAATTATTAAGGCATTTTGAAATAGATCTAAATATAAATATCAACCAAAGATAAAACAAAGTGAAGTATATAGTTCTTAAATTATAATTAAAAAAAATGTTAAATTTCACGATAACCCAAAATGTTAAATTTCTCAAAGTTTTTACAAAATGAGGAGTTTTAAAATACCGTAATCCCCTAGAAATTCTAATGCAATATAGTGGCGGAAACACTGTAGAAGTGGGGTTATAACACACTGTAGCTATGTCTTGATTAAATAAAAATTGTAAGTTGTGGACATGACATAGGTCCACCCCGACGCGGCCACGCGCGGGTTTTGGGGAGGCGAATGAATCTCCATAAGATGATCAAATGGAAATTTAAATCGAAGTCGGAGTCGCCACCGAATTTTATGGTTATTCGGAACCGTTCGAGCCCACTCTATGTCGTAGTGGGCCGTGTACAAAATACGGCCCATTTCCGATGTCAGAGTTTATTGGGCTCGTCCCTTTTGCATATCGATATAGATGCCGACTGGAGCGGTTAATCGTATATTGAATGACTCTCGTTGCCAATGGTTTCGGACATCCGGAAACCACGGTTCTGAGTAAGGGGTGAGGGTACGTGTTGGGAAGTTCACTAAGAACACCCAACCCCGCCCGCACATTAGCGGCCTCTACTAGGATATCGAATGACGTTTTAATGCGCGCGTTAGTTGAACGATGAATGATATGCAAACATTGTTTTCCTAAGCATGTGAGGAATTGAATGGGTTGCTAAGTCGTTTTAATGCATGAAAAGTTAACGTCAAAGTTGAATTTAGCATGTGAGATTCGTTTTAGTATAATAAAACAAATGATGAAAAAGAATGAATTTGCTACAAAACAAACAAACGAGTTAGTATCGATTTGTAAATAATAATAGCAAGAAATAAATATGCGAAATCGAGAAAATAAATATTAATCGAAATCTGAAAAATATTGTTGAAAAGAACGTTGTTTTGTATAAAAACCGAAGTTCGAGAAATAATAAAAATAAGACGAAAAGGGCGCGGCATGACAGCCAACCGCGCGACTCGCCCGGGACGCCGGCGGGTCGCGTGGTGGCCTGTTTCGGGTCCGGTTTTCGAAAACTTGAAGTTCGTATTAAATCGCGTATGAATATTGCGTGATTCGTACTCGAATTAATATTTTCGATATTCTTTATATTCGATAGTTGACTACGAAATCGATATCGGATACTTAGAATAATTTTAGAAAAGATGTTAATTTTAGAAATCGATCGAAGAATAGATAATATAACAAACGAAAACGTAAAAAAAACAGTCCGGGTTTCAGGCTCGTGCGCGAGTCGCTTGGGCATGGCGCGACTCGCGTACGGGTCTGTCCGGTTTTTATTTTTTGTTCGAAAATTGTTATTTTGATAAATCGCGTACAAATTATGAATTAACTTGTAATCGATCCATATTTTCGGTATTCGTCGTATCCAATGTTCGATTATGAAATCGATATTGGATATTTAGAATGAGTTTTGAAAAAGCTTTGTAAAATAATTCGTTTTGGACGAGAAAAGAAAAGAATTTTTGAATGAAACAGATGTAACGATTTTTTAATATCGTCGAAATCTTAATATAATTCTTTTTGATACGATATTCGATTATAGAAAAATCGATATTGTATGTTTAAGAATATTCGTTATGAAAATAGTTTTTCGTTAATAACGATATTAGAAAAAATAAAAAAAGTCGACTCTAGACCCATAACATAAAACGGACGAAGAGAAGAGAAGAGAAGAAGGGAGAAATCGGGTTTAGTACACCCTCAACCTACATGCTCTTAATGACTCGGATCAGGGCTCGTCGGAATGTGGCTAGGCACGGGAGCCTCGAGTTTTGGTTCGGCTAGGAGGTCGGTTCGGATGGGTGAAGGTTTCGGGTATGGGGCCGGTTTTCCTTCAGGTTAGTGATGTAATATCGGTTTCTCGATGCTAAGGAATTATATGTGTCGGGATGCTAGAAAACTATTGCTGAAAAAGCGTGTGTGTGAATTGTATTTTCTCGGTGTATGATTGTTGTATTGCTAATAATAATCGTCTCTTTTGTGTTGGATGCAAGGGGCTATTTATAGGAAATTCCCGACCTTGGCTTGGGAGAGTTTGACTACCGCTTAGGATAGGAAACGAGGGAACTTGAGGGAAATAAGGATTCCGCTTTCTTGTCGAGGAAGAAAGGCAAACCGGCTGGTTTTGGGCTGTTTCGGCCGAGTGTTCTACACTCGGTCGGATGCTCGAATCGATTTTTGAATAGGACTCCTGTTTGAGCTAGAATTACCGCTTGAGTAAGAAGCTGAGGAGAACGAGAATTCCGTTTTCTTGTGTAGGAAGAAAAGAGGAAAAAAACCGGCTGGTTTGGGTACTTGGCCGAGTGTTTCAACTCGGTTGAGTGTTTGAGTCGGTTCTCGGATAGGATTCCTACTCGGGATCGAATTCTACCTTAAACGGAATTGTTTATTACTTTGTGTAGCTGATTTTTGTAGGATTGGGGTCCGAATAGGACGCGTGATATGTCACGGTCAACCTACGAGTTTCGGGAAATATCTTTGACCGGGTTTTGACTCGGTCGCTAAAAGACGGTTTTACCCCTGGTGACGGATTCGACCCAAATTAGTGTTATTTGACTCGAAACGACCCACTGGGCCTGAATTTGAGGTTGGTTTGGTGAGATTTGTACTCCTTAAAATGCCTAGGCCAAATGCCATTGATTTCGAGCCCATTTCCGAGTACGTTAAAGCACGTTAGCGTCCGATCATCATCGGGTGTTTGTCGGGAACTACTATAGACACCTGGCGGTCAAAATGTGGGTGTCTAAAGAGCCCCCACTCTGACTGAGGCTTGGACAGGGCGAAAGTCAGAGTAGCCACCAGGTCAATCAAGGATTAAAACCTGGCAGCTTGCGGTCGGGTCGTTTAAGGTCCATTAGACCTGCGTGGAGGGCCCGCCGGCCATGGGCTAGAAATGTACCTGAATTGATGATAACTCTGTGGGGAATTCGTCGCATGAGACTTAAAATGGGCCTGTATGTGGGCTCATCTTGTTAAATGCCGCTGGGGAGTTATGCAAATCGCATGGTCCTGCTTGAGTCGTCCTGTACATATTTATGCAAAGCTGCTGAATTTTGCATGTAATATTTGTAGGAAAATTGACTCGTGCTGGGGAATAGAAATTTTGAGAAAAGGTTTGAAAAAAAAAAAAAAATTTGAGTTTGCAAAAGTTTTTGAAAAATTAGGGAATTTTTGTTTTGACTTTGAAAAGGAATAGGAATGCTCGGAATGACTTAGCTAAGCCTTAGGACAATGGCTTGTATGCTAAATACTCTAGGATTGGGAATCCTAAGGTGAGGAGGAGGACTTATTTTCAGGCTATAAATACCCCTGCTTGCTCCATAAATTTCATAATTCCATAATTCCTCAATTACTTAAAGAAAAGAATAAGCCCTGAAAAATTCATTCTTTCTTTTAGCCAAATAAATATGGGAATCGACCGATTAGTGGGAATGTTGCACGAGTGGTCCAAATATTTTAAGGATGCCGATAGGGCTACCCTGAATCAGAATGGCGTTACCCAATTGTCCGTGATCCGTCAGATGCAAGTAGACTGCCACTTCTTGGATGCTTGCCTATCCTATTGGGATGATACCTATCATATATTTGGTTTTCCTCGAGGAGAGATTTGCCCTATTCCTGAGGAAATTGCTGCTGCAGGAGGATGGAATCCTATACTTCGTCCTGCTATCCCTTTTTCAGTTTCTGACCCAAGGAGGAAGTTAAGGGAATTTTTAGGGCTTTCCCATATGGAGGTATCCCGTATGCTAGAAGGAGATACCGTTTCCCTGATCGACCTGGCTGAAAAATTCATGAACCCAGATGATGTCCGGGTCAGGCCGGTTCATAGCCGTAGGGCCTTTACTTTTTGTATGCTCCATGTTTATGCCTTCGAAGGACATATGGACTTGTTATCTTGTATGGGCCATGTCAGACTTTTCACTGTGGCTGACCTAATGGAGACGGAGCACAGCCCGGCTTGGCTGATTACAGGGGAGATTATCCAGGGTTTGGATAATCGTAAAAGAGATCCGTCAGTCCGGCTGACTGGGAGTACTCGGCTTCTACAGGTATGCTGATTTTCCGGTTTTTTCCCGTTTCTGCGGTTTTTTCCCGATTTTCCGGCTTCTGCGGTTTTCTCGGTTTTCACGTCCTTTCACGTTTTTTTTTTTTCACGTGATTTTGACGATTTTGATTTTTTTTCGGATTTTTCAGCTGTGGCTATTCGAGAGGTTATCGATCTTGGATCCTCCCTTAAATGTGAGCCGATATCAACCCAGGCAAGTTATGTCAAGGAGACGAGCTATTGCCTTTTCTCGCTTCAATACCCAACAATATTGGGATGAGGTGTTATCTTTCCATGGAGGCCTGTTGATCCGTTGGGCCGTGCCATGGTGGCCAATTTACCTTTGGACTGGTCTAGAATCTCGAGATAGGGCTAGATATCAGGTAATCCTATCTTTTAGGCAAACAATTCACCTTTTTCCCGATCGCATACTTAGGCAATATGGCCGGGCACAAAGAATCCCAGAAATCGAGGCCGTTGTGAGTGAATCTACTCAGCTGACGGATGTGATGTGTGACACCTGGATGCAAAGGTGGTATACACGGGCTACTTGGCCTGTTCTTAAAAATTCTCATTCTATCTGGGTAACCGATTCTTATGTAAGATGGACCCGAGCTGACTCAGCCAAAACTAGGGCTGCCCTGAAAATTGACGAGGCCTATGACCTGTTACGTCGAGAGCATGCTAAGGACAACAGGAGCTTCTTTACTGAGGGAGCTACTTCGACAGGTCAGAAGAGGAAATCTAAGACTCAGACTGAAGGGTCCAGTAACAAGGATGCACGGGGGAGAGTGAGCCCCCAGATGGACTTAGAAAGGAGACTAGGGCCAAGACTGGCTGCTAAGGACCGACTTGGTCCTCGAGACAGGCTTCCCGAGCCGGTCAGGGCTCGGCTTGGGCCGGTGCAAAGGATGGAAAACCCAAAATCGAAGAAGCGGGTTCGAGCAAAGGAAGTTCCCCTTGTGATTAGGGAACGTTCGCCCCCGCCCCGTCGGCCTCGGGCTCCACGTGACCCGAAAGATAAGGGAAAGGGTAAAATGTACGAGTAGTCTCCTTAACTTATTATTTAAGTATTACTACAATTTTTTTTTTTTGTGGTGTGATTTTGTTGCTTTTTTTTTTGTAATGTATTTTTTTGAAATAATAAAAAGACATATTAGTGAATAGCGTTCCCGTCTTTTCGTTATTGCTATGGTTGTACCCTTTTGAGGGGTTGCCTACGTATCCAAAATTATTGGAATCAAACCTTCCGTAGTTCAGAAGTATTTTTGCAATTTTTGAAATACATCAAGATTATTAATTCAAGATGTGCAACGGTAGGATAAATGATCCTAACTTATTGACTTGCTTAAAATTTTGAAAATTCATAAAAAAAGACATTTTTTATAAACTTTGCAAATGACATTGAGACAGGGTTTATGGGTAGTAACGCTTCAGTTGGTCCAAGTTTGTTGGATTGACGAACTCGTTCCCGTCCAATTCAGTTAGCATTACCGCCCCTCCTGAAAGAATCTTCTTCACTAAATATGGCCCAGCCCAATTAGGTTTGAATTTTCCCCTTGGGTCAACTGGTAGCAAAGCTCGAACAGATTTTAGGACTAGATCGCCCTCTTTGATATTCCTGGGCCTAACCCTTTTGTTAAAAGCCCGTTGGATCCTTTTCTGATATATCTGAATATTATTCAGAGCCCGGGATCGCCGTTCGTCTAAGAGGATTAGCGAGTCATATCGGGCTTGGACCCAGTCCGCCTCAGGTATCTGACTTTCTAGCAGAATCCTAAGGGATGGTACTTCTAGTTCGACCGGCTGGACTGCTTCCATTCCATATGTTAGATAGTATGGAGTTGCTCCAGTTGCAGTTCGAATCGATGTTCGATATCCCCATAAGGCAAAGGGTATCTTGTCGGGCCAGTCTCGGTAATTCTCAGCCATCTTTTTAAGAATGGTGACAATTGTTTTATTGGCTGCCTCTACCGCTCCATTTGTTTGAGGACGGTAAGGTGATGATGTATGCCTTTGGATCTTGTACTTTTCCAGTAGAGTGGCGGTTTCAGCTTGGAAATGGGTCCCGTGATCGCTGATGAACTCGTGCGGAATCCCATATCGACATATAATTTTGTTTTGGATGAACTTAGCCACATGTTTGGCATTCAAGATCCGGTATGATTCGGCTTCGACCCATTTAGTGAAATAGTCAATAGCCACTAGGATGAAGCAGTGACCTCCTGTCCCGGAAGGGTTCACTTTCCCGATTATATCAATTCCCCATGTTGAGAATGGCCATGGCGATGTCATTGTATATAATAAGGATGAAGGCATATGCTGAACATTAGCGAAGATCTGACAGTTATGACAGTGTTTAACATACATCTGACAGTCAGTTTCCATGTTATTCCAATAGAAACCGAGTCTTGCGATTTTGCGGGCCAACATATGGGCATTCATGTGTGGTCCGTTTTCGCCATCGTGCACCTCGGCCATAACTCTTTCGGCTCGAGTTTTGTCAATGCATAGAAGCAAAGCCCCTTGTGCTTTCTTCTTGTACAGCTGTCCATCGTCTGTGCGGATGAACTGGGTTGCCCATCTTCGTAGAGCTTTCTTGGCCCGGTTTTCAGCTCCCGGAGGATATTCCCCTAACGTTAAGTAGGTTAGGATGGCCTGGTACCAAGGTTCTGGATCAGTTATTTCGATATCTTGGATAGCGTTGACGTTTTCCGGCTCAGACCGTCTTTCGACACAAATGGGCATGCTGGTTAGATGTGCTGGGATATTCAGTAAAGATGCTAATTTTGAAAGAGCATCTACAAACTGGTTTTCTTCCCGAGGGAAATAAATGCATTCCACTTTTTGAAATTGTTTTTCGAGAACCCTTACTCGTGCTTGGTAAGCCACGAGATTTGCGTTCCGAGTCTTCCATTTTTGTAGGGTTTGATTTATGACTAGTGATGAGTCACCGTGGACCCGGAGGTTTGTTACTCCTAAATCGGCGGCGGCTTGCAACCCGTGAATGCATGCTTCGTACTCGGCTGCGTTATTAGTCACGTCAAAATCTAGCTTGATGGATAACGGGGTATGTTCACCTTGTGGTGCGATTAGCAAGATCCCGACACCAAATCCTCGAAAATTGGATGCTCCGTCGAAGTACAAATCCCATGTGTCGGTGTCGGTATGGAATATGTCTTCATCTGGGAAGGCCCAAGTATCGGTGTGATCCTCTTCGGATATCGGACTATCGGCGAGGAATTCTGCTACTACCCGGCCCTTGATGGCTTTTAAAGGTACGAACTTGAGGTCGAACTCAGCTAGCATTAAAGTCCATCTGGATATACGGCCGTTAAGGATGGGGTTCTCGAATAGATATTTGATTGGATCCATCTTGGATAGCACATGTACCTCGTGACTAAGCATGTAGTGTCGGAGCTTTTTAGTGGCCCATACTAATGCTAGACACGTCTTCTCGAGCATGGTGTATTGGCATTCGTATTCCAAGAACTTCTTACTGATGTAGTAAATGGCCCGTTCTTCAGAATCAACCGTCTGGGCTAACATAGCGCCCATGGTTGTCTCGGTTGTCGTCAAATACAGTGACAGAGGTAAACCATGCTGAGGTGGCATTAGCACCGGTGGAGAGGATAGAATTTCCTTGATTTTATCGAAAGCCATTTGACATTTGTCGTCCCACAGTGTTCGTTCTCCTATCTTCAGTTTCTTGAAAATGGGTTCACATACCATGGTTAGCTTTGAAATGAACCGGCTTATATATTGGACTTTCCCGAGAAACCCCCTTATCTCCTTTTCGGTTTTAGGTGGTTGCATCTCGGTTATGGCCTTGATTTTTGCTGGGTCAACTTCGATGCCCCGTTGGCTGACAATGTGGCCCAGTAGCTTGCCCGATGTTACCCCGAAACTGCATTTTTGAGGGTTTAACCTCATGTTGTACTTGCGTAGTCGGGTAAAGAACTTCCTTAGGGCTGCAATGTGCCCGCTTCTGTCCTTGGACTTGACGATCATATCGTCGACATAGACCTCTACTTCCTTATGCATCATGTCATGCAATAAAGTAGTAGCGGTCTGTTGATAAGTGGCGCCAGCGTTAATGAGCCCGAATGGCATTACGGTATAGCAGTAAGTCCCCCAAGGTGTGGTGAAGGTGGTCTTACTCATGTCTTCTTCCGCCATTTTGATCTGATTGTATCCGGCATACCCGTCCATAAATGATAGAAGGGCGTGGTCGGCCGTGTTGTCCACCAGTATGTCGATATGTGGTAACGGAAAATCGTCTTTTGGGCTGGCCTTATTAAGGTCTCGGAAATCTACACATACTCGGACTTTGCCATCCTTTTTGGGTACTGGTACTATGTTTGCAACCCAGTCCGGATATTCAGACACTTGGATAAAGCCCGCTTTGAATTGTTTATCAACTTCTTCTTTGACTTTGAGAGACCATTCGGGCCTCATTCTTCGGAGTTTCTGCTTTACCGGCTTGTACCCGTCTTTGATGGGTATTCGGTGTTCAGCTATTTCCCGGTCTATTCCCGACATGTCCTTGTAGGACCATGCAAAGACATCTTTGAATTCCTGGAGGAGGTCCGTGAATTGCTGTTTCTCCTCGGGATCTAAAGATAGGCCCAACCTAAGCATCTGAGGCTCTAAAGGGGTTCCTACGTTGATGGAATCGGTTTCTTCGATTACCGGATTTCGGGACTCCCATTGCTCGAGTTGCTCAATTAGATGCGGAGGCAATGGTACTTGTTCGTCGGTTTTCTCAATGTCATTGCAAGTAAGATTTTTGAAAACATTTTGAAAATAAGCCAAGTCGTAAGCAGAACGGTTATCGTTATTATTGATAGTAAATTTTGAAAAGAGCTCGAAGAGAGCTGCCATCTGATCGTTGGTCAGAGGCGGGATAGGGAGAGCCCTCGGGACAGACTCCGGGGCTCCCGATGGTGTGGCTAAAGAAGGGAGAGGGGCTACAGACTCGATCCTAGTACTGGACCCTCTAGACTTTGACTCAGACTCCGACTCTGACTCTGACTCGGACTCGGACTCATATCCAGACTCAATAGCATGCATATCTCCTTCACCAGTAGTTAGTTTGTAGACTCGACCCTGACTGACGGTCCACTTAGTTGTCTTCATCCAAGCTCTCTTCCCAGTGTCGGCACCAACTTCCGAGATCAGCTTAGTTGGATCGAACCTGTTGCTGCGGAGGATTAGGCTGACTAGCTCTTGCTTAGGGGTCGGGATGACCTTGTCTTCCCCAAAGAGTAGTCCTAGAATGGGCTCAGTGTTGGTTGGGCCCTCCTTTGATTCGGCCTGGATAAGGGCGAATATGTCGTCTGGAATGAAGTTGCATTCCCGAGCCAGTTTGGTCTCGGGATAAGAGATGGCGGGCCGATAGAGGCCCGTTTGAACAGTTTCGAATACCGGGGTGACGAACGTGACCGCCTTGGTCCAGTTCGTGTAGCCGGGCCATAGTATAGCCTAGACCGAGGTGGGATTGCCCGTTGTTCAGGGTTTCGATGATCTTTCCCGGTGGAAGATATGGCCTTGATGTGACTCCCGGTAGGCAACCTAGGTTCTGTAGCATCGTATAGATGCTAACGGTGAAGTATGGCTGAAAAAGGTACTCTTCTTCGATCATTCCCACAAAGTTGAACCCTCGAGGGTCGGCTGAGCCTGCCGTGTTGCAGCTGGACACGGTTATGGGAGTAGCTTCGAGGGTGATGATCCCGTCCTGTAGAGGTAGTTTGACCTTCCTGTGTAGAGTGGAAGATACAGCTTTGACCACGTGAATCCATGGTCTTCCAAGTAGCAGGTTGAAGGATGAAGTAACATCGATCACTTGGAATTCTAACTCCTTCTCGATCGGGCCCGTTATGATGGTTAGTTTGACGGCCCCAGCAACTGATTTTGGGCTTCCATCAAAAGCCTGGATAGTCTTTGCAGTCGGAAGGTAGTCAGCCTCGGTAATGCCGAGAGCCTTGGCTGTCCTTAAAGGAAGGACGTTAACTGCGGACCCGTCATCAATTAGGGTCATCGGGAGATATTTGTTTCGACAAATCACCGTAATGTATAGGGCCAAGTTATGAGTGGTCCCGAATGGTGGAAGGTCGGACTCGGAGAAGGTGATGAGTGGGCCTTCTCCTTTGGGCTTGTCCTTGAGATATGGCATGATCGTGGCTACCATTTCAGTGGGGGTAACCGATGAGTCGACCTTGATTTCATCGAGGGCCTTAGTAAGTGCCGCTCGATGCTCCTGAGAACTAACCAAAAGCTGCCATATAGTGATATCGGTTCGGACCCTCTTCAATTGTCTAACTAGGGCCGTGTCGGCATTTGGTTCTTCAGGAGTGAGTTCCGTCCTGGAAGGTTCAATGACGGTTTCCGGGGTGGCTGTGATGGTGTGTGTACCGGCCAGAGCTTTGGCTTTAGCCCTTCGGATTTCCTCAATAGTGACGGGGATAGCTTCCCCTTTAGCTAGGTAAACATCGTCTTCGTCGTCGTTCCATATCCCGTTGATTTGGGAAATGAAAGGGGAAATGAGATGAGTGCAGTCAACTACCTTTCCAGTAAAAATGGCATGAGTAGCGAGAGGATTGTTTTTGTTGCTGGGCTTGTCACTGGGTAGTGGTATTTTCCCATTTTCGATAAGATCTTGGATAAGATGCTTCAATTTCCAGCATTTCTCCGTGTCATGCCCATTGCCTTGGTGATAATGGCAATAGGCCTGAATGTTGTAGCTTTTGGACCGCTTTTCTATGGGAACTTCCGGAGTTGGGCCTATCGGTTGGATTAGGCCCTTCGAAGATAGCCTTTGTAAGGCATTAGCATAGGTTGTTCCTATGTCAGTGAATACCCGATTTGGAGTATTCTTCTTGGTTGAGGTGTCAAGTGAGTTTACCTCGTCAAAAATGCTTCGGGCCGCCGTTGTGGTGGCGGGCTTGCTGGAAGATGAACTAGCTCCTTGGTACCCTTTAGTAGAGGCCTTAGTAAGGCTTTCTAACCTTAGATCGTCTTCGATTCTGGTACCCATTTCGGTCAGAGTGGCGAAGTCGGGTATGATGGCGTACCTGAGATGGACTCGGTAAGCAGGGAGGAGGTTTTTGACAAAGGCCTCCACTAGAACTTTTTCGCTGGGCTTGTCAACCAGCTTAACACTTTCGGTCCCCCACCTTTGGAGGTATTTGGTGAAACCCTCCTTAGGCTCTTGGGCCATAACCTCCAGAGTACGCATGGTAGTCTGGATTTCAGCATTGTCCGCGTAGTTTCGTGCGAACTCCATGGCAACATCGTCCCAAGTTTTGAATTTCTTAGGATCAAGCCTGTAGTACCAGGCTTTTGGGTGTTTCTCCAGAGAGGAAGCAAAGAGATGCTTGAACATGGTCGACTTGACCCCCTTGACAGCCATAAAGTCTTTGAAAGCCCGAATATGAAGTACCGGGTCTTCGGTCCCATCGAACATTGGTAAGCCCGTTAAGTTAAGGTTAGCGGGAAATTCATCAGTTAGGGTCGAATAGGTACGGGCATTTTCCGTGAGAATGGTGTTTCTGGTGGTCGAGTGGACCTGTTCCTGCAACTTTTGGACCGCGCCGGCCAGTGCGGCCAGAGGTCCGTTGTCTTCGATCGAGGCGTTAGGGGTTCCCTGTTCTACGGCACTAACCCGAGTGACAATGACGATCTGGTCTTCCCGCATTTGCCTCAATTGGGTCTGGATTTGGGCCAACGTGGTGTTCAACTCGTCTATAGCTTTTTGCGTCATGGTTCGAGTGAAGGGTGGCCTGTCTGTAAGAGCACCACGTAATTAGCAACTTAACCCGAATCCTAAGGAAAGTACATCCCGAGCAAGGGAAAAAAAAAAGAAGAAGACTAAAAAGACGGTAAATAACTCGGAAAAGACACCTAGACGGGTGACTTGTGAAGAGGTGGGCCTTCCTCAGGATCCAACGCTGTGGGTTGGGCCCTGTCCGAAGGAAGGTTCACGTGAGACATTCCCAGACTTTTAGACTCGATTGTGTAAATGGGCCGACCTTTGTAGGAGTATGTCCTACGTAGGTGGGCCTTGCCTTAGTAAAATAAGGCGGACTAGGATGGGGGGGAAACCCGTGATGTAAGATCGACGGAGTTTCGACGCTAGAGACTTCAACGACTTATGACACGACCTGACACTGCTAAATACGGGGAGTCTAAGAAGAGGAAGTTTTAAAATATGAATTTTTGAAAAGCCCGAAATGAATCAGGTGGAGAAATCCGGCCCTTTTTCGAAAAAAGAAAAAGGAGTGGGCCGGACGTTGGGTTTTGAAAGTTTCGAAAATATTTTCGAGTTTTGAATTGGGCATAATACCGGCTAGAAAAAGGCTATTTTGAGTAAAATCATAAGTCCTAAGTTCGGTATATGGCCCGGGTTTTGAAAATTGGATATTTTGAAAAGGATGCAAATTTTTGAAAATGTCGGTTTTGAAAAAGACGTGGATCAAGTAGCACGTAGTCATGGAAACAGTATAATGACGCCATGTATGCTCTTAATCTAAGTCTCGGTCAGTCTATAAGGGTCTATACCAGTGTACATAGCCTATCAAGAATCGGGGCGGACTCCCTAACTCGAGTTGAGATTAGGACATGCCGTAAAACCCATATGAATCGACTAGTGGACACCTTTGACATAACCAGTTTGGACTATATCAACGGTATAGTGGGACGTCGGTCACGAGTACCGGCCCGGGAAAATGGGGTTTATGCATGAACCGTAAAACTAAAACGCGCATTGTACTAGTCAAACGATTTCTATTCGAATCTCACCCTGAGGACACTGAAGGTTATTAACTCATCAGAAAATTCCCAGCGGAGTCGCCAAATTGTGGACATGACATAGGTCCACCCCGACGCGGCCACGCGCGGGTTTTGGGGAGGCGAATGAATCTCCATGAGATGATCAAATGGAAATTTAAATCGAAGTCGGAGTCGCCACCGAATTTTATGGTTATTCGGAACCGTTCGAGCCCACTCTATGTCGTAGTGGGCCGTGTACAAAATACGGCCCATTTCCGATGTCAGAGTTTATTGGGCTCGTCCCTTTTGCATATCGATATAGATGCCGACTGGAGCGGTTAATCGTATATTGAATGACTCTCGTTGCCAATGGTTTCGGACATCCGGAAACCACGGTTCTGAGTAAGGGGTGAGGGTACGTGTTGGGAAGTTCACTAAGAACACCCAACCCCGCCCGCACATTAGCGGCCTCTACTAGGATATCGAATGACGTTTTAATGCGCGCGTTAGTTGAACGATGAATGATATGCAAACATTGTTTTCCTAAGCATGTGAGGAATTGAATGGGTTGCTAAGTCGTTTTAATGCATGAAAAGTTAACGTCAAAGTTGAATTTAGCATGTGAGATTCGTTTTAGTATAATAAAACAAATGATGAAAAAGAATGAATTTGCTACAAAACAAACAAACGAGTTAGTATCGATTTGTAAATAATAATAGCAAGAAATAAATATGCGAAATCGAGAAAATAAATATTAATCGAAATCTGAAAAATATTGTTGAAAAGAACGTTGTTTTGTATAAAAACCGAAGTTCGAGAAATAATAAAAATAAGACGAAAAGGGCGCGGCATGACAGCCAACCGCGCGACTCGCCCGGGACGCCGGCGGGTCGCGTGGTGGCCTGTTTCGGGTCCGGTTTTCGAAAACTTGAAGTTCGTATTAAATCGCGTATGAATATTGCGTGATTCGTACTCGAATTAATATTTTCGATATTCTTTATATTCGATAGTTGACTACGAAATCGATATCGGATACTTAGAATAATTTTAGAAAAGATGTTAATTTTAGAAATCGATCGAAGAATAGATAATATAACAAACGAAAACGTAAAAAAAACAGTCCGGGTTTCAGGCTCGTGCGCGAGTCGCTCGGGCATGGCGCGACTCGCGTACGGGTCTGTCCGGTTTTTATTTTTTGTTCGAAAATTGTTATTTTGATAAATCGCGTACAAATTATGAATTAACTTGTAATCGATCCATATTTTCTGTATTCGTCGTATCCAATGTTCGATTATGAAATCGATATTGGATATTTAGAATGAGTTTTGAAAAAGCTTTGTAAAATAATTCGTTTTGGACGAGAAAAGAAAAGAATTTTTGAATGAAAAAGATGTAACGATTTTTTAATATCGTCGAAATCTTAATATAATTCTTTTTGATACGATATTCGATTATAGAAAAATCGATATCGTATGTTTAAGAATATTCGTTATGAAAATAGTTTTTCGTTAATAACGATATTAGAAAAAATAAAAAAAGTCGACTCTAGACCCATAACATAAAACGGACGAAGAGAAGAGAAGAAGGGAGAAATCGGGTTTAGTACACCCTCAACCTACATGCTCTTAATGACTCGGATCAGGGCTCGTCGGGATGTGGCTAGGCACGGGAGCGTCGAGTTTTGGTTCGGCTAGGAGGTCGGTTCGGATGGGTGAAGGTTTCGGGTATGGGGCCGGTTTTCCTTCAGGTTAGTGATGTAATATCGGTTTCTCGATGCTAAGGAATTATATGTGTAGGGATGCTAGAAAACTATTGCTGAAAAATCGTGTGTGTGAATTGTATTTTCTCGGTGTATGATCGTTGTATTGCTAATAATAATCGTCTCTTTTGTGTTGGATGCAAGGGGCTATTTATAGGAAATTCCCGACCTTGGCTTGGGAGAGTTTGACTACCGCTTAGGATAGGAAACGAGGGAACTTGAGGGAAATAAGGATTCCGCTTTCTTGTCGAGGAAGAAAGGCAAACCGGCTGGTTTTGGGCTGTTTCGGCCGAGTGTTCTACACTCGGTCGGATGCTCGAATCGATTTTTGAATAGGACTCCTGTTTGAGCTAGAATTACCGCTTGAGTAAGAAGCTGAGGAGAACGAGAATTCCGTTTTCTTGTGTAGGAAGAAAAGAGGAAAAAAACCGGCTGGTTTGGGTACTTGGCCGAGTGTTTCAACTCGGTTGAGTGTTTGAGTCGGTTCTCGGATAGGATTCCTACTCGGGATCGAATTCTACCTTAAACGGAATTGTTTATTACTTTGTGTAGCTGATTTTTGTAGGATTGGGGTCCGAATAGGACGCCTGATATGTCACGGTCAACCTACGAGTTTCGGGAAATATCTTTGACCGGGTTTTGACTCGGTCGCTAAAAGACGGTTTTACCCCTGGTGACGGATTCGACCCAAATTAGTGTTATTTGACTCGAAACGACCCACTGGGCCTGAATTTGAGGTTGGTTTGGTGAGATTTGTACTCCTTAAAATGCCTAGGCCAAATGCCATTGATTTCGAGCCCATTTCCGAGTACGTTAAAGCACGTTAGCGTCCGATCATCATCGGGTGTTTGTCGGGAACTACTATAGACACCTGGCGGTCAAAATGTGGGTGTCTACATAAGTCAATACATAAGCCATAAAATAAAAATGGCTACAAAATAAATAAATAAATAAAATCCATAAAAAGGGTTTTAACAATCCATAATACAGTGATCTGATTAAAACAAACAGGATCCATAACTGCTCGCTAGCCCACCCGAAGGAAAACACATATACCTGCCATGTTAAAAACATAACAGCCACAATCAGTGGGGAGCAACGTCAACGTTCTCCCAGCCGTATAACAGGATTTTAAAACTGTAATTACTATTATAGAAAATTAGTAAAAATGGAAAACAGTAACACACATTATAATAAAACTAAACTTTCAGTGAAAAACTTCACGTATCAAAACAATATAATAAAAATGAGTTTTCCGAAGAAAACATAAAACATTTGCCAACCAGCAACCAAATTATATCGATAATAATAAAAATATTCAAAACGGCGTTATGGATAGGAGTAGTGTAGACGGCTAGACTTTCACTAGGAGAGTACTAAAAACTCGCTTCGAGAACTTAGTTCAAACAAATCAAACTTCGGTCTCTAACTAGGCTACTCAACCATAATAGAGCGGCGACTTATAAATGCGTGGCCCTAGTTTAAGATAACGCACTTCGTAATAAAATAATTAAAGGTCAAATATTCTTAAATAAAAATATTTCTTAGTTGGAAATATCATATAAATGTGTTTTGATATTTAGGAAAAATAAATAACTGAATTCTAAGCTTAAAACGTTAGTTCGTAGAAAAATAGAACTTCACGCGCAAAAATAAATAGTTTACAATGAAAATCAAATAAATAGGTTTACAAGAATTAAAATCTTTTAAAATAAAAATAAATATTATTTGACTAAAAAATAATAATAAGAATTCAGAAAGATGAAGGAAATAGAAGACGAAATTGACATAGAGTCATGACGGAGTCACAACAGAATAATTAACGGCACTAGAAAAATAGTGGGTAACACTGTAGAAGTGGGGTTATAACACACTGTAGCTATGTCTTGATTAAATAAAAATGGTAAGTCAATACATAAGGCATAAAATAAAAATGGCTACAAAATAAATAAATAAATAAATAAATAAATAAAATCCATAAAAAGGGTTTTAACAATCCATAATACAGTGATCTGATTAAAACAAGCAGGATCCATAAATGCTCGCTAGCCCACCCGAAGGAAAACACATATACCTGCCATGTTAAAAACATAACAGCCACAATCAGTGGGGAGGAACGTCAACGTTCTCCCAGCCGTATAACAGGATTTTAAAACTGTAATTACTATTATAGAAAAATAGTAAAAATGGAAAACAGTAAAACACATTATAATAAAAATAAATTTTCAGTGTAAAACTTCACGTATCAAAACATTATAATAAACATGAGTTTTCCGAAGAAAACATAAAACATTTGCAAACCTGCAACCAAATTATATCGATAATAATAAAAATATTCAAAATGGCGTTATGGATAGGAGTACTGTAGACGGCTAGACTTTCACTAGGAGAGTACTAAAAACTAGCTTCGAGAACTTAGTTCAATCAAATCAAACTTCGGTCTCTAACTAGGCTACTCAACCATAATAGAGCGACGACTTATAAATGCGTGGTCCTAGTTTAAGATAATGCACACCCCTCCTGAGATTACCTGTCACCCAGTTCAACTTATGACGGCGACTTACTGCGAGGCCTAAGCTTAAGGTCAAAATGTACAAAACTCCCGGAATACGTGTCACCCGGTTCAACAACCAATGTACCGATTCCTGATACACTAGCCTTATAGTTGATGGCAAAACCGTAAACCCTAGAATATATTACTCTAACCTCACACTTGTCCTTATTCCATAACTCCAAAACAAAGCCATTATCGATATTCAAAAGATATAATCAATATAAATAATATGAGGATAAAAGAAGTAAACATTTATATTCTAAAAGAGGAAACTTTCTCTTTTAGGAAACTTCTATTTTTAGAAACTTTACTAAAAATAGCATTATATCAAAATAGTGAAAATATTAGTTCATACTAATACCAATTTTTAGTAAACAATATAGATTTATAAAACTAATTCTTTCGGCCTTAACGATATTAATTATTAAAGTAAGAACATTTGAGTTTATGAAGTTATTGAAATATCGTACAAGTGTACAAAATGATTAAAAATGTCTTAAAATTTTTAATGATACTAATCAGGGTGTTTTCAAAATTTACAAAGCTAAAATTCCCTAATTATTATTAGTTACGACAATACGATTACAAACAGGATTTTACGGCAAATGTCAAATTAAATCTTTTAACGTCTTTTATTTAATTAAACCATTGAATATATTTAGAATATGTTAAGGGATGATTTAACTCTTAATGTTTCAGATTTAAATATTTTCAAAATAGCTGGAAAAATAAATCTTTTAGGTAAGACGAAGCATTTTAACGATAAATCGTAATTTGTCCAAAAATCAATACTTATTAATTAAAGACTTTAATAAATAGTACAAAAATTACGTAAAATATTTAAAATATATTTATGGATATTCTGTCCAGAAAATAAAATTTTCCAGAATCCTAAAACTCGGTTTTTAAAGCGTTTTCTCGTTAATCGTCTAATCTCGACAATAACGATTAATAAAATTAGTAATTACAAAACGATTTAATTATTAATATCCAAAAATTATTATTAAGCTTAAAAATCATGATTTTCCATAAAATACTATTTTTCCAGATTTCCAAAAATTCCAGCTTTAATAAATCCCATTAAAATCGTCTTTAAAACCCGTTTTCACAATTAACGATTCCATTAATAAAACTTATCGTTCCTAACATTTTATTAAAGCACTAAAAATCATAAAAAATACATTTTATTGAGAAACCATCAGAAATATAATTTTTTCCAGATTAAATCAAAAGACCAAAAATCGAGAATTTAAACGACAAACGCGGTTTTAACGATAAACGATGATTTAAAGTGATTAATTAATTCATCCACTTAGCAATTCCAAAAAAAATTACGAAAAAATTCAGAAATTTCTATTTCATCAGAAAGTTTTACCACGTCAAAAATAAGATTAAAATAAAATGTTTAAGTACTAGAACTAAAAATCGGCATTTAATCATTTTTGTCCGTAAACGGAAATAATTCAATAATCGATAACTAAAATATCAGAAAAATACTAAATTATTAAAAATCATCAAAAACATCATTTTTACAGAATATAAATATATATTACATGTTTAGGCCGAATATTACGATTTTACTCCGGCAAACATCTTGTTTTGCCTCTGTTTCGATCCGCCGCCTCCGTTTTCTCTGTTCCTTCTTCTTCTACTTTCAGTCGTTGTCTGCTGCTGTGGTGTACTGCTACTGCGGCGTTACTGCGCTGCTGTTTGTTTTGTCTTCGTTCCTCGTCGCGTGAACTTGGTTTGTGCTCTTTTACTCCTTGTTTAGCCTGCATCGTTCTATATTCCTTTCCCTCACTGTTCCTTCGTGTTCTTCTTCCTTCTTATTTTTCGTCCTTGATTTGCTATTCCTCGCCGCTGTTTCTGTTGAGGTTCGAGTCAATTCGTCGTCATTTGATTGCTGTGCGTGCTACTGCTGCTGTTGCGTTTATGCTTCCTGTCCACTTCGTTTACTCTTCTCATTCTCCTTCCTATTTTAGTTGATGTGAGTTTGTTATTTCTGCTGATCACGGTTGTTCTTTACTGCTGTTTGTCGTGTTTGCTGTTGCCCGATTTCCCTGATTCTCCTCGTTTTCTTCCCCTCATTTCTCCCTTGCTACTCTTTCCGTGTTCTCTGTTTTGATGCAACTGTTCGTTGTTATGGATGTTCGTTGCTGCTACTGTTTTTGTTGATTCGGGTTCGATTTCGGCTGTCCTCTGTAGTTGCTGTTACTGTTGGTGGTGTTTGTTTCGTGCTCTCATGCTGCTGTTACGTTCTGCCGATGTTATGTCTGTTCAGTTCGTTGTTGCTGTTTTTGCTGTCGTTTGGGTCGGTTTTGCTGCTGTTATCATATCGCGATTGCTGTCTGTCGTTTTTCTTCCTTTTCTTCTCCTTCTTCTCATTGATGCTGACCTGCTGCTCTCTCGTTTCTTCACCGTTGTTTTGTTTGCATCGTACCGCTACTGTTGTTCCGTGACTGTTGTACGTATCCAACTTCGGCTCATTCTTTCCCGTTGTTTGTGTCATCCATATGATACTTCTATCAAATCCTTCACAAACCGATCCCTCTTTTACTTTGTTTCTCTTCATCGTATATTCCGCAGGAATTCCCTATGTTCCTTCTTCGTCCTCTTTAAACGCTCCGTTCAGCTTCGAGTTTTCTTGGATTTCGTAAAGACGCAACTGAGGACATGTACTGGACCATTTTGGGATATCGACTCAAGGTAACTTTAGGACGTTACTCGATTTTATATCGTATGTTTGAGTAGTAGTATGTAGTAAATATTTTAACTTCGGTTTTCCTAAATTTAGCTATTTAGTATTTCCTAATAATATTTTTTTTTAAATCGTGTACTTTATAAATATTTTTACAAGTTTTCGATATCGTTTTATAAATTGTTAGTAATTTAATTATTTACGACTGTTGTAATATTTTGTTGGTTATCGTGACAATAGTAACTAAATAATATCGATTTCATATTTACGTCATATTTCGTTAATTTCTAAATTTTAACACAAAATCGTATTTTCATATTATAATCGAGATTTGTATACTTCTTTAATAAATTAATCTTCTTTTTACGATTTATACTAATAAATGAGAAAATAGTCGATTTAGTTTAAATACATTTTAGTCGAGACTATTTTCACTAATAATTTCCTATTTGTTTCCGCTTGAATATTTTTATTAAAATTTGTATTATTTATAAATCAAAGCTATTTCTTAAAAAAAATAATTTGAAACCTTTGTAAAATTCATTTCATTTATAAAACTCATTGACTCAAATAATTTTGATATCGTTTTTCTTAAAAGATCTCCTTTCTAAAATTTATTGTTTTAACTCGATTTCCTAATTATTTATATAATACTATATATTGACTTAATATATTTTCTTTGTATTTTGAGTAACGAATTTAGAAATATATTAAAGTTACGATAACGACGATAATAATAAAATGTTAATTTCGTTAGAAATGTTATTTTTATACATTTTTACTTATTTTAATAACTTACGTATTTTCTATAACAATATTTCTATTTTAAAAAAATTTCTAAAATTAGTAATTTTCTATTTATAGAAAGTTTCCATTTTTATATAAATTGTTTATTCCTTTTATCTTCATATTATTCATAATGATTATACCTCTTGTATATATCGATAATGGCTTGTTTTGGAGTTATGGAATATGGGCAAGTGTGAGGTTTAGAGTAATATATTCTGGGGTTTACGGTTTTGCCATCAACCATAAGGCTGGTGTGTCTTTATGGGGCACACTGGTTGTTGAACCAAGCATATATGGTGTTCGCGAGTGTGTGTACATTTTGACCTTAAACTCGTGCCTCGTAGTGTAAGACGCCGTCGGGTTGAACTAAGTATTTATGGTGCTCGGGAGGGGTGTGCATATTATCTTAAACTAGGGCCACGCATTTATAAGTCGCCGTCCTATTATGGTTGAGTAGCCTAGTTAGAGATCGAGGTTTGATTTGTTTGAACTAAGTTCTCGAAGCTAGTTTTAGTATTCTCCTAGTGAAAGTCTAGCTTTCATCACTAATCTTATCCATAACGCCATTTTGAATATTTTTATTATTATCGATACATTTTGGTTTGCAGGTTGGCAAATATTTGAAGTTTTCTTCTGAAAACTTGTTCTGATTTTATTGTTCCAATATTTTATGTTTTCTACGAAAGCTAATTTTTATTATAACATTTAATGTTTTCCCTTTTAAGTATTTTGATATAATAATACTATTATTTTTCCATATGATATAATATGGCTGGGAGAACGTCCGAGTTACTCCCCACTGACGTGGCTGTTATGTTTATAACATGACAGGTATTTGCTGCTGGGTTTTGGGTGTGAGCTAGCGAGTAGCGTGGATCCTACTCTTCCTTCATTCGTGTTTATTTATGGATTTGTATAAATCCGTTTGGAGATTTTACTTTTAGCCCTTTTGTAAAGATGTCTTTGTATTGACTTACCATTTATTTTAATAAGACATAGTTTGTCAGTGTGTTTTAATCCCACTCTACAGTGTTTCGGCCACTGTATTGCGTTCGAATTTCTAGGGGATTACAATTTCCCACTCCCCTTCATTGACCAGATGCTAGAAGCGTCTTACTTGCCATAAGTACTTTTGTTAATTAGATGGCTACTCGGGATTTTTCCAAATCCCAATTCACCCGGACGACCAGGAGAAAACAACATTCACCTGTCCCTACGGCACCTTCGCATACCAAAGGATGCCATTTGGCCTTTGTAATGCCCCGACCACTTTTCAACGTTGTATGATGTCCATATTTTCGGACCTTATCGAGTCTGTCATGGAAGTTTTCATGGATGACTTCAGTGTATACGACACTGATTATAATGCATGCTTACTTAATATTTCACGGGTTTTGCAACGTTGTGAGGAGACCAATTTGGTCTTAAACTGGGAGAAGTGTCACTTCATGGTGACCGAGGGAGTCGTTTTGGGTCATTTAGTGTCCGAACGTGGCATCCAAGTGGATAAAGCGAAGGTCGAGGTGATTGAGCAATTACCATACCCCGTTAATGTTAAGGGTGTGCGGAGTTTTCTTGGTCACCCGGGTTTTTACCGCCGTTTCATCCAAGATTTCTCCAAGTTTGCAAAACTTCTGACTGAGCTGCTCCTCAAAGATGCCCCGTTCGTCTTTACTGACGAGTGTGCTCGAGCTTTTGACAGGATTAAGCAGGCTCTTGTTTCCGCACCTATTATCCGAACTCCCGATTGGGATTTGCCTTTCGAGGTTATGTGCGATGCTAGCGATTACGCTGTAGGAGCCGTGCTCGAGTAAAGGAAAGACAAGGCTTTACATGCGATCTACTATGCTAGTCGGACGTTAGATATGGCGCAGATCAATTATGCTACCACGGAGAAGGAGTTATTGGCCATCATCTATGCTCTAGACAAGTTTCGGGCCTACCTCATTGGTTCGAAGGTGATAGTGTATACAGATCATGCAGCCTTGAAGTACCTTCTAGCGAAGAAGGAGGCCAAGCCGAGACTTATTAGATGGATCCTATTACTGCAGGAGTTTGACTTGGAGATCCGTGATAAGTCCGGAGCCGAGAATGTCGTAGCCGATCACCTATCCCGGCTAAGATATGATGGTGGGGATCTCGCCCCAATTGATGATTCGTTCCCGGATGACCATTTGCTTGCTATTACCATGGATACTCTATGGTTTGCTGATTATGCCAACTTCCTAGTTGGAGGAACTCTACCTCCTGACCTTCAGTATTAGCAGAAGAAGCGGTTCTTACATGATGTGAAACGTTATTTCGGGGACGACCCATATCTTTTCCGAGAAGGTGCAGATGGCTTATTTAGGAAGTGTATTCCCGAGAGTGAGGTACATTCTATCCTCACTAGATGTCACTCCTCCCCTTATGGTGGACATCACGGTCCTTCGAAGACATTCGCGAAGGTAATGCAATCGGGTTTCTATTGGCCCACTATTCTCAAAGATGCCACCACTTTTATCCGTTCTTGCGACGCATGCCAACGAACGGGAAATATTTCTCGACGACACGAAATGCCTCAAACCGGGATTCTTGAGGTAGAATTATTTGACGTTTGGGGTATAGATTATCAAGGACCGTTCCCTTCTTCTTATAGGAATCGGTATATTTTGGTCGCCGTAGATTATGTTTCGAAGTGGGTGGAAGCCATCGCTTCACCTACTAACGATGCTAACGTGGTGATCCGGCTCTTTAAGAAGACGATATTCCCGCGTTTTTGGGTCCCACGGGCTGTTATTAGTGATGGTGGTTCACATTTTCATGAACGCCAACTCACTAAGCTATTGAAGAAATACGGTGTTCACCACCGTACCGGGTTAGCCTATCATCCACAAACTAGTGGACAAGTCGAGATCTCAAACCGTGAGATCAAATCTATTCTCGATAAGGTTGTCCATACCTCAAGAAAAGATTGGAGTTCGAAGCTCGATGATTCTCTTTGGGCTTACCGGACTGCATTCAAGACTCCTATCGGGACATCCCCGTATAGGCTTGTTTATGGCAA
Source organism: Agrostemma githago (assembly GCA_958450325.1). NCBI lineage: Eukaryota > Viridiplantae > Streptophyta > Magnoliopsida > Caryophyllales > Caryophyllaceae > Agrostemma > Agrostemma githago. The sequence continues at coordinate 48,744,222 of OY288246.1, read as the reverse complement.
GGCTTGCCATTTACCCGTAAAGCTCGAGTTTAAGGCTATGTGGGCCTTAAAGGAGCTCAATCTCAATCCAAAGCTAGCCGGAGAGAAGCACCTCATGCAATTGAACGAACTAATGAATTCCGTCTCCATGCTTATGATAACGCGAGAATTTATAAGGTGCGGACCAAAAGATGGCATGATAAGCGCATTATCCCCCGAGAGTTCCATGTCGGCAATAAGGTACTTTTATTTAATTCCCGACTTAGACTCTTTCCCGGGAAACTTAAATCCCGACGGTCTGGACCGTCCGTTCACGGTGACTGAAGTAAATAAATTCGGGTCGGTTACACTCACTACCGACAAAGGCGAAATATTCAAGGTGAACGGTCAACGCCTCTAGCTCTATCACGAAGGTGCATATGTCGGTGTCGTAGAGGCCATGGACCTCAAGGACACTCTCGATTCCACCTAATCCAATTGAGGTAAACCGGTCGAGCGGGACCGTAAAAACCAGCGCTGAGGCAACCCGGCACCACTTGTATAAATTTGTAATTTCCCTTTCCGCATTTTTTTTATTTTTAGTTAGCTTGGTAGCTCTAATTGAGAGTTAGTATTAATTATCGAGTGAGGACGAGGGAATTTTACGGTTTAATTGATTTAATTTCAGGATTTTGAAGCAATTTAAAGGAAAAAAAGGTGAGAAGTAGCAGGTGCAGTGGTCACTCGACCGAGTGGCCTATGCACTTGGTCAAGTGCCCTGACGAAGGAGCGTCTGCCCACTTTTCATGGGATCACTCGATCGAGTGGCCCATGCACTCGGTCGAGTGCCCTGACGGAGCAGCTACTGTCCAATTCTCAAGGGTTCACTCGATCGAGTACCCTAGTGCACTCGGTCGAGTGCCCCTGAACAGGGTTCAATAACGATTTTTCCGTCCTCCTTTCTTTGTTTCTTACTCCTTTTCTCAAATCAGTTTTTCTAATTAAAACCCCTCCCCCCTTACCAGTCTTAAGAACCCTAACCCCCAATTCACCCAAATCACTCTTATTTCATCAATTCCTCACCAAATCTCATGATTTTTTCTTCTAAATTGCAATTGGGAGTGTTTATTAGTGTTTCTTGGTGTTGTTTTGTCGAATTTCTGTCCGCTCTCTCCTACTTTTCGTCCAAACCGTCACCCTTGAGGTATATTACAGGATTTTTGATTCCCTCACTTCTTTTCTTGGTTTTATGGTATAATTTCATCCTTAGTTATATATTAATCCCATTGCATGCTTGATTTTGTGTTAATTTCACCACTTTGTGCTCAAAAATCGATTTTTATGTATGGTGTATGATTTTGGCCGAAATTTTGTATTTTTTGTGGGATTTTTGTATGATTGTGTTTTGTTATTATGCTATAGTCATGGCAGGAAGAAGGAATCCACCCCGGAACAACAACAGGAACAGGAATGCAAAGCAACCGGCTGTTCAGCCTGTGCCAGGCTATGAAGAAATTATTTGCAGGGACGAGGCCCAGAGAGCTCGTTTAGTTGCCTTGATACCTAGGACGATGGAGGCTACCCGGTGCTGTTCGTCACAGTTCGCAATCGAGCTCGGTTTGAACGAGCAATTACTGCACCTCTTGTCCATGACCGGATTCAGTGGCTTATGGACACTACGTGAGTTATCTTACCGAGTACTGACTTTAGAATTCTTAAGTTCATTTGATTGATAGACGAGATAACATGATATCCTTTCGGTTGAACAATGAGGACCAATCCATCCTCCTTAGTACCTTGTCCGAGTGTCTAAGGCTTACCTCTAACCAGGATGAAGATATCCTAGACATACCCGAGAGTTCGAAAGCACCTCCCTACTTTCAGTTATTTTCGGGTCGTCGTGCAACTGTCACCGCTATGGCACTCAACGCCATCCCACACCCTACTATCCGCCTCTTCTTGCGGATTTTGAGTCATGTGGTTTTTCCACGCTCCGACATGAGTAAACTTCACTCATTGGAGGTGTTGATTTGAGGACACTACCTAAACCCCTTTAGGCGATCCCTGAAGGCGTTTAGTGCACCGGGTATGATATGTGTCGGAATCGAGCGCCAGATCAATGGATCTGGACCGCTCGGTTGTGGAGCCATTGTCACCGCGCTAGCAAAGCGCTATACTATGGGTTTTGGGGAAACAATCACTTTTGAGAGTCTCATCGACCGAGTCCCTTTGCTAGACCGTAGCTACCTCTTCTCCACTTTGAAGTGGATTCGGGGCAATCCCCGGACTTTCTATGGCGCGTCCAAGACAAGGTTTGGATGAAACTCCCGATTGTCGAAGGGACAATCCTACCGCCACTCCTCGCCTCGCAACCCACTCCCGCAGGCGAGGCCACACCCGACCCACCGAGCTACGTCATTCCCAAGGAGCTCTTCATTTATGATGAGGGCGTTCAACCCCCTCGACGTAGGGTTCGTGTAGAGACCGAACCCAATGAGACCGAGCCCTCCAGGGCCACACACATACACACCCCGACCTTCCCATTCCAGACTCCGGGTGCCGAGTTTCCGCATCCGTATCCGCTTATGTATGATCCAGTTTACGAGCACCAGCGACGGGTACACGAGGGGCTTAATCAGAGCATTGTCAGCCGAGAGATCCACGAGTTCGTGCTTACTCAAGGAATCTCGGCGCCTCAGCACCCGTCCTACTGGAGAGGTCTGGGAGATACTAGTGGTATTTTCCACGATTATGGGGTTGATCCAGCTGCTTGGGGTCCGGACTACGGGCACACCTACGGCGGCCTAGGAGCACAGTGGTTGAGGGACTTGCGACAGCCGGGTCAGCAGGGTGGTACTAGCGGCTCCGGTCAGGGCGATACTGGAGTCGGTCCATCTGGGACCGGTGGAGACGATGAGATGGCTGATTAGCCAATTTGGGGGAGCTACCATTGTATATACGGTACTTTCTTTCCTTTTTTATTTGTTTTTATTACTTTCCTAGATTTTTATTACTTCCCCTTAGGTCGAGTTGTCCTTAGGATTGGCTGTAGATTTGTTTGTCATATTTGCTTTAGAGTCACATTGAGGACACTGTGACATTTAGGTTTGGGGGAAAATTTGTGTGTTTTTGTGTGCTTTCAAAAATTCTAAAAATCCAAAAAATTGAAAAAAAAAATCAAAAAAAAATCAAAAAGATTTTATTTTTGTGTGTCTTGTGTCTGTCTTGTGTCCGGTGTGAAACATGCAAAACGGCGATGATGACATTGCGTTTTATATGATTTTTCCTAATTGACAGCTGACTCTATACCTGAATGCATGTAATACTTGAGATGAGATGATTTTGATATGATTGCCTATTAAACTGTTAATTGCCAAATGAGTAAATTTGACCATTCTGTCGGCAAACCACAAAAATTCTGAGGATTTAGAGCTTTCTAGGACAGTAACATCTATAACTGGTCTCATTTATAATTAGGAATTGAGTGGTTTCTCCTTATGGAATGTGTAACATAAATTTGCATAAATATGACGTCCGTCTCTTGATATTGAATACGTGTTTGGTTTGAGGAGGAGGTACATGAGGAAAGGCATTTCTGTTTTTGATGAGCTCCACATAGCCAAACGACCCATTTTTACTACCTTGTAGATTTAGGTCAGTTTTCCTTTGTTCAGCCCATTTCAGCTGTTGTAAGCCTGTTTTCATGATATTTATATCAATTAGCTACAACCCAGAATAGCCTACCTTACCAGGACAGTCGCAGTGAACATAATTGGAATCACCTAGATCATATTTTGGGATTTTTATATCTTTTGGATCGTAGTGTGTAATATTGTTGTGCGACTTTGTATTCGCCTTCCCCTTGTCTGAATTGGAAAAAATATAGGAGCATGAAAAAGAAAGAAAGAAAGAAAAAGAAAAAAAATGGAATTAGAAAAAGAAGAAAAAAAATTCCAAGAAAAACATATATGCTTCTTATAATGTTTCGGGGAACGGTCGATATGTTGTAACTAGAATTGAATTGTAATTAGGAGGATGGCAAAATTCCCTCTTATGCTCTTTTGAGTTTTATTTCTAGTTAGTGGCCAGAATTCATAGTTGAGGTTTTTGGATGGATAGTTTTTATTGTGTAGCTGCGACTACTGGTCTTAGCCCCACATTCCCATACGTGTTTTAAGCACAATCCATTTTATTCCCTCACGTATAAGCCACCCCTTGTAAGTCCTTGGCATGTACTATGGTCCTGATTGGTGGAACACGTATTTGATTGGGGAGATTGTTTTCATATTCAATTGCATGCATATTTCATAAGTCAAGTGAGTGTCTTTATTCTTTCCTATCTTCACATATATACTTACCCGTACTTATGAGTGTCGAGTGACAACCGTAAGGAAGTCCGACATTATTGGTCTTGCAAGATTGAAAGTTTGGCAGGCAATTGTTTGATTATGGCATGATTACTGATCTCGTTGCATTCTTGAGCATTACATGTTTTCTCGTCGGTTTGAGTCGATTTTAGGAGAATGATTGTAATTTAGCTCTGAGACATGTTTCACATTACTTGTCCTCGTTTGTATATATTAGTTGTTTGCTTGAGGACAAGCAAAGGTTTGGTTTGGGGGAGTTTGATCAACGCATTTTATTGTCCCCCGACAACCGTTTTTGAGCTTTTCTTCTTCTATAATTATATGTTTAATGTCGATTTCTATTAGAAAGTCGATACCGTCGGTCCTCGTGCTATTTTGTAGGTTAGGTACAATTTTGAGCATATTTAGGAGTACTAACTCGGATAGTCGAGACGAGAACGAAGGACGAGGAAGAAAATGAAAAGCCGAGAAGCAGATAGTAGCTCAATCACGAGCTCAGCAGCACCCACTCGATCGAGTCGTGCGAAGCACTCGATCGAGTGCCTTATATCCGTGCTCAACCGGAGTGCATCAGAGTTTGGGCCAATTCATCTTTTCAGCCCAAAGGCGAATTCAACTTGGAGCTATTACGTAGCCACTCGATCGAGTGCGTTGATGCACTCGATCAAGTGCGTCTGACCCAGGCCGCTCGTTGGATTTTATTTACTTAGAATTATGGTCCCGTTTTTTAAGTCCAACTGACTTCTTTTAAATCAGTCGGAGGAGGATTGTCAGACACACTTTTTTACACTTTTTCATTCTATTCCTATAGACATTACGTTACATTTTCTTAGGCTAGAAGTCACGTTCTTTGCTCGTTTTCCTTAGCTAGATTCATCGAATTCCGTTCTTCTCTTTTCAGGTCTCAATTGTTGGGTATTGATAATCTTTAATTCTAATTTCAATTTCTATTTTCAATTCTCTAGTTTAATTCTTGTCTTAATTCTCTAGTTTATTCTTGTCTTAATTCGTTCTTAGTTTTCATAGTTATCTGATTTCAGTCTTGTAGTTTAATTTAATTCGCATTCATCATGTTTAATTGCAATTCATATTTTGTTAGTTTAATTACAATCATCATGAGTAGCTAATTTCTATCTAGGGTTTAAGGGGATCGATGGGTGTTAATTGGGTTATAGAAAATTGACCTGTCTCTGATCATATGAACTGTCGCCTGAATGTTGTTTTAATTCTGATTGATTAATTACTGGCCAGGATTAATTAGTTAGTATCACAATTAGGACTTTTCGCCGACGGGGTTAAGGACTAATTAGGTCACGACATTTTGGTTAGACTAGCTTAATTCTAGCGACTGCAGATTAAGTTTAGTTCTAAAGTTTGTAGTAGTACCGACCGGACCTACACCTTAGACAGTTCGATTATTGACCTGTTAGTTGACTCCCTGACCCGATTGATATTCATTGTGAACCTGAGACCCTAGACCTTTTTATTATTGATTTACCTTATAGCAGTTAGTTGTCAGTCCACCTAAACAAACAGAAAAACAGTGACCCGTAATCTTTAGTCTAGACCTTAGAACAAGTAATTGAGTCCCGTCTCCTGGTGGTTTGACCCCTACTTCACTATCTACATTAGTTAGTGGACCTTATGGTATCTTTGATTAGGGATACGACTACCCCTGTCATGCAGCAGCTTGTGAATAGCTGTGTTGTTGGTAATAGATACCTGGTTAAGAAAGCGTATTCTCAATTACTGCCTAGTAGGCCTTGGACCTGGAGCAAACTATTGCAATCCCATGCAGTATTACCTAGCCATAAGGTAATAGCATCCTTGGCGTTGCAGCAGAAACTGACTACTGTGGATCAGTATTGCAGAAGAGGTTACCAATTGGCGAATAGATGCTCACTATGTAAAACACAGGCTGAGTCTCACTCACATCTGTTTTTTAAATGCCCTTTCTCAAAGGATGTTTGGATGATGACGCTAAACTGGTTGGCGATTCAGAACCATAATACAAAGTTACAGGATATAGCAGCTTGGGCAAAAAACAGGCACCACAGGAAGCATTGGAAAAGTTTTTGGGTTAAAGCCTGCTTGGCTGCTGCTATTGCTTTGGTTTGGAAAGAAAGATGCAAGCGGATTTTCACAGAGAAGGAGAATACTGCAGAAGGGGTATTTGAGCAATTGAAGTTTATAGTTATTTCTAGATTGTCCTTTTGTACTCAGTCACCTAAAGATAGAGGTATATTTGAGAGTTTGGGACTCATTGTATGAGTATAGAGTGATAGCTTTTTGCAATATTGTAATTTTGTTCATATGAATGAAATGATGATCTTTCTTGCAAAAAAAAAATCAAACCAGTCGTCAAACATTTTCAATAACAGATTCAAAAGTCCACAAACAATAAAACCAAAATTAATTTCGAAACGTTAAAATTTTGAAAATGTTATCAAAGTAATTATGAAAGTTTTCGAAAATATTATCAAACTTGAATATACAAAATAATTTCGACAACGTTTTAAATAATCCTATAGAAATCGAAGTATTTGGAAATATGAAAGTTTTCATAAAATTCCGATCGCTTGAAAATCAAAAATTGAAATAATTTCGAAATAATTTAAGATAAATTATTAAAGCATTTTGAAGCAGATCTAAATATAAATATCAACCAAAGATAAAACAAAAGTGAAGTATAAAGTTCTTAAATTATAATTCAATAGTCAAACATTTTACAAAACGACAAGTTCACAATTAGAAATTATAGCTCAAAATGTTAAAATTTTACGATAATTCATTTTTTTTAACAAGTCAAACTTTTAATAAAATAGGGAGTTTGAAAAATGGTTAACGGGTAAGTAGAACAAGGATAAACAATATATCAAAATAAGAACTTTCAATTCGATAAAGGTCGAAGAGATTAGCAGCAGGTGCGGTAACAGAATTCAAGAGAGGCAGAAAGGAAGACAAAGTTGAGAGTCAAAAAGAGCTGTCAAGGATTATAGAAGAAATTAACCATCTCGAGACTCCTAACACGACTCTCACAAGAACGGGTTCGTAATTGGCCCATCAAACAACGCTAAGTCCGATATCGGTATAAAGTGGTCCTACTCAATCTACCACCTCCTAATTTATCAACTGTCACCGCCTCCAAAATTAAGTCTTACATACTTATATAATCTTTCAATTAGTATGGTAAGAATCCACAAATGATTTAGACTAATCCATTAATTAAGATTCAACCGGTCATCAAAACATACCCGAACTCGTAATCACTAAGGCTCATAAATTCCAAGCTCATAAGGTCTGAACTCGAGGTATACTTCAAATTTCTCGAGTAAGGAACACTAAATAAAATCCACCAAATAACAATGTTCGGACACGAAAAGTTCAAAAATGATCATCAACATATTCTTAACATCATCAACAGATAGAGGTTAGTGAAGTACGCCAAATCTTAAACACACTCAGCCTGACATGTAACGACAGATATTCACATTTTCAAGCACGTCATTCGACTAAGGTTTCTGAGAATCCCATAAAATTTCATATCGTAACAGCAGAACCACTAAAATATTTGTTAACTGAACGAAGCCACAATCTCATTGTTCTAAGGGTTCTGAACTGTAAATCCATCAAGATGATTGACATTAAGTATTCCTCAAAACAACGTGATAAATTCAACCTCTAATTGTGCAAGATGTTTCTCTTCTTCCAGGCTAATAATGATCTATCCAAATTTAGGTCTGTCAACTCCAAAATTCGTAGGTTACAACCTTACATCAACGATCCACGATCTAATCCATAAGAAACAAGGTTTAATCTATGTCAACCAAAATTTACTAAACATTAACAAGGACCTGAAACGGTACCACAACACTCAGGATAACATCTTAAGCAGTGATTTACGATCCCAAAATTACACGATTAGTCCATTAAGTCAACATTAGGTAGGAATCCCAAGGTAATATAATTTTTTTATGGTTGACTAGGTTCTATTTGGGTATTAGGTATTCATCAAGATATAATTGTCACTATCAAAAATGTACTTAAATCTTAGTCCTCTTTACGGTCAAGTAATTCCTAACCCAAACTTGATCAATCTCTATGGTACAATCCTAATTCCGTTAATCAACTAATACCATTCAAATCAATTCCTCAAAAGCTCACTAGATTAGATAACAGGGCAGAACTCACAATCCTCAAACCGTTGGTAGTAAGGAGTTAGCTAAACCTCTAACATATTTAACTTCCAAAAAGGTTCACTATGATAGAATTTGGTCTAACCAAAGAATCTCAAGAGGAAGATGGTAGAGTAGAAGAATATAACAAGGATTCACCAAGCAGATGAAGAGGAGAATATAAAAGAGAAGAAGTAGAAGAAGTAGAGGAAGGAAGAAAAGAGTCGATGATCCTATATTACTAAGTTCTTGAACCAGAGGAGAATCTTCGGGCCTCTAGAGTTCATGAGGGATCCAAATGGATTACTTCATCTTCTTGTAGAGGTACGAGCACACAAGTCTTGGGTCGCTCCATCTAGATCTACTGTGACATCATGGAATAAGAATCTACTCTTGATCATCTTGGCTGTAGCTTAAGCAAACTGAATTTGGGCTGAAAGATCACCATTGTATCTTCCTTGTAGCACAAAGTTGTCCACTCGAGTCAGCAGGTGTTTAAGAATTCTAAGCAGGTCTTGTCCCGATCTGGAGTAGCATCCTATCAACATCTTGTTCATTCGTCTTCTTCCAACAAAAGCAACAAATATTGAATGCTAATCATTGAGTTACAAGAACATATAAACCTAACAGTTAAGTCCTTATTTGTTTCTACCCATCTCTAATAATATTTTTATTTACTGTTTAAATAATTTACTGATATTTTTCTTAATTTCAGGTGTAAGCGTTGGGAGCAGTAATGCTCTGATACCAACTGTAATCCCCTAGAAAATCTAACGCGATACAGTGGCAGAAACACCGTAGAGTCGGGATTAAAACACACTGTAACTATGTCTTAGCAAAATTTAAATGGTAAAGTCAAACAATAGGCCTTAACTAAAATGGCCAAAATTTAAGACAATCCACAAAAGGGGTTTGAACAATCCATAAGACATAATTATTAAAATAAATAAGCAGGGTCCATAATTGCTCGCTAGCCCACCCGTAGAGGAACACATATACCTGCCATGTTAAAAACATAACAGCCACAATCAGTGGGGAGCAACGTCAACGTTCTCCCAACCGTATAACATGATTTTAAAACTGTAATTACTACTATAGAAAAATAGTAAAAATGAAAAACAGTAAAACATTATAATAAAATTTAGCTTTCAGTGAAAAACTTCACGTATTGAAACAATATAATAAAAATGAGTTTTCCGGAGAAAACATAAAACATTTGCCAACCTGCAAATCAAATTATATCGATAATAATAAAAATAGTCGAAATGGCGTTATGGATAGGATTAGCGTAGACGGCCAGACTTTCACTAGGATAATACTGGAAACTAGGTTCGAGAACTGTAGACTTAACTCATAACAGAATCGAGTATCTAACTAGGCAACTCAACTATAACAGGACTGCGTGCAGCGAGGTCCTGGTTTATGTAGTATACACCTCTCTTGGATACAAACCATATCCAGTTCAACCCGACGTGACTTACACGATGCGATATCTAAGTTTAAGGGCACAATGCACACTCTCCTGAACACAAACCATGCTCAGTTCAGCAACCAATGTGCCTTATAAAGACACACCAGCCTTACAGTTGATGGCAAAAATGTATATCCTAGACTATATTACTCTAACCCCACACTTGTCCTTATTCCATAACTCCAAAACCAAGCCATTATCGATATTTAAAAAGATATAATCATTATAAACAATATGGATATAAAAGGAGTAATCATTATATTCTAAAAGAGGAAACTTTCTATTTTAGGAAACTTCTACTTTTAGAAACCTTCTTAAAAATAGCATCATATCTAAATATCAAAATTATTAGTTCATACTAGCACAACATTTTTAGTAAACGATATAGATTTATAAAACTAATACTTTCGGCCTTAACGATATTAATTGTTAAAGTGAGAACATTTGAGTTTATGAAATTATTGAAATATCATACAAGTGTATAAAATGATTAAAAATATCTTAAATATTTTAATACTACTAATTAAGGTGTTTTCAAAATTTATAAAACTAAAATTCTCTAATTATTATTAGTTTCAACAATACAAACATAAATAGGATTTTACGGCAAATGTAAAAATAAATCTTTTAACGTCTTTTATTTAATTAAACCACTAAAAAAATTTAGAATGATAAGGGTGATTTAACTCTCAAAGTTTCAGATTTAAATATTTTCAAAATTGCTGGATAAAAATAATTCTTTTAGGTAAGACGAAGCATTTTAACGATAAATCGTAATTTTGTCCAAAAATCATTACTATTAATTAAAGACTTTAATAAATTGTACAAAAATTACGTAAAATAACTAAACTATATTTATGGACATTCTTTCCAGAAAGGAAAATTTTCCAGAATCCTTTAACTCGGTTTTTAAAGGGCGTTCTCGTTAATCGTCTAATCTCGACAATAACGATTAATAAAAATAGTAATTACAAAACGAATTAAGAATTAATATCGAAAACTATTATTAAACTTAAAAATATTGATATTCCAGAAATTTCTATTTTTGTCATATTTCCAAAATTCCAGATTTAGCAAATTCCGTTAAAACCGTCTTTTAAAACCCGTTTTCACAAATTACGATTCCATTAATAAAACTTATCGTTCCTAATATTTTATTAAAGCACTAAAAATCATAAAACTACATTTTTTTATGAAATCTTCAAAATCATATTTTTTTTCCAAATTTAATCAAAGACCAGAAATCGAGAATTTATACGACAAACGCGGTTTTAACGATAAACGATGATTTAAAGTGATTAATTAATTCACCCGCTTAACAATTCCTAAAAATTATGTTGAAATTCAGAAATTTCTATTTCATCAGAAATATTACCCATGTCAAAAATCAGATTAAAAAAAAATGTTTGAGTACTAGAACTAAAAATCGGCTTATAATCATTTTTGTTCGTAAACGGTAATAATTCAATAATCGATAATTAAAATATCAGAAAAATACCAAATTATTATAAATCATTAGAAACTTCATTTTTACAGAATATAATCATATATTACAAGTTTAGGCCGAATATTACGATTTTACAAATTAATATAACCATTTAATCGTTAATCTAATAAAAGCGATAAAAATACCGAAACATGCAAATGTTCAACTTTTAAAAAAAATTCCAGATTATATGACATACATATATTGTCAAAAATGAAGTAGAAAAATATAAATGCAATTACACGAATAAAATCACGAAATACCGAGTAACATCGACGTTACCTCTAGTCCAAATCGGAGTCGATAATATACTCGTCGGCCTCGGGATCACCCACAAAACCTTAACGATAGGCTCGGAAAGAGGATCAATTTGACGATAAAAAAAATGAAATGAATGTGGCTCGAAATAGAGCAAGAATCAACCAAGAAGGAAGAAAAAATCACACGGCCAAAATGGAGAGGCTAAGGAGAGAAGGAAATAGGATGTTGAATGATTTTTATGAGAAATGAATGTAAAAGAGTTAGGAGGTTTCTAAAAGTTAAATGAAATGAAATAAATTGATGGATCCAATGTAGTATCACATCTGATGAGGGTCGGGAGCCTGCACCGGGTCGTCCGCCCAGCAGGCCAAGTAAAGACCCGACCCCGAGAATCGAGGAGCCGGTCCAACAGGCCGTCGAAGTAAGGCGCCCGGATTTCCCCAATGGAACGTAGCTTCAGGAAAGACCGCCTGCCCAGCAGGGTAAGGCGACCAGCTGGGAAGAGCCTGCAGGCACCCCCAACTCGCCTGCCCCCAGGCGACCCCTCCCCCGAACAGGGTAGGGGTCACCGGGGGCCCCTCCGCCGTTCTGCCAAAGGTAGAAGAAAATGAGTGGATGAAACAGGTCCACGTGTCACCTCGCCATCCACTCATTTTCCCGTTCTTGTCCCTCTCTACTTCTCTATCTTGTGGGAAAGTATAAATACCCACCCATTTCCCACTTAGAGGGGGTTGGATTTTCTCTCTCTAGACTCTCACTCCTAAAAACGCCACCTAGTTCCTCACGAGCTAGGTTCATCAAGGCATTTCACGGACTAACTTAGGCATCGGAGAGGGTTCCCTCGGACAATCTCCGGGGCCCTGTGCGTTCATTGTGCAGGGAGCAGGCCAACTCCGCCGGGAAGGTCCGATCAAAGGAGAGGGATAAAGGAGAGGTCGAAGGAAATCAAGCGATCCGTTATCTACCAGCATTCCGATTACACGACCTGGATCCAGAGCCGGGTTAATTGTTTCCGTGACCGGAACAATTTGGCGCCGTCTGTGGGGAGGAAGTAGGTTGTACCCGCGAAATTACCCACAAAATCAACCATTCTCAAACGCGAAATTAACAAAGTTAACCAGTTACAATTGAACATGCCTGAAATTTTCGACACCAGCTCTGTGGCAAACCCACCCAATGCTCCCCGTTATGGCATGCCGCCAGAGGTAACCCCCGCCACCACCATGCCAGGCGTGGGGCGAGCCAGTCTTCAGGGAGCACCGGGTCAAGGAGTAGTTGCCGTGGCGGGGCAAGGGGCACATGAGAGGCAAGTTCTAAACCTCACCCCTGCCCAGATGGTACAGACCGCGGCGTTCTTCTCAGCGATGTTGGATCAGGAGTTCACTCCCGAGGATCTGGTAGGCAGGGTCGCCACGACCCCCAGGTTGCTCCACTTTGAAAGTGGAGAGGGTACCGGGGGTACGAGGCGGACCGCCGTCAGAAATACTCAGAGGAAAGCCAGGAAGACAGCTCAGGCGTATGCGCAGGTGTAGAGACGAATCACGGAAACCCGTCAGCAGCCGCCTGCGCAGCAAGAAGTTGTAAGCCCGGAGGAGGCATTCTCCATTCACACCACAGAATCCACAGTCGCTCATGAAAGAAGGGATTTATCCCAAGACCTGAGGAATCGAATGAGGCCCAAAGAGCCGGTGTCCAAGCGCCTGGGGGAGAAACAGGAAGATGTGTTCTCCAGGCTGACACCCGCCGGGGAAACACCACCTGCGCCAGGTCTGTCTCAGAGTCTGCAGTCCAGGCTTAACAACGGCCAGCCTCTGAGGTCCAGGCGTCGTCAGGATGATAACCTCGAGCCTGCTCAGAAGAGGCGCTCACGATATCATTCCCCTTCTAAATACGACGAGGCATAAGCAGGCGCCTACCTAGGTACCGCTCCCCTGAAAATAGGAGACCGACCCCTGATAGAAGGGACGACTACGGTCACTTTTCAGGCACGAGCAGGTCGAGAATGGTGGGAAGGCCAACCAAGACCCCGCTGCATCCTGAGATCCAGGCATATCCAATCCCAAAAATTAAGATGCCTTCTGTTAAGTTCGATGGCACGACCGACCCCGAGGATCATTTGGCGGCTTACGAGAGCCATATGGGCATGTATGACGCCGATGACGCGGTCTGGTGCAAAATCTTCCCAACCACCCTGGTAGGTCTGGCACAGGGCTGGTTCAGGGATTTGCCGCAAGAGTCGATATGTTTCTTCATAGAGCTGGCAGAGGCTTTCCTCGACCGGTATACAGGAAACAAAAGACGCCGTCTTACTCGGTTCGACCTAATTACTCTCAGGCAAAAGAAGGGTGAGTCTGTCAGGGAGTACCTGAAGAGATTTGATCTGTCCTCCCAACAGGTCAAGGGGATAGACGATGCGACAGGAACGTACGCACTGACCAACTCGTTACTCCCTGGAGAGATGAAGAACCAATTGATCAGAGCTCAGCCAGAAACTCTGGCCAAAGCCAGGAAAATCGCTGAAGGGTTTATATTGCAGAAAGAGTTCCATAGCCTGCCGGATACCCCCGCAGGCCCCACCAGGCAGCAGGGGGGACCGCAGGGTGGACGCGGCAGGAATGAGCTCGGAAGGCAGAGAGCCGAGGAAGGGGATACCCCCAAGAAAGAGCGCACTGTCTACCAGCCCAGGTTTGACAGTTACACAGCCCTCAACAAATCCAGTGCAGAGATCTTCGAACTGGAAAAGGAGACCGCTAAATGGAATCGCCCGAACAAACCGCGAAGCCCGAAGGGGGACCCCAAGAAATTCTGCACCTTCCACGACTGCGTAGGCCACACCACCGAGGAGTGTCGCCACCTGAAAGACGAAATCGAGAAATTGATCAGGAATGGCTGGTCGGCCAACTACGCAGCCAAGAATAAGTCTCAGAAGGACGCGCCTGAAAAGCCCGAGGGCTCAGTACAGAACCGCCTGGTAATCCATGTGATATCAGGGGATGCAGAGGGCCAGATCAGCCGCAGAGGCCAGAAAAGACAAATTCGTGAGCTAAGGAACCAGATCTGCTACGCTGAAAGAGCAGGAAGCCCGAAGGGAGTGACGCTGAGCATCACCCCCGAGGATGCAGGGCGGGTGGTGTACCCACACAGCGATCCCCTGGTTTTGTCCTTAGAAATCATCAACCATATTGTTCGGAGGTGCATGGTAGACACCGGTGCGTACACGAACCTGCTATATAAAGACGCCTTCGAGAAGATGGGCCTGGAAAAAAGGCACCTACGACCTGCCCCCGGATCATTATACGGGTTCAGCGGAGCAGGCGTACTGCCCATGGGGGTCATAGACCTACCTGTAACATTTGGGGAGGGGGCTACTGCCAGAAATGTCAGGGCAACATTCGTTGTAGTGGATGCAAGGTCTGCTTACAACGCCCTAATTGGCAGGGCCATCCTGGACGAAATTGAGGCGGCCATATCAATCAGGGCCCTCACTATAGCCTATGTTACTGATTTTGGCTTAGAAGGAAAAGTACGCGGGGACCAGGAGTCGGCCAGGCAGTGCTATTCCGTAGCCCTGCAAGCTCACGAGAGTGAAAGAAAAGGAAAAAGGAAAGCTGACAGTTCCCCCAGCAGGCAGGGCGAGAATCCAGCCGGCAATCAAGTGTTAGACCACCTGGAACCTGGGGGAGAGAGCATGCTGGTGGACCTAGAGCCAGGGAGGCAAGTCCTCATAGGGGCTGGTCTAGAGGAGTCCTACTCGGCGGACGAAATGTCAGGGGTCGATCCAGCGTGTATCGTTCACAGGCTGAACGTAAGCGCGGACGCCCGCCCTGTAAAGCAAAAAAAGCGGAATATGTCCGCAGAGAAAGACATGGCGATCAAGGAGGAGATTAATATACTTCTGAAGGCAGATTTTATTGAGGTTTGTGACTATCCAGAGTGGCTGGCGAATGTAGTCATGGTCAAAAAATCATCAGGCGCATGGAGAATGTGCGTGGACTTTACAAACCTCAACAAGGCCTGCCCGAAAGACTGCTACCCACTCCCCAGGATCGACCAACTGGTAGACGCCACCAATGGATATACTATGCTGAGCTTCCTGGATGCCTTCTCAGGGTATCATCAAGTGTACTTATGGCAGCCAGACAGGGTGAAGTGCGCATTCATCACCAGTTCAGGCACCTACATGTACAAAATGATGCCATTCGGGCTTAAAAACGCAGGGGCCACATACCAACGTTTGGTCGACAAGGTGTTCGAAGGACAAAAAAGCAGAAACATAGAAGCCTACGTCGATGACGCCATCGTAAAGAGCAAAGGAGACAATGAGCACCTGGCAGACCTGCAGGAGACCTTCTGCTCCCTGCGCGCCTACAAAATGAAGCTCAATCCGAAGAAGTGTACGTTTGGGGTTCGTTCTGGAAAATTCTTGGGTTTCTTGGTCAGCTCTCGAGGAATAGACGCCAACCTCGAAAAAGTTCAGGCGGTTCTGGACCTCCCTGAACCCAGGACCATCAGGGACATCCAACGCCTGACAGGCCGCATGGCCGCCCTGGCACGATTCATCGCCAGGTCAGCAGACAAGTCAACCCCATTCTTCAAAATATTGAAAGGTAATAAGCAATTCAAGTGGGAAGACGAGCAGAAGGAAGCCTTCGAGCAATTGAAGGAACATTTAAAGAAGCTCCCCACCCTGGCAAGACCAGTAGCAGGGGAAAAACTCTTCCTCTACATAGCCGTAACTAATATGACAGTTAGTGCGGTCATCTTGAGGGAAGAAGCAGGCGCTCAACAACCCATATATTTTGTAAGTCATGCCCTGGGGGCAGCTGAGAGAAATTATCCTATGGTTGAAAAAGCAGCTTATGCGGTTGTCATAGCAGCCAGGAAATTGAGGTCGTACTTCGACGCACACCCCGTGTACTGACAGACCAGCCCCTAGAGAAAGTTCTGGAGAAATTTGAAAAGTCAGGTAGGCTGCTAAAGTGGGCTATTGAGTTGAGCGGACTGGGGATTACATATCAACCCAGAACAGCCATCAAAGCCCAAGCCCTGGCCGACTTTCTAGCAGAGTGTTCCCATTCTGAGGAGGATAGCCCAACCGCCGGCGAGTGGATAGTATACACCGATGGGTCCTCCACGGCTAATGGAGCAGGGGCCGGAGTCGTATTGACCAGCCCAGTGGGGACTGACTTTGAGCATGCACTCAGGTTTGTCTTCCCTGCGTCAAACAATGAAGCCGAGTACGAAGCAGTGCTCGCAGGTGTCAAACTAGCCAAAGCCGCAGGCGCAGAGCGGATAGTCCTGGCAACGGACTCCCAGCTCATCGCCAACCAAATCAATGGAGAGTATGAGGCCAGGGACCAAGCGATGGCCGCGTACCTGGAAATGGTGAAGGGAGAATTGTCAGGCTTAAAATCATATGAAGTCAAACAGATCCCTCGATCCCAGAACAATCGGGCAGACGCCCTATCAAAGCTGGCTAGCTCCAGCCTTCAGGATATAAGGAGGTCGGTATGGGTAGAGGTCATCCAGGAGAAGTCTACCGCCCCCTGCCCAACCATCGGCGCTGTGGTGGAGGCAGGGCCTGAAGATTGGAGGACCCCCATCATCCTGTTCAAGAAACACGGAGTTTTACCAACTGATCCCGAACAAAAGAGGAAAATTCAGGCCAAAGTTGCCTGGTTCATAATCATTGACGAGGAGCTCTACAAGAAATCTTTCACTTACCCCCTGCTCAGATGCCTAGGGGCAGACCAGGCTGCCGAAGTCCTTGAAGACATCCACTCAGGAATCTGTGGACATCACATCGGAGGAAGGTCATTAGCTCACAAGGCCCTCAGGGCAGGGTACTACTGGCCTACCATGCTGGCAGACGCTAGGAGCCTGACCCAAAAGTGCAGGAAATGTCAGCTTTTTGCCCCATCCATCCATGCTCCGGCCCAAGAACTCAGACCCATCCTATCCCCCATCCCCTTCGCTCAGTGGGGGATGGACATACTAGGACCTTTCACGGTAGCCACCAGGGGCAGAAAGTTCTTGATTGTGGCTATCGACTACTTCACCAAGTGGGTGGAAGCTGAGGCAGTGCCCAACATTACCGAGCCCGCAGTCAGGAAGGTGATATGGCGAAATGTCATTACTAGGTTCGGCTTACCGAAAATGCTAGTGTTTGATCATGGAAGACAATTTGATAATGACCCCCCTGAGAATCTGGCTGGAATGCCATAGCATCGCAGTTGCCTACTCTGCCGTCTGCCACCCCCAAACCAACGGACAGGCAGAAGCGGCCAACAAACAGATCTTGAATGGCCTTAAGAAGATGGTAGATGACCTCAAGGGCAGATGGGCCGACGAGCTCTCTAGCATACTCTGGTCAATCCGGACCACCCGAAAGGAGTCTACAGGCCAGACCCCGTTCGGCCTAGTATACGGCGCAGAGGCTCTACTACCAATCGAGGCCAGGGTCCCTTCCCTGCGCTCTCTACAATACGACCAAACGGAGAATGAAATAGCAATGGCTGAGGCTTTAGATCTGGTCAGTGAGGTAAGGGAGGAGGCCAGTGCCAATATCGTCGCCTACCAGCAGCGAATGAGGAAGGCGTACAATAAGAGAGTGCATCAGAGAAATTTTCAAATGGGCGATCTAGTTCTCAGGAAAACACAGGCTGTGGGACAATCGAGGGAGCACGGCAAACTAAGCGCTAACTGGGAAGGTCCATACCAAGTAACTCAAATCTTAGGGCCAGGCACGTATAAAATTGCTAATCTGGAAGGACAGGAGTTGAGTGCCCACTGGAATGCGGACACCCTGAAGAAGTATTATGTCTAACCAAATCTAAAGATAGTTTTTATTTTCTGGAAAATTGGCGGAGTACGGTCAAAGAATGTCGACGGCTCCGACCACCCTTATGTTAAAATTTTTATAAAGAAATGAAAGAGCTTCAGGTTCATACTCGTTGCCTGTTCAAACTTGCGTTTTCACACACAAACGAGCAGGGGGCAATAGGGGGAGGCCCCCATGTTGCCAAAACTAAGGAAAATAGACCCCCCAACAAAAATTCCAATCCTCCCTGCTTACCTCTGGGGAGACAGGAGGCAGGCCCCCCTGGACTTTGAACAAAAGCCAGGGACAGGCCGAATCAACAAGGACTGGGGGCAGGCTCCCCAACCTTGTATAAAAAACGCAAAGAGCCTCCCTGCTTACCTCTGGGCAGGCAGGGGGCAGGCCCCACTGGACTTTGAACAAAAGCCAGGGAAAGGCCAAATCAACAACGACTGGGGGCAGGCTCCCCAACCTTGTATAAAAAACGCAAAGAGCCTCCCTGCTTACCTCTGGGCAGGCAGGGGGCAGGCCCCCTGGACTTTGAACAAAAGCCAAGGACAGGCCGAACCAACAAGGACTGGGGGCAGGCTCCCCAACCTTGTATAAAAAACGCAAAGAGCCTCCCTGCTTACCTCTGGGCAGGCAGGGGGCAGGCCCCCTGGACTTTGATTAAAAGCCAGGGACAGGCCGGATCAACAAGGACTGGGGGCAGGCTTCCCAACCTTGTACAAGAAACGCAAAGAGCCTCCCTGCTTACCTCTGGGCAGGCAGGGGGCAGGCCATACCTCAAACTTGTACAGGAAACCAAACAAAAACAGACGAAAACAAACAGAAGAATCCTTATAAAAAAGAATAAAGTGGCAAGGATACACAGGATAAAAGTTTGCTAAAAAGATAATTACAGTAAACACGGCAGCCGACCACAAAAGGGCTCGACGCGCAAAGAGATAAAGAAGTTAAATCGTCAGCATAAGCGCAGCAGGGGACGAACAAGAGCCCTCTGAGGATGACTGCCCTCCATATTAAGCAAGGGGGGCTTCTTGGCCAGAGGTAGCAGCCCCTTCAGCCATCCTGCGCATCTGGGCCTCATCCTTGGCGGCATAGAGAGCCTGAAAAGCTTCTTCATGAAAACCAGGGAACATCTCCCTGACAGCCTCCATAACTACCCCCAAACAAGAGTTGGCGCCATTCACAAAGCCTGCTGACACTGCCGTTTCCACCTCCTGAATTATCTCATCCCTCTCTTTCTGCCACTCCTCAGTCTTCGCCGCTAAGTCACCAAGAGCCGCCTGAAGATCCGAATTTGCCTTGGAAAGGCGCTCCCCTAGGTCAGCGGCACTTTTCTTGGCATGGTCCAACTCAGCTAAAGCCTTTTTAGCCTGCTCCAGCTCTGCGAAGGCCTGCTTAGCTCTCTTCGACTCCTCCTCCAGGCGGGACACCTCTCTGACAGCTATCTCACTTTGAGACTTCCAGTGAATCGCCTTACTCCTGGCCTCTTCCAGCTCGTTCTCCTTTTTTGTCAATTGATCCTTCAAACTGGCAATAAGAGCAACATCCCTTTCGACTGTAGACAGGCGGTCAGAATTGGCCAACTCCTCGTCACTCAAACGATTAAGGGTCGCCAGCTCCGCAGAGGCCTGAATAATTCTGGCGGTACGCTGAACGTACTGCGTCACTTGACGAGTGGCAGAGTGGACGGTCTTGAGGAGATGATACGCCAAAATTGCCCCGGAGTCAGAATGTAAGGCGGAAACGTCCAGGTTGTCGCCAGCGGTTAATGGAATTCGGTATTCTCCTCAGAAAAAAGGGTACCAGGAACCCCCTGAGCAAAGCGTTTTGGTTCAGGCGTAGCGGCCTCCAAATTCACCACGTGGTCTGCATTTGGAGCCTCCCTGCTCCTTTTTCTGATCAGCCCCCTAGGAGTGCTTTCTCCAGTCTCTTCGGAGCCAACGGCCTGCAGCCCCTGGGGAATCTGAACCCCTGCAGAAAGACCCTCCCTGCCTGCCAGCAGGGGAAGGAGTAGCCTCAGAAGCAATCACCTTTTTCGCAACCGGGGAAGGAGTGGCTTCAGAGACCGCCGTTTTTGCAGGCGTTGATCTGGGGGGAGCAGGGAGCCTTGGCCTGCTAAACGACAGGCCCTTCAGGTGCTTCATCAAGTTCTTCTCACCCTTCTTGAAGTCAGGAGGAAGAGAAGGACGGCTTTGGACGACGGTAAGAGTTTCGGTCAAACCCAAACGCCTCACCTCCCCTTTTTTCCAGAGGAAGGTGGCAAGATCTGCAAAGCAAACAGACGAACGGTTAGGTCATCTAAAAAGAAAAAGGTGGGCAAGAAAAAAATCATCAGCACTCCTGAACTACCTTCGTCTAGGCCCGGATTCATGCCCACCCGGGTCAGGTATCTATCAGTAGCAATAAGCTCCGCATGGGGGAGCCATAATGAGGGGCCATACACCCCATATTTATCAGTGTGGGCAGCAAAATAGTCCACCAGCTCCTTATCTTTCCTGCTCAACTTCACCTCCAAAGCCTTCCCTCCCACACCAGGGTGGTATTCCTCGTGGGTCTCCAACCTGGTGTGAACGTGGTTCCTGAAATGGCGAGGAATCCTCCACCCGTGGGCGCTGTGCACATAGAGAAAGTTGTTCTTCCAATCTCTCAGGCTGTCCATAGTAGGCCACACCAGGGTATGCCCTTTCTGTCTCAAAAGAGACCAATATCCAGGAGAACCTTCACTCCCAGAAGAAACCATTTGCAGGCCGACCATAAACCTTAGAGCGTCAATAGAGGACTCGGCGCGATGGAACAGGCAGGTCCAAACGTATGAAATTAATGACCTGACAGCCATGGCTGTCAGCTGGGCAATAGCCACGTTCATACGCCTGAAAATCTCTTCCAGGGAAGGATGAAGGGGAAAACGGCGGCCGAACTCCAAACACTTGTGATAAACCGCTATACACCCGTCGGGAGGACTGCATACGGTGTCCTTTTCGCCGGGGAAGACAATTGTGTACCCATCCCCAAAGTTGT
Source organism: Agrostemma githago (assembly GCA_958450325.1). Classification (NCBI taxonomy): domain Eukaryota; kingdom Viridiplantae; phylum Streptophyta; class Magnoliopsida; order Caryophyllales; family Caryophyllaceae; genus Agrostemma; species Agrostemma githago. Next base: position 48,722,657 of record OY288246.1, on the reverse strand, counting down.
AGAACCGCTCAATCACGCCGGCGGCATTCTTCGCAAGAATCAAGTCCTGGTTTTTTGGGTCGGGGTAAGTTCCCAGGGGAACGTGATACTTGGTTTTGTCTAAATAATAAACCCTACCCCTTTCCCGGGGAACAAGGGGACCGGAGGTCCTGGAGGGGTCGATCTCCAGCGCCTCGTCGTCCGAGTCAACAACGTCGAAGGGGGCAGGTTCAGGAGAGTTACCACCCCCACTACCCGCCGAATTCTCCTCCTCGACTACCCCAAAGCCAACCTCCCTAGAGGAGGAGGCAAGATTCTCCCTACCCATTTCCCTTTCCTCCCTCCTCAATGGGTCGGTAAATGGTAGGATACGCTCACGAGTCCTAGACATAGCAGCTCTAAGGGGAATGAAAAACAGGAAATCGAAAAGAAAAAGAGCAAGAATTGGAAGTTAGAAATCTAACCTAGGGTCGGCCGCCGGTGGAAGGAAAGCTTGAAAGGAAAATCTCCCGGAAAAACGGAGGTACGAAGGAAGGCTCGAGTTGTCACAACCGAAAGATTTGCAGAAAGGAAGTTTGGAAGAAGAAAGAGTTTGAAAAAGGAAAAGGATAAATGACAGATCGCTTTTATAAGAGGAAAGGCAGACAAAGAGTCGCCAACCCTCGAAAATCCGCCCAAAGGATACTATCCACGTGTCGTACCCTCAAAAGTCAGCCCCTTGTAGCTTCCCAAGGGTAACCTCGAGAAGACCAAAGGATGTCAGAGGACCGATCACCCTGTGACGTCCCCCCTCCATCTAAATAATAAATAATAAACAAATAATAAAAATACCACACATAAACAAACTGCCTGATTTCTCTTTCATTAAGTTAAAGAAAACCCGGAAAACGGGCAAGTTACGTCCATTACAAATGAAAAGTACAAAAAGAGCCCCTGTGTCTGGCTCGCCACGCCTGCGCCCTGCGGGTAGGCCTAATCGTCGTCAAAACCTGGGGAGTAGCCCCCAGGGCTGTGGCACCCCCCTGCATCGGATCCCCAGTCCCAGTAGTCGGAATCGTTGAAGGGGTCTGCAGAGTCCTCATCGCCATCCCAACCGGAGGAATAACCCCGGCCGCCACTATCGCCGGAATCCCGGCTACTAACGTCCCAGTCCCTACCATAAGGGACTGTTTCAGTGTCATCACAAGAACCGCAACCAACTTTCTTCCTCAAAGGAGAAGAAGGGCCCGACTCAGGAGAAAAAGCCAACTCCGAGTGATCAGGGTCAAACTGCTCAGGGTGTAGCCATGGAAAACATTCATGGCACCCCCTGTCGAAACAACCCCCTCTCTGGGGCAGCGCCTGTACTTTGGGGCGGCTGGAGAAGCCTTCTGAGGGTGCTTGCCCGCCCTGACAAGAGTCCTCCTCCTGAGCTTCCTGCGAAGTCGAGCGCAGGGCCGCCGGCTACGGCGCAGGATGAGGAATGACGCCCTAGAATACCTTAGCCTCCAACGACCCCTAAAGCGACGGGTCACCACGCGAGTCCCTTGACAGAAGAATACCTTGGTAATCCACGACATCTTCTTAGACAGCAGAAGAAAAGAAGGTTGGGGATGAGTCGTGTAAGTGGCAAAAAGAGTGCAATTTATACAAGAAGGGAAACCAAGACATTAAATGGCGCCTCAACCACCCTAACAGGGGGCACGACCAATCAGAACGCCAGCACGCTGCCCAAAAATCCATTTGGTGCAAAAAGCAATCATGACCCCAAAAGACAATTAAACTCTTGGTATGCCCAATACAGGAGAGTCTCTCCCCTCGGGAATACGCGAACGCATTAAATACAGCAGCAAAGCCATAAGTCAACTCCCCCTCGTCAGAAGTCCACCTGCCAAGAGGAAGCTTCGCTTCCCCCCGGCCGGTGAGGGCCAATTGATGAGGGTCGGGAGCCTGCACCGGGTCGTCCGCCCAGCAGGCCCAGTAAAGACCCGACCCCGAGAATCGAGGAGCCTGTCCAACAGGCCGTCGAAGTAAGGCGCCCGGATTTCCCCAATGGAACGTAGCTTCAGGAAAGACCGTCTGCCCAGCAGGGTAAGACGACCAACTGGGAAGAGCCTGCAAGCACCCCCTACTCGCCTGCCCCCAGGCGACCCCTCCCCCGAACAGGGTAGGGGTCACCAGGGGCCCCTCCGCCGTTCTGCCAAAGGTAGAAGAAAATGAGTGGATGAAACAGGTCCACATGTCACCTCGCCATCCACTCATTTTCCCGTTCTTTTCCCTCTCTACTTCTCTCTCTTGTTGGAAGGTATAAATACCCACCCATTTCCCATTTAGAGGGGGTTGGATTTTCTCTCTCTAGACTCTCACTCCTAAAAACGCCACCTAGTTCCTCACGAGCTAGGTTCATCAAGGCATTTCACGGAATAACTTAGGCATCGGAGAGGGTTCCCTCGGACAACCTCCGGGGCCCTGTGCGTTCATTGTGCAGGGAGCAGGCCAACTCCGCCGGGAAGGTCCGATTAAAGGAGAGAGATAAAGGAGAGGTCGAAGGAAATCAAGCGATCCGTTATCTACCAGCATTCCGATTACACGACCCGGATCCAGAGCCGGGTTAATTGTTTCCGTGACCGGAACAACATCAATATAGCCGGCCAAATGGGATAAGAAGAAGGAACATGAAAAGATTGCTCATTAAACAATGGTTAAATGCAGAAAAAGAATCCTATGCAACAACATTTAACGTAATGAAATATAACGTATTATAAAAACGTAGTAAGTGTGTACCTAGGAGAAGGGTCGGTCCAAAGCATGGGGAAAAAGGCTCAAATATTTTTTAGGTTGATAAAAAGAAGAATCGTAAAATAGTTAAAGGCATTTAAAAGTAATTCGAGTAAACCTCGCGATAGAAAAATAATTATTTACGAAACTTCGTAATACAACCAATATTGGTTAAATCTTTGTAAATAAAATTATTTACTCGTTGAAAAAATTATAGAAATATATTTAGGAAAATAAATAGCTTAAATCTGAGTCAAAGACTGTTAATACGAAGAGAAATAAAATTCCTCGCGAAAAATAAATAGTTTACGAAGAAAATTAAATAAATAGATTTAAAAGAATTAAAATCTTTTAGAACATAGATAAATATCATTAAACTCAAAAATGAAAATAAAGCTTGGAAAAAGGTGTAACGCAAGGTCGAAATGTGACAGAGTTATGACAAAGTCATAACGGTAAGGATAAAACGCTAGGAAAAATAGCGGGTGTTACATTAAGTGTTTAGGGCGGCGCTTCTCGAAAGGGCACCACCACTGTTATGACTTGTAAAGAGATTAAATGAACTTGATGTGGGAACCATAATCAAACGTGCGACCCGAAAATGGTTTATGTGTGTGTGCGTGTGTGTGTGTGTGTGTGTATATACATATATACGCGGTATTATTTAATAGTGACAATTAAAAATGCTAGACTAGATTAATAATGCGGTGCTAAGACGAAATAAAAAAAGCGTTCTTTTTAAGAGTTGATTCGCTTTAAACAACCAAATATTCGGGGTAATAGGATAAGCGACCGGCAACATCGAGTGCAATACTCTCGTATTCGTGTTTCCTTATCCCATCATCCCTCATATTCGATACGTAATAGGCGAAGATTTTATGGTGATACGATAATATAATACTAGTGACGAAAAGTAAAAAAAATAAAACACAAAAAAAATGAAATAAATAAAGAGAAACGGAGAGGAGAAGAGAGAAAAGAGAAATGGCGGGATTGAACTTTACACCCTCAACCTACATGTTGTAGCTTCTCGGAAATGGGCTCGTCTAATAGTGGCAAAGACACGGGAACGTCGAGATATATGGGGAGTTATTGTGTGTATGGTTTGTAGGAATGATTGCTCTATTGTTTTTATGAGTTTCGGTCTTAGAATGTGTGTAAATGTGTATGTTTAGAGAGATGTCGAGGTGGTGGTGATTGAGGGTTGAAATGCGGCTGAAAGTATGAGGGTTTGAAGGTGATCAGAGTTGGAAAAAAGTTGTGAAATGAATTGGCATTGACGGGTTATTTATAGGAACGACCCCGGTTTAGGGCCACTCGATCGAGTGGTGTAAGTGCACTCGATCGAGTGCCCGGTTCAGGGACGGTTCAGCCGGTTCACAGGCTGACTCGACCGAGAGGGCCTGAACCACTCGATTGAGTGGGTCGAACCAGACGGAGTGTATTTAGGGGAAGATTTGTTGACTATTTTTGAAATGATTTGGTTGTTGGGCTTTCTTCTAGAAGCGCATATGGCTGATTTTTGTATCGGATTCGTCTTTGACCGGGTTTTGACCCAGTCGCTAAAAGACGGTTTTATTTCCGATGTCAGTTTTGACTCAAATTAGTCTTATTTTGTTGGAAATGACTCACTGAGCCTGAATTTGAGGTCGATTTTGTGAGATTTGTACTCGCTAAAAGATCATGCCAGATACTATTTATTCTGAGCCCATATTCGAGCGCATTAAAGCACGTTTACGTCCGATCATCATCGAGTGTTTTGTCGGAGACCGCTATACACACTAGCAGTCAAATGCGGGTTTCTACACCATCCATCTTCCATTGCATCAATGGTGCAAGATTAGACTCGTGGACTCAATGTATATAAAAAGACTCACCTGATCCCCCCCTCCCTCTCTCTCTCTCAATATATATATATAGGTTCACATGATGACAAGACACCCTATAAGTCCATAAGTATTGTTGTTAGCCATTGGATCAACTTGAGATGGATGGTTGAGATGCTACTATGCTTATTTATTTTCCAAAAAAAGAAAAACTCAATTTTCTTCCTACCTTATCACCCAACACCATCAACTACCACCATTTAACACTATCGTTGCCACCACCATCCATGCGTCGGCCACCACTCTGGTGCCACCATGTCACCGGCGATCACCATGACGACCACCACCACATCGCCGACGATCACCATGACCACCATGTCTCCATTGACCACCACGCCCACCACCATGTTGCCGGCAACAACTTTTAAATTGGGTTTCAGTATAAAGTTACAAAGTTAAGGGTTGAAGTTACCAAATTATGGGTTAAAGTTACATAAATTTAATTTTCAGATGGTTGGCGCTGAAGTGAAAAAGTGTAACTTTAGACTCATTCTGTGTAACTTTAAACACTTTTGTGTAACTTTAAGCTTGTGTGGATAGGATTAGGATCAAGTTTAAAGTTACAAAAATTGCTTAAAGTTACACGGAATAGGTCTAAAGTTAAAAAATTTCACTTCACCACCAACCATCTAAAAATTAAATTTATGTAATTTTAACCCATAATTTGATAACTCCAACCATTAACTTAGTAACTTTATACTAAAACCGAGAAATATGAAAGTTGTTGGCGACGACGTGGTGGTGGTCGCCGAAGTCGTGGTGGTCGCCGGTGACATGGTGGTGGTCGTCGCGGTGGTTCCCGGTGACGTGGTAGCACCGAAGTGGTGGCCGGCGCATGGGTGGTGGTGACAAAGGTAGTGGTGGCCGACGCATGAGTGGTGGTGGCAGCGGCAGTGTTGAGCGGTGGTGGTTGATGGTGTTGGGTGATAAGGTAGGAGAGAGAATTGAGTTTGTTTTAGGTGCATCTTGGTCATTCATTTGTTTTAATCTTACCCATTGATTTGCTTGATCTAAGAGTTTAGATGAGGACTTATGGACTTACTTGTCTATGGTGGACTTACATGATCCTAACTCTCTCTCTCTCTCTCTCTCTCTCTCTATATATATATATATATAGAGAGAGAGAGAGAGAGAGAGAGAGCAAGGCTCTTATGAGTTCTTCTCTATATATGAGTCCCTAAGTCCCAATCCAATCCATTGATTGGGAGATGGATAGATGGACAAGATTCGTCGTAATGATTTGTATTAAAAAAAGATATTGTTTCCTAAAATAACTCCCATAATTATAGGTAACAATAACATCACGTTCATTCATTCACATTACCACGTTCATCATAATCAAACCTAAAAAAACCCTTCCCATCAATCTGTGATCGACATCCCATTCTATGGATTCAATGATCACGACATCTTCATCAACTGTTGATAAGCAAATCGTAGAGTACAACAATGGTGAGTTTCGATATTGCTTACAGTTTATTGGTCAATTTTATGAGGACGACAATGGTGAGTTTTCGATATTGCTTTCAGGTTTTGCGTCAATTTTATTCATTTCATACATCATAAATTCATATCAATGGTTCATTGCTCTCGTGTTAGTATAGATTACATATTGTTATGTTCATAATTTAGGTTTTTCATAATCTTCAATGATACTATTGTTTTGTTTTCTATTAAAGTAGACACGATCTTGAAGTAACATACTTTCTGAGTTACAGTAACACCAATTTGTAATTAGAGTAACACACACTCAACATTGAAAAAATATTTTTGACGATGGTGTTGAAGTAACTTACTGTACGAGTTAGAGTAACTCACTTTAGGAGTTGAAGTAACGTATTCATTGCATGGGCGTAACGTTGTTTAATTTTTTAAAGGTAGAATTGGCAAAGACGCGAATGCACAGGAATGATGAAGTAGATGAAGAAGATGAGGATGAGGAGGGTGAAGTAGATGAAGAAGACGAAGAAGAGGAAATTGAAGAAGAGGAGGGAGAGGAACAAGTGTTTTGAGCATACTTTGTGTTTTTGGTCATTTAAGAAGATTTTTTTTGTTTACAAGAATAAAAAAAAAATTACACATTTTTTACAAGAATAACTCTATATTGAATACATGTGTTTTTTGTTAGAGTAATATTTCGGATGTATTAGAGTAACATCATTCGTTCCTTAGAGTAACAGATAATGCATCAAAGTAACTGAGGATAACAGCGTTGTTTACCATTCATTCATAGATTAACCCCACTTATTCCTTATAGTAACATCATTTGTTCGTTAAAGTAACAACTACAATGAGTCAAGGTAACACAATTCTTTTGGCTAGGGTAAGAACAACAATCTCTGATTATGAAACCAATTTTGTAATGCAGGTTAACAGCCTTCTTTAAAGAATGAAGACGTTGTTGATAATAGATGATAACAACGTTGTTTAACGATCATTATGAATATAACATCATTCATTACTTAGAGTAACATCATTTATTCGTTAAAGTAACAACTATAATGCGTCGGTCTAACACCCTAATTATGAGACCAAATTTGTAACGTGGATTACCATCATTCACTCTCATAGTAACACCACTCGTTCCTTAGAGTAACAGGTACACTGAGTCAGAGTAACAGAGTATAACAGCGTTGTTCCATAAGTGATTATCAAAATACCAATGGAGATAAACAATATCATTCATTGACATCTGACTAACATGCTGGGATAAGATGTCAAAACAATGCAAAGCAATATTCGTAATTACAAAAGGATGACATAATTCATCAGAAACATTATTTTTTTCGACCCTTGGATGGCTTGCTCTTGGGACCATCAATGATTTTTTGTCTCGCTTCCACATACTCAAGATTAAGTTGTGAAGATTATGACTGCAACAATTTTTGAAGAGGACGGTGTATGCTTGTGATGAAGATTGAAGATTATGAAGAAGAAGAAGAAGAAGAAGAAGAAGACGGTGTGTGCTTGCGAGGGAGAGGAAGGATTTGAATTTTAAAGAATTTGATTAATTATGAAAATTATGAAGATGTTGGGGTTGTGTAATGATGGCAGGATGTTTGATGAGAAAGGGAAATAATTATTTGGTAAAGATAATTAAGGAGATTTGATTTTATTTACCATATTTACTGTTATTCCTTTTTTCATCTCAAACAATCACAATCATCCATCTTCCACTTGATCAATGGTCCAAGATTGAACTCATAGACTCAATGTATATAGGAGGACTCACTTGATCCTCCTATATATATATATATATATAGATAGATAGATAGATAGATAGATAGATAATACGAGTAACATGAAGTCAAAATTCAATTAAAAAGAAGAAAATCCTAAATGTTGTTATTCCCTAGTTTCCACCCATAGAGTTGGCAAGCCTGACCCGACTCGACTGACCCGACACGAAACCTGAGTAAAATTGACCCGATATGATCAGAAAGTGTAGTGAAATGCCCGATCCGACCCGACCCGTTGATGACCTGCAACCCGATACGACTCGCTTCAGGCCGACCCGTACCCGACCCGACCCGAGATAACCCGTAACCCGAAACGACCTGATAAATTATCTAACCCGATCCGATCCGACTCGACCCGACCCGAAAATGACCCGACCCAAAATCTGACCTGATATGATCCAATGAAGATAAAAACATAATTTTAAAATTTTAAATTATTTAGTTTTTTTCCTCCAGATATTCTTAACCAAACAATCGTTAAAAAAAACAAAAAAAAATTACTTGTAAATATTAAATAAAAAATGTTTTAAAATGTATTAATCACACCAGTCAACTCGCTAATTATTGATCCGATGAGACTTGACCCGAACCCAAACTCGACCTGACCTGTCAAGTTTCCACTTCAAGACATATTTTATAAAATTCATCATTCGTAGTATTTGCGGTTTTAATCTTCAATCACAACTAATTATTGTTACATATAACTCCATATAAAATTACTCTGTGTCTAACAAAACTATTGAAAAACACAAAGAAAATTGGAAATATTTTGTATCAGATGATATAGTCATATACTCCGTAGATAACACAACCAAATTGTAATAAATGACAAATAATAAAAAAACTGTATAATGAGTTGATGGTTTAACCTAGACCAGACCTAACAAAACCTAGTCTGACCCGAACATGACCCAACCCGATAATGACCTGACCCTGTAATGACCCAAACCCGACCCAAACCCAGATGACCCGACGGCTCAACTCGAATGATTCAACCCGGAAGTGACTCAAAACCGACCCGAACCTTACTCGACGACAGTCAAGATCCGATAATGACCTGACCCGATGATAACCCAACCCGAACCTGACTTACCTGCCAGGTTGCCACCTCTACCCACCCACCCATCTATCCATCCATCCACATCACTCTTGATTTCATTACCAAATTATCCTCCTCACATTACCATTACACGCCCCCATCCCACAAATGTCCCTTCTCCGCGTTACGTCCACACACCTCTCTATATAAACACCCCATTTCCTCACCCAAATAATCAATAAACTCAATTACTTTCATCCCAATCTAGTCCCCTTAAATTTCTCTCCCTTAAAAAAACAAAAAAAAAATGAACAACCATGGCTTGATTCTAGCCCTGTCGATCCTGGCCGTGATCTCGGCGGCATCCGGTTTGGGAAGGCGTGGCGGCCTCGTAGGAGGGTACAGCACCGTGGAAAACCTTCTCGACCCGCAAGTTCAGGAGGTTGCCAAGTACGCCGTGACGGAACATAACAAGAAAGCTGGTGCCGACCTTAAATACGAGAAGACGGTCAAGGGGGATTCGCAGGTTGTGGCAGGGATTAACTACATCCTCGTGATCGCCGCTAAAGATGGCGACAATGTCAGGAATTATCAGGCTGTTGTTTATGATAGGCCTTGGGATAGTTATCGTGACCTCAGGTCCTTTGTTCCCCTTTAATTTAATTTAATCTGTTTAAGATATAAAGTCAGTCTGTTTAAGATATCTGTTTAAACGATGATTTATTATCGTTTTTTGTAATGGATGTAGATTTTGATCATGTGAATTGGAGATCTTTCAAATAAAATTGGATTTAATTAATTAGTTAGTTATCCTCCCTCCTTTTTGAATTAGTTTCATGGGTTTACTTTTCTCCTCAAAAAAATAATGTGGTTAATTCAAGAAGATAGAGATAGTATATGATTATTTTCTTTCTCTTTATTCATGTTTTTACGTTAAGTAACCCGGGTCGGCCCTTTTATTAATTGAAACAGGAGTCTATTGGAAATTGAAATCACATTTGAACATGAAAATACTTCATCCATTTTCTAATGTTTGCTCATTTTCTTAATATAAATAGTAAAATATTATCTCTCATTCAATCCAAACTTTACACTTATTATAAATTAACTATCCAATTAAAGCTTTACGTTCTTTCTATGGCAGAAGATTTTACCGTACCATCCTCATACTCTTCCTCCAATTACACAAAACATTGTTATTTTTTATCCACTTTAATTGAGGTGGATTCATACGCCATTTGATTTCTACCAATAATATTTTTAATTTTTACTCACTTTCTTAAAAGTCGTCAAAAATTCAATGTATACTTTGGATTGGAGAGGATGGACCAAAATGAAGCAACATTAACGGAGGAAGAAATAAAACAGAGTAATTCTTATGAAATGTTTAATTGTTGCTCCATGAAATTAATTAATTTAATAAGGTAAATTCAGGAATGTATTCTCTCCATAATATCTAATGGTCTAATTTATTTTTTCACATTTATCGTGATGCATTTTACATTAATATTGTTTATTTTGTATTGGTAAAAAATATAAAAGTTTGATATTCTTAATATATTCAAAAAAAAGACTGTAAATGAAATAAATGTTCAAAATTTTTATCACGATTTAGTTTTTTCGTAAGGAATTGAACCCGTGAAGTGATGGTAGGAAACCGAAGAGACTACCACTCCTACAACTGTAGTTAGATGCATCATAAATACAGTGTTTCGTATATATTAGTCAAAATTATCTAGTTCATATTTGATGCCCACAAAAATGGAGGTCCGGTTCATTTGCGTCCATAGCACGCCTTGAGATGGGCCTGAAACAAGATACACATGACCATATTTCCTCTTATAGATTGTCGTAAATTTTGATGATTCTCCCTAATTTTGAGTAACTTCAAAAGGTGAAGTGAGACTATTGGATATGAATGGAGGGAGGCACTACCAGACTTTGTGGCAGTACATCTGAATATGCTTCATGTTTTGTTTTGATCTCAAGTCTCAACTACTCCCTCCGTTCATATCCAACTACACATTTCATTTTTTCACAAGTTTTAGAATATCATTAAAAAACTATTAAAGTACATTGTAAGGACCCCATCATCTACTTTATAAACAAACTAGGATAAAACCCGTGCAAATTGCACGGTGGTATTAAAAACGCATGAGGAAGTCAATGACAAAATAACGAATATTTTACATCAATCCAAACCACAATCGTCGGGATCAAAATAAGTAATTCAAAAAAAACACCAGATTTTCTAAATTGAGAATGACATGTACATGAAAATGTAAAACTATGGTAAGAAATGACAAAAGAAAGTATTTATGTGAAGATACAAATATTGGAAAATTTCTTTATACATCACATCGGTAGTAGTGTCCGAATTGAAGTGCGTTTATTGTCATCATAAATAAGAAATTTTCAATTTACTCTTGTTAGTGACCCTTGATAAAGCACCGTATAGTTGACAATGGGTGAACACGGGCTTGGGGAGATAAGACCAACGTGAGACAACGATTAGCCTTGACTTTTGTTAATCATCATGGCAAAGCAAATGGAAATGAGGGTCTGTCGTCGAGTAAACCGAACATCGATCGTACCTTTCACCAATGCAACGACTAATTCTTCTAGTTTCATTTCGACCCATTAGATGACAGAATTTGGTTTTGCTTTCTTCTACAAACTTGTAGGTCAAAATCTTAGCTTTCCATCGAACACATTCTGAATCACGTTATTCCGACATCGTATGAGTGAGATATTATCGTCTTAAGATAGACCTGCAAAACTTATAAATATCATTTTAGTAGTCCTTCGATGTGGGTTTCGAATAATTATTAAAAGGTCGATTTAGGACAAAAAACAAAAGATTAATTATAAACCCAACTCATATAAAATAATCATTTTAACTCGAATAATACGAAAGACAACATCAATATCAATTTCAATATAATATATTAAAGGGGTAAAAATATGGGAGAATTATCGACTTATCATATTCATTTAATTTGTACGAAATTGATTACTTATAAAGCCCTGTGCTGAATCGAACTTATCTTAACTTAATTGAACGTCGTCAAAGTGAGATGAATTGACGGGGACAAATTGTTGAACTGAACTGGGATGACAGACCCAACTGAAGTGAATTTGAAATATAAGCGGAAAAGAAGAGTCTTACATGATGCTATGAGAATCGATCCATGCGAACAAACCTTAATCAATCAATAATCAACATTTCAATGAAATGTAGAGTATACATCAATAGAACTTGAAAACAATGACAAATTGATGATTGTCGATTATGAATACATTAAAAATTGTTTTTTTTGGTAACTTCGTACCCTTCCGACACAAACCGTATATTTTATAGAGGTCTTAGACGCTTAAGTAAATCAATATCTTTGTATAACTGATACATCAATCAAATAAATAAAATCACTCACCAAAATATCAAATACAAATACTGAAATTACTTCGTTTTTGTTACACACGATCAACGGAGCAAGTATCAGTTGAGAAGTAACTAATGGTGGAATAAAAATTTTGGGAGAAATGTCACATACGTTGTTCATAGCAAATTAGTAATGTGTGAATGTGAATAGTGAATATTATCATCTTTATTGATGAATATTGTTATTTTCTTTTGTGAAACCAACTCAAAGTGGGTAGTGGAAAGCGTCAGTTACAATACAGGCATATGTAACCGCTCACCGGTTATAGTTTTAACATTCACGAAAAGTAAAAAAAAACTCACTAAATAGAAAAGTTTTATTTGCCACGTAGGCGCCATATAAGCGCCACATTGGAATGCCGACGTGAGTGAATGTGGACTCTTTAAATGTTTCAGCTTTAATATATAAAGGATAGAACAAATATAAGGTGGGCCATACGAGGGACATTTTTTGTAAATAGAAGGGAGAGGTAAGGGTAAAAGTGTCATAATAATTGACCAAAAGGGAAATGTGACAAGTAGATTTGAATAGACTAAAATGAAATATGTGTACTTTGAATATGAACGGAGGGAATTACTAGTACAAAAAGCACTTGTGGCTTCGGTTAAAAATGACATATGGCTACGGTTAAATGGGCGTAGTAAATCAAGGCGTAGTATTAAGTGTATGAGTTGTGGCTTCGGTTATAAGGCGTAGCCAAAAATATTTATGACAACGGTTATTTATAACAACCGAAGGCAAAACATAGTAAACGCTTTGGTTATTAAATCGAACCGTAGCCAAAAGTTGGACTCGGAACCGGAATCATCAAATTCCTTGACCCTAGACCCGGACCTGTTACCAAAATATTGACCCTGGTCCGGCCCGGAAAAATACTGGGTCCGAACGGACCAGACCCATTAACATACCCATTAACATTGAAGTTGACCCATCAACAAAAATTAAATCATCAAGCAATTTGAAGCTATAAAGTTATGATATTTTGCATTAATTTTGTGTACCCATCAACAAAAATTCAATCATCAAGCAATTTGAAGCTATAAAGTTTTGATCTTTTGCATCAATTTTTTGTACCCATCAACAAAAATTAAATCATCAAGGAATTTGAAGCTATAAAGTTTTGATCTTTTGCATCAAATTTTTGTACCCATCAACAAAAATTCAATTATCAAGTAATTTGAAGCTATAAAGTTTTCATCTTTTCATAAAATTTGTGTACCCATCAAACAAAATCAACAAAAAATCAATCATTAAACAATTTCAAGCTATAAAATTTTGATCTTTACATCGAATTTTTGTGCCCATCAACAAAAATTCAATCATCAAGCAATGAAAACGCTATAAAGTTTTCATCTTTACAGAAAATTTGTATACCCATCAAACAAAATCAATCAAGAATCAAATAGAAATTATAAATGAAATCAGTAGAGCACAAAAAAAAGAACACGAAAGCTGACAAACAAAAAAAAGAACAGGAAAGAGCACGAAATCAGTATAAATGTATAACAAACAAAAGAGCACAAAATCATAAATCATATTGAAAATAAGAACATAATCTGAAAATGAACACCATACTTTAATCTGAAAATAACAACATAAACACCATAATCTGAAATCATAAATCATACTGAAAACGAAAAAACTGAAAACAAGAACACGAAAAGAAAAGAAGTAGATCATAATCTGGAAAACGAACACCATAAATGAACACCATAATCTGGAAAACGAACAAAATAAACGAAACCATAAATCATACATTAGGAAATCAAAAAAGAGGGTCCACGGCGGAGGAAAGCGCGTCGGACTGTCGGAGGGAAGAAGGAGCAGCGGTGGCCGGCGTAGGAGTAGCGGCGGCCGACGTAGGAGCACCGTGAGTGCTGGAGTAGAGGACTTAGGGTTAGGGCTTACGAAAATGGGAAAGGGAAATGAATGAACGACATCCTAATTCAGCAGATGGGCCGACATGGGAGAAGCCCAAAACAAAAAACCCAATTCAGGGTTTCCGGTCTGAACCGGGAAAATTCGGGTCTGACCCGGTCCGGACCAGAACCCGGAATCAGTAATTTTTATGACCTGTGGACCAGCCAAATTTGGAATATTCCGAGTCCGAACCGCACCATTCCGGTGCGGTCCATTTTTCCGGTCCGACCCGACTTTTGCACAGTCCTATAATTAACCGACCCGGATTTTCGATGACTTAATTTAACAGATAAAGCGGAAAGTTATCTAAGTCATTTAATTAAAAATTATATCAGAGTGTAAATAAATCTGGATCGCTACGGATCCTTACAACAGACGACTATTAATTACATAGTCTTGATTCACTTAGTACAGAATATAGATTGTATTTTATACAAACATATTATTAAATCTCTCTCGCTCGATTCCCCCAACGTCTTAGACCTGCAAAAATAAATAAAACAGTGGACGCTGAGCGGGACAGCAACTAAGTTGTTCATCTAACATCACCTCATACACATAAGACAATCATGTGAATAACAAATAATATGTTTACAAAAATATTAAAGGATATCACGTAACAGATAGTTTCCTTTAATTCAATTAACCAACATGTGAGGTGATGAAATGGTAAAGTTTAAAAGATGGGACATTGACAACCATTTGATTTTAAAATCATTTTTCATAGAGAATAAACACACGAGTTGTGGCTCCTACTATCACCGATACATCCTATTGGCTTGCATCTCACCAATAGAAGTAACCGTGTTACCGATTCGTAGACCGAACCGTTCTTATGAGGTTTACATCTCACCCATAAGGCTCAACTGGGCCCGAACTTCTATTATATTATACATTTATTCAGACGGGGCTCTAAGCGAAATGAAACCCGATGATTACATTCTCTGCATCACCAAGAGGGAACCCGCAGTTTTCAGAATCTTGTTCCGCCCCCACTACCTAGGTGGTAATACTGATCAAATACTTGTCTATACATGCGCAAATACCCTACGCAGACTCTTGAACCACAACTCTCACTGCCGTAGGACGACTACCTTAAACACTAGGTCGACTCTCGGACCGCAGCTTCTCTAAGTCTGCTTTTCATTACAAATGCAGTCAAAACATCACATATGGTAGAATCCAACAAAAGCTATTCGTCCCAGACTCGCATTCTAAACTATATATAAAAGTCATCCGTGAACAAGTAGTACATTATTTGGTGACCTTTAATAATTGGTCGGACTCATTTGAAACTGTCAAATCCTCAAATATTTACTTTCAGTGTGACATCATTATACTTTAATCCTCAAGTGTCACCTGAAATATTATATCCCAAATATCGTATAACTTATTTTAAAATAGTAAATTCTTTTAAATGAAGTTTTATATAAAAATAAAATTTAAGGTATAATAATAAGAAAATATGATTTTAAAGTTTATAGTTCCTGAAAAATATAATTTAAGTCATACTTAGACGATTTATAAAATTTGAGGTAAAATCATTTTTTAAATATCTATGAATGTCGTTTAAAAATTTTGGAATAAAATAAATTTAGTTATTTTAGAAAGTGAAATTTATAAGTTTCTACATATATAAAAATAATAAGTGAAATATTATCAAAATAAAATATTTTGTAGGTTACTAATTTACTCAATTATTATAATATCTAAACAAATACAAAAGTACTAAAGAAACTTAAAAATACGACAAAATTTCAATTATATAAAATACATACAAAATATAAAGTACATAGAATAAATATACATAGTAAATAGAATTAAATAATAAAATACAAAGAAAATGATATAAGTAAATTTTATTATTTTAAGTTCTTTTATTCATTTTCTCAATGTCTCATACAGATAGAAATATAAAGGTGATAAATAAATTAAACAAGTGATAATTTAGTCAAGTTGAATTTAGTCATAAATAAAATATCAAGTAACATTTTTATAAACTCCCTCCGAGTTTCTAACATTGCCGCATTTGTGTTTTGGGTGGAAAATAAGGAAGAGAAAATGGGTGGTTAAAACAAAAAGGAGGAAGAGAGAGAAATTGGTGGATAAATGTGAACCACACATTTATGTTCAAAAGTAGAAAATGGGTAAAAGATCAAACTCAGCCCAAAAACGAAAATGAGGCAATGTTAGAAACTCGGAGGGAGTACATGAGTAATTTAGTCATACAAATAAGCCTAAATATTTAAATAAGCAATTTATTAAGTTAATAACACAGTATACTTATATATACAAATTGTTGTTAGAAGAAACGTTTCGTTACCTTAATTGCTATTACGGAGTATTTATTAACTTTATTAAGAATTAAAAGTCGTAAGGTCAAAAATATCATCTACGTTAGAAAAATCGTCTCCTTCCCCTCCTTCAAAGAAATATTCGATCGAAATGATTTTACCCACATACGGTTCCAGAAAAGTGATTCCGCCAAATATTGAGTAGCTCCTCATTCCCGATGGTTCAATTATATAGAGAAGGACGAGAAAGAATATATAGTACGAAGTACAGAGTATATAGTATAATAAGTAGAAGTAGTAGTACGTACGGAGTAGTATATATAGTATATAGTAGTATTTAGTAGTAGTAATAGTAAGTAGTAATATGGAGTAGTAGTATACGAAGTATATATTGTACTCCTTTCATTCAAATCCAAAGTGCACATTTCGTTTTTTGACACTATTCACAGCTAAATGGAATCTTCGATTTTCTCGACAATCTATAAGAGAAAATATAGTAATGTGAGATCTTGTTTGATTCATCTTTGTAAGTTGGTTATGAATATCAAATTTTTATATTTTTTTGCTAATGTAAAATGAAAGATATCAATGTTGCAAAACGCACATCGACAGATGTGCAAAAGAGAAATGTGTAGTTTGGATTTGAATGGAGGGAGTATGTAAGTTGTAGGAAGTAGTAGGAAGCTTAGGAGGTGTAAGAGTAGGAGACGTGGGTGAAAGGAGGAGTAGGATTAGGTGTATAACTAGGTTAGTGTAGGAATGATCAGTGGAGTAGTAGTTAGCATTAGGCGCAAGTAGGGTAGGGGTAGGTCTTTTTTTTTGGTGGGCATGTGAGTATTATTATATCATTCACAAAAAATATGTACAAGAGGGGTGGCTAGCATCGGAAAATGTTAAGTCTAAACTCTCAAACACGGTAGACAGACATTACACATTACTGAGGTTCAGGATCTTGCTCAAACAGTTTGCATCTTTCTTGGATGAGCTTATAATTTCCCGAGCATTCACTTTGATATCTTCTTGGGCATTTCGGAATACAATCTCCGGTCTTAGCAACACTCCTTCTATTCTAGCCTTGTTCCTGGTCATCCAGATTCGATAAAAAAAGGACGTGACAACCATGGGCAGCCATTTCTCGTCATTTGTTTGGCTCCTGAAATTTTGTAGTCTCGACATAGAACAGCTAATCCAGTCCTCGATACTCGCTTGGACCTTGCTACTGTACAGACAACTGTAATCCCCTAAAAATTCTAGCGCAATACAGTGGCGGAAACACTGTAGAGTCGGGATTAAAACACACAGAACTATGTCTTAATAAATTAAATTGGTAAAGTCAAACATGCGCCATACAATAAAAATGGCTAAAATTTAAAACAATCCATAAAGAGGTTAAACAATCCTTAAGACATGATTATTAAAAGATCAGCAGGATCCAAGACTGCTCGTTAGCCCACACCCACCGGAAAATAAACACGTATACCTGCCATGTTAAAACATAACAGCCACAATCAGTGGGGAGCAACGTCAACGTTCTCCCAGCCGTATAACAGGATTTTAAAACAGTAATTACTACTATAGGAAAAATAGTAAAAATGGAAAACAGTAAAACAACATATTAAAATAAGCTTTAGCGTAAAACAAATTAATCAAAAGGGTTTCCGAGGAAACATAGAAATATTTGCCAACCTGCAACCAAATTTATATCGATAATAAATAAAATAATCAAAATGGAGTTACGGATAGGATTAATGTAGAATCTAGACTTTCACTAGGATAATACTAAAAACTATTTTCGAGAACTTAGTCAAAACAAATTAGACTTTGGTCTCTAACTAGGCAACTCAACCATAACAGGACTGCGTGCAGCGAGGTCCTGGCTTAAGTAGTGCACACCCCTCCTGGATACAAACCATACCCAGTTCAACCCGACGCGACTTACACGATGCGATATCTAAGTTTTAGGTAAGCATACACCCTCCTGAACACAAACCATGCTCAGTTCAACGACCAATGTGTCTCAACATAGACACACCAGCTTTATAGTTGATGGCAAAACGTACATCCCAGACTATATTACTCTAAACCCACACTTGTTCTTATTCCATAACTCCAAAACAAACCATTATCGATATTTAAAAGATGTATTCATCATAAAAAATATGAGGATAAAAGAAGTAAACATTTATATTCTAAAAGAGGAAACTTTCTATTTTAGGAAACTTCTATTTTTAGAAACTTTACTAAAAATAGCATCATATCAAAATAGTGAAAATATTAGTTCATACTAATACCACATTTTCAGCAAACGATATAGATTTATAAAACTAATACTTTCGGCCTTAACGATATTAATTATTAAAGTAAGATCATTTGATTTTATGAAATCATTAAAATATCGTATAAGTGTTATAAAATGATTAAAAATGTCTTAAACATTTTAATACTACTAATTAGGGTGTTTTCAAAAGTTAAAAAGCTAAAATTCCCTAATTATTATTAGTTACGACAATACGATTACAAATAGGATTTTACGACAAATGTCAAATTAAATCTTTTAACGTCTTTTATTTAATTAAACCATTGAATATATTTAGAATATGTTAAGGGATGATTTAACTCTTAAAGTTTCAGATTTAAATACTTTCAAAATTGCTGGAAAAATAATTCTTTTAGGTAAGACGAAGCATTTTAACGATAAATCACAATTTGTCCGAAAATCAATATTTATTAATTAAAGACTATAATAAATAGTACAAAAATTACGTAAAATAGTTAAATTATATTTACGGACATTCTTTCCAGAAAATAAAATTTCCAGAATTCTAAAACTCGGTTTTTAAAGCGTTTTCTCGTTAATCGTCCAATCTCGACAATAACGATTAATAAAAATAGTAATTACAAAACGATTTAAGTATTAATATCCAAAAATTATTATTAAACCTAAAAATCATGATTTTCCAGAATCTACCATTTTTCCAGATTTTCAAAAATTCCAGATTTAATAAATCCCGTCAAAACCGTCTTTAAAACCCGTTTTCACAATTAACGATTCCATTAATAAAACTTATCGTTCCTAACATTTTATTAAGGTACTAAAAATCATAAAAGAACATTTTAATATGAAACCATCAGAATCAAAAAATTTCCCAGATTTAAACCAAAGACCAGAAATCGAGAATTTAAACAACAAACACGGTTTTAACGATAAACGATGATTTAAAGTGATTAATTAATTCATCCACTTAACAATTCTGAAAAATTATGAAAAAACTCAGAAATTTCTATTTCACCAGAAAGTTTCACCACGTCAAAAATCAGATTAAAATAAAATGTTTAAGTACTAGAACTAAAAATCGGTTTTTAATCGTTTTTGTCCGAAAACGGTAATAATTCAATAATCGATATCAAAAATATCAGAAAAATACTAAATTACTAAAAATCATCAAAAACAACATTTTTCCAGAATATAAACGTATATTACATGTTTAGGACGATTATTACGATTTTACAAATTAATATAACAATTTAATCGTTAATCTCGTAAAAGCGATAAAAATATCGAAACATGCAAATTTTCAACTTAAATTTTTTTCCAGAATCCGTGACATACATATATTGCCAAAATAAAATATAAAAATATATACATGCAAATACTCAATTAAAATCTTGAAATACCGAGTAACATCGACGTTACCTCTACTCCAAGTCTGAGTCGATAATATATTCGTCGGCTTCGGGATCGTCCAAAAATCCTACCAAACATGGAAATCATGGCAGAAAAAAACCATGAGAAAACTAATAAAAATCAAGGTAAAAATTGATCGAAAACGACGTGGATTAATACCTTAACGAAGAGAACGGAAAGAGGATTATTTGACGATGAATTTAAGTCGATTAAGACTAGAATTGAAGCAAAATAATCCTAGAATGGAGAGAGAGTGCCACGGCCAAGAGAAGGTGATGATAGATTTTTTTTACTTGATGAATGAATAAGGTGTAGTATGGAAATGGATGGTTTCTTTCAAAATATAAATGAGAATAAATGGTTGATGAAAACTATGTGATTTTCACATAAAGTGGCCGGCCAAAATAATGGTGACAAGGAGCATGAAAAGTTTTGATACTAATGCTACAATGAATGAAAATAATTTATCTTATGTTTACGTTTTAACGTGATAAAATGAAACGTTTAAATAAAACGTAATAAAACTTGTGACCAAGGGCTTAGTTGGTCCAAAATGTGAGTAAATGGTCTCAAACAATTTATAAGTTGATAAAAAGTATAATCGTAAAATAGTTAAAGGCATTTCAAAGTAATTAGAGTAAACCTCGCGTAAGAAAATAATTATTCGCGAAGCTTCGTAATAAAAATCATTAACAACTAATTTTTTTTGTAAATAAAAATATTTACTAGTTGAAAATATTATAGAAACGTATTCAAACATTTTTAGGAAAAGGAATAACTTAAATCCAAGCTTAAAATGTCAATTCGAAGAGAAATAGAATTCCTTGCGGAAAAATTAATTAGTTTACGAAGAAACCAAATAAATGGATTTAAAAGGATTTAAATCTTTGAAATTAAAAATAAAAATTATTAAACTCAAAAATTAAAATAGAGCTTAGTAAAATGATGATATATGAGGCCAAAAGTGACAGAGTTAAGACGAAGTCCTAACGGATAGAATAAAAACGCTTAGGAAAAATAGCGGGTGTTACACAACTCTGAAATAGGTGGTCAGCTGTTTAAGCCGCTGACCCATACAGGCAGCAGAGATCATCGCTACACCATCCTATCTTGAAGAGTTTCTCCTTCAAATTCAGCCCATCCTGTAGGAGAATCCAAGTAATAATTGAGTGTTTGGGTATATTCCAATTGCTCCATACAATGTGGTACCAGTACGGTTTAGGATGAGCACCTATGAGCCATTTATATCGATTAACAATAGTGTAGCCATTGGGGTAAGCGGGCCAGCCATCCTGATTAAATCCGTCTTTTATTTTTTTCTTGACTTTACAGATAGCTCGCCACGTCTAGGTTACATCAACGGGAGGAATGTAATCTCGCCAATCAGTTCCCTTAAGATAGTTGGCGTTTATCCATTTTATCCACAATCGGTCTTTTTGCTCATAAACCCACGAAACCATCTTACCGACAACTGCTATGTTCCAGATACTCGCCCTCCTAATCCCTAGACCACCCTCATTCTTTGGTCTTGTAACTTTGTCCCAGGCCACTAAAGGAACCCGGTTGTAGCTTGTTTGCCCGTCCCAGAGGAAGTTTCTACATATGGCCTCAACCCGTTTAATCACCCCCTTAGGTAAAATGAACACTGAAGCCCAGTATGTGTACATGGAATTCAGAGTTGCATTGATAAGTACTACCTTTCCTGCGTAGGACAGTTTCTTTGCACCCAGACATCGAATTCTATTGACCATTTTTTCAGAGATATTTGCGCATTCCTGTTTGTTGGGCTTCCTCGGTTTGATCGGGACTCCCAGATATGTGAACGGTAATTCACCCTCAATAAATCATGTGGCCTGTATGATGTCTTTCTTGGCCACATCTCTCATTTCGTTGAAAAAGATGGTTGTCTTAGTTTTGTTCAACGCAAGTCCAGAGGCTCTCGTGAAGGAAGATAGGGTTCGAACTAGAAGCATAATCGATTGGATATCACCTTTACAAAAGAGCATAAGATCATCCGCGAAGATGAGATGAGTCAACTTCATGTGCTGACATTTCGGGTGATAATGAAACGGCCATTATTAGTGGCGTACTTGAGCAGCCTTCTTAGGTAATCCATACATATAGTGAAAATAAGAGGAGAAATGGGATCGCCTTGACGAACTCCTTTTTTTCCTTTGAAATAACCAAAGCTCGATCCATTGAGATTAGAAGTGTACTGCGGAGACGTGATACAAGCCATGATAAGTTTCCTGAAGTGCTCCGGGAACAGAAGTTGCTGGAGTATGTCGTCGATAAATGTCCACTCAACTGAGTCGTAGACCTTTTGAAGGTCTATTTTTAGTAGACATCTTGGGGAAGCCTTATTTCTGGAGTAATGCTGGATGATATCTTGGCATACTAATATTTTTCCAGGATGGCTCTGTCTTTAATAAACGCTCCTTGGTTTTCGTGTATTAACGAGGGTAGGGGTAGGTCTTAGGTGTGAGAGAAGAGAAGATAGGAAAAATACGTGGGAGATCAATTCCGGTTTGGTTCGTTTCTCGTACAAACGTCTTTCTTTCTTAAAAAGTTGAAATATAAGATTACGGAATTAAAATAATGGAAACCGTAAAATTTATTTTTTTAAAAAAGAATTTGTGAAACGGTAAGTAAAATAGACGATAAACAGTTTTATGGGACAATAGTTATAAGAAATTATATTTTAAGAATTCGATAAACTATTTCTAAATTTTTACGAGACGACAAAATGTCAAAACGACGATTCATTATTAAAATATTTTTTGAGTTTTAGACTTTATTTAACGAAAGATAAAATTTTTAATAATTCGATAAATAAATTCTCATGTTTTTTATAACGGAATAATTTTGAATTTAACGATATCTTTTTTTAACGTTAAACTTGGTTTAAATAAATGTTTAAAATTTTAACACTATTTGAAAAATACGGGATGTTACAACCGAAGCCTTTTCACAATTAAATAATAAAAAATTTCCTTTTAAAAAGCACATATTAATTACCAACAATATATATTGTATCATATCCAAAATTACACCATTCACAACCCGTAATCATGTCAAGCTAATGACATAATCTAGAAAAAAATTGCATTAAATTTAACTTCTTTCAATTACTCTTGGAGCATCACCACAAATCACAACCCTAATCAAACATATCCACAAGTTTTCCTTTTACTTGCGATCAGTTGTATGTAACAAATGGAAAAAAATACAATCATCAAATTACTTAAGCACAAAATAGACTTCAAGCAAGCACATTTTTTGTTTTATACTATTTCGTTATATGAAATAAATATATGTAAAAGTCATTAATAATTACTCCGTACATACTTGAACCAATAATGTTTATAGAAATACATGTGTTTGTATTGAATTCACAATGCAATGTCGAAAGTATGAATTCACAATGCAACAATAATTAAAAGAAATCTCACTAACTAACGTCATACATGCAACACATAACATCGTTACTGCACTAAATTCAGTCAATGTAGGAAAACAAATGAAGTTGTCTACGGCCATATACTTGTCCTTAATCAAAAATTCGTTCCCCATATAATAGTGTGTTTGGTGAGACGTCACACTTAAATATCAGTACTAAAAGGTAGTCATGTTTAGGGGTGTAAACTAGTCGAGTTGAGCGCGAGCCTGGGGCTAATCGGCTCGAGCTCGTCGAGCTTCAGAAATAATGGCTCGAGCTCGAGCTCGACAAATGAAAACATGGCTCGACCTCGACTTGTGGCTCGGGAAAAGGCTCGACTCCAGGCTCGAGTTGAGCTCGACTCGCATAGTGGGTTGGGCTCGAGCTTAAGTACTTAACTTATTTAAATTTTTGACTGATGAAACGAAAATTAAATGAATACATTATTGATTTATGGGTGTCTCAAGCTATTACGAGGAAAAGAGAAATAAAAGAACAAATTCAAATTGTAATGATGAAAGATAAGAATCGATGTCTTGAATATTGTAATTTGCAACATTACAGTAATAAAATAAAATTCGTCTTAATAAGAGGCGTATATGATACCAAACATTCCGAAACTAAATTAACTACAAGAGACAAAACAATATGTTGAAACTAAATAAACTAAATCGATTTTGTTTATAGCTACTCTTTTTTGCATATTAACTCCAAAACCGTAGATGTGGTATTATATTGGAATTTAGATGTTAATATGGTTTATCTAAGGTAATAAGACTAAACAATATATCGACTAAAATTTATTCACCAAAAAATTTAAGGTAATATGACTAAATCATGATTTACTTTCTTCTTTTTTATGCTTAATAGGTATATTTGATTTAGGTAGGGGAAAGGAAAGTGTAGCTTAAAAATAATATCGAGCCGCTCGCGAGCTATTCGATCCGAGCCAGGTCTTGCTCGACTCAACTCATAAATGATCCAAGCCGAGCTCATACGAGTTGAGCTTTGACCGAGCCGATCTCGAGCTACTTGCGAGCTGTCTCGAATCATGTACACCCCTAGTCATGTCAATTTCTGAATGACAAATTGCTTTAACATCTTCCTAGCCTTTAGACTATCAGGAGCAGGTGCAAGTCGTGCAACAGCACAACTAAAACATTTCACATAAAAATTTACACTTGAATATCATCACATTTTATCATAAACAGAGTACAAGCTTTTGGCTTTCTATCTTATAAATCATAAAAATGAGAAACATATTAAATATGATATGTCACTAAGCGGAGATCCATACGTATCCAAGGTTAATTAATACTATCCACCTGCTCCAATGCGATAATATTAATAATACTATCCACCTGCTCCAATGCCATAGTATGGTTATATAAACTATACACTCATTATGTATAAGAATTATAAGAGATGATGTTTAACATTAAATACGTAATAAGTTAGAAAAATATTAAGTGTAATGGTAAATTACCTTAGCTAGGGTGCTTTGAAGCTGGAGTTATCCACAAAGCCCCTGAAAATCGTTACCAACACTACTACAAATGAGCACTTGGGCCACGACTGAATTCGTGGCAAAAGTGCTAAATTTTCGTGGCTAAAGTACTTTGCCACGGAAAAACCATCCGTGGCGCAAGTGGCCGTGGCAAACAAATAGCCATGGGAAAAAAAAGTGTGGCAAGTATTGATTTTATTGCCACGGAGTCTCCTGTGGCTAGAATTAATTTTTTGCCACGGATTATCCCGTGGCTAATTATTTTTGTGGCGAAATATTTATTCCGGTGACAAAATATATAATAAATTAAATAAATTAATAACCATAAGAATTATCTACCCCTATAATAGTCACATCTGGACCGGTTACTAGCTTTATAGCTGAGTCAAGCTGAGTCATTCCACTATTATTTAATTTCATCATACGCATCGAAGAGCCTTCCCAGGAGGTCACCCATCTTAACACTACTCTCACTCAAGCACGCTTAACTGTGGAGTTCTTATGGGCACCTATCAGAAATAAAATTGAACTTCATTGATCTAATCATTGGTTTGAATTCTTTTAAAGTGATGTTTTTTCAAACTACATTTTCTTTTGAGTAATTAATTTTTTTCCCTTATGATTTACATATTATGATTAAAAAATTATTATTCCGGGAAAAAAAATTCGAAGTTGATTTTCGGACTCATGATTCCATTAATTTATCGATATTTTTATTTTAGTTTCTATTTTCCACGTTCTTTTATTGCTAGTTCTTTCGATATGTTTTTTTCTTTTCGTTATCGGTCGTTATTTTATATCATCAGTTTTTTTATCCTCATTGAGTTTCCTCTAGCCTACTTCAAGTTTTGCCCGAATTTTATTTTTTTATTAAGTATATTTTATTTTAAATTCATTTTTTAAAATATCTTCCAAATAATATTACAGAACAGCTACCGAATTAAACAGTTGACGATAAATTAATTTTTGATTTTCACACTATTAGTCCTTAATTATTAGATTTTCTTACTTGTATTTGTTAATTATTTGATTTTGTCACTTATACCTTTCTTTTTTTGAAAAATTATTTTAACTTCTTATTGAACTTAGTCACGACGTTCTAATACGTTAATCTTTCTTCCAAACCAAACAACATGAAAGACAATTAATTACAAAAAAAATTATTGTTTTCGCAGTCAAAGTTAATTCCATAAAAATATATAGACCAATTAGAATTCTTAAATACGAGTTTAGTAAAGCGGTTTTTTTCACACTGAAAATATTGTAAGAAAATCAATAATTTTG
This sequence comes from Agrostemma githago, assembly GCA_958450325.1. Classification (NCBI taxonomy): domain Eukaryota; kingdom Viridiplantae; phylum Streptophyta; class Magnoliopsida; order Caryophyllales; family Caryophyllaceae; genus Agrostemma; species Agrostemma githago. The sequence goes on along the minus strand of OY288246.1, from coordinate 48,696,185 downwards.
ACAAGAATCATGCTCAGTCACTTTTTTTTTTAAAGTTTTGTGTCTTAAAAAGAAGTGTATTACATGTGAGAAAATTAATTAATTAAGCGGTAAAAATGAAAGAGTCTTAAATAATATTAGATGTCTTAATGATGGATGATCAATCACATACTAATTTTACTTGACATGCTATGTACACCGCATTTTAGCTAGCATATATTACACTATGTAAATGTTAGTTGTCTTTCAAAAGTCATACTTAAGATTATAAAATTTTAATAAAACATCTTGTCAAATTAAGAGAAATCAATTGCTTCACAAATGATGATTAATAAAAAATCAACAAATTAGACAACCAAAGTTTTCTTGTATTTCATTTTACAAAAAATCTATTTTTTTTCTTAAAACTAAATAAAATAATACGAATTTTTTTTATTAATAAAATATTTTCAAATTTAATATTTTTTTTCTTCATATTATCTTTAGCTTTGAATTTTAATGAATTTTTAAGATCAATAATTGACACTCGGCTTAACTTGAATGTAATTTGATTAAAATTTGGAGAACCATTAGCCACATGCGTTTATTACATTTGTGGCTAAAAAATAATTTTGCCACGGAAATTAATTATGTCATGCCTAAATAATATTTGTCACTGAACAAATTCGTGGCTAAATATATTTTTGCCACAGGTGTGGCATCTTTCGTGGCAAGAGTGATTATTGGCCACGACTTTAATAAAATTCGTGGCGCAAGTGAATTTTTGCCACGGGAAAAATTGTTCCTGTGGCATATTTTATTTCCCAAGTAGTGAATCAAATTTTTCCCGTGGCTAGGTAAAATTTAGCCACAAATAACAAATTTTCGTGGCATAATTCGTGGCGCAAGTGTCAATTTGTTGTAGTGCAATTGGAAACTGTCAGCATATGCTGTCTCTTAAGAAAGTACCAGACTAAGGCATATTATGAAAGTGGATTAACCTTTGAGGGTTAATTTTCACACTCAAGTTCTAATACTCAAGGTCAAAGTGCTACCAAGTCATTTATCTTATTAAGTGACTTTTTTTCCATGTCCATTAAATAATCCACTGAATACCCTAACTTTTGCTCCATAGCCCTTCATGCAAAGTTAGAAACGCCAAATTTATAATTCACAATAATATGGAAAGGTTGCTTAAATTGGACTTGTCATTAATTGTTGTTCTAAAAACGCACAAAAGGGCACTACATTACAATGATCTGTGGGAAGAAGGATTGACTTGGGTCTTGGGATCAAAATCAAAGTCGAGATTGTTATGTTACGGCTGCAATAAGCCTACAACGCAAACAGATACAACTATACTGATCACGAAAAAGAAAACATAATGTTACATTCCTTCAAGTCTGACACTTTGGCCTACAATACAGTATGAAGAGAAGTCACAGGACTCGTAGTACAATAAAAGTTGCTACATAGTATTTTTTTTTAATTGTTCACAGAATTAAAAAAAAGTAGACGAAGTATAAATCAACCAAATACAAGGCATAACTGTATAATTAAGACTAGCAAGTCTCCCTAAGACGAATCTATCCATCTTAAACCTAAAACGGGTCAAATATATATCACTCGTGTATATAAAAATGCATAAGAAAAAGTATTTCCTCTCACTTTCTAAGATCTTCCCATTTGATTATTTTAATCTCTCACAAATGAATATACAATGGAAAAATATTGGAAACTTGAAGGAAGTAATATATTTGTCGCGTGGTTGGATACTTGACCTATCTCTAAGACGGACATCACAAACAAGACTTTTCAATTAAGACAAGTACCTGATTGATCATAGCAGCTTCCTGGTTCACCTTTTTAACGCCTCATAGAGAATGCAAACATCCCACAACTCTTTGACCCTCTCGCATAAAATTATTTTTTCCACACTTCAATGCGATCAATCGACAAAGATGGAAAAGAATCAATTAACAAGTGCAATTAAAATTAACCCTTAGCTCGAATCTTAGAAATATTAAGTCCTGAGATAGAATAAAAGACGACCATGGAATAAGAAGCTCTAGAATTTAAAATCCAAACAAGAAATCGATTCGAATTAGGGAACGTTTGTTAAGTTGTTTGAAACACATATTGACATTTTCTGAGTGGAGGAAAATTGATTTACCCTATTCGATTGCAAAAACGAAGAACCCATTAAAGCAAATTACCTGGCAACAACGACGACCTGCAACGAAAGAAGAGAACAACTGAGTAGGTCGGCCAATAGGGATAGATAAAGTAGCAGCCATAGCAGGTATACATAGGCAGTGAATCTGGTGGTAAGGGTGCGTGGATGAACGATGGGGGTATTAGGGTTGATCGTTTTAGGAAGTGGGATGAGTTGGGTGAATGTAACAGCGATGGAATTGAAGAACAAAGTATCAGGGATGAAATTATACAGGTCAAAGAGGGTGTTTGGTTATCGGCAGATCCGTAAAAAAATAACATATTTGGATGGATTAGTATGTTTGATCACAATATCCGCTGATACAGGTGTTTGGTAAATGGTAGATTGAAATGACATATTCGATCTTTGCAATATGCTGCTACTAGCAGATTCAATTATCAGATTAGAATTTCTATTTTTTCACCTTCTTGCCCCTTTCGCCAATCAAACCCTACCTTCATCATTCTCTTCATTTTCAATTTTTCACTTTCATAATTCATTTTAAGGTACGTCTTCCTTGATTTTTTCGCACTAATTAATTTATGTTTGGTTTATTTTTTAATTGATTCAATTTTCTGTATTTTATACTCCCTCCGAGTTCCTATTATTGTCCCAAAAGCTTTGGGTGAAAAATAAGGAAGGAAATGAGTGGCTCAAAAAAGAAGAAGGAAGGGAGAGAAATGGGAGAGTAATTGTGAACCACATATTGATGGCCTAAAAAAGAAAGTGGGACAAAAATCAAACTCAGTCCAAAAAGGAAAATGGAACAATAATAGGAACTCGGAGGGAGTACGATCTATATGGTAATTATTTTTCAATTGAATCTTTGATCTATATTTGATGATTTGAATTGCTTTGTCTTACGATCAATCACGAACTACTTGGACTAATTCTTTGTATTAAGCACTGCCCCTAAAAATAGAAGAAACTAGTTGTAATTATTCTCGGATCCTGAAAAAGAATGGAACTTTCTGTGTTGTATACCCTAAAATGGTATAGAAAAATTTTGCTTATGTCCTTTTTTGTCATTTTACAAATCAATTAATAAATCCGCTAATCTATAACAACTAATTGTCAAACACTACTAAAACAATTCTGCTCGTCAAAACTGTCAATTGATTTTGCTAGTCAAATCTGCTTTCTAAATCTGCTTCTGTCAATATCAATCCGATGTTTACCGAACATGGTCAAAGATTCTATAATGGAGTACACGATCCTAGTCGATGGTATATAATCGTTCCCAATTTATACTCTGTATCATATAAAGGGCTATAAGTCCTTGATACCTGTTGCCTATTAGAATTTCTTTTGATTACGGTTTAACAACTCAACCGTAACCTTTTATTTTGGGCTACGGTTTCTTCACTACGTACAATGTCTTTTATAATCACTTGTGACTACGGTTTAGATACTCAACCGAAGCCTTTTACATTTAGCTACGCTTTATTTTCAACAACCGTAGCCGTTTATAAATCCTATTCTCTGGCTACGGCTATTTAATGCAACCGTAGCCTATTTTTCTAGCCAAATGTGATTTTTGTACTAGCATACAATCAATTACTTTTGCCTTTCCGATTTTGTCACAATAATGCAAACACATCAATATCCTCAACATTAATTTCCTCCACTATCATTTGAATCATTTCCTTTCACCGGTCCAAGTTCTATCTTTAACCAATCTAAAGATCGAAAACAGCACTAATGGTGAGTTGATAGTAAAATAATACAATACTCTCTCCATTGATATCTTTCACCTTAAAAATGACACATTTTTTTAAGAAAAACAATAATATATCTGAATGTAGAGAGAGTAGTAGGTGAGCTACCTATGTAAGAGAGAAGTATGATAAGCTAAAAAGGTGGAAGAAATCAAAGAAATTGTTGAAAAAATGAAATGTGGAAGATATCAATGAAATAGATGGATTACATGACTACATGGTAAATTGTTAATGTACTCCCTCGGTCCCAATGAATTTTTTGCATATTCATAATGGGTATCTCAGTGAATTCTTTGTCTCTCTATTTTAGGAATGCATTTCAAATGTAATTTGACTTTGCTCATAAATTTGACTTCAAATGTCACCTCATCATTGGACTTCTTCTCCTTTCCGAAAGAAGCGAAGGCAAAGAATTCATCGGGCCGGAGGGCACATTATATTTAGGGTTATTCATGATAATAATACTAACTATAAAGCATTTTCCCAAAATAGTACAAATTTCAATAAATTTGAGAATAATACGTATTATCGGAAGAGTTAAACCAAAGTAGTATAGGTGACTTTATAACCTGCTACATCAGATAACCAAATTAATAATTAACCATCTACTTATACAGTTATACTCCATCCTTCTCCTTAGACCTGGAATACGGGTCAATCGGGTCGGGTTCTGGTCAGGTTAGCTTCGGGTCGGACCATCTTAGCTTCTAATTATAATAATCGGATTGACTTCGGGTTGGGTTAGATTATTTCGGGTTCGGGTCGTTATTGGGTTTTGCTATTTTCAACTTTTTTAGGGATATCAACTCATTTTCTATGATAATAATCGGGTCAATTTCCGGTTAACTCGGGTCAAACTCGGGTTACGGGTCAAACTCGTTTCTTCAGTTCGGGTGTCGGGTCGGGTCATTCGGGTCGAGTTTGTTTTGCCAAGTCTACTCCTCAGTTCTTCTTCATCCTCTCTCTCTCCATCACCCTCCTCCTTCTCTTCATTAATGGTAGATGTGCATTACCAAAAAGAAGTAAAAATTTCAAGGCTTCAAAATTGCGCTTCAATTTGCTTCTCTTCCTTGGTGTTGTCAATGAGGGGTAACATGGCAAAACTGTAACACCCCTGATTTTTATAAATTACATTTTATTTAACTTTTATTCAATTTAGGATTTAATTTGTCACTCTTAAAATTATTATAAAACGAATCTATCGTTTAATTGTGTCAAACTCCTAAAATTCTATTTGTCTCAAAAACTCTTCTTATATTTAAAACATTTTTTTATGTTTAGATTTTTTTATACATTTAATTTAATTCTTATTTCTGTTTTGACGATTTGAATTCTAAACTCTTTCGATCTATGCTTGAATTTATATTATTTTTAAACTTGAAATCGTTTTAATAAGCTTCGTTAAATAATTTATTATTTTTCCTCGAGAAATCAGCTTAATTCATTTTCGTCGTACCTTCGTTAATTTTCTCAAGAAACATTATTTTTATCGTAAACGTTTTTTTTACTTTTGAGATACATTTTATAAATACTCTCGAACTAATTAATTATTCTTCCTAAAACTTCGTTCTCGTCTCGAATACTTTATTTACTCATTTTATTGACGGCCCGATTATTGATTAATTTTATTGGCTCGATTTTAGTTTGATTTCATGGGTCAGTCAACTTATCGTTTCAGAATATATCTCCAACCAATCCATTTAATTAACCCGTATTTCTAACCCCACTTTATTATGAGCTAAATTCAGCCCCTTTCCCCATTTTTGTTTTAACGTATTCCCTTTGCCATCTCTTTTGTTCCATCGCTTCATCATTCATCCCCTTTAAGTCAGGTTCTCCTCCCCTGGCATCCTATTCTTCGTCTTCACGCCTTTCTTTTTCATTCCCTGTCAATGCTCAACACACACACACACACACACACACACACACCTCCCTTTTCTTTTTCTTTCTTCTTCACGCCTTACACCATTATACCCGATCTCCGATCAATTTACGATCACCAGCATACCCTCCTCTCCTCTGTTTTATTTCCGTCGTTGTTGTCTTTTCTCCGTCATTGCTGCTACTTTAACCCTTGCTCGGAGTTAGTAAAAAGGTAATCCATTGCTTCTCCCTTTCTCTTCCTCTTCTTCTTCTTCTTCCATTTTTGGCATCGTTTTGTTGCTGCCTATTGTTTTTCTTGCTGCTGCTAAGTCGTCCTACTGATGCGGTTGTCACTGTTTTGTTGTTCTATGTCTCATCCTCAAGTTCTTGTTCTTTTTCGTGTGCGACCTTCTGCTGTTTGCTGCCTCTGTCTGTTCACTCGTTCTCGTTGTTTGTGTCGTGTTCCTCCATTGCCATCGTTTGGATTTTTGTTATTGTTCGAACTGCTGATGTCCTCTAGTAGCGGCTGTTTCGTATTGTAGCTAATCGTTTTACTTCCAATCCTGTCAATTTGTTGTTAATGATGTCCGTGTTTCATGCTATTGCAAATGCTATTATCGCTGCTGTAGCTATGTTGTGGGATGTTGTTTTCGTTGTTGTCATTTTAGTGTTGCTCTTTCTTCTTCTTCTTCTTCTTCTTCTTCTTCTTCTTCTTCTTCTTCTTCTTCTTCTTCTTCTTCTTCTTCTTCTTCTCCTCCTCCTTCTTATTGTTGTATTGTGTTCGCTACTTCCATTCTTGGTTGTTGTGTTGCGGTTCGCTGCTACTGTTAGATTGTTGCTGGTTGTTGGTTCCTTTTCTTCTCCTCCTTCTTTTCTTCTTTTTGTCTTGCTAGTTATCGCTGTTGGCTGCTATTGCTGTCATCATTTCTGTACGTGTGTCTGCTGGGTTGTTGTTGTTGTTGTTGCATCTCGTTAACCCTGATTCACTCTATTTCGATGTCGAGTTTCTCGTCTACTGATTTGTATTGTTGTTGTCCGCTACTTCTGTGCGGTTGTCGTTTTATACTAAGCTTTATTAGTTCGACCTTCGGGTTTCTATTTGACACATCAATTTCCTTTCCCTCTAGTGTCGAAAACTCTCGTTTCTTTGTTATTTCCTCACTTCAAATTTGAGTGTCACTTTTACTTCGCTTTATTCATGATTAGTTTAGACTTTCCTTGTTATTTGGGGTATTTATTGTACCCGAATCTACCCTCGTCTCATTCTTTTATTTTGTCTTCTCGAATGTCGTGGTGATTCATTCTTAGGAAGACTATCGATTCTACAACTTGGAGCTTAAAGGCGTTACTATTGAATGTTTGGAGCTTGGACCAATCGAAGGGCGACTGCATTGAATCTTTCGACTCAGACTTGGATTTAATGTAACTTTAGGACGTTACTCGATTTCTTTTCGTATGTTTGAGTAGTAGTATGTAGTAAATACTTTGCCCTCGATTTTCTAAATCTTACCTATTTATTATTTGCTAAAATTATTCTTTTAAATTGTGTGCTTTATAAATATTTTACATGTATTTGTGGACATAACATAGGTCCACCCCGACGTGGCCACGCGCGGGTTTGGGGAGGCGAATGAATCTCGTGAGAGATGGATCTCGGGTTGAAATTTAAATCGAAGTGGAGTCGCCACCAAACTTTGTGGGAGGTCGGGTCCATTCGAACCCACTCTATATCCTTGTGGGCCGTTCACAGAGTACGGCCCATTTTGATTTCAGAGTTTATGGGGTTCGTCCCTTTGTATTGCGATACCGATACCGACATTATCGGTTACCGTGTATTGAATGACTCTCGTGCGCCAACGGTTTCGGGCACCCGGAAACCGAGGTTATGAGTAAGGGGTGAGGGTACGTGTTTGGAAGCCCACAAAGGACGCCCAACCCCGCCCGCACATAGCGGTCTCTACTAAGATATCGTTCGTTTATTGAATACGCGCGTTAGTGATTCGGTGAAATGATATGCAAACAATATTTTTCACTAAACATGTGAAATATGTCTGATCTACGTCGTTTAATGCATCTTTGAATTATGTCGAGGTTGTATTTAGCATGTGAGGTTCGTTTTAGTACAATAAAACAAACAACGAAAATAAAGCGCCAAAATAGAGACAATCGGGTTAGTAACGACAAATTAGCATGATATAATAAGACATGATGCATGATTTTGAAAAGAGTAGGACACGTGATGGACTTGACACATGTTGACCGAAGTCATACGATGCACGGTTTGGTGCATGAATGAGGCCACTCGGCCGAGTCTTGGGGGAGACTCGGTCGAGTGCCCTGCTCAAAACCCTTCTGCCGGTTTTTTGAAGTACCACTCGATCGAGTGGGCTAGGCACTCGGTCAAGTGCCCCCTATACGAACAATGGTTCGCTTCGGAATTTAGATTTCGAATTTGCTTTTAATTGTAAATCGATAATTTGCCAAGTCGCGCGAAAATATAGTATAATTTATGCTCGACTTAATTCTCGATACTCGTCATATTCGATATTTGATTACGGAATTAATATCAAATATTTAGAGTGAATATTTAGAAAAGACGTCTATAAGTTGTTTTAAATTGAACTATTTCTTTTAGACACAATATTCGACTATGGAGTCGATATCGCATCTTAAGAATAAACGTTTTATTTGTGTTTGATTAGAGCGAAAATCGATTCTCTCCGCGTCACGACATCGTAACTAATCCTTGCGGATTGTGTGATGTTCGATCTGCATCAACAGGTTTCGTTCTAAACTTTGAAAACGAGATCTAGTACACCTAACGATAAATGTCCGCGATCACTCTGGGCCCTTGAGTGTTTAGGGCGGCGTTCCTTGAATGGGTGTCACCTCTATTACGACTTGTAAAGCGATTAGGAAGATCTTAGAACGGGATTTATCTTTAGGTATACTCGATATAAAATTGTTTTGATAAATCGATGTATGTGCGATGTTTTACGTTAATTAGATAGTAATAATATTAATAACGATATTAGGAACAAAGAATAAAAAAAACGACGCAACGACGATGACGAGGATGAACGAGAGGCGAGAAAGACGAGAGAAAGGAAAGAGAGAAAAGAAAGAAAACGGGGTTAGATTTGGCACCCTCAACCTAGATGCTTCGTATTCTCGGAATAGGGCTCGTCTAGCTGTGGTTTAGGCACGGGAGCTTCGAGGGGATGTAGGAGAGTTATGGTGGTTTAGGTGTAGAGGGTTTAAGGTTGTCGGGTTGTAAAAGTTGTGTGGTTGCAAAGTGTTGTGTAAAATTGTCGTTGTAAAAGGGTGTCTATTGTGTTGAGGGAGGTGGGGTATTTATAGGAAAATACCCCGGCTTTGGATAGAGAAAGCCCGATTTTGGGTGAAAGGAAACACCCGGTTTTGGATAGGATGAAGTTCTGGTTTTGGATAGAAAAGGGGCCACTCGACCGAGTGGTGGATGACACTAGATTGAGTGCCCGGTCTGACACCAGTTATCGCGGGTTTTATGAGCCTATTCGACCGAATGGGCCGGTCCACTCAATCGAGTGGGTCTGGTCGGGTGGGAGGTCCTTTTAGAGATACAATTTTATCTCCAATGGAGTTGTTTAATTGCTTTGATCCTCTTTGTAGCTGATTTTTGGGTAGTCTTTGACTTCGAGTCAGACTTTTGAAGTGGTGCGACTGATTTTATGTCTCGGAAATGTCTTTGACCGAGGTTTGACCCGGTCGCTAAAAGATGGTTTTGCCCTTGGTGTCGGTTTTGACCCAAATTAGTCTTATTGGATTGGAAATGACCCACTGGGCCTGGATTTGAGGTTGGTTTTGTGAGATTTGTACTCCGTAAAAAGCCCAAGCCAAATGCTAACGATTTTGAGCCCATATTTGAGTATGTTAAAGCATGTTTGCGTCCGATCATCATCGGATGTTTGTCAGAAACTGCTATAGACACCTGGCAGCCAAATGTGTGTGTCTACCGAGCTCCCACTATGACTGAGGCTTGGACAAGGCGACAGTCAGAGTAGCTACCATGCCAATAAAGGATTAAGACCTGGTAGACCTCCGATCGGGTCGTTTATAGTCCATTACACTTGTGTGAAAGGGCTCGCCAGCCATAAGATAGAAATCATACCTGAGTTGGTGTTGATAGCTCCGTGGGGAGTCGGACTTGCCTTTTAAATCCTGGGTGTACCTGCATGTAGGTACATCCCGTGCTGTTTTTAGGAGAAATGCTGCCTTGGGCTTTCCGCTGGGGAGTTTAGTGAGTTGCGCGGGCTTACTTCTGAAGCCCTGAGTTGTACTTGTGTACGGTTATAAAATTTTGCATGCAATATGTAGGTGAAAATGACTCACGTTGGGAATAAAAATTTTGAATTTGTTTGAAAATCTAAATTTTTTGACTTTTTTGAAAAGGAATATGAATGCTCGGGATGACTTTATTCCTGTACTGATATGAGGAAATTGAGATTGGGCCTGTATGCCTAGACCCACTCAGATTAAGGAATCCTAAAGGTAGGAGGGTTGTCAGGGCTTGGTGTTAACCCTCTTCTTCCTAACAAAAGAGAACTCCTATCTTTTTCAAGAAATCTAGCCATGGGAATTAAACGTTAGACCGAGATGCTGCAAGAGTGGTCCCGACGCTTCAGGGACGCGGATAAGGTAGCATTAAATCAGACGGGTATTTCTCAGTTGTTCACGATCCGTCAGATGCAGGTGGATTGTTATTTTCTTGATGCTTGCCTGTCCTACTGGGAAGACACATACCACATTTTTGCCCTTCCTCGGGGAGAGATCTGTCCTTTACCCGAGGAAATTGCCGCTGTAGGAGGATAAAATCCTTTACTTCGTCCTGCTATCCCGTTTTCAGTTCACGATCCTAGGAGGAAGCTACGGGAGTTTTTAGGACTTTCCCATATGGAGGTATCCCGCATGACGGAAGGAAATAATATTTCTTTGCTTGAGTTCGTCGAAAAATTTATGAACCCGCATGATGTCCGGGTCAGTGATGGGAAGGATTTGTCGTGGGTCCTACCGATCAAATAAAGCCAACTAAACCTAACACGTAGCTAGGGTAAGTCGGGTCAAGTCCACGGGGACGGTAATGGGTGTCTAGACTATGGTCAACTCAAAAACATGACTAGGTTACCAAAACAACACAAAGGGGAACAAACTAACAAGAATTGATTAACTATGATGATGAGAAGGGACGAAACTAGACTATGAACTATGAACTAAATATAACATGGACTACAAGGATCAACTAAACCTAAATAAATCAACTAACTAGATAAATAATTGCTAAAAAGATGGAGAAATCAAACTGGGAAGGAGTAGGGTTAGCTTGGGTTCATAAGTGTAGTAGGATAGTTGGGAGATTGAGGGTGTAGGTTTCATCTAGTTACTAAGGTCGGTCCGCGCTCTCCCGTCAAAGAAAAAACCCAAATACTCATGCAAGATGCTACCCAATACACAAGGATTCAACCACAAATCAATCACACAATGAGAAGAGGAAGACAAGCATGGCCACTACTACTCAAACAAACAATTCAACAAACACATAGTGTGCTTAACATTTGACTAGTAACAAAGAATCCACCTTTACCCACAATCAAACCCTAATTACCCATAATCAACACTTAATCCCCCTACTAACCCCACAATAAGTCAACTCAATCATATCTAAACTAACATCAACATAAACAAGAGAAATCAACACAAACATCAAAACATTCATTATGAAACAAGCAAGAACAAAGAACAATAAGCAAAGATTTTTTTTTGGTGAAATGTGATTCTCATTAATTAATCATTATAATTTGCACCAATACAACAACGAATCAAAGATCTATCAACCCTACTCAAATAATATCATGATCTCTCAACCAATTTTCATGTTTTATAATACTAGTATAGAAATCTTTCCCCCTTAATCTAATTCTTATAGCATCTTTCACTAGCTTGAATATCATATTAGGATGTTGGATCACTTTCTCAATCCGAGCTGTGTTTCGGTTATGCAAAATCAGATATATTAACCCTGTTATTGCTGCCATACACACCATTCGACGGAACAGAGATTTATTTCTCCATTTCAGCATCCACTGAACCAAATCTCCATGAGCCTGCATTCCCAACCAATCCTCTACCAATTTACTACATTCTGCACTATACTCACATTGAAAAAAATAGGTGTTGGTGTGTCTCAATTGCTTTCCCACAACACCAACACATACCTGAAGTGACTATACCAAATCCCATAAGTCTGTCTTGAGTCAAGAGATATTGATGCTTAAATAACAAGGCCATAAAACGATGTTTTGGCAAGCTGGTCCCATTCCATGCAAACAGATACTAATTCTTCAAGCAATCTGTACCAGTGAGCCATTTATACCCTGACTGTACAGTATAGCTCCTCTCAAACCAACCTTGTTGATTGTATCCTGGTTTTAAAAACTCCTTAATTTTACATACTTGTCGCCAAGTCCAGCTAGCAGTAGAAGATGGAGTATATTGAAGCCAATCTTGATTCTTTATATAGACATGATTGACCCATTTAATCCAGAGATGATCCGCCTTACTACATATCCACCAAACATACTTTATAGACATGGCTTTATTCCAAATAACTCAATCCAGAATACCCAATCCCCCAGCCTTAATAGGTTTACAGCAGGTAGTCCAGGAAACTAGTGGAATACGGGCATACTCCTCTTGTCCTGACCACAATTAATTCCGACAAATACCTTCCACTCTTTTGAGTATGGCAGCAGGTAGAATAAAGATACGAGCCCAATACGAATGCAGCTGTGTAAGAATACTCTTAACTAGCACCAATATACCTCCATAACTCAGTTTTTGTGCCCCCCAACTCCCAATACGGTTTACCAATTTTTCCACAATTTTATTGCATTCCTGATTAGATAATCGCTTATAGGATATAGGAATAGCTAAATAGCGAAAAAGGAAGGAGCTTTCTTAAATTTTAAAACATCTAATATCTGCTGCTCATCAGCATGTCGTACCCCATTCAAGTAAATATCAGATTTCTCATTATTTACCTGAAGTCCCGAAGCCACACTGAAAGTCTTCAGAGCTCACATTACAACCATAACCGATCTTGGATTCCCTTTGCTGAAGATAAGTAGGTCATCCATAAACGCCAAATGACACAACTTCATGGACTTACAAAGGGGATGAAACTGAAATTGTTCTCTATTTGTTACAAGGTCCAAAATACGAGTTAGGTACTCAAGACATATTGTGAAAAGTAAAGGTGACATAGGATCACCTTGACGGATACCTCTTTTACCTTTAAAATATCCAAAGTTGCTACCATTGAGTGATAAAGAATAGGAGGGGGTAGTAACACATAACATAATCCAATGTATCATCCGTGGTGGGAAATTGAATGCCTCAAGCATATTTTCAATGAAACTCCATTTAATAGTATCATAGGCTTTCCTCAAGTCAATCTTATGCATACACCTTGGCGAACAAACTTTCCTATTATAAAGCTGAACCAAATCTTGACAAATTAGTATATTATCCACGATATCACGATTAAGGATGAAAGCACTCTGATTCAGGCTAATAATCTCCGGTAGCACCTTAGCCAATCTACTGCAAATCACCTTAGAAATACATTTGTAAAGCACGTTACAACAAGCAATAGGACGGAATTCACTCACTGAAGTCGACATATTCTTTTTAGGAATCAATGTGAGAGTAGTATGATTGATCTGTTGTAACATTCTCCCTGATATGAAAAAGTCCTTCACTGCATTAATTATGTCCTTTCCAATTACATCATCATCATCTTTAAAGAACTGCGACGTGTATCCATCAGGACCTGGCGATTTGTCGCCAGGTATGGAATGAAGTGTTGTCCTTATTTCAGTATCAGTGACTAGTTGAATTAATTTATCCCAATGCTCTACTGTAAGAATTCTTCCCCTTTGCACTACCCCAGACTGTACAGGTACCACTAAATTAGCACATCCTAACAATTGCTTATAATACAAAACAAAGGCTTCCTCAATAGCACCATTATCATTACATCTTACCCCATTCATATCCTCAATCATCAACACCTTATTGTGTGCATATCTAGCTTTGATATTACAATGGAAGAAATGAGTATTATCATCCCTCTCACTGAACCACTGACATTTAGCTTTTTGCGCCAAGAAGGCCTACTTAGCTTCTGCTTATTCACGATAAGACTGATTGGCAGCCCATTCCTCTCTCTGTATGACTCTATTTTGAGGATCCAAATGCAACTTCTTCTGTATGGATTCCAATAGATCTCTGGCTGCATCAGCTACATTCAAAATATCACTATATTGACTCTTATTAAGTCCCTTAAGATCTTGCTTCATTAACTTCTATTTTTTAACCACTTGGAACATTTTTACTCCAAGAATATTAGTTTCCCAAACTGATCTTACTATGTCCAAGAATGCATCATTTTTCCCTCACATGTTGAAGTATCTAAAACATAGGACCCTTCTTATATTATTATTTCAAAGATTCACCACACATGGGCTATGGTCATACAGTCCTTCCGGTAAAAAAGTGATACTACCAGTAGGTGCGGTAATCATCCAATCATCATTGGCCATAATTCGATCAATCCTGCTAAACACTCTGTCATCTTCCTCACGCTTATTGTTCCAGGTAAAGAAAGCCCTTGTCACATTCAGGTCATGTAAGTCACAATCTCGAACACACTCCCGAAAATCTCTGATTTCTGCATCAGTAACAGCAGCCCCTATCCTTTCATTAGAATACAAAATATTATTAAAATCACCCATAACAATCCAAGGACCATGAGTTCTAGTACTCATGTCCTTAAGAGATGACCAAAGATCTCCTCTCTCAACCAATTTATTAAACCCATAATCAACAGAGCACGAAAACTTAAAACCATTAGGAATGTAGGTAGAATCAATATGAATCACTTGTGCCTCAATGCTAAGTTCAATTAAATGAAACAGAGCCTGATTCCAAATAATCCAGATTCTTCCACCATCTCTAATGTTATTATTCGTTCTATACTTCCACTGGCTACCAATACCTTGTTTGACATTATTCATATTCCTTGTCTTAACTCTAGTCTCCAAAAGCCCACAAAAGCCTATATTATTCAAGTAGAGAAATCTCCTTATATCTCTTTGCTTGTGCTTACTATTTATCCCCCTTACATTCCAAAAGCTAAAGTTAACCATTAGGGGTATTTGTGCCTCGCCCCTTTCCAAAACTATTAAGGATATTCTTTTTGAACGAGTTAGTAAAGGTCTCTTTAAGCAAAGGATCACCTTGTACAACATTCTCATTGATCTTATGCAACTTAGTGATAAGTCATGGTGTAGCAGACTGCATCTGTCCCTGGCAGAGAGCTGGTGTAGTAACCCCTCCAGGAATAATAGGATCCTCCCTTTGCAGTACTGTAACATCAGGTGCAACAGGTTGTGCAATAGGTTCCACAGCTTTTGGTACCCATGTAGATTTGGGTTGTTGTTTCCTTATCTCAGCCTTCCTTTTACACATCGCAGCATCATGTCCCAGCCCCTGACATTGAGTGCACTTAATAGGACGCCATTCATAATGAACATTCTGCATGCACAATTGCCCTTTCTCATCCATAAACTCAATGTAATCAGGCAAATTCTGCCCCATCTTAACTTCAACCGTATACCTTGCATACCCCAAGAAATCCTTAGCCTGAGTAGCAGCGTCACATCGAACCGGCTTGCCTATCAGCCCAACCATCTTAGGAACTGCAAGCCCCCAATACTTAAAATCTAGATTATACAACTTGACCCAAATGGGAATTAAATCAACATCAGATTTTTGCAATTTGTAGTCAGGACTCCATTCACGTACGATTAATGGCTTACTGTCAAAGAACTGTGGTCCATTCTGAAGTATTTTAGCTGGATCCTCAATTGAATTGAAATGCACAAGAAAAATACCATTGGATTTTGCAGCAATTTTGTCAATCTCCACTCCTTTCCATATCCTTCTCAAGAATCCTGCCATGACATGGCTGGGAGGATTAGCTCCTAGAATGTAACAGTAGACTGATGTCGCCCAGTAATCCAATTCCGGTTGAACATCCTCAATTCCAATCTGGAAATAGGAAGGAGGATCTGGCGGAGGATTCACCGTTCGCCATGGCCTGTCTTCTGAGTTTTCCAGCTCTGAACCCTCACCATTATTATCCAGTTCCTGGTCAAGCTCGAATTCATGAACAGATGCAGATGAGTCACCGTCTTCCAGTTGTGTAAATGGATTCTCACTATTGTTAATATGTGGTATACTACTATGTTTTTGTGAATTATTGGGTGATGAATAATATTTGTTTTTATGTGTATTACTAGCAGCTTTTTTGGCCTTCCTAGATTTTGCCATTGCTGAAATCTAGGGAGAATTAGGAAGCTTTCTCTCTCAACAATCTATCTCTTCTTTTAAAACTTGAATGATTAAACAAATATTAAGAGAAAAGAGATTAAGAAGATTATACCAAGTAACAAGAGGATGAAAAGATGAAAACTTGTATTATAAGAACACCCAAAAACCTCAACCAAATGTTGTCTAGATTGGATGGATTCTTCAAGAGATCCCTTAATACAAGATTAACTAACTAAATTAAGCTAAGGTTAACAAAAGATTAAGGAAAGATTAATGTAAAACTAAGCTAAGGATGAAGAGAGTCTATATAGGGTTTAGAATAGTGTAGAGTAATGTAAGGTGTTTAAACAATACAAAGGGGAGGGGGGGGTATATATAGGGTTTCACGAGCAAAGGAATTGAAAAGAAGAACACGGGGCTGTGCTGGCACCTTTCTGGCCGGGATGGTGGTGGTCTCCGTCGGGATCAGGGTGGTCCCGGTCGGGATGGTCATGGTCCCGGTCGGGATGGCCCTCCAGTGGCTCATCTTTGCTTTGCACTTTATCCCGGTCCTGATGGATGTGTTCCCGACCGGGATGGGTCTTGTAGGCTTCAAATATGATCTCATAGGTCCCTACTTTCTCTTCATAGGCTTCTCATTGATTCTTAGTGCTCGGAATCGAGTCTAAAGTGCTCGGGATCGAGTCTAAGCTACCGAGTGATCGTCGCTTCTCTTCGTTGGCTCCAAATGTGTCGGAAACGAGTCGGAATTGTTCCATTTCTCCAAGATTGGTCTTAGAAGCCTAAAGCAAACAAGAATAAGCGTAAGTAGCCTTGAAACCGCTCCAAAGAGCGATTCCACAAGAGAAACCGGGACCAAACACAAAGAATAAGCACTACAAAACACACTTATCAACTCCCCCACACATAACCCTTACTCGCCCTCGAGTAAGCACCAACTAACTACTAAACTAATAGAAACTGAAATACTAGTCGAGCGGGTATAAGTGCACCCTACGCCCTTTCAACTCACGCGAGAACACTTAGAGGAACAGTGCTCTCCCCAAGGCAAATGAGGTCTTGCGACAAAACTGTGGATAAAACCGAACACGAAAACACACAAACAAGCAAACATACAAACAAACAAACAATCGGTTGCATCCAAGAAGAAACAAATACCGCTTCCCTCTACAAAGCGGTGAAAGAACCACCGGTTAAGGACTCAAGGAAAGTGACAACGTTCCCAAGCTAATGACACAAATCGATATGGACAAAACCCTAATAGTATGACAACAAAGCAATAAAAACGTTGGTAACTTACCCAGGTTCCTCATAACCTTCTAAGAACGTACTACGGGACGATAGGCGGGATGGAAAAAGGATGAACCACGGAGTTAGTCGACAATGTAGGTAAGTGAAGTCCCGCCCCCTTTAGTGATAAGCCAAGAGGGTCGTCCCATGTTCAAAATAGCCTAACTAGTCCAAGTAAAAAGGTGGATATGGTTTGCAAAATAAGGGAAGACCGACCATTACCGCTATCATCCTTCCTAGGGACTCGGTCCTTTGGTAGGCTCTTCACGATAACGATCAGTAAAAGGCTTATTTTTTGAGAGGGTAAGATTTTTTTTGTGAAATTGATTTTCTTAGGCATTTTTCTTTTGTATTTTGCTTTTGAGTTGCTATGCCATTTCTTTCTCTTCTTTTGTATTTTGTTTTTGAATTGTTGTGCCTTTTCTTTTTCTTCTTCTTCTTTTTTTTTTTTCTTTCTTTGGCTTGCCTTTTGGATAAATTTTTTTTTGTAGGCATTTCTTGCAACCAAGTAAGAACTTCAATAATTTGCAATTTATTTGTGGAAAATGTGTAGAACGTAGGGAAATGGATGACTCGGGATGGGCCCTTCCCTTCAAACCCACAAAAAGGGGAAACTTGAACTAATCAAACAATTTCGAACACGGTCACCTAAGATATGGGACTCGGGAACCAAGGCCTTTTCACTCCGTGGGTGGTCAAAATGGTCAAAATGCAAATCGCGTAGTAAATCCCTAGTAGACTAGGTGGACTCAAGGTAAGAAACCAACGAAATCATTGATTTAAAGTCATTCTACTAGACTAAAGTCCAAGACTCGATTCACATCACTAGAAAGGGAAAGTAAACACTTGCGCAGTAACCTCGAAACCGGGTTTTCGAAAACCTTTTTATACACTAGACATAAACTACACACGACAAAACAAAGACACAACAAAAACGAAAGGAAAAGAGACAAACACAACAAAACAAAACAAAACAAACAAACAAACACACAAAATAAACAATCACCACCCCGAAATATCCAAACAAGCAACCACATCAACCACAAACTTCAAAAAGCTCCACCAAGCACACATCATCACAAAATCTCCTTCAAACTCCACAAAAAGGAAAAAGGAGAAAGAAATGAGGGGGTATTAGTGGATTTCTTGGGCCTTTCGAAACTTGTCGACGATCGCGCAGCCTACAAGGAATTCGGGGAGCAAAACACACAACACAACAAGTATACGACACAAGGACACAAAAGAAAAAGACACAAAAGAAAATCTTTTTGATTTTTTTATGAAATTTTTCAAATTTTTTAGGGGTTTTTAAGATTTTTTGAAAAAAACTACGAAAATAAAGCTAAAATAGACTAATATATCGCTCCCCCACACTTAAACTGAGCAATGTCCTCATGCTCGATCGGTAGTGTGCGAAAGACAATAAAAAGGAAAGAAAAATAAGGGAAAAAAAAGTCAAAATTCAAAAATGAAAGTGAAGAAAGGGTCGATGTATCCGGCCGGGGTGTAATCAAGTCATCAAAGGCCGAGATGAGAAAAGATATGGATGGGGGACGAAATAAAAAGAAGAAAATAAAAGGAAATGAGAGGGGAGGGCTAGGTGTAATCAAGTCACCTAGCCCGGATTCCGCCAAAATCCGACTAAATTCTACCAAAAGGAAATAAAAATATAAAGAAAATGTGAAATTACTTATCAATTTGGATTTTTGAAATGACTTTCGATGCAGTCACGTCATCGAGAATCGGGAGCAAAAACAACCAAGGCCCCGAGGGCCACCATGACACAAAAAGGGTAAAGGGAAGGGGAACATACCAAGGGAGACTAGCAATAAAAGACGGAAAAGAAATGAGAGTCGTCTACCAAACGGTTAGCAACTCAATAATCTCCATCGTCTCAATGATCGTTATCGGCACGTTGCTTGTCTTCATCATTGTTATTCCTCCTACTCCTTAATGTAGTCGCACGGTTGAAGTACTAGGCTTGAATTAGAGTAATGAGGGTGGGATTTGAGGTTAAGCTCGGCGCATAGTGATGATAAAGGTGTATATATGAAGTGTAAGGGTGAGATGATAGAGGCAAGGGTGAGTAGGGAGGTTGGGAGGGGGTGTAAAGCGGTTGGGTGGGCTCAAATGACGAAGAGGAGGCAAAAAGAGGCTGCTGGGGCCCATCACGGGCGGGACCATATCTTCCCGGGCGGGACCATGTCTTCCTGGTCGGGAAGCCTACTCATCTCGAGCGGGATGGCTAGTCAGTAGCCATCGACTTCATGCAAACTTCATCCCGGTCGGGACCATGTCTTCCCGGTCGGGATGGCTCTTCTAGCTCTTCAATCCTCTTGATAGCTTCACCCACAAGGAAACTAATACTTCGGGATCTAAAATCACCCCAAAAGCTTGTCAAAAGCTCAAAAACCGGTTTCCTTGCCCAAGGTTCAAGCTTCTATCATCAACAACTCCTCTCGAAGCTTCGTCTTCACTATCAACCTATCAAGCAAACTCAATAAACACCATCAAAGACACCACCCTCACATCGCTCATCAAAATTCCAAATTGCAAGAATTCCACAAACACACAAATAAAAAATTCACACAAATACAACTAAAAAAACACAAAGGAGAGGGAAAATATATACAACCCGACGGTTCTTGAGGAACTCCGTCAAACCTAGGATGGTGGATTCTTCATTCATTTTTCAACAACATGGTATAGAACTCCATCGCCTTCAAGAGCACGGAGTAACAAATCAAAGGCTCGGGAGAAATCTTCAATCAAGCTCGTGGAGTAACAATCCACACTCCAAGGTTCCTCACAACCTTGCTTAGAAGTTCCCGGGGCATCCCGATCTACTAAGTTCAACGGCTTGAACTTGTACTTTCGATCCTTCGTTATATACCCAAACTTCATTTCATCTTCACAAGGCCTAAAGGGAAGCTCAAGTTTCTTCTTACCAACCGACTTATGTTCAATCACTTCACATGGTCATTCATCCGCCCCAAGCTAGGAATCATCATCTTTAATTCCACACAAGTTGTTGTCTTTCAAGCTTTCACTCGACTCATTCCCTAGCTTTATGTCATTTAAGGCATGGATCATATTACATGACTCTTCATATGTAGGCGAGGTGTTGCCTTGGAGGTCAAACACGAGCTTCTCGTCGCCTAGCTCAAAGGTGATCCTACCCCTCTTGACATCGATCATTGCACCGGCGGTACGTAAAAATGGGCGCCCAAGGATAATGGGAGTCATAGCATCCTCCAGCATATCAATCACAAGGAAGTCGACCGGGATGAAGACTTTCTCGATTCTTAATGGCACCTTCTCTAACATTCCTAATGGCCGATTAAGTGAACGATCGGCCATTTGGAGCGTAATAAAGGTACACTTGAGCTCTTTCATCCCAAGTCGCTCACAAATAGAATAAAGGAGAATGCTTACACTCACCCCCAAATCACATAACGCCCTTTCGATCTTCAAATTCCCTATGGTGCACGGGATTGAGAAACTACCCGGATCCTTCAACTTAAGTAGTGTAGAGCCTTGAATGAGCTCGTTCACCTCTCTTGTGAACGCTATGGTCACTTCTTTGTCCAAGGATCTCTTCCTAGCCAAGACTTCTCTCATGAAATTTCCATAGGCCAGGACTTGGGTAATTAGCTTGGTGAAAGGGATGCTCACATCCAATTTCTTAACAATATCGACAAACTTGTCAAATTGAACATCCACCTTTGTCTTCAATTGCCTTGATGGGAAAGGCAACTTGATATGTATCTTGTCTTTTTCATTAGGTTTGGATCCTTCATTTGACATCTTCTTCTTTGCCTTGTCTTCTTCTTGGGGTGGGGGAAGCTTGTCTTCAACCGGTTTTTCAATTTCCCACAAGACTTGCTCCTCCATGAGATTTCTCCAATTTTCATTTCCTTGGTTTGGAGATTGCACTTCTTTCATAACTTCATTTTTATTAGGAAACAAGGGAGAATCATAGGATGCACCGCTCCTCAAGGTGATGGCATTCACAAGTTCAAATTTCGATGGTACACCTTGAGGACGTAGTTGACCCTTTTGTCTTGAAAAACTACCCGAAGCAACTTGAGCTAGTTGGGTTTCGAGCATCTTAATATGAGTTTTTGTTTCCTTGTTTTCCATTTGAAGTTGATTGTAAAACTCTTGTTGGCTTCTTTGCATCTTCATTTGACATCTTTGCATGTCCAACATCGCCTTTTGCATGTCAAAATCCCGAGGCGGAGATTGTTGGTTGTGTGGAGTATTAGTGAGGCTTAGGGGAAAGCCATAGTCATGAGTTGGAGACCGGTTTCTTTGCTTGTTCTCTTGTTTAGCATTATGGGACCCTTGTTGATGTTGAGAGTACCCTTGGAACCCTTGAGTGTTGCCTTGATTTAGACCGTGAGAGTTACCATGTGGTAACCTTGGTTGGTGTTTTGATGTCGTTGAGAATGTTGGTTTCCTTGAAGACCACCTTGATGGTTGAAGGCACCTTGGTTATGTTGTTGGAAGTTGTTCAAAGGCCTTTGATTGCCTTGATAACCTTTGTAGACTTGGTTGTCCCTTAAGGGAGGGGCAACATATGGTACACGGTATTGTTGTTGAGCTTGTTGTTGGGAAACTTGGAACATATGAGGAGTTGGCACATTTTGAGGCTTGTAAGGGAAGTATGGGACACCTTGCTTGTATGCTTGAAAAGCATTCACTTGCTCAATGCTACTTCGACAATAAGAAGGCTCATGTCCATGTATTCCACAAATCTCACATATCCCATAATAAGATGTAGGAGTAACCATCCCCATAGCATTAAATTGATGAATAGATTGTTGGTTGGAGGAACTAGTGCTTTGACCTTGATTAAAATGACTTTGGAGCTTCTATCAATAGTGTCCATGTGGGTCTTCAATTGTGCTCCAAGATAGGCACTAAGTTGTGTAATGGCATCAATCCCATGCCTTCCCCCTCTACTTTCCTTCCTAGGCCTAGAATATTTAGAGTTATGAACCGCCATTTCTTCAATTCTAGACCAAGTTTGTTCATCATCTACCTCGGTGAACCTTCCATTGGACCCCATGTTGAGTATGGCTCTAGAATCTTCATATAACCCATTCCAAAATTGTTGCACCAAGAACCATTGTGAAAGCCCATGGTGGAACACAATATAACCAAAGCCTTGAACCGCTCCCATGCTTCGTAAAGGCTCTCTTCATCCCATTGTTGGAAACTGGTAATGGAGGCCCTTAGAAAATTTGTCTTCTCGGGCGGATAAAACTTTTGATAGAACGCCAATGCAAGCTTCCAAGTATCAATCCCCAAGGTTGCCCAATCGAGACTCTTGATCCATTGCTTAGCTTTTCCAATAAGAGAGAACGGGAAAAGAACCCAACGAATTTAATCTTGAGTAATCCCGGTTTGAGAAATAGCATCACAATAATCGGAGAATGTCTCCATGTGTTGGTGCGGGTCTTCGGTGGGCAAACCACTAAATTGATTTCTCTCCACTAGTTGAATGAATTGTGTCTTTGCCACAAAATTTCCGGTATATGTATCCGGTAAAGTGCTCGGTCCCGGCATGACATCCTCGGTAAAAGTAGAGTGAGATGAGAACTTCGGCATGATTGGATGTAAGGGAGATGATGGTGTAGATGGTGTTGATGTAGATGTTGAAGGAACTAGGTTGAGAAGAATGACTAGATGTACCAAAGGGATTGATGAAGGTCCCTTCGGCGGTCTCTCGTGGTGCTTCGTTCAAGTCGGATCCTTGGATTTGTTCTTCAATGATATTGATAGTACCCGGTTGAGAATTTCTAACCCGATCAATCGTCCGTTGGCGAAAGGCTCTAAAGAGTCTTTCCGGCTCTGGATTGAAGAGAAAGAAGTCGTCTCCCCTCCTAGGCATGCAGTACACACTTGGAACAAACGTGAGAACACCTAGTGCTTTATGGGCACTAGGCAAAGGCAATAAACTAGCACAACGGAAGACAAAATGAGAAGAAAACAATAAAAACAAATAAAAAGACTACAAAATATGCACAATGGATAGGAGAAGAACACAAAACGGTAACTAAGTCTAGCTAATAAGCAAACTAAGTCTAAACATGCACCGTCCCCGACAACAACGCCAAATTGATGTGAAGGATTTGCCGTGGGGCCTACCGATCAAATAAAGCCAACTAAAGCTAACACGTAGCTAGGATAAGTCGGGTCGAGTCCACGGGGACGGTAATGGGTGTCTAGACTACGGTCAACTCAAAAACGAGACTAGGTTACCAAAACAACACAAAGGGGAACAAACTAACAAGAATAGATTAACTATGGTGATGGGAAGGGACGAAACTAGACTATGAACTATGAACTAAATATAACATGGACTAAAAGGATCAACTAAACCTAAATCAATCAACTAACTAGATAAATAATTGCTAACAAGATGGAGAAATCAAACTGGAAAGGAGTAGGGTTAGCTTGGGTTCATAAGTGTAGTAGTATAGTTGGGAGATCGAGGGTGTAGGTTTCATCTAGTTACTAAGGTCGGTCCACGCTCTCCCGTCAAAGACAAAACCCAAATACTCATGCGAGATGCTACCCAATACACAAGGATTCAACCACAAATCAATCACACAATGAGAAGAGGAAGACAAGCATGAGAAGCATGGCCACTACTACTCAAACAAGCAATTCAACAAACACATAGTGTGCTTAACATGTGACTAGTAACAAAGAATCCACCTTTACCCACAATCAAACCCTAATTACCTATAATCAACACTTAATCCCCCTACTAACCCCACAATAAGTCTACTCAATCATATCTAAACTAACATCAACATAAACTAGGGAAATCAACACAAACATCAAAACATTCATTATGAAACTAGCAAGAACAGAGAACAATAAGCAAAGATTAAAACTTGAATGATTAAACAAAGATTAAGAGAAAAGAGAATAAGAAGATTATACCAACTAACAAAAGGATGAAAAGATGAAAACTTGTATTATAAGAACACCCAAAAACCTCCACCAAATGTTGTCAAGATTGGATGGATTCTTCAAGAGATCCCTTAATACAAGATTAACTTACTAAATTTAGCTAAGATTAACAAAAGATTAAGGAAAGAATAATGTAAAACTAAGCTAAGAATGAAGAGAGTCTATATTCGGTTTAGAATAGTGTAGAGTTATGTAAGGTGTTTAAACAATACAAGGGGGGAGGGGTATATATAGGGTTTCACGAGCAAAGAAATTGAAAAGAAGAACACGGGGCTGTGCTGGCACCTTCTCAGCCGGAATGGTGGTGATCCCGATTGGGATCAGTGTGGTCCCGATCAGGATGGTCATGGTCCTGGCCGGGATGGCCCTCCAGTGGCTCGTCTTTGCTTTGCACTTCATCACGGTCATGATGGATTTGTTCCCGACCGGAATGGGTCTTGTAGGCTTCAAATATGATCTCATAGGTCCCTACTTGCTCTTCATAGGCTTCTCATCGATTCTCGGTGCTCGGGATCGAGTTTAAAGGGCTCGGGATCGAGTCTAAGCAACCGAGTGATCGTGGCTTCTCTTCGTTGGCTCCAAATGTGTCGGAAACGAGTCGGAATCGTTCCATTTCTCCAGGATTGGTCTTAGGAGCCTAAAACAAACTAGAAGAAGCGTAAGTAGCCTCGAAACCGCTCCAAAGAGCGATTCCACAAGAGAAACCGGGACCAAACACAAAGAATAAGCACTACAAAACATACTTATCAACTCCCCAACACTTAACCCTTACTCGCCCTCGAGTAAGCACCAACTAACTACTAAACTAATAGAAACTAAAATACTAGTCGAGCGGGTATTAGTGCACCCTACGCCTTTTCAACTCACGCGAGAACACTTAGAGGAAAAGTGATCTCCGCAAGGCAAGTGAGGTCTTGCGACAAAACTGTGGATACAACCGAACACGAAAACACACAAACAAGCAAACATACAAACAAACAAACAATCGGTTGCATCCAAGAAGAAACAAATACCGCTTCCCTCTACAAAGCGGTGAAAGAACCACCGGTTAAGGACTCCAGACAAGTGACAACGTTCCCAAGTTAATAACACAAATCGATATGGACAAAACCCTAATAGTATGACAACAAAGTAATAAAAATGTTGGTAACTTACCCAGTTCCTCCTAACCTTCTAAGAACGTACTACGGGACGATAGGCGGGATGGAAAAAGGATGAACCACGGAGTTAGTCGACAATAGAGGTAAGTGAAGCCCCGCCCCCTTTAGCGATAAGCCAAGAGGGTCGTCCCATGTTCAAAATAGCCTAACTAGTCCAAGTAAAAAGGTGGATATGGTTTGCAAAATGAGAGAAAACCGACCATTACCGCTATCATCCTTCCTAGGGACTCGGTCCTTTGGTAGGCTCTTCACGAAACGATCGGTAAAAGGCTTATTTTTTGAGGGGGTAAGATTTTTTTTTGAGAAATTGATTTTCTTTGGCATGTTTCTTTTGTACTTTGCTTTTGAGTTGCTATTTCATTTCTTTCTCTTCTTTTGTATTTTGTTTTTGAATTTTTGTGCCTTTTCTTTTTCTTCTTTTTTTTTTTTTATTTCTTTCTTTGGCTTGCCTTTTGGATAAATTTTGTTTTGTAGGCATTTCTTGCAACCAAGTAAGAACTTCAATAATTTGCAATTTATTTGTGGAAAATGTGTAGAACGTAGGGAAATGGGTGACTCGGGATGGGCCCTTCCCTTCAAACCCACAAAAAAGGGGAAACTTGGACTAATCAAACAATTTCGAACACGGTCACCTAAGAGATGGGACTCGGGGACCAAGGCCTTTTCACTCCGTGGGTGGTCAAAATGCAAATCGCGTAGTAAATGCCTAGTAGACTAGGTGGACTCAAGGTAAGAAACCAACGAAATCATTTATTTAAAGTCATTCTACTAGACTAAAGTCTAAGACTCGATTCACATCACTAGAAAAGGAAAGTAAACCCTTGCGCACTAGCCTCAAAACCGGGTTTTCGAAAACCTTTTTCTAGACTAGACATAAACTACACAAGACAAAACAAAGACACAACAAAAACGAAAGGAAAAGAGACAAACACTACACGACAAAACAAAACAAAACAAACAAACAAACACACAAAATAAACAATCACCACCCCGAAATATCCAAACAAGCCACCACATCAACCACAAATTTCAAAAAACTCCACCAAGCACACATCATCACAAAATCTCCTTCAAACTCCACAAAAAGGAAAAAGGAGAAAGAAATGAGTGGGTATTACCGGATGTGTTGAGCCTTTCGAAACTTGTCGACGATCGCGCAACCTACAAGGAATTTGGGGAGCAAAACACATAACACAACATGTATACGACACAAGGACACAAAAGAAAATATTTTTAATTTTTTATGAAAATTTTTAGGGGTTTTTAAGATTTTTTGAAAAAAACTACGAAAATAAAGCTAAACAAGACTAATATATCGCTCCCCCATAGTTAAACCGAGCAATGTCCTCACGCTCGATCGGTAGTGTGCGGAAGACACTAAAAAGGAAAGAAAAAAAAGGGAAAAAAAAGTCAAAAATCAAAAATGAAAGTGAAGAACGGGTCGATGTATCCGGCCGAGGTGTAATCAAATCACCAAAGGCCGAGACGAGAAAAGATATGGATGGGGGACGAAATAAAAAGAAGCAAATAAAAGGAAATGGAAGGGGAGGACTAGGTGTAATCAAGTCACCTAGCCCGGATTCCGCCTAAATCCGACTAAATTCTACCAAAAGGAAATAAAAGTATAAAGAAAAAGTGAAATTACTTATCAATTTGGATTTTTGAAATAACTCTCGATGTAGTCACCTCATCGAAAAGCGGGAGCAAAAACAACCAAGGCCCCGAGGGCCACCATGACACAAAAAGGGTAAAGGGAAGGGGAACATACAAAGGGAGACTAGCAATAAAAGACGGAAAAGAAATGAGAGTCGCCTACCAAACGGTTAGCAACTCAATAATCTCCATCGTCTCAATGATCGTTATCGGCACGTTGCTTGTCTTCATCCTTGTTATTCCTCCTCCTCATTAATGTAGTCGCACGGTTGAAGTACTAGGCTTGCATTGGAGTAATGAGGGTGGGATTTGAGGTTAAACTCGGCGCATAGTAATGATAAAGGTGTATATATGAAGTGTAAGGGTGAGATGATAGAGGTAAGGGTGAGTAGAGAGGTTGAGAGGGGGTGTAAAGTGGTTGGGTGGGCTCAAATGACGAAGAGGAGACAAAAGGAGACTGCTGGGGCCCATCACGGGCGGGACCATATCTTCCCGGCGGGGACCATGTCTTCCTGATGGGGGAGCCTACTCATCTCGAGCGGGATGGCTAGTCAGTAGCCATCGACTTCATGTAAACTTCATCCCGGTCGGGACCATGTCTTCCCGGTCGGGATGGATCTTCTAGCTCTTCAATCCTCTTGATAGCTTCACCCACAAGGCAACTAATACTTCGGGATCTAAAATCCCGACACCCAAAGCTTGTCAAAAGCTCAAAAACCGGTTTCCTTGCCCAAGATCCAAGCTTCTATCATCAACAACTCCTCTCGAAGCTTCATCTTCACTATCAACCTATCAAGCAAACTCAATAAACACCATCAAAGACCGCTCCCTCACATCGCTCATCAAAATACCAAATTACAAGAATTCCACAAACACACAAATCCAAAAATCACACAAATACAACTAAAAAAACACAAAGGGGAAGGAAAAGATATATACAACCCGACGGTTCGTCACACCTAAGATTGTGGATTCTTCATTCATTTTTCAACCACATGGTATACAACTCCATCGCCTTCAAGATCATGGAGTAACAAATCAAAGGCTCGGGAGAAATATTCAATCAAGCTCGTGGAGTACCAATCCACACTCCAAGGTTCCTCAGAACCTTGCCTAGAAGTTCCCGGGGCATCCCGATCTGCTAAGTTCAACGGCTTGAACTTGTACTTTCGATCCTTCGATATATACCCAAACTTCATTTCATATTCAAAAGGCCTAAAGGGAGGCTCTACTTTCTTCTTACCAACCGACTTATCTTCAATCACATCACATGGGCATTCATCCGCCCCAAGCTAGGAATCATCATCTTCAATTCCACACAAGTTGTTGTCTTTCAAGCTTTCACTCGACTCATTCCCTAGCTCTCTGTCATTTAAGACATGGATCATATTAAATGACTCTTCATATGTAGGTGAGGTGTTGCCTTGGAGGTCAAACACGAGCTTCTCGTCGCCTAGCTCAAAGGGGATCCTACCCTTCTTGACATCGATTATTGCACCGGCGGTATGTAAAAATGGGCGCCCAAGGATAATGGGATTAGTAGCATCCTCCGGCATATCAAGCACAAGGAAGTCGACCGGGATGATGAATTTCCCGATTCTTAATGACACGTCCTCTAACATTCCTAATGGCTGATTAAGTGAACGATCGGCCATTTGGAGGGTAATAGAGGTACACTTGAGCTCTTTCATCCCAAGTCGCTCACAAATAGAATAAGGGAGAATGCTTACACTCGCCCCCAAATCACATAACGCCCTTTCAATCTTTAAATTCCCAATGGTGCACGGGATTGAGAAACTACCCAGATCCTTCAACTTAGGAAGTGTAGAGCCTTGAATGAGCTCGTTCACCTCTCTTGTGAACGTTATGGTCTCTTCCTTGTCCAAGGATCTCTTCCTAGCCAAGACTTCTCTCATGAACTTTCCATAGGCCGAGACTTGGGTAATTAGCTCGGTGAAAGGGATGCTCACATCCAATTTCTTCACATTATCGACAAACTTGTCAAATTGAACATCCACCTTTGTCTTCAATTGCCTTGATGGGAAAGGCAACTTGATATGTATCTTGTCTTGTTCATTAGGTTTGGATCCTTCATTTTACATCTTCTTCTTTGCCTTGTCTTCTTTTTGGGATGGGGGAAGCTTGTCTTCAACCGGTTTTTCAATTTCCCACAAGACTTGCTCCTCCATGAGATTTCCCCAATTTTCATTTCCTTTGTTTGGAGATTGCACTTCTTTCATAACTTCATTTTCATTAGGAAACAAGGGAGAATCATAGGATGCACCGCTCCTCAAGGTGATGGCATTCACAAGTTCAAATTTCGATGGTACACCTTGAGGACGTAGTTGACCCTTTTGTCTTGAAAAACTACCCGAAGCAACTTGAGCTAGTTGGGTTTCGAGCATCTTAATATGAGTTTTTGTTTCCTTGTTTTCCATTTGAAGTTGATTGTAAAACTCTTGTTGGCTTCTTTGCATCTTCATTTGACATCTTTGCATGTCCAACATCGCCTTTTGCATGTCAAAATCCCGAGGCAGAGATTGTTGGTTGTGTGGAGTATTAGTGAGGCTTAGGGGAAAGCCATAGTCATGAGTTGGAGACCGGTTTCTTTGCTTGTTCTCTTGTTTAGCATTATGGGACCCTTGTTGATGTTGAGAGTACCCTTGGAACCCTGGAGTGTTGCCTTGATTTAGGCCTTGAGAGTTACCATGTGGTAACCTTGGTTGGTGTTTTGATGTCGTTGAGAATGTTGGTTTCCTTGGAGACCACCTTGATGGTTGAAGGCACCTTGGTTATGCTGTTGGAAGTTGTTCAAAGGCCTTTGATTGCCTTGATAACCTTGGTCGCCTTTGTTGTCCCTTAAGGGAGGGGCAACATATGGTAGACGGTATTGTTGTTGAGCTTGTTGTTTTTTTTTGGTGAAATGTGAGTTGTATTAATCCAAAAAATAAGCTTTACAGGGCAGTTGTTCTCTCTACATAGTGACCATAAATATGCTATATCGATTACAAAGAATAGACGGAGCTAACATCAATTCTAATTAGCAATTATATCCTATCCTCCTAAGCTAAGCAATATCTTCTGAGGAAGTGATCTCCAAGTCTTTTGCCTTGATTATGATTCGAATAGTGTGGACATGACGTAGGTCCACCCTGACGCGGCCACGTGCGGGTTTGGGTAGGCGAATGAATCTCGTGGTAAGATTGATCTCGGGTTGAAATTTTAGTCAAAGTTGGAGTCGCCACCGAATTTTGTGGGAATTCGGACCCGTTCGAACCCACTCTATGTCGTTGTGGACCGTACACAAAGTACGGCCCATTTTGATTTCAGAGTTTATGGGGCTCGTCCATTTGCATTGCGATACCGAGAGCGTCACTACCGGTTATCGTGTATTGAATGACTCTCGTGCGCCAACGGTTTCGGACATCCGGAAACCGAGGTTCTGAGTAAGGGGTGAGGGTACGTGTTGGGAAGCCCACTATGGACACCCATCCCCGCCCGCACTTAGCGGCCTCTACTAAGACATCGTTCGTGTTCGTGTACGCGCGCTAGTGAAATGACTAAATGATATGCAAACAGCGTTTTCGGCTAAGCATGCGAGTTATATGTGAACTATGTCATTTTAATGCATCTTGATTCACGTCAAAGTGATTTAGCATGCGATGTTCATTTAAGGCAATAAATGGCAAAAATCGAAAAAAGAAAACTCGTAAATAATTACAAATTACACGGGCGGAATACAACCCAGAATTCACAATACAACAAGCGATAAAATAAAATAATCGAATTAGACAACGGTAAACATTAACTATAAACGGACCAGTAAATAGAAAATGTGAACTAGACCGTAAGTTAGATAATTGGACGAACTCCGATTAAATATAAATTGTGTTGTATATTAAACGAAGGACGGAGATATGGGACCTAGACGTGGTGCTAGCCCGATCCCGAATCTCGATGCCTTGTCCCGACTTATCACATCGAAAAATTGGCGTCTAAATTAGTCATGTAGCGGATACGACTAAAGAGTCGTCGACACAAAACTAATTGTGAAAGACATCGATCAAAGTCGAAGAAGTGAATTAAAATGCATGAATTTTGGAAAATAGGATCACGTGATTGTCCTTGCACGCGACGACTAAGTCGTAAAAAAGACGAGGCTCGGATGATGCTTGAAGCTCTCGGTTTATTTTGAACAAAGGGACCCACTCAGTCGAGTCATGGCAAGGACTCGATCGAGTGAACCCTTAGAGGAGCTACTGCTCGATTTTTGTAGTGCTACTCAATCGAGTAGCCTATGGCACTCGATCGAGTGCCCTTGTATGAGCTGCCGCTCACTTCGAAACGTGATAGTTTCTTTTTTTATTTATTTCAAATCAATGGTTGACCGAGTTAAATGAAAATATTGCATGATTTAAATTTAACTCGGCTTCCGGTGCAATAATCGCGTATTATACGATTATAACACCGTTATCGGAATTTTATAGAAAATGTTGTTATTGGATCGAAAATTTGATTAGTGACGAAAATGTCTCCCTCCGCGTCACGACATCGATACTAATCCTTACGGATTATTTGATGTCGGTTTTCGCGTCAATGGGTTCCGTACTAATCTTGGAAATGGCATTGAACGCGTTCAACTATGAACAACCACGATAACGTTACGCTCTTGAGTATTTGGGGCGGCGCTCCTCGGAAGGGTGTCACCTCTATCGTGACTCGTAAAGGGATTAAACGGACTTGGAGCGGTGTTCATAGTCAAACGTGTTCGATCCGAAGATTTATTATATACATATATACATACACGGTATTTAAATGTTAAATGTTAGAAAGCGAAAGAATAAAAAGTTAGTAACAAAGAATTAAAATGTTAGTAAACGATAAAATTAAATGTTAGTGTTAGTGATTAATAATAATAATAATAATAATAATAATAATAATAATAATAATAATAATAATAATAATAATAATAATAATAATAATAATAATAATAATAATAATAATAATAATAATAATAATAATAATAATAATAATAATAATAATAATAATAATAATAATAATAATAATAATAATAATAATAATAATAATAATAATAATAATAATAATAATAATAATAATAATAATAATAATAATAATAATAATAATAATAATAATAATAATAATAATAATAATAATAATAATAATAATAATAATAATAATAATAATAATAATAATAATAATAATAATAATAATAATAATAATAATAATAATAATAATAATAATAATAATAATAATAATAATAATAATAATAATAATAATAATAATAATAATAATAATAATAATAATAATAATAATAATAATAATAATAATAATAATAATAATAATAATAATAATAATAATAATAATAATAATAATAATAATAATAATAATAATAATAATAATAATAATAATAATAATAATAATAATAATAATAATAATAATAATAATAATAATAATAATAATAATAATAATAATAATAATAATAATAATAATAATAATAATAATAATAATAATAATAATAATAATACATATATATATAATCGAAAAGAAAAGAGTAAGGAGAAAGAGATGATGGGATTTAATGACACCCTCAACCTACATGCTTAAACGATCTCGGAAACGGACTCGTAGTGGCGACGTGAGCGCGGGAGTGTCGAGATATGTAAGTAGAGTTATGGTGTATGTCTTTGACGAGTTTTGATCTCGGAAATTTGAATGTATGTGTGTGTATGTGTATGAGTGCCTAGGACTCAAGGGTGATGAAGGTTGTGTAAGTATTGTGTAAAGTTGCAAATGGAATGATTAGGGTTGAATGGGTGAAAAAAAAGATGTGAAATGAATTGATGTGATGGGGTATTTATAAGGAGGACCCTGGTTTAGGGTCACTCGATCGAGTGAAGCGTGTGCACTCGATCGAGTGCCCGGTTCGAGTCCGGTTCGGCTGGTTCACTGCTTTACTCGACCGAGTGGGTGTGATTCACTCAATCGAGTCGCTAAAAACGAAGGGAGTGTTTTTTGGAAAGATTTGTTGACAATTTTGAATATGATTTGGTAGTTGAGACTAGCTTCTAGAAGCGCACTTGGCTGTTTTTTGTGTCGGATTCGTCTTTGACCGGGTTTTGACCCGGTCGCCAAAAGACGATTTTATTTCCGGTGTCGGTTTTGGCCCAAATTAGTCTCATTTTATTGGAAACGACCTACTGGGCTTGGATTGGAGGTCGGTTTTGAGATATTTGCACTCCGCTAAATGCCCACGTCGGATACTATTGATTCCGAGTCCATATTCGAGCATATTAAGTCACGTTTACGTTCGATCATCATCGGGTGTTTTGTCGGAAACTGCTATACACACTAGCAGGCAAAATGCGGGTGTCTACAGAGCCCCCACTCTGACTGAGGCTTGGACAAGGCGAAAGTCAGAGTAGCTACCAGGCCAATCGAGGATTACGACTTGGCAGCCTTCCGGTCGGGTCGTTTATAGTCCATTAGACTTGCGTGAAGGGCTCGCCAGCCATAAGCAGAGGGCCATACCTGTCCTCATGATGATAGCTCCTTGGGGAGTCGAACTTGCCTTTGAAGTCATAGGTGTACCCGTATGCCGACACATCACATTTTGCATGTAGCATTCCAAGAGAAACACCGACTCACGCTGGGGAGTAAAGTAGTTGCACGAGACTTGCTTCTGAAGTGTTGGGTGTATCCGTATGCCGACACATGACAACTTGCATGTAGCATTCCAGGAGAAACACCGCCTTTGATGTTCCGTTGGGAAGCACTAGTTGGTACCTGAAATGTTAGATACATAGGCAGAAATAGCAGGCATAGCAGTCAGCAAGTGATGGTGGGATTTGTCGTGGATCCCACCGCCAAATAAATAACCGGCTAAGACCTAACGGTAGTTAGGGTAAGTCGGGTCGTGTCCACGGAGACGGTTTGGTAAAGTTTAGACTAAGTCCACTCACAAACAAGACTAGGTCACACAAACAAACACAAAGAAGCGATAAATGGAAAACTATGATGGAGGAGAGGTAAGAACTAGACTAGTGATGAACTAGGCTAAAACAATGCTAAACAATGCTAATGATCGAAATAACAAGTAAACTAGAGTAAACGATGACTAAACAAGAAGTTGAAATCAAATATGGAAGGAAGTGGATTAGGTTGGGTTCATAAGAATAGTAGGGTAATCGGGTTGATCATGGGTATGGGTGCCTCCTCGTGCTAGAATCGGTCCGGGCTCTCGCTACTTAGACCGATGTCGAGGTGAGTCCGGGCTCTCGCTACTTAGACTCTAGTCGAGGTAGGTCCGGGCTCTCACTACTTAGACTATCCTCAACACTATCCTCAACATGACCACATACAAGACAAACAATGAGTAGAGGAAGACTAGTATGAGGAGCATGGCCACTACAACTCAAACAAGCATTTCAACAAACACATAGTGTGCCAAGTATGTGACTAACAACAAAGATTCACCCTTTACCCCTAATCAAGCCCTAATCACCCATATTCTACCCTTAATCCCCCTACTAAACCACAAGGAGACTACTCACACATATTCAAACTAACTACAACAATGAAAAGAGAAAACAACATCATAAACATCAAAACATTCATGGTGAACAATCAAGAACAACAAACAATAATCAATGATTAAAACTAGATGATAAAACAAAGATTAAGATAAGAGAAATTATACCCACTACAATAAGATGAAAAAGATGAGAACTTTAATTAATAAGAAACCCAAATAAAACCCCAAGGTTGTCAATCTTGGATGAGTCTTCAAGAATCTTCTTAATTACAAGACTAATTAACTAAGATTAACTAAAGATTAAAGGAAGATTAAAACTAATGAAAGGAGAACTAAATCTAGGGTTTATATCTTGTAGAGAGGCTTAAGAGAGTCTAGGTTAAGGTAAGATCCATAAACAATACAAGAGGAAAGTATTTATAGGGGTAC
Source organism: Agrostemma githago (assembly GCA_958450325.1). Classification (NCBI taxonomy): domain Eukaryota; kingdom Viridiplantae; phylum Streptophyta; class Magnoliopsida; order Caryophyllales; family Caryophyllaceae; genus Agrostemma; species Agrostemma githago. The sequence goes on along the minus strand of OY288246.1, from coordinate 48,660,926 downwards.
AAGAATGAAGGAGGAAGAACAAATGATTCGCGGCTACAGCATGTTGGTCCCGACCGGGACGGGATCATCCCGACCGGGACGGCCTCTCATTCCGACCGGGATGGGTTGGTCTTGACCGGGACGGCCTGTCAGTGGCCCCTTCAAAAGTGCACTTTATCCCGGATGGGATGAGGTGCATACCCGTCGGGGATGAGTCTTGTAGGCCTCCAATATGATCCTTTTGGTTCCTCCTTGCTTCACATGAACTTCTCATCGATTCTCTGGACTCGGGATCGGGTCTCGGAGGCTCGGGATTGAGTCCCAAGGTCTCGGGGTCGAATCCAAGGCATCGAGTGATCGTTCCTTCGCTTCGTTGGCTCCGAAAAGTGTATGTATTGAGTCGGAATCACTCCAACTCTTCACGAATGGTCTCGGGAACCAGAAACGAGCTAGATGAAGCATAAGTAGCCCATGAACCGCTCCCAAGGAGCGATTCCGCAAGGAAAATGGGACCAAAACACTACGAAATAGGCACTACAAACTACACTTATCAACTCCCTCACACTTAACCCTTACTCGCCCTCGAGTAAGCACAAACTAACTACTAGACCAGTCGAGCGGGTATTAGTGCACCCTATGCCCTTTCAACTCACGCGATAACACTTAGAGGACTAGTGCTACCCGCAAGGCAAGTGGGGTCTTGCGACAAAACTGTGGATGAAACCGGACATAAAACACATAAACAACAAACACACAAACAGACAAACAAAAATCGGTTGCACCCAAAAGAAATAAAATACCGCTTCCCTCAAACAAGCGGTGAAAGACGCACCGGTTTAGGACTCAAGGCAAGTGACAACGTTCCCAAGCTAGCAATACAAACCAAAATGGACAAAACCCTAATAGTATGACGACAAAGCAATAAAAACGTTGGTAACTTACCTCGGTTCCTCCTAACCTTCTAAGAACGTACCACGGAACGATCGGCGGGATGGAAAAGAGTGTGAACCACGGTGTTAGTCGACACTGTAGGTAAGTGAGACCCCGCCCCCTTTAGCAATGAGCCAAGAGGGTCGTCCCATGTCCGAAACCGCCTAACTAGTCCAAGTAAAAAGTGGAAATGATTGCAAAGTGAGGGAAGACCGACCACTACCGCTATCATCCTTCCTAGGGACTCGGTCCTTTGGTAGGCTCTTCACGGTAATGATCGGAAAAAGGCTTATTTTGAGATGTGGGGATTATTTTTGTGAGACGGTTTTCTTTTGGCATTTTCTTCTTCTTTTACATTTTTGCTTTGTTTTGCCATGCGATTTCTTTTTCTTCTTTTCTATTTTCTTTTTGGCTTTTGTGCCTTTCCTTTTTCTTCATTTCTTTCTTTCTTTCATTTTCTTTTCTTTGCCCTTTTGGCTTGATTTGGCTTCTTGGCATTTCTTAGCAATTGAGAAAGAGAGACTTCAACAAATTGCAATTTATTGTGTGGATATGTGTAGGAGGTAGGGAAATGGGAGAGTCGGGGAGCGTCCTTCCCTTCAAACCCACAAAAAGTGGAGAACTTGGACTAATCAAACCATCCTAGACATGGTCACCTAAGGGACGGGACTCGGCAACCAAGGCCTTTTCACACCGTGGGTGGTCAAAATGGTCAAAATGCAAATCCCGTACTAAATCCCTAGTAAGCTAGGTGGACTCAAGGTAAAGGACCAACGAAATCATTGATTTAGGGTCATTCTACTAGAATAAAGTCCAACACTCGATTTATACTACTAGGAAGGGAAAGTAAACACTCGTACACTAGCCTCTAAACCGGGTTTTCGAAAACCTTTTTACACACAAGACACAACTACAAACACAAAACAAAGACACGACGAAAACGAAAGAAAAAGAGATAAAAGGGCCACAAAACAAAAACAAGCAAAACAAACAAACAAACAACACAAACACCACCCCGAGCATCCAAACAAGCCACCAAATCAACCACAAGCATTACAAAGCTCCACCCGAGCACACCATATAACAAACCCTCTCCAAACTCCACAAGAGATAAAGAAGAAAAAGGGATAAAGATGTTACCGGAAGTCTTGAAAGCTCTCCAAAGCTATTGGTGATTCAAGTAACCTATAAGGAAAAAGGGAGGCAAAACACGCACAACACAACAATACACGATACAACGACATAAAAGGAAAACACACAAAAGAAAATCTTTTTTATTTTTGTGAAAAAAATTCAAATTTTTAGGATTTTTAAAGATTTTTCGAAAAACTACGAAAACAAAACTAACTACGATAGAATATCGCTCCCCCACACTTAAGCCGAGCAATGTCCTCATGCTCGACCGTAGTGCATGGGAGCACAAAAGAAAAGAAACTACGAAAATAAAGCTAAAAATCAAAAAGGTGGAGAAAATGGTAGAATGTGTCCGGCCGGGGTGTGGTCGAGTCACCATGGGCCGAGACAAGAAAATATATGGATGGGGGAAGAAATAAAAAGAAAGAAATAAAAGGAAATGGGAGGGGAGGACTAGGTGTGATCAAGTCACCTAGCCCGGATTCCGTCCAAATCCGACTAATTCCTACAAAAGGGTGAAAATCTTGTAAAATTTGGATTTTGAAATGTCTCTCAATGTAGTCACGTCATCGAGAGTCGGGAGCAACCATACTAAGGCCTCGCAGGCCACCATGACACAAATGATATAAGGGAAAGGGAATAAACAAATGAAGACAAGCTATAAAAACGGAAAAGAGAGGATAGTTGCCGTACCATACGGTTAGCAACTCACTCGCTCCATCGTCTCATAAATCGATATGGGCATGTAGCAAGTCATCGTCGTTATTCCTTCCCAATTGCGGTACGGTTCCATGGTTGGGGCACAAAGGTAAAGTGAGGTGGGTTTTGATGTGAAAGTCGGTGTAAAGTGAAGAGAAAGGGAGGTGAAAATGTGTATATGAGGTGTAGGGGTCATATTATGAGGGTAGGGACATGTAGGGAGGTTGGGAGGGGGTATACAATGATTGGGTGGACTCTAATGACGAAGAAAAAGGCCAAAGGAGGACAGGGGGTCCATCCCGGTCGGGATGGGTGGTCCCGGTCGGGATGACCGTCTCGTCCCGGTCGGGAAGACCTCGTCCCGGTCGGGAAGAGCTATCAGTGGACCAATCTTTTGTGCACCTCATCCCGGACGGGATGACATCCTTCCCGGTCGGGATGGGCCTTCCATCCCGGACGGGATGACCTATTCTAGGCCGGGAAGAGTCTCCTAACCCTCTATAGCTCCCAAAAGCTCGTTCCAAGCTTCAAAAACCGACTTTCCTTCACACGATCCAAGCTCAAACAATGACCACTCCTCCCTAGGAATCACTTCCACTTCACACCTATCACAATAAACTCAAATAACACATCAAATTCCCTCCCTCACATCGCTCATCAATCAATCCAAGTAATCAAGAAGTTCACAAAACAAAACAAACTACAAGGGAAAGAGATATATACAAAGAGACGGTTCTCGTGGAACTCTGTCAAACCAAGGTGGTGCATTCTTCATTCTTTTTCAACAACAACAATGAATAGTTCCATCTCCATCAAGGGCACGAAGAAATAAGTCGAAGGCCCTAGCAAAGTCTTCAATCAAGCTCGAGATATAACCGACCACATACCAAGGCTCTTCATGGCCTTGCCTTGACGTTCCCGGGGCGTCCCGATCTTGTAAGTTCAAAGGCTTGAACTTATACTTTTGGTCCTTCGGGATGTACCCAAACGTCCACCGATCCTCATGTGGCCCGAAGGGAGGCTCATCTTTCTCCTTGCTTTTCCACTTGTCATCAAGCCCATGAAATGGGCACTCATCCTCTCCACTCTCGGAGTCATCATCCTCAAGTTCACAAGAGTTCTTGTTCAAGCTTTGTCCCGACTCAACCCCTAGATCAATGTCCTTCGTGGCTTGGATCATATTGTAAGACTCATCATTAGTAGGCGAAGTGTTACCTTGAAGGTCAAACACTAGCTTCTCTTCGCCTAGCTCGAAGGTGATCCTACCATTCTTCACATCGATCATAGCACCGGCGGTGTGTAGAAATGGGCGCCCAAGAATAATGGGAGTGATAGCATCTTCCCGCATATCTAGCACGATGAAGTCAACCGGAATGAAGAACTTACCGATTCTCACCGGCACATCCTCTAGCATTCCCAATGGTCGGTTGAATGAACTATCGGCCATTTGGAGTGTGATAGAAGTACTTTTAAGCTCCTTCATCCCAAGTCGGCAACAAATAGAATAAGGGATGATGCTCACACTCGCACCCAAATCACATAATGCTCTTTCGATCTTGTAGTGGCCTATGGTGCAAGGGATCGAAAATCTACCCGGATCCTTCAACTTTGGAAGCGTAGAGCCTTGAATGAGCTCGCTCACCACCCTTGTGAACGCAATGGTCTCTTCCTTGTCGATGGATCTCTTCCTAGCCAAGATTTCTTTCATAAATTTTCCATATGCCGGGGTTTGGGTAAGTAGTTCGGTGAATGGGACAACAACATCCAATTTCTTCACAATGTTAAGGAACTTTTCATATTGAGAATCTACCTTGGTCTTCATTTGCCTTGTTGGGAAAGGCAACTTGATATGGCACTTATTTGGCTCAATCGGGATAGACTCCTCAAATGACACTTTCCTTTTTCCCTTGTCTTTTTCTTGAAGTGGGGGAAGCTTGTCTTCTTGGGGTCTCTCGATCTCCCATAAGACTTGCTCCTCCATTGGACTTCCCAAGCTTTGGTCTTCTTGAATTGGAGACATAGCTTATCTTGTTGGCTCTTGCTCATTTCGGGGTGGGGGAGGGTTATAAGATGTACCTCTCCTAGTGGTAATAGCATTTACATGCTCAAGTTTCGATGTTTCACCTTGAGGAGGTAATTGCCCCTTTTGCCTTGAAGAGCTACCCGAAGCAAGTTGAGCTATTTGGGTCTCAAGCATCTTCATATGAGCATCTCTCGCCATGTTGTCCCTTTGAATAAAAGCATAGAACTCTTGTTGGTTTTTCGACATCTCCATTTGACCCATTTGCATCTCCAACATAGATTTTTGAACGTTGAAATCACGAGTTGGAGATTGTGGATTGTGCGGAGTATCGGTGAGGGCTAATGGAGCACCGTAATCATGAATAGGAGACCGGCTCCTAGGCTTGCTTTGTTGTTGTTGACTTTGGGTTGCTTGTTGTTGACGGTTCCCTTGGAACCCATGAGAATTGCCTTGATTATGGCCTTGATTGTTGCCATGGTTGTGGTTTTGATACCCCTGGTTGAAGTTCCCTTGTTGGAACCCTTGATTGTTGTTATGGAAGGTGTCTTGGTTATTTTGCTTGAAGTTGTTAAAGGGCTTTGAGTTGCCTTGATAACCTTGGTTGTTGTCCCTTAAGGGAGGTGGAACATAGGGACGAGGTTGCATAGATTGTTGTTGAGGGACTTGATTGGAAGCTTGGTATTGATTGGAATAGGAGGCACTTTGCTTGAACGCTTGAAAGGCGTTCACTTGCTCAATACTCCCTTGACAATGCATAGGATCATGACCAACGATTCCATAAGTGTCACACATCCCATAATAAGGCAAATGAGGTGCAAATCCCAAAGCATTCACTTCTTGAATTGAATGTTGATTGGAGGAACCAATGCTTTGAACTTGAGTGAGGTGGCCTTGGAGCTTCTTGTCAATGGTCTCCATGTGTGTTTTCAATTGAGCTCCAAGGTCAATGCTTAATTGAGTAATAGCATCACCCTCGTGCCTACCTTCCCGATTTGCCTTCCTAGGCCTTGAGTATTGAGAATTATGGACCGCCATCTCCTCGATTCTTGCCCATGTTTGGTCATCCTCGACCTCGGTGAACCTACCATTGGAGCCCATGTTGAGTATAGTTCTTGAGTCCTCATAAAGACCGTTCCAAAATTGTTGGACTAAGAACCATTGCGAAAGTCCATGGTGGGGGCACGATCTAACCAAAGATTTAAACCTCTCCCAAGCCTCATAAAGGCTCTCTTCATCCCGTTGTTGGAAACCGATGATGGAGGCCCTAAGCAAATTAGTCTTCTTCGGAGGGTAGAATGTTTGGTAGAACGCCAATGCAAGCTTTTTCCAAGTGTCGATGCCCATGGTTGCCCTATCGAGACTCTTGATCCATTGCTTCGCTTTTCCAATTAATGAGAATGGAAATAATACCCATCGGATTTGATCTTGTGTAACCCCGGGTTGAGAGATAGCGTCGCAATAATCGGAGAAAGTCTCCATGTGTTGGTGCGGGTCTTCGGTGGGCAAACCACTAAATTGATTCCTTTCCACAAGTTGGATGAAGTGAGTCTTGGCCGTAAAATTTTCGGCATAAGCGGCCGGTAGAGCATTGGGTCCCGGCAAGACGTCTTCCGTAAATGTAGAGTGGGATGAAAACTTCGGCATTATTGGATGTAAAGGAGATGGTGGTGAAGACGGAGTTGAAGTAGATGTAGAGGGGGAACTAGGACTAGAATATCCAAAGGGATTGGTGAAATTCCCTTCGGCCGTCTCTCGAGATGCTTCCTCAAAATCGTTTCCTTGAGCTTGCTCTTGATGAGTATTGCTTGCACTTGGTTGAGAGATTCTAACCCGGTCAATCGTCCGTTGGCGAAAGGCTCGAAAAAGTCTTTCCGGCTCTGGATTAAAGAGAAAGAAATCGCCTCCCCGCCTAGGCATACACTACACACTAGAACAAACGTGAGAACACCTAGTGTTTTATGGGCACTAGGTAACGACAATAAACAAGCACAATCGAGAGACAAGGAGAAAAGAAGGAAATAAAACTAAGGAAACAAGAAAAATCTAGAGAATATGCACAAGAGAAGATAGAAGAGCACAAAGAAGGGTAACTAAGTCTAGCTATAAGCAATCTAAGTCTAAACAATGCACCGTCCCCGGCAACAGCGCCAAATTGATGGTGGGATTTGCCGTGGATCCCCCCGCCAAATAAATAACCGGCTAAGACCTAACGGTAGTTAGGGTAAGTCGGGTCGTGTCCACGGAGACGGTTTGGTAAAGTTTAGACTAATTCCACTCACAAACAAGACTAGGTCACACAAACAAACACAAAGAAGCGATAAATGGGAAACTATGATGGAGGAGAGGTAAGAACTAGACTAGTGATGAACTAGGCTAAAACAATGCTAAACAATGCTAATGATCGAAATAACAAGTAAACTAGAGTAAACGATGACTAAACAAGAAGTTGAAATCAAATATGGAAGGAAGTGGATTAGGTCGGGTTCATAAGAATAGTAGGGTAATCGGGTTGATCATGGGTATGAGTGCCTCCTAGTGCTAGAATCGGTCCGGGCTCTCGCTACTTAGACCGATGTCGAGGTGAGTCCGGGCTCTCGCTACTTAGACTCTAGTCGAGGTAGGTCCGGGCTCTCACTACTTAGACTATCCTCAACACTATCCTCAACATGACCACATACAAGACAAACAATGAGTAGAGGAAGACTAGTATGAGGAGCATGGCCACTACAACTCAAACAAGCATTTCAACAAACACATAGTGTGCCAAGTATGTGACTAACAACAAAGATTCACCCTTTACCCCTAATCAAGCCCTAATCACCCATATTCTACCCTTAATCCCCCTACTAAACCACAAGGAGACTACTCACACATATTCAAACTAACTACAACAATGAAAAGAGAAAACAACATCATAAACATCAAAACATTCATGGTGAACAATCAAGAACAACAAACAATAATCAATGATTAAAACTAGATGATAAAACAAAGATTAAGAGAAGAGAAATTATACCCACTACAATAGGATGAAAAAGATGAGGACTTGAATTAATAAGAAACCCAAATAAAACCCCAAGGTTGTCAATCTTGGATGAGTCTTCAAGAATCTTCTTAATTACAAGACTAATTAACTAAGATTAACTAAAGATTAAAGGAAGATTAAAACTAATGAAAGGAGAACTAAATCTAGGGTTTATATCTTGTAGAGAGGCTTAAGAGAGTCTAGGTTAAGGTAAGATCCATAAACAATACAAGAGGGAAGTATTTATAGGGGTACAAGAATGAAGGAGAAAGAACAAATGATGCGCGGCTACAGCATGTTGGTCCCGACCGGGACGGGATCATCCCGACCGGGATGGCCTGTCATCCCGACCGGGATGGGTGGGTCCCGACCGAGACGGCCTGTCAGTGGCCCCTTCAAAAGTGCACTTCATCGCGGACGGGATGAGGTGCATACCCATCGGGGATGAGTCTTGTAGGCCTCCAATATGATCCTTTTGGTTCCTCCTTGCTTCACATGAACTTCTCATCGATTCTCGGGACTCGGGATCAGGTCTCGGAGGCTCGGGATTGAGTCCCAAGGTTTCGGGGTCGAATCCAAGGCATCGAGTGATCGTTCCTCCGCTTCGTTGGCTCCGAAAAGTGTATGTATTGAGTCGGAATCACTCCAACTCTTCACGAATGGTCTCGGGAACCTGAAACGAGCTAGAGGAAGCATAAGTAGCCCATGAACCGCTCCCAAGGAGCGATTCCGCAAGGAAAATGGGACCAAAACACTACGAAATAGGCACTACAAACTACACTTATCAGCAAGACAGCACATAGGAAATGCAGCTAGCATCTATAGACTGACTTGCGGAGGGGAAAATGGTTTTTGCTTCATTTTAAAATCGAAGTCCTGAAAGCAACTCACGTGCTAGGAGATAGGTTTTCAAAATTGAAAGGGGTAGAAAAGAAATTTGCAGTTTAAATAGACTGAAATTTGACCTTGTCGAAAAGGATTTTATCAAATGGCTAAGTTTTGCAAACTTTGAAGTGAAAATTTGAGGAGGGAGGTACCGACAGACTCGACTCTGGACGTGACAGGAGGAAGAGTTGACAGACACGACTTGGACTCTCGAGGGGTTGGACTGTGACTGGGTAGGGGGGTGGGCCACCTAAGATGACAAGACTCTTAAGTTGCGCTATTCCGTAGCCTAGGCGAGTGGCAACACGGTCGAACATACATCGAAATGGGAAGGATGTGTCATAGTCTGTAATGAGACTACTTCTACAGGACTCAGCAGTGGAATTGTTGTAGTCTAGTGTTCTTTGAATGTTTGGTTTTGGGGTACATTCCAAAAGTGGGTGTCGCTTCGAGTCCCTGACGGATTCTCGTCTTCGACTGAGCCGAGTACTAGGACAGTCTATAGAAAGGAGGCTAGATTTTGAAAGTTTTTGGATTTTGTGAGTGGATGGAGATCTTCTGTCTAAGAGAAGCCTCCTGGACGACAAAGCTAACGGTTGAGAACAAGACAGTGTCGTGACCGGAATGATGGTGCTTTTTGAACGTGTGTCAACGTGGGTGGTTGTCCCCTTGTTGAAAGGTTGCCTACGTATTCACGTGTAGTGAAATCAAACCAAGCCGTAGTTCAGTGGATTGGAAGATATATTATGGTGCCTAGTTTATTAGGACTTTGTGTGTAACTAGCCGTAACGATGGTGTAAGCTAGGTGCATTCCCAATGATGTCTTGATCACAGGGCTAGAACAGTTAGGATGTTGATCCTGTGACTGTGAGCGTTCTCCAGGGTAGCCCCTAGAGGTGGTTTGAACTATTTGGGCATGTTCAATGCCGACCGCAGGTTGAATTCCCGTGTTTGGGGCTGGTACTGGTTTGGATGTTTTTGGAAATGTGGAGCTAGGTCGTAAGTGGCTTTTGATGATTCGAAATCTGGAGCTCAATTTTGTGGAGCTAAGGCTTCGAGGGTAAGGTATTGCAATGTGGTAGGAAAGGGGGAAGTCGAGTAAAAATGACTCGGACTTCGATTGGGTAGGTTTGATAATGCAGGATCTGATTTCCATGTCTGGCCCTAATGGTTAGGGTGTATCCTATGGAGCTTGAATCCTCAAAATTCTGGGCTGTCTTTTAGCCTAGGTCTCGAGAAGGTCTTGAGGGTTGTAATGTGGGAAGGCTAAATATGGTGTTAGCTGACCAGCTCGATTGTCTCTCCCCTTTTTGACGGTATAGGTATCGATAATTTTTGAATTGACTGTACCCCGGTCAAGGAGCTTTCACTTGAGTGGACCGTTAAACATGGTCATGGGTTTTTGATTTTTTTTTTTGGTTGACCTCTTAGCCCCGGTCGTGGGATTCTTTATTTGAGTTGACCGTGCCCCGGTCAAGGGTGCCTCTTTTTGATGATGGCCTACTTTTTTTTTTTAGCCTTTTGCTTTTTCCTTGGACTTTTAATTTTTTTTGTGCAGTTTTTTTTTTAGCTATCCTCCCCTATGGTGTTGTGGGTGGATATGGGGGTGGGCCCATCGGTTGAATTAGGCTTGTGGAGCTAAACCTTTGTAAGGTGTAAGCCTAGTTGGTGTTTGTGTGAGTGCAACTCGCGATGGAGTACTCTACGGTAAGCATGGTGATTTGGATCTTGGTATTGTCATCATAATTCTGAGCAAGCTTGGTAGGAGTTTCATCCCGAGCTGGGCATAGAGTCACGATGCTTCTTTTTTTTTGCTTTTGGTCAGACTAACGCCTAAGGTAGGGATTGGTCAGTTTTATTGGAGGTGTGTTTATTGTGGGGAGATGGGCTTGCCTCCCGTCTTGAACCCAAATTAGGAGACTACCTAGATTTGTCATAGGATTCGAGACCGCTCCTGCTAAGGGTGATTTTGTGGCTTTTTATACCAGACATGGAAAAGGTAAAGGAAAACACGAGCCTCGGTTCCTGCAGTCATTATAGATGTGCCTATAATAGTCACGTGCATGTGCTCACAGTGTATGATGGTGTTCATCATGTTCTCGGAAACACATAAGGAAAGCATATATGAGAAATAGAAAAGCTGATTTTATTGAATTTTGAAAAGAGGATAGAATACAGTTGACTCTGACTCTGACTTTGAAATGAGTATGTAGGATATCCTAGACTCGGACTTAGACTTAGACACGAATTGAATCCGGACTTTCGGATACTTGGTTGGTCGTTTCTTTTTGGTAAGGTCCTTGATTGGAGGAAACGACTGGTGCCACGACTCGCCTAAACTCGACTTTGCGCGAATGCAAGAGAGGGAGTCAAACTAGACATGGCCCGGGGTGACGGGTCGACAAAGACTCTTGGACCGTGATACTCGAACGTTGACCTAGACGAGGTAACAACCCTGGCTTGGACTCGACGATGAGACTCAAGCTGCACGAGGGTAAATCCGAAAATGGGGCGACCGTGTTTGACCGCGTCACGTGTTTGGACCAACCGTAGCGACCTAAACCTTTAGGACACTCGGGTGTTCGTAGCATAGGTACGACTCGAAGAAGACATCATAAGGACGCCGATGTATGATGAACGTAAGGTACCCCTTAAGGTGACTGTGGTCGAATGCTCGGGTGGAGGACAACCCTTAAGTGAGATTGAAGACTCTGATAGGACTCAGATGGTGTGGCATCTGAATGACTCGAAAGTGACACACGGGAGACACCACGTGTAGGACATGACCCTTAGAGCAACCGTGATTGATCGCTCTGCTGAAGGGTAGCCCCCGAGTGAGATTGTAGGTTTTGCTAAGACTCGAGTGTCGGGCGAGTGACCCTTAGATGTAAGGACCACAAACCTTTTGTTATAGGGTTATGCCTTGTAAAAGGTTGACTCGGCCTCGAGGAAAGGCTGACGGGGTAAGGGAAGAAACTCGCGATGTAAGATCGGCAGAGTTTCGACGCTAGAGACCCTTCACTTGACTTAAATAAGGATAGGCCATGTGATTAGGGTAGACCCTTAAGTTAAAGGACTTGAATTGGGATGACTCGACTAACGGATTGAAAGACGGGCAAAATTCCCCTAGGAAAGGTCGTGCGGACCGTCCTGTCGGAGGGAAAGATCGCGTGTGACTTTCTAGTTAGGACTCGAGTGTTCAGACGAACCTTCCATTTACGAGTGTATGACTCGTTTTGGGCGGTTATGCCTTTAGGAAAAGGCGGACTAGGATGGGGAAGAAACCCGTGATGTAGGATCGACGGAGTTTCGACGCTAAAGACCTTCGACGTATTAAGAAAAGACCCGACACACGAATTACGGTAGGTCCTATAATAAGGAAGGTTTTTGAAAAATGATTGAATTTTGAAAATTGAGAGGACAGTCCTGAAATTGGCAGTGGGCCAATAGGACCGAGCATTTTGAAATATTAGAATGGTTGCGAGTAATTTCACGTTTTGAAAATTGAGGCGATCCCGTCTTTTGAAATTGGCAGCATGCCGACTGGGCCGAATTTTTTTTTTGATAAGTTGAATATTTGGAATTTTGAAAATTTGAATATCGAAAATAAATTTCCGAAAATTTGAAAATCGAAAATAAGATCCCGATGTTTTGAAAATCGCAAATAAGATCCCGAAGATTTGAAACTCGAAAATGGCATCTCGGAGATTTGAAAATCGAGAATCGCATCTCGAGGATTTGAAAAAAAATCGAAATTTGAAAAAAAATCAAAATGAAATTTTGAAATTTGAAAATCGAAATGGAATTTGAAAATTCGAAAATCGAGTGGTGGATCGGAAATTCGAATTTTGAAATGGACAGCATGCCGGCTAGAAAATAGGCTATTTTGAGTCAAATCGTAAGTCTAAAATTGGGCAGCATTCCGAGTTTTTGAAATTGGATATTTTTGAAATGTGCATTTTTGAAATGACGGTTTTTGAAAAAAAAAAATTGACACGGAAACCAAGTAGCACATAGTCACATAAGCATTATGACGACAGCATGTATGCTTTAAACTAAGTCTCGGTCGGTCAAAATCGGGTCTATACCAACAACGATGGCTTTCTCGTAAATCAGGGCGGACTCCCTAAGCCGAATTGGTCTTAGGACATGCCGCGAAACCCATACGAGTTCGGCCATAGAAGTTTTTAGCGAACCCATTTAGCAATGCACCGCGGTATAGTGGGACATCGGTCACAAGTAATCGGCTTAGGTAAAAATGGGTTATGCATGAACCATTAAACTAATGCGCGTACATTAATATTCGAACGATTTCTTTTCGAGTCTCACCCTAGGAACCCCGATGACTAGTGGTACATCAGGTATCCCCAGCGGAGTCGCCAAATTGTGGACATGACGTAGGTCCACCTCGACGCGGCCACGCGCGGGTTTGGGTAGGCGAATGAATCTCGTGGTGAGATTGATCTCGGGTTGAAATTTAAGTCAAAGTTTGAGTCACCACCGAATTTTGTGGGAATTCAGACCCGTTCGAACCCACTCTATGTCGTTGTGGACCGTACACATAGTACGGCGCATTTCGATTTCAGAGTTTATGGAACACGTCCCTTTGCATTGCGATACCGATACCGTCACTACCGGTTATCGTGTATTGAATGACTCTCGTGCGCCAACGGTTTCGGACATCCGGAAATCGAGGTTCTGAGTAAGGGGTGAGGGTAAGTGTTGGGAAGCCCACTAAGGACACCCAACCCCACCCGCACTTAGCGGCCTCTACTAAGACATCGTTCGTGTTCGTGTACGCGCGCTAGTAAAATGACTAAATGATATGCAAACAGCGTTTTTGGCTAAGCATGCGAGTTATATGTGAACTACGTCATTTTAATGCATCTTGATTCACGTCAAAGTGATTTAGCATGCGATGTTCATTTAAGGCAATAAATGGCAAACATCGAAAAAAGAAAACTCGTAAATAAATTAAAAATTACACGGGCGGAATACAACCCAGAATTCACAATACAACGAGCTATAAAATAAAATAATCGAATTAGACAACGGTAGACATTAACTATAAACAGACCCGTAAATAGAAAATGTGAACTAGACCGTAAGTTAAATAAATGGACGAACTCCGATTAAATATACATTATGTTGTATATTAAACGAAGGACGAAGATATGGGACCTAGACGTGGTGCTAGCCCGATTCCGAATCTCGATGCCTTGTCCCGACTTATCACATCGAAAAATAGGCGTCTAAATTAGTCATGTATCGGATACGACTAAAGAGTCGTCGACACAAAACTAGTTGTGAAAGACATCGATCAAAGTCGTAGAAGTGAATTAAAATGGATGAATTTCGGAAAATAGGATCACGTGAATGTCCTTGCACGTGACGACTAAGTCGTAAAAAAGACGAGGCTCGGATGATGCTTGAAGCTCTCGGTTTATTTTGAACAAAGGGACCCACTCGATCGAGTCATGGCAAGGACTCGATCGAGTGAACCCTTAGAGGAGCTACTGCCCGATTTTTGTAGTGCTACTCGAACGAGTAGCCTATGGCACTCGATCGAGTGCCCTTGTATGAGCTGCCGCTCACTTCGAAACGTGATGGTTACTTTTTTTATTTATTTAAAATCGATGGTTGACCGAGTTAAATGAAAATATTGCATGATTTAGATTTAACTCGGCTTCCGATGCAATAATCGCGTATTATACGATTATAATACCGTTATCGGAATTTTATAGAAAATGTTGTTATTGGATCGAAACTTTGATTAGTGACGAAATTGTCTCCCTCCGCGTCACGACATCGATACTAATCCTTACGGATTATGTGATGTCGGTTTTCGCGTCAATGGGTTCCGTACTAATCTCGGAAATGGCATCGAACACGTTCAACTATGAACGACCACGAACACGTTACGCTCCTCGGAACGGTGCCACCTCCGTCGTGACTCGTAAAGGGATTAAACGGACTTGGAGCGGTGTTCATAGTCAAACGTGTTCGATCCGAAGATTTATTGTATACATATATACATACACGGTATTTAAATGTTAAATGTTAGAAAGCGAAAGAATAAAAAGTTAGTAACAAAGAATTAAAATGTTAGTAAACGATAAAATTAAATGTTAGTGTTAGTGATTAATAATAATAATAATAATAATAATAATAATAATAATAGTAATACATATATATATATAATCGAAAAGAAAAGAGTAAGGAGAAAGAGATGATGGGATTTAATGACACCCTCAACCTACATGCTTAAACGATCTCGGAAACGGACTCGTAATGGCGGCGTGAGCGCGGGAGTGTCGAGATATGTAAGTAGAGTTATGGTGTATGTCTTTGAAGAGTTTTGATCTCGGAAATTTGAATGTATGTGTGTGTATGTGTATGAGTGCCTAGGACTCAAGGGTGATGAAGGTTGTGTAAGTATTGTGTAATGTTGCAAATGGAATGATTAGGGTTGAATGGGTGAAAAAAAAGATGTGAAATGAATTGATGTGATGGCGTATGAATCGACTATTTCACCAAATGGGTCGAAGCTGAATCATATCGCATCCTCAATGCCAAGCATGTCGCCAAATTTATCCAAAACAAGATAATATGTCGGTATGGAATCCCACATGAATTTATCAGTGATCACGGGACTCATTTTCAAGCAGAGACCGCAGCCTTGCTGACTAAATACAAAATTCAAAGGCACACGTCCTCGCCCTACCGTCCCCAAACGAACGGAGCAGTAGAGGCGGCTAATAAAACGATTGTCACCATACTCAAAAAGATGGCTGATAATTATTGGGACTGGCCCGACAAAATACCTTTCGCCCTATGGGGGTACCGGACATCAATTCGCACCGCAACCGGGGCGACACCATATTACCTAACCTATGGGATGGAGGCAGTCCAACCAGTTGAGCTAGAGGTACCGTCCCTCAGAATTCTGCTAGAAAGCCAAGTACCCGAAGCTGACTGGGTTCGAGCACGGTACGATTCGTTGGTTCTACTAGACGAACGACGGTCCCGCGCTCTCAACAACATCCAAATCTACCAGAAACGGATCCAACGGGCTTTCAACAAGCGGGTAAAGCCCAGAAACATTAAAGAAGGGGATCTAGTCCTTAAGTCTGTTCGAGCTTTACTACCAGTTGACCCAAGGGGAAAATTCAAACCCAACTGGGCTGGGCCATACCTGGTGAATAAGATCCTATCAGGGGGAGCAGTAATGCTGACGGACCTGGACGGGAATGAGTTCGTCAACCCAACCAACCTGGACCAGCTGAAGCGTTACTACCCTTAGCCATTTTTCAATGTCATTAGCAATTTTTATCAAAATCGTTTATTTTACAAAAAGCAAGTCAATGAGCTAGAATTATTTATTCTACTGTCACGAAACATCTTGAACCATTAGTCTTGGTGTAATTCGAGATTGCAAATTTCCTAAGCCTGAACTACGTCTGGTTTGATTCTGCTAATCGCGGATACGTAGGCAGCCCCTCAAAAGGGCACAACCAATTCAATCGGGAAAAGACAGGAACGGTTTAAATAATAAACTTTCTTTTATTAATTATCACAAAAAGAGCCCCAATAAACTTGGGAAAATTACAAAGTGCAGGAATTTAAAAAAATTATTACCAAAAAAAACACACGACAAAAATAGTAATAATATTTAAATAATAAAAACTAAGGACTCGGTATCTAGGGCATCTTGCCCTTCCCCTTGTCCTTGGCCTCCTTAACCGTCCACTGACGGCGACGCGGAGGAGAGCGTTCCCGAATCACCACAGGAACCTCTTTAGCTCGGACTCGTTTCTTGGAACTCGAGTCCTCATCCACCTCGATAGGCCCGAGTCGGGCCCTCACGGGCTCAGGGAGCCGGTCACGCGGACCTAGTCGGTCCCGGGCCGCCAGCCTTGGCCCAAGTCGCCGTTCTAAATCAGTCTGGGGGCTTAGCCGCCCCCGTGTGCCACTAGCGCCGGCATCTTTAGCTCGAGTCTTAGTATGTGACTTAAGACCCGATTCTAATCGGACTAAGGTAGCAGGGGTCTCTCCCTCATCAAAGAATCCCCTATTGTCCTTTGCCGTCTCCCGACGGACCAGTTCGAAGGCCTCATCGACCTTCAGAGCTTTACGGGCTTCCTTAGACTCCTCGGAGGTCCATTTCTCGTAAGCCCGAGAAACCCAAGCGGATTGGCAAGGATTGGGAATAGTCCATGTAGGACGAGTGAACCATCTCTGCAACCAGGTGTCGCACATAGCGTCTGTCAATTGGAGTGAGACGCTAATAATGGCATCAGTCTCAGGAATGCGCTTAGACGAACCGAACTGCCTCAGGATGCGGTCCGGGTAAATATGAACTGTCCAGTCAAGGGAAAGGATCACCAGGTAGCGGGCTTGATCCCTCTTGGCCAGCCCTGTCAGTTTGGAAAGGAACCACCAAGCGACCGTCCACCTGATTAAAGGGCCACCATGGAACACCAACTCCTCATCCCAGTAAGCTCGATTTATATGGTGACTCGAGCTTATCCGGCGCCCTCTTGAACTGATTTGGCTGCTGCGGTAGTTGGGAGTGCTCGGAGGGGGCTCTATGATTGATAGGCGTTCCGACAACCAAACCTGCAAAAAGTATATACAAAAGTCATAAGCAACAGAGTGGTCCGCTATAATCCACTCGATCGAGTACACCGTATGACTCGATCGAGTAAGGCTCCCTAAAAAGCAATCAGAATCTCGTTAAGTGTGCCACTCGATCGAGTAAAGCATCTCACTCCATCGAGCAAGCCCTCCACAGATGAAGCACTTTGCAGACATCACTCGATCGAGTGACAGGTTCACTCGATCGAGTGACTTACGGACCTCAACAAATCGCGCGAAACAAAAAATTGAAAATCGCAAGACATATACCTGCAGAATAAGGGTGCTCCCCGTCAATTGTCGGGTCGGGTCAAGTCGCCTAGCATCCAGACCCATGATGATTTCTCCAGTGGCTAGCCCAGCAGGGCTATGACCAGTCTCCATCTGGTCAACCACTCCAATCAGCCTAATTTGACCCACGCATGAGTCAGCATCCATCATCCCCTCGAAAACATAGCGGTGCAGCATGCAGAATGCAAAAGCCCTACGCCTGTGGGAAGGCGTAGCCCTTACATCTTGACTGTTCATGAACTTATCAGCCAAGTCGAAGAGGGAAACAGTATCTCCCCGCACCATTCGATCTGTCTCAGCATGAAACAGACCCAGGAAATCCCTCAGTCTTCTCCTCGGGTCCGGGTAGAACGGAGGGATGGCAGGACGAGCCACAGGGCTCCAACCCCCAATGGCTGCGATCTCCTCGGGAAGAGGGCATATCTCTCCCCGCGGGAACGCAAAGACGTGATGGGTGGTATCCCAAAACGACAAACAGGCGTCCAAAAAGTGTGAATCAGTCACTAGACACCGAAGAGGAAACAGGCTGACAATCCCCATTTGGGTCAGCTGAATTTTGTCCTCGTCCCGAAAGTGCTGGGACCAGGCAAAAAGCATTGAAGTGAGATGCTCGATACCCATGGCAGGAATTTGAATCCTCTTGAGAGACTAAGAGATTTTGAGGAGAAAGAGGAGTTTTTGGTTTGAGATACAGTAAACTGAAGCAGGGAGACCTATATTTATAATAGGAAACCCTAACTGTAAACCTAACTACCCTACCTCCTCAGCAAACTGGGCCCCAGCATGTGCAGGCCTGACTTCAACCCAGAATAGGAATCAAGTTGTCCCAAACTTTCTTAAAAATTTCTAAAAATTCTAAAAAAGAAGAAATCTTTCAAAAAATTTCAACTTTTCAAAATTCAGTACATTTTCCCCAGCACGAGTCGGTGTTTTGCCTATGTGTTACATGCAGTTAGTCATGTATCAGCATACAGGTACACCCCAAGACTTCAGAAGCAAGTCCCCGCGCAACTACTTCACTCCCCAACGTGAGCCAATATTTATCCCAGAATGCTACAGTCAAAGCCATGATGTATCAGCATACGGGTATACCTATACCTTCAAAAGCGAGTTTCACTCCCCACGGAGCTATCATCGGCAGGACAGGTATGACCCTCTGCTTATGGCTGGCGAGCCCTTCACGCTAGTCTACTGGACTATAAACGACCCGACCGGAAGGCTGCCAGGTCGTAATCTGCGATTGGCCTGGTAGCTACTCTGACTTTCGCCTTGTCCAAGCCTCATTCAGAGTGGGGGCTCTGTAGACACCTGCAATTTGCCTGCTAGTGTCTATAGCAGTTCCCGACAAACACCCGATGATGATCGGACGCAAACGTGACTTAGTATACTCGGATTTGGACCCGAAATCAATAATATCTGACATGGACTTTTAGCGGAGTAATAATCTCACAAAACAGACCTCAAATTCAGGCCCAGTGGGTCGTTCCGAGCAAAATAAGACTAATTTGGGCCAAAACCGACACCAAAAATTAATCCCGTCTTTTGGCGACCGGGTCAAAACCCGGTCAAAGACGAACCCGTCACAAAAACTGCCCAAATGCATCTTCTAGAAGCTGGCGCCCAAATCCATTTAAAAAAAGATAACCAAATCAACCAAGTCAACCCTTTCCTAATTTATCTCGGTTCACCTGATCCACTCGATCGAGTGGATTGACCCACTCGGTCGAGTGGAGCGTCAAAAACCGGATCAGGCCCATTTTCTAGGGCACTCGACCGAGTGCACTAGGGCCACTCGATCGAGTGACCCTAGGTCGTGGGGTAAACTCTATAAATACCCCATGACCCTCACTCATTTCACAAGTTTTGACTAATGCAATTTTACCCTCATTCAACCCACATTTCAGCCATACTCTCTACCCTACAACCCTAAGCAAACCCACACCAAAAACCGAGTCCCTTGTCCCTCGAAAAACCGACAATTCATCCACACACACACACACACACACCGTAACTTGCATACATCCTCGATACTCCGACGTCCCGTCATTATTCGCGAGTCCATTTCCGAGGTCCTTACTAAGCATGTATGTTGAGGGTGTCCTAAACCCCATTTCGATCTTTGTTACTTTTATTTACGTTTTTGTATCGTTAATATTATACCTATACTAGTATTGTAATTCTAACATCCTAACACTTTACATTTTCGCATACTAACTTTTTATTCGCGTTACTAACATATTACTATCATACCGCGTATATGTATAAACTAGTAGCAAAATTCGGTTTCGGATGCGTTTTACTATAATTGTCGCCTAAAATCCGTCTAATCCCTTTACGAGCAACGACGGAGGTGGAGCCCTTTCGAGGAGCCCCGCCCCAATGTACTCAAGGGCGTGACGTGATCGCGACTATTCATAGTTGAACGCATTCGACCCCATTTTAATTAGTGCGGAACCCGTTGACACGAAAACCGACATCACATAACCCGAAAGGGTTAGTTTCGATGTCGTGACGTAGAGAGAGGCATTCCGTTGTTAATTCAAATTTTCTAACGTAAATGTTTTCATAAAATCCCGACAACGGTATCATAATCGTACATGTACACGATTATAGTACCGGAGGTCGAGTTAAATTCAAATCATGCGATATTTGCATTTAATTCGACCAACCGTCGATTTTGCACCCAAAAACGAAACGAGTTAACACTCGTACAGGGGCTAATCGACCGAGTGCATAGGCCACTCGATCGAGTAGCGTCCATAAAACTGGGCAGAACCTTTTTTGAGGACGCACTCGACCGAGTCAGACCATGACTCGACCGAGTGGGTCCTGTAACCCAGAAAACCGAGAGCTTAAATGCAACATTTAAGCCTCGTCCTTTTTTACGACTTTTAGTCGACACGTGTAAAGCCAATCACGTGAATCCATTTTCCAAAACTCACGCTCATCACGACACCTTTACGACTTTGATCGATTCTTCGACGTGATAAGTCGGGACAAGGCATCGAGGCATAGGATCGGGCTAGCATCACGCTTAGGCCCTATGTCTCCGTCCTTCTTTGATGTACAACATAATGTGCATTTAAACGGGGTTAGTCCACTTACACATTTCGTGGTCAAGTTTACATACGGGTCCGCTCCTATCTTTTTATTATCTATTGTTCCGTTTATTTTTGTATTGGCCGGGTTATATTTCCGCCCGTGTAATCTGTACGTTATTTATTTTCGAGTTTTATTTATTTACTTGCTTACCACTTTATAAATGAACCTCGCATGCTAAACCACTTCAACCATAATTAAGATGCATTAAATGACGTAGTTCACATACTATTCACATGCTAGCTCGAAAACGCTGTTTGCATATCATTTAATCATTTTACTAGCGCGCGCACACGAACACGAGCGATGTCTTAGTAGAGGCCGCCATGCGCGGGCGGGGTTGGGTGTCCTTAGTGGGCTTCCCAACACGTACCCTCACCCCTTACTCAGAACCTTTAGTTTCCGGATGTCCGAAACCCTTGGCACACGAGAGTCATTCTATATACGAAAGCCGGTTTATACGGTATCGGTATTGCAATGCAAAGGGATGAGCCCAATGAACTCTGAAATCGAAGTGGGCTTACTTTGTGTATAGCCCATAACGACATAGAGTGGACTCGTATGGTTCCGAATAACCACAAAATTCGGTGGCGACTCCATTTTGACTTAAATTTCGAACCCGAGAACAATCTCACCACGAGATTCATTCGCCTACCCAAACCCGCGCGTGGCCGCGTCGGGGTGGACCTACGTCATGTCCACAGTAAGTCGCCGTCATAAGTTGAACTGGGTGACAGGTAATCCCAGGAGGGGTGTGCATTATCTTAATCTAGGGCCACGCATTTATAGTCGCCGCTCTATTATGGTTGAGTAGCCTAGTTAGAGACCGAAGTTTGATTTGTTTGAACTAAGTTCTCGAAGCTAGTTTTTGGTATTCTCCTGGTGAAAGTCTAGACTCTACATTAATCCTATCCATAACGCCATTTTGAATATTTTTATTATTATCGATATAATTTGGTTGCAGGTTGGCAAATGTTTTATGTTTTCTTCGGAAAACTCGTTTTTATTATATTGTTTCGATACGTGAAGTTTTTCACTAAAAGCTTATTTTCATTATAATGTTTTACTGTTTTCATTTTTACTATTTTTCTATAGTAGTAATTACAGTTTTTAAAATCCTGTCATACGGCTGAGATAGCGTTGACGTTGCTCCCCACTGATTGTGGCTGTTATGTTTTAACATGGCAGGTATGCTTGTTTCCGGGTGTGGGCTAGCGGGCATTGTGGATCCTGCTTATTATTATTTTTACAATTTCGTCTTGTGGATTTGTTAAACTCCTTTATGGATTGTTTTAATTTTGGCCATTTTATTTAAGGCCTAATGTTTGACTTTACCATTTAAATTTTATCAAGACATAGTTACAGTGTGTTATAATCCCACTTCTACAGTGTTTCCGCCACTGTATTGCGTTAGAATTTCCAGGGGATTACAGTTGGTATCAGAGCATCACTGCTCCCAACGCTTACACCTGAAATTAAGGAAAATACCAGTAAATTATTCAAACAGTAAATAAAATTATTTTTACAAATGGGTAGAAACAAATAAGGACTTGACTGTTAGGATTATTTGTTCTTGTAACTCAATGACTAGCATTGAATATTTATTTCTTTTATCGAGAAGAAGATGAAAGAACAAGATGCTGATATGCTGCTCCAGATCGGGACAGGTTCTGATATTACCGGTTATAAAAGAACCTATCATTAGGACTCACTTACGTATTTGAAGTCATAGCACTTTTGTGTCACAGGTTCTGATGTTTGTTTCGTTATCGAGAGTGTATTATTGACGTCGATTAGTAATTATTCCGCTCATTGTGATTTTGTTCGTTTTAAAGGTCGCATGTTTTATGTGTATCAAATTCTGAGTTTGTTTGCTTTGTTGTAGCCTGTACCAGGCCAGTTAGGCGCGCACCTGTTTGCGCCCTAGTCTTCAGGCGCCTAGCCCCTAGCGCGCCAGAACTCAGGCGCGTTGTATGGGGCGGTCGGGTTTTTGCGGTCCGGGTCTGTTTAAGTGAACGAAAATGGGGGCGATCGTTTTATTTCACCAAAATCGAACGCGTCGACCCTTTCGCCTCAAGATCGATTGTTCGACTTTGCTCACCAAACTTGTCTCGATTTCCGCTATTTTACGACAATGTCAACTCTGGGTTAGTGTTCTTTACTTCTTTAATGTCGGTTTTGCTTGATTAGATTGATTATGGGTTGATTTGTTGGAAACCTTAGGAAATCGATTTGGGTGGTTTTTATTCACTAATTAAGTTTCGATGTTTGTGCTTGATTTTATCGTCAAATTGGGGTCGATTATAGCTTGTTGAAGCGTTTATGAGCTTGATAAGTATGTTCGAGGTGTGACAATGGCTTGCTATGGGAAATACATTTGGAATGGTAGAGGTAGGGACCGTCTCCCAATTATTCCTGTGATTATTTTACGTACTTTCGTTCGAATAGTGTTTATGAGGGTGTGGGTAACTTTCTTGTTGGTTGTTAGGGCTAGGATGACTTTTAGGACCCTCCGTAAGGTTTTGTGTGTCTTAAGATGGACCAAAAGGTGTCGAAACGATGCCAGATTTTCCCGAAACCACTTCCATTGTGACCGGGAACGAAAATGTGTGCTATCGGCTTTCTTGGAATTTTGATATCCTTATCCGAAATTTTGTCCTTATTTTGACATGTTTAAGCTGATTTAGCCTGACTAGGGTTATGTTTTTCTCCTTTTTTTTGTTTTTGTTTACAGCTAGAGATGACACCGAGCGTCCCGAAGGAACTTCCTCGGTTGGTGCTAGTGCTAGTGTGGAGGTTGTCGGGGCTAGTTCGCAGGCTCCCCGAGAGATTCGCAGGAGACACAGGAGTATTTCGTCCAAGCGTCGCGATCCCGAGACTATTATTGAGGCTGAATTCAATAGAGTGAAGAAGCTTAAGCTTCCGAAGACGGTTGCTAGGAGGGCTCACGTTCTGGTTCCTGTACCGGAGGACAAGGAGACTGTCTATGAGGATCCTGAGTGGGCTCGGGATTGGGATGGTCATCAGCTGATGTTTCACCTTGACCGTCACATTTCTCACCGCGTCGTTCGGGGTCTGGTGAGTGTCCTATTCGTACTTATTAGTTTTTTCTAAGGTTTTACTTTTTGGCTCGGGTTAGGTTAGGTTTGTTATGTTTATCCTTGCATTGTTTTGGTTTGCAGGCCCCAGGTCTGATGAGGACTTTCTCGGGTTTTACTACGTGTCTTGATATCTATTTTCAGAAGTTAACCCCTACGGTAAAGAGGATTATCGAGAGGACTGCTCTAGGTCCTGTAGTTGGGCAGTGGGTTAGATCGGTAGGTTGCAAGACTAAGTGCAACCTTATGGTGATTAGAGCGATCATAGATCGCTTCCACGATACTACTTCGACCTTCCACATGGCTTTTGGGGAGGTCGGGATATCACTAGAGGATTTTGGGATGATTAGCGGTCTGCCCTGGGGCCCGGATAGGATTAGATGGGCCACCGAGGGCCCTAGTCTAGATAGCGATGAGGTGCAGGGCCTTATCGGGGATTGTTTACCGCGTGAGGCATATAGTGCGCCTCATGCTATAGTGAGTTCTTATATCACCGACCACTTTGAGCGAGTGGCGGTGTTGGAGGGTTTGGAACCCAACACGCCGGAGCAGGATGCCCGGTTGTGACTGTTGTATTTCCTAGGGTCGACCCATTTCTCGGACAAGGGTGAGAGGTTTAGCACCAGGATCCCGCCTTTTCTGGCTGAGCTGACTCAGCTAGGGCGCTATGACTTGGTGACCGCGGCTTTTGCGGAGATGACTCGCTGCCTGCAAGTCATGGTGAGGCCGCTGATGATAGAGTTAGCCTCGGTTGTGCCCATTGTGGGTCCGGGCCTTATACTGGAGGTTAGTTGTCGTTCTCACTCTTTTGTTTGAAGTTCTTCTTAGTTTCGTCTTGGTTTTGCAAAGGTTATTTTGGGATTTCTCAGGCTTGAATCTACTCCTACTTCCCGTGTTTGGCACCTAAGACGGTGCGGGTGCACCCAAAGAGATTTCCGGTGGGGATCGAGTGGAGGCTTGCTCAGCCTAAGAGCACAATCAGCCATCAACCATCGGAGAATGTGTTAGTTAACAAGCTACGCGTTGAAGATGTAAGTTTCCTTCTTTTCTTTTTATGGCTTATTTTGCTCAATAGCCCCCAAGGTTCGGGATTTACAAGGATGTTGGTTTTGTTTGTGTAGTTTGTGGCCCGCCCTTGGGCTGATTACGAGGGCGTGTCGGAGTATGTGGCTACGGAGCTGAGGCCTAGAAGTTGTAGGAGGATCCTCCTTCCTTCGTTATTTCGCCCGCTTTGGTATATGGGCGAGCGGCTGGTACGTCAGTGTCTGTATGACGATTTCAGGGTACCGGTTGATCCTCTCCGGACCATGTTCAGACCACCGACTGCCGCAGAGGTCCTCGAGGATAGGGACGGAGAGGAAGGCGATACACTCTTGGTGCCTGGTGCCTCCTATCTATCTCACGTCACCCGGCGGTTAGCTTGGTATCGCCTTGTGGTAATGTCCTAATTCTCGGTTCTAAGGTTTGCTTTGCGGTTTAGTTTTTCTTTGCTTCCTGACCGGTCAGTCTGTTGTCTTCTCAGTTGGCCCACCCGGCTGATGAAATTCAGCCCTCAGATTTTCCCCTGACGTTGCTTAGGGTGGATACGGCTGGGATACCCTTTACTGAACCCCTCCCCCCGTGTTCTGCTAAGAAGATGGATGCCGGGATAGAGTGGCGCGACCTGGTGTACCGAGTGAGTTTTGGTTTTCGTTCTTCGCTTGGGTTCTAAGAATTAGGGTCGGTTTGTCTAACTTCTATGGTTGCATTTCCCACGTTTCCTCGGCTTGCCATCAGCGGTTGTGGCAGGCCGCCAACTGCTTCCGGGCCTATGCCTCGAGAGTTTCCCATGACGCTTCGGGGCCTCGATCGGTGAGTTTGCATGACTATGGTAGTTCTCTAGGCTGCTGGTGTATTTTCCTAATGTTTAAATGTATTTGTAGGATGTTCCGGATATGGTGGGGCAGCTAGAGACTCGGGTGACCGAGCTCGAGGCAAAAGAGGTTGAGGCACAACGCTCCTGCAATCTCGGGCTGACGAGATCGCATTCCTAAAGGAGCAGCTGGCTCGGTCTCGGGGCGAGACCTCAGCACAGGGTGAGGCTAGGCATCGGATCGAAAGGGAGGATGAGGCTGAGGCTGAGGCTACGGAGGAGGTTGGAGGGATTCCCGAGACAGCTACCCTAGACATGTTGTCGGGGATGGACAGTAGTGAGTCTCCTCTTATAGACTTGGAGGATCTAGGTTTAGATGACAACCTTTGCGAGGTTGTGCTAGCGGTTGGTGCGGCTTCTAGGGGCCCTTCCTAATCTCGATTTGCGTGTGGATTTGTATATGTTGTATATTTGTTTTTAACATTTTAGTACTTGAATTAGCTGGATTAGCCTTGTGTTTTTGTTTGGCAAATTGTTTACCTAGATTGACAAGTAATCACTTTAAGTTTGGTTTGTTTGCGACTTCGTTGAAGTTCAAGACGTTTTAGAATGCGTTGATATTGCATGAGAGTACGAAAATGCTTTTTCGGATTTTTTGAAATGCATTAGTTTAAGCCGGGAATCGGATCAGATAGTACGTCGATTAAAATATTTTGACTCGAGACAGACGAGATGTAAAATGCTAACGTAAACATTGGTGTGTTTTGACCGAGTATAACGAGTTTAGTGCGAAGTCGGAATTTAAGTCCAGGCAATTTTTGAAAAAGTTAGACCACTTTTTGCATACTACTTTTTTGCATACTCTTAATATTACCTTGTTAGGCTACTGACGCGACCTGACGATAACCGTTAAAAGGCTACAACACGCCTAGGTGGCGTAGCTTATCCCCCTAAAAATAAAAAAATAAACGTCTAAGTCTTGTTCGTCCGACGGGTAGATCTACGTTCTCGCAGCTCTTGCGTGGGTATTTCGGTTTTTGGAAAGGGGTTTCGCGACTTCAGGAGGCCGTTCTTGACGTTCGGGGTTGTCAGATGTGAGGGAAAAGTTAAAGATTGTGGAGATGTTTGTACTACAGAATAAGGAAGCTATGTGGGCTAATGTTGCTATGTGCCCGACCCAAGACAGTGTTACCAATCCTGGTATTCGTCAGTTCATCTAAATGGGCCGAGACCGACAAGACTCATATTGAAAATGTGAGTGAGAAGGGGAAGTGGGATTGACTGGGCTCGCATTTAGCTGGGGCAGTGGAAGCTTGTGTTCGGAGGGGCCGATGGTGAGAGACCCGAACAAGCATACCTGAATGGCGAGAAAAGGGGAGAGTCGGACCGGTAGAGCCCCAACCGTTTAGTATTATGTTCTATTAATTGATATTATGTGGCGTATTAGTACTAGTTTTTTGTAGGGTTCTGCTTGACGCGTTGTCATTTTCCGGGGTGGCCGGATTTTGGGTGTTCGATGTAAAGGGCCTCGACAAAGGTTGATTTAATTGATTTTCCATTAATGAGAAGCACATTTATTTATTTATTTATTTTATTTCTTTTCGTGGTGGCTCGCAACTCGATTCTTCATTTTGCCCGGAGTGCCCTTCCGGGTTTTCACCCCGTCCTCGGCTCACCTTTGTTTTGTCTTTTTTTGTGTTTTTTTTGTTGTTTTTTTTAACGACGGCTCGCAACTCGTTTCTTCTTTTTGCCCGGGGTGCCCTTCCGGGTTTTCACCCCGTCCTCGGCTCGTCGTTTGTGCTTCGTCATTTTAAAATCACTCATTGACCGGATCATGGGGAGAGTCCCGGTTTGTACATGAATCGATTAATTGATTTTTTTTTGTTTGTTTTGTTTATTTTGGTTGTACCCGAAAAGGGGTTGCCTACGTATCCGTTTTTTTTAGGCGGAATCAAATCGTGTTCGTAGTTCTTTCTAGATGTGAGTGATTTTGCTTTAGACTCGTTATGCCAATTATTGATGTGAGATGTTTAGAGTGTATTCACATGGGTTTTCACCCTAGCTAAAATTAATGTGAAATGGTCGGGTGTGACCCCTTGAAAGTGACAATTACCGAGATACCGTGTTTGGGTCAGGGTGACTGGCTTGGATGGTTTTAGAATGTGGAGCTAGGTAGTAAGTGTTTTCGGTAGATCAGAATCGGTAGTAAGTGGGATTATCCGATTGAGCTTGAACCCTCAAAATTCCGGACTATCTCCTAACAAGTGTCTCGGGAAGGTCTTAAGGGTTGTAATGTAGGGAGGCTAATATTTGGGTGCTAGTTGACTAGTCTGTTCATTTTTCTCTTTTTTTTCTTTTTGTTCGGACTTTGCTTAGAGTTGAGTTGAATGATTGGGGGTTTCATTTTGACCGTTGAGTTTGGTCTTGATCATTGAATCGGGCCAGTTTAGTTAGGCCCTGGTTTCATTAATTTTTTTTTGGCTCCTTTTGGCCGTTTCAGACTTCTTTTTGTCAGACTAGCACCTATGGTAGGAAATGGTCGGTCTTTACTCGAGGGGTATTTATTGTGGGGAAATGGGTTTGCCTTTCGTCTTTGATCACAAGCTAAGGGATTATCCAGATTCGTCATAGGATTCGGGAATGCTCGTTCTAAGGGATAGTTTGTGGCTTTCTATACCAGACATGAAATAGGTAAAAGAAAAAAACACGGTATCTCAGTTCTTGTACTTCCTCATTGTTTCAAGGTATGTTTGATTGTTATCGATAAATGGCATTGTATCGAGTCGTAAGCGAGAAATATATGTTTTAAATGAAGTGATTGTCGAGGCGCATTATAAAGGGAGAAATGTTTATTTCTTTTTATTGATAGTAATAAGCGGGCTACGTGCCCAAGACATTGTTTTCGGGGATGTGGAGGACAGGTCCCCTCGTACCTCTTTACTTGATGGGAAAACCAAAAAGACATTTATTACATTATTAGGTCTAGGCCCTTTGACGAACTAGACTCTGAATCGGACACAGATTTACTCATCTCGGTAGATGCCCGTGGGTTGTCACGATTTTCCTCGATGTTCCAGACATTCTCCATTATAGGGTCGCGGTGGAAACAACCGAAGGTGTCGTCAAGAACAGTGTGAACGCTAAAGGGGTTTGTGGTATTGTTAGGTTTCTCGAGTGGATGGAGAAGAATCGTCCCGTTTTCGATCATATCTTGTATGGCATGTTTGAGCCGAAAGCAAGATTCGGTATCATGCCTGTTACCTTGGTGATATAGGCAATAAGCATTAGGGGTCTAACTTTTGCTTTGTCTGTCGACTGGTGAGTCCGGAGTGGGACCCAAAGGTGAGAGTAACCCTTGATCGACTAGACACTTAAGAGTTTCGGCGTAAGATGGTTTGATTGGGGTGAATTTTCTCAGTGACCTTCCTACTTTGTCGGGTGTGGCCTTGTAAGGTCATGGTATTCCTTCCGTATCGACTTTAGGAAGCTCCGACCGGGCGGAGCATTGGGATAATCTATCCTGGGTAGGCTTTTGGGCATGGTAATCACTCAGGTTAGCGTTTATATCGCTTTCGTTGTCTCTACTCTCAAGGAAATTGAGGCGGCTATCGATGTAACGGACGGATAAAGTCAAACGGGTTACTGAAGTATGGATGTTGTGAACCAATTTGGCTAGGGTTTTGACATCGTTGCGGATGCTTTTGAGGGCGCTTGAATCTACCGACATGTTGGGGAGTGATTCTAGTGAGAAAGGTCAGATTGGATCCACCGGATGACTTAAAGACTCAAGGGATGCTCGTAACCGAGCGACACGGAGACAAGACCCTTGATTCGCGCATGCGTGCGGTCATTGGCTTAGGGACTCAGTTCCTTTAGACTCTTGGAGTATTTGGCGAAACGCCTATTGAGTTTTTGGTCTTTGCAACAAGATGATTTGACACAAACCTCGGTGGTGAGGTTTAAAGAGGACTTCTCGAAATGAGACGACCCAAAAGGTAAGACCTCGAGTAGAGGCGATCCTAGTAACTAACACAGACAGTTAATCACACGGTTGTACGACGTAAGAGGTTGATCATGATCCCGGCTCAGGATCAAAGGATTTAGTTGTATGCTTCTTTCGAAAACGACCAGTTTTGCAAAATTTTGAAAAGAATGGTTTGTGGAAATAGTGTAACGATGGTGTGACGATATCGCTTGTGGCGTGTAGGTGGATTGCTATGTGTGTGCATCAGAAATGATGACGAAATGTACATATGTTTTTTTTAAAAGAGTGCTTTCCTTTTAGGGGAACCAGTTTTTTGAAAATAATTACGTGATGCATATATCGAAACTACTATTAAATAGCTAGTTCGATACTCGCGGGGTGCGTGATGCTCGTGATGGAGCGTGAAGTCTGATGACAGTCTCCTTAAAGGTGTGACTAAATCCTTAGTGAGGGATTTAGGTGGTGAATAGTGTTTCTTATAAAGTTCTCGCTTTTTGAAAAAGAACTTTTAAACTTAGTGACCCACGTTCGTCGGTTGTACTAACTACATTAGACGGTGGGGGTGCGCATTGTAAAAAAATTGCTTTGAAAGTGTGACCGCTTTTTGAGTTTCTTGACTTCATTAATTGAAGCTTCGGTTGTGCTAACGGTACGTGTGTAAAAAGAACATATTTTAATTTTTTAAAATAAAAATGTAACCGTTTGGTGCGCCTTGATCCCATTGATCGGGAGTTTCGGTGGTATTAACGGTAGTTGTTGTTAATGGGTTTTAATTTGGCCAAGGTGATGCCATTAAAAAAACCTTTTTTTTAAAAGAAGTGAGTGTAAATTTTGCCATGATAACGGCATCTAAATATGTTTTCCTTTTTTTAGAAATCACGATTTGATCAGAGTATGGTCGTCTTGAAAAGATGAGGTATTTTCGAAAACAGAATTGGGTGCAGTTGAATATGTTGGCGTGGTTGAATCCAAATTTTTATTGCTTTATTTGGGATGCATTGTTCAAACATGCTACACATAACTAGCAATGCGTACACTCATGCAGGATGCAGACACGGGTAGGTTAGGGTAGGCTACCGCCCACGAATAGTCTCTACTTAGGTATTGACAATGATCTAGGGAGACGAGTGTATACCGTCCATTCGGAACTATCCGCTTATTAATCTCGCGGGTTACGCGTTGGGCGACCGGAGCGTCAATCGAGGATCTCTCCGCGTGTCCCTAGAGATCTTACCGCGAAGAGGTCGATTGGTCCTGATATCGGTTAGGGTGGGCTTTTTAGGGCCAAAACCTGTAGTGACCAAAATTAGAAACTAAGAAATGAGCTTCACCGACCTCGTTCAAGTTACACCACCGCTGGAAACTTGTTTCCAAATCCTCAGCGGAGTCGCCAAACTTTGGACGTCCGTCCGCACCGCCCTGCGCCCCGCGCGGGACTGACCCAGTTTTTCAACGTGTGACGGCGGCTACCCACGCGGCCCTCTTCATGCCGGGGGCCGATCGATCTCGCGTACGGGGCGATGTTTCGGACCTCGATTTGGATGACGATCCAGACTTGTACTAGACGGGTGCAGGCACCCGTGTTACCGTTTGGGAATCGATCGAGTCGCGGTTTGTAAATGTTTAAAGGCCGTTTTGTTTGGTAAGGCGACCTTTTTATTGAACTGAAGTTGTCGTTGATTTGTGGAGTCGCCACCGAGTCAATTATGGGGACTCGGAAACCGTTCAAGTCAACTTTGATCCCTTGCCGACTCAAAGTTTGGTGGCACGGGACCTAAAGATAAAGACTTGTACCCTTAAGCACTCCATGCCTGGAATGACTCTCATTGGCAATGGTTTCGGACATCCGAAAACCATCGATTTTGAGTAAGGGGTGAGGGTACGTATTGGGAAGTCAACACCCAATCCCGCCCGCACTATAGCGGCCTCTACTAATCAATTGGTGGGATGATATCCTAGTTCTTTTGTTGTGGTGAAAGTACTGTAACATCCATTGTTTTAACCCTATATCTTTGCTATGTCGGTTGTTTAAGGACAAGCAAATATTGTCGTCGAAGTAGTTGAGTTTACATTCTTTGCATGCGATTTCACGTGACAAGCAGACCATGAAAAGATGCACGTAGGAGAATAGAGAGTACTAGTATTATACGTATTAGCAAATCACCTTTAACACGATAATACGGATATTAGTCATTCTCGTGGTATACCTTACCTGGTGTTTTGCTTAAGATGCGTCGGTTCGGTATTAATAGGGATGCGTCGAACCTAATAAGGCGAGCACCTGGACTAATACGGAACCCGACCATCACTTTGTTCAGTTTTAGTTATTTTACGTTTTGAATTCCGTGTTAGGTGATTTAGCATGCGATTATAAGGTCATAAAAGCAATAAATCATACAAAAAACTGTAAATGCGAATGTAAGTAAATCATATAGTGAGGAGTTGCACACTCGGAGTATACACTAAACGGGACACGATGCATAGATAGTTTGAGAGCGGATCTCGGAATTACTCGGGTCCATTTAGTGTGTTTTAGTGTTTGTGGTTGAAGTTGGGACGTTACGTATTTTAGTAGACGTTCGTGGGCCTAGCGCCCACATTTAGTGTTGTCGTAGTGCATAATAATAGAAAATACGAATATGGAAAATTTTGTTTAGATGGCAACCTAGTGACGATACGACTTCGACAGGCGGATCCTCCTAGCTTGACCAGTTGTTCCGGTAGAGTTTCGTTACCGTTTGACCTTCCCGCGGCTATTCCTGCAGAGCTCCGTTACTATTTGCTAGTTCTGTGGCTAATCCGACAGAATCTGTGTACTAGTTTTGAGCTAGTCGATCACAGGCACCTCGGTATCTAGTGGAGTACTTGAAGGTGAGGAGTAGCGTCGATATCGCTTTTATTATCGGAACTACGATCGAGTGGATCGTTTGCCTCGGGTGTCGGAGTGCGAGCTCTTAGCGAGAGTTTTGAGGGGGAAGAGAAGATTGAATGTTGTGTATCGAAATGAGGGCGTGAAGAGGGGTATTTATAGGTGTTTTCGGCCCTCGTCGCCATATGGGCGCCCGAGTTGGGGCGTGCTAAGACTCAGGCGCTTGGGTCTCGGCGTGGGGAGACCCAGGCGCGTCAGGTTGTGCGGTTGGAGTTCTGAGGATACGGTTTTGATACTTTCCAAAACCGAGAGGGAGGAGCGTGATATGTTTCTTGGGGATTAAGTTTACCCCGGGTTTGACCTAGCGCCGTTGGTTTAGTGCGCCTCGGATGTTCATCCCGAGGTTCGCTTGGCGCGGTGTTGACTCGGTTCGAGTTTCGGGACCGACTCGGGGTCCCAGTGTCAGAACTGACTCTAATTAGTGTCTATGTGATCGTAACGACACGACTAATGCTGCCATCATGTTAGTTTTAATTTTTCCGAGTAAATATTTGATCCGTCCTATAGGAAAACTATTTAAAATATCGCGAACCCGCGTCGCGTTGCAGTCCTATCGTCATTGAGTGTTTGTTGGGCACTTTTGCAACCACTAGGTCCAAATCTGGGTGTCTACAGTAGGGCTCTTTTGTTTTTGGTGTTAGTGTCGGGTGGATATGACCCGTGGGTTTTAAAGTCTAGGATTGCTTTGTACCAAGGTTCTTCGGGGGTGTCGTCGGTTTCGAGGTTATGAATGTAGGCTGGTTGTTCGCTTCTCTCTATGCAGATAGGCATGGAAAAGAGATGACCGGGCATGTTTATTAGTGAGGCTAGTTTGGATAATGCATCAGTGAATTGGTTCTCTTCGCGGGGTATGTGTATGAAGTTAATTTCGGCGAATTCCTTAGATATTGCTTCTACTTTGGTCTGGTATGGGGTTAGGCTTTCGCTATAAACTTTCCAGGTACCTGTGGCTTGGTTGACTACTAAGGATGAATCTCCGTGTACTCTAAGGTTTTTGACTCCTAGAGGTATGGCTGCTTTTAGACCTATTAGACATGCTTTGTATTCGGCTACTTTGTTGGTAAGTCTGGCAGGGTGGCGGTTCGTTTGCTTGCAACTTATTGTGGTTTGGTCAATGGTCGGTTGAATCTAAAGTTGTTATTCCCGATTTCCTTTTTAGGGTGAGGTTGAGTGGTCCGTTTGTTATAGCCCTCGCATTTTAGCTAATCGTCATCGATAATTGGCATAAAGTCGAGTTTTTAAGCGTTTAAGTAAACTGTTGAAAGAAGTTAAGCGATTGTCGAGGCATGTTTGTAAAAAACGATAGTTGTTTTATTGATAATAGTAGACGGGCTAGATGCCCATGATTTGGTTTGGGGGAGGTGGAGGACATGTTCCCTCGCACCTCCCTGGACTCGATGGAATAGGAGACAATACACTTATTATTATTATTCTAGTCTAGGCCCTAAGACGAACTAGACTCTGACTAAGACCGGTGATGTGGCCTGGTCGCGTTGTGACATTGGCCCCCCGCGCTCCCTGGGTCTCAACGTCTGTCGCATCCTTCTGAAGATGCTCCCCTTGAGCGGCGCCTGGAGGTGGCTTTTGGGGCCAGCCTGTCCAGGGGCTTGAAGTGACTCGTGACTACTATCGACTCACTATTTCTCCCTCGGCAACTGAGAAGGTAAAGTCGGTCTTTTGTCATTTTGTCGGGGAGTATGTTTCTGCTTCGACTAGGTCTTGGATAGCGTGCTTCAACGAGAGACATGCCTCGGTGTCGTGCCCATTGCCCTGATGGAATAGACAGTAGGCATCAAGATTCCACTTTTTACTTCTTTTGCCAGCCGGTGGGTCTGGAGTGGGGCCTAGAGGTTTGAGTAGCCCTTGATCTATTAAGTGTTTAAGGGTCTCAGTATATGTTTGGTAAACTCTTTGCAGGGTGTTTTGGCATTGTTAGGTAGTATCTTGTGAGGGGTCGCGGTTATTTCTTTGTCGTTCCCAGGGGATTTTGCCCGTACGGAGTATGTAGGTGATTCGCTCGGGGTGTGTGTATGGTAGTTAATCGAACTGTAGTTCGGTTCGCTCTCTGCGTCCTTATTTTCGAGAAAGTAGAGGCGGCTATCCATGCGACGAATGAAGTAGGACAGATGGTCTATCGAGGTTCGGACATTGTGCACTACCTCAGCTAGGGTGTTAACGTCAGTGCAGAGGTTCTCAATCACTCTCGGTTCCACGGACATGTTGGGGATAGATTTCTAAATCTGCAAAGCAGGGCCAAAGGTGAGACTGAATCGACCAGACGTTTTAGGGACTCAAGGATGCTCATGACTGAGCGACGCGGAACTGAGACCCTTGACCCATGTGTGTGTGGTCATTGGCTTAGAGACTCGGTGCTTTAGACTTTTGGTGTATTCGGCGAAACGCCTACTGAGCTTTAGGTCTCTGCGACGAGACGATTTGACACAAACCTCGGAGGTGAGGTTTAAGAGGACTTCTCGAAATGAGATGACCCGAAAAGTAAGACCTCGAGTAGAGGCGATCCTATTGACTAACATAAACAGTTAAACACACGGTTGTACGACGTACGAGGTTGATCAAGATCCCGGCTCCGGACCAAAGAATTTGGATGTATGTTTCTTTTGAAAACGACCAGTTTTGCAAGATTTTAAAAAGGATGGTTTGTAGAAATAGTGTAACGACGGTGCGACGACACCGTCTGCGGCGTGTAGGTGCCGCTATGTGTGTGAATCAGAAATGATGACGAAATATAAATATGTTTTTTTTTTAAAGGAGCACAGTTCTTGATAAACGTCATTTTAGTCCTTATTTTACCCACGTTTATTTACTTATTCGGGTCGATTTTGTGTGCTTAATTGATATTATAGCTCATTACAGGTTATTATGCGATATTAAGTGTTAATTATCGTCTTAGTAATAATTATCGTAATAAGTGTTATTTTCCGAGAATTTGGTACTGCTTTGTCTTGTTTGAATTTTGTAGGTACCATTTCGGTAATAACCGAGAAATGGAGCTGGAATTAGCGAGAGGAGATGGGTCAAAATCGAGTCGAAAAGCAAAGCGGGTTAAGAGTTAAGATGGATCGGAATTGAAGGAGCTAAAAGAAAGTAATGAAAAGTCAAGGTCATGTCAATTTGACCTTGACCAAGTTCACCACCTCCCATCTACTTTCCCTGAGATTTTCGTATCAAAGTCCATGAACCATTCATTCATACCACGTTTCATTTTCATTCCTCCATTGATACACTCTTAAGCTAACCTCCATGTTCAAATTACATTCAACTCAACTCACCATTAATTTCACTCCACAATCATCACTTATTCAAAACCCAGAACTCGATTGAAACCGAGTCTTCTTCCGACCACCAGACCAGAACAGCACCGACGGCCAAGCTCAGTCAACCTCCATCTTCATCTCCTGCATACTCCATCATCATCACCATCTTCATCCTCCATTCTCCTCATTAGCACGAAGCTCTGACTCTGACCACCGTGCTCAGCCACGCGCATCCTTGGCATCACCGCTCTACAACTCCGACGAGCCACAGTAGCAACCACCAGACTCGACCTCCCCTGCTCCGTCTTGCACCGAGTTCTGCTTCGTACCAAAGTGACCACCGGCGACGTGACCACCTGTCCGAGCCAGCATCAACCTCGCGCATCCCCGACCGGGTCCGCACCTCGACCTCCGGCGTCGACTCACCTCCGACCAACACGACAACAACAGAAGCAGCACCGTGCTCAGTCCACCTCTCCACCGTCGTCGACGCAACCGTCGAAATCCGTGCTCTCTCCGTCTCTCGATTGATTTCATTTGGCTGAAGAAATTGGTGTTTTGTTTTGAAGCAAAAGGCAGATTGACCCTTACTTTTATTGTCCTTTTATTTCATTTAAGTAAGGGTATTTTCGTCTTTTGATCTGTTCAATGAGATATTTATAAATTGGAAACCCTTCATTTGAGGAAAGGTGTGCCGCAGTAGAATTAGAGTAGATAGTAGGTTTCGTCACTTGTTTTCCTCTCTTCATTTTCGTTGATTTCAATAGTTTGTAGCTAATTTTTATTGAGTTTAAGCAATAATTAGTTTGGGTCATTCTTGCTACATTCTATCCTTCTCTATTTATGCAATTCTCCATTTCTTCAAGTTTGGTACAATTTCTCGACTCTTTCTCTTTATTTTATGTTTATTAAACTTTGCATCTTTATTAGTTATTATTGTTTTATATTATGTTTAGAGTAATGGGTAGCTTAATTGGTTTACTTTTAATCATGTTTGATTAGTTAATTTCTAGAGTCGAAGAAAACTTGGTTTATCTCGATTGTGGGGTTTGTTGTGGGTTCATTATCTTGTCTATTATTGTAGGTGTTCTCCATTGATTACGATTTTTGTATGATTTACTTGTCTTGGCCGCGATAGGTGAATTATATTTTGTCAAGCTTTCTTTGGGGTGGGTCGACCTAGTAATAAGTGCGAGAGCCCGTTATTAGGACCGTCCCGGGTAGATAGAGACTCGAGAGAGACCCTTTATCTTCACAATTACCGACCATAATCGACTCGTTTGTGAACTACGATAATTCCCTGGAGACTACCTTGTTGACCTTGACCCTAGTCCATTTTATCGTATTTATTTATTTTGTTTGTTCGATTCGCTTTGCTCGTTAGTTTAGAACTTCTCTTTGACCCAAAACATTTACTCTTTTGACTAATTCCTTACCTAGACTGAGACTCTTATTTAGCTAGACCGTCTCTGTGGAATTCGACCCGACTTACCCTTGGCTACCCAAATTTAGGATTAGTTGGTTTTACTTTGATCGACCGGATTGGCGACAAATCCCCGTCCGTCAAATTGGCGCCGTTGACGGGGATGGTGCTAAGTTAGATATTTGTCTTATTTTAGTTTCGGAATTAGTCTTTCATTGCTTTTTTATTTAATAGTTGGTAGCTTGTTTTGTATATATTTGTGTGTTTCTTGTGTAAGAATTATGGGTCTAATACAATATATGTGGACAACATTATTTGGACCTATTGTATTTATTAGCTATCATTAAAGTTGAGCCCAAATACGTGATGCGTTATAATACAGATAATACGGGCTTATTTACGTCTTATAAAGTATGGGCAGATATTATAATAGTGTAGAGACCCATTAGGGCTTTATGGGATATATGATGGGCTTATCCACTAAAGGCGACTAATATAGGTCACCAGGGTTTCACACCCCTCCTTATATATAGTCAGGGTTATGGTCCCTGACAGCACACTTTTGACCTAATCTCTCATATATCCCATCGGTATGGAGAAACCCAAAAGGCGACTGTGTCTGTTAGAAGACTATAATCGGGTGATTCTCATTCCACCTCCCTTCTCAAATTGAGTCAGGTACGCTTCCGCTATTCGGTCTATTCGGTACGCCAATTAATTTAGTATGAAGTTTCAGTCTTGGATCAGATTAATTCTAACAAGTGGTATCAGAGTCGTCTTCATATTGAATTATTTGGGTTGGATATATTTGATTTATTGGTTGTTTAGCTTTGATTTTTTGGAATCACATAATCCGTATGTAATTGGGTGGTGCACTTCCGCATTCTTTTTCCTGTTGAATTCAATTTCACTTAATTTGCATCATGTCAATTGTTGCCGTGTTTGTATTGCTGAGATTGATTTTATTGTGCCTGCTGCGTCATTGTTGCATCATCATATTCATATTGATTTTGATTAACTTGAGACCTTTGCCGCTTGACTCTATTTTGGGACTTCTTTTTTCGGCTGATACGTGTATTTGATTCACATTTATTATTGACCTCAATGTTTTTTCAGTGTAATACGTCGATTAAGTCGTATCGGTTAAGTTAAATTGGATTATTTATTTACCGTCATGAATACGTATGTTCGTCAATTTTTCTTATACGGTTACAGTAAAGAATTATGTGATGTGATATTATGATTGATTATGTACGGAGTATATGTTTGGATGTTTTTTTTTGTATGCAATCGATACAGTTATATAAGGATTAAAGAATTATGTTTAGGATAATAAGTTTCAGATTCTTATAACTGGCTATTCAGTTTGTCAGGTCTCTATTTTTAAATCGATTGCATTTGGGTCATTATTTTATTTGGTATTCAGTCATATGATGTATTGTACGTGGTCTCGTATGTTTGATTGTTATTGCATATTGGAGTATGTTTTATGAATTTTTACATGAGACTCTGTATGATCTGGGACATGTTCAGGATTTTGGTTGCGATTATTGTCGCATATTTATAATTAACAAGTTGACTTGTATGATGAAAGAACTAATTTGGGTTATAATTTTTTTTATCATTTAAGGACTCAGTCACTTGTTAATTACGGTTTGATTAAAAGAACTTGATTTCAGTTTCAATAATATTGGCTATTTGGTTTTTAATAAGACGTCTAATATTTTGGATTGTTTGATCGAAACAATACGCTGCCAAAGTAACCTCTATTGCGTAGATTAGATAGTTTAAATAATTAGACGATTGTGTGTGATTGAATTTCATGCGGGTAGTGGTCGGCCCAAAGGAAGTCCATTATTTGGCCGAAATTCAATCATGCTTGTGGTAATGAATATGTAACAGTTATTCGGTTTTCGTGTAGATGTTAAGTCGGCCCAAAGGAAGGCTTGACATTTGACATGATCTTACTGTTAATATTTGATTATTACACCAAGAGTACCACTTACAAGTCTAATTGTCGTCCAAAGATGAGATTAGATGTTGTGCTAG
The DNA here is from genome assembly GCA_958450325.1 of Agrostemma githago. Classification (NCBI taxonomy): domain Eukaryota; kingdom Viridiplantae; phylum Streptophyta; class Magnoliopsida; order Caryophyllales; family Caryophyllaceae; genus Agrostemma; species Agrostemma githago. Next base: position 48,621,613 of record OY288246.1, on the reverse strand, counting down.
GTATCTTGTTATGATGGGAACGCCAATATACGAACTGATTTACGAGTTAAGGGAGTGTTGTTAAGTTTATGACACTCATAAGGTTTATGTCCATACAGTTTTTTTTAATGGAAAGTAAATTCAAACATTCGTTTTTTAAGTTTAGTTGTATGTGTAATCATGCGGATAATGGTCGGCCCAAAGGAAGGTCATTATTTGGCCGAATACATATACAATTTCGGGTGATAAATATGTGACGATTATTCGGCATTTTTATGTGTATACTGAGTCGGCCCAAAGGAAGGCTTAGTGTTCGATATGAGTTTATCGTCAATATTTGATCACGATTATTTAATTATAGTGTCGATGCTTAATTAATAATTTATGCCCAACGGTTAAATTGTTAAATTTGCAAAAACACTATATACTGTTTGAATTGATTCAAAATATGAAAATATTGTTTTGTTCATCAAATTTACATTACTGTTCACTATATCTGTCATATTCAGTTTACATTCTCAATTCGGATATAACCATTTATTTAAATGAATGGTAAGAGAATGTAAATACTTATTTTGGGTCGTCACAATCTTAACACAGCATTAGGAATATATGATTGTGCTACGCATAAGGATGAAAATATCGTGTGGATTCACGTGTTTTTTGTGGAGTAGATAATTTAATGCATGTGTTTAATGATTGTTTAATGCGACATTAAGGACATATTTAAGGGCATTGTTTCTATAATAAGCTGCAAGTGTCCAACTCAAAGAATAACAAGATAAGGGTAAAATTATTGGTTGTTAGCTTGTTACGAGTATGGACACATAAGGAATATAGTACTAGTTTGTACGCCTCATTGCGTGTCGGTAAGGGCACACTTCTCATTTAAGATTTGTCTAAGGTTAATTATAATATCCAATCATGCTTGCTTTGTGGGTGGATTTAGTTTTTCATTCAAATAAGTACATTAATGCAAGTAGAGGTAAGAATCTAAGATGTTGTATGTCAATTGGTGATGAAAGATTCATCTATTCGGGGCATGTCATCATCTGAGTTTGAGACAATCGGCTAATTTAGTTATCACTATTGACTTGTTATTTTATTTGAATCTGGAAAATTTTCGGTACTGCCTTTGGAGGAGTTCAATTATTTTTCGTTTGGCCAAATTTGGTTTTATTGTCCATCGAGAAATAGTTAATTTTGTAGTTTCCTAATTCAAATAATGATAAAAGTGTCATTTTTGATAATTTTATATAGCTTAGATTGTAATATTATTTAAAGACTTGCATTAATTAAAACTCCAGTGGATATAAAGAATTAAAGACAATAATATCTTTTCCGTATGACACATTAAAAGGATTATTAAAGTTGTGTCAAAATGAAATTATTGACCCTTCTACTTCGGATCATATTGAAGGGGAATAAAGACGAAAAGAGAAAATAGATATCAAAAGGACTTTGGATGTCTTATAATTGATGTATAAGGGTACGTGAACTATTTTATGTTTCAAGTTGTATTAGTTCACATCACTATATTAATTTGTGGACAAATTTATTTATGATATTTATATCTCGATCTTGAGAAGTTTCAAGTTTCTAGACGTTTTTTATCACATATTTGACTGAGATACATTCTCGGTAAAGGATTAAAGATGTCAGTTGATCATAAGTGGAAACACTTTGACAATTTGACTATTTAGGATAAGAACGTTAAGGTTATTTCGGATAATTTCTAGAGAAGTTCGATCTTACATTAAATATCGCACCATATGAAGGTCTGAATATGTATGGTGTATTATGTGTGCAAAGTAAGATCTTGGGACTTGGAATGAGTATGATTATTCACACTCTTTCTTAGATAACTGATCTAGAAGTAACTTTAGAATTGCAGCTTGATTTTTTTTTTGGATAAAGTTACAACAATATTATTGATTGATTAATTATAGTGTAATTTATTTACACCTAAGGTATGTCCAACCAATTAAGAATATTTTTTCTAAGGTAATATAGTTGGATTTAAGAACAATTAATAATTATCTTGTTGTAAAACTTTATAAGGATTAAGGGTAATGTATAAAGTATTGATCCCACACGCAAGTTACTTTAAGACGGATAATATGGGTTCATTGAGGTTATTGAGTTTGGGGGGAAGAAATGAGACTTTATGGAAATGATCTTGTGTCTCATTATAAAGGATCGTAAGATCATTTTAGTAAAACAAACTCAAATACCTCAAGAACAATTGTTATTAAAGAAATTCACTAAGGAAAGAATGAATGCAGTTTCAGAGGATTACATTGTTTTCATGTCAGGACTGACATATTACAGTGTAATAACAGATTTATATATTGCATACATTCAAGAGTAAGAGTTAGATGATGAAACGGTAGAAAAATATTCATTCAGCAATTTACCAAATCATTGAAAGTTCTAACTAATACATGTGAATTTATATATGTCATCAATAAAGTATTAAGTCATTCGACAACAAAGACACTTTTTGAATTGTTTCATTACCTAAAAGTGTAAATCATATTGGTTTCAAATGGAGTATTTGTTACCAAGACAGACTCATTCGGTAATGAGACAGTAAGGCTCGTCTTGTCAACAATGGCTATAAAGACAGATGATATATCCAGTTCTGGAGTTACATTGGATTAATGGTATAGATAGGTTTGTCAATGGTGACATTGATAAACTCATTATTGCAGATACCGAAAATCTTGACTCGATAGATTCAAGATAAAGTTTCTGCAAATTAAGGTTTATAATCCAATGAAAACTCAAATAAGGTTTTCCGTCGAAGAGTATATCAATCTATCATAATAGCATCCTCATTTGGTTTTGTATGGATGTGGTACATGGTTGTAGATACTCAAGATTTAGTGAGAGTATGAAAATATATCAAGATTTATACCCTTTCAGTAAATGGGACTAATGCAGTCTTATTGATGTCCTTACGGAAATATTCATATTCAGGATACACAGTATTACATACTTAAATCCATGTACTTCAGGATATATTTTATGTGTTTAAGTAATAAGGTATAATTAAACTTATTTTGTACATGTTTGGATTTTGTGTACATTCTATAGTTTAATTGACAGATATTAAGGAAATACAGTAGGATATTGAGATCCACTAAGGGTAGCCAAATATTATTTGTCATTTATATTTGGAGCAAAACAATTTTATCATATAAAGGAGATCGAATCAGGTTGAGATCATTCGGTATTTTGACTCCTATTTGGTCATGCTTATTTGTCACAAGGCTGCAAATTAAGTTTGGTATTGAAAGACCATTTAAGTAATTTGTGACAAAATGATGGTTATTATAGTTTCAAATAACAATACAGGTGATGTGTTGTTATAGAAACAATTAAGAGTGAAAGGCGTCTAAGATATGTTTGTATAAACTTCATTATTTGCGGATCCGCTTACTAAGGAATTACCACCCACGGTCTTTCTTGAGCATATTGCTCAAATGGGTGTTTTCAGTTCTAAAGATATACAGGTTAAGTGGGAGTTTGTCACATCAGACACATTATTATATATGATTATTCAGTTCTGCAGAAATAAGGCTTACAGTTTTCAGTTTCACTCTATCTTATTTGGTTGATCTCACTAAGGCTTAAGGTCGACCAGTTGGAAATATGCATATTTGGATCACATTCGGTTGCTGTTTCCATGCTACACTCCTATACTAGCTTCATGTCGTTAGTCATGTTTGCATATGTGATCATTGATGGGTCCTGTCACGACAAACTGTGGCAAAGGCCGCTTTGGTTCTATGCATATATGATTAATGGACCGAATTGCATAAGACGGTTAGAATGTTTGATAGCATTATTGAGCTCATATGGTTATAATGAATACAATTTTCAGTATCCTACATATACTAGTATATGACCCAAGTGGGAGATTGTAAGAATTATGGGTCTAATACAATATATGTGGACAACATTATTTGGACCTATTGTATTTATTAGCTATCATTAAAGTTGAGCCCAAATACGTGATGCGTTATAATACAGATAATACGGGTTTATTTACGTCTTATAAAGTATGGGCAGATATTATAATAGTGTAGAGACCCATTAGGGCTTTATGGGATATATGATGGGCTTATCCACTAAAGGCGACTAATATAGGTCACCAGGGTTTCACACCCCTCCCTATATATAGTCAGGGTTATGGTCCCTGACAGCACACTTTTGACCTAATCTCTCATATATCCCATCGGTATAGAGAAACCCAAAAGGCGACTGTGTCTGTTAGAAGACTATAATCGGGTGATTCTCATTCCACCTCCCTTCTCAAATTGAGTCAGGTACGCTTCCGCTATTCGGTCTATTCGGTACGCCAATTAATTTAGTATGAAGTTTCAGTCTTGGATCAGATTAATTCTAACATCTTGTTCTCTTTTCTCTTGTGTCTTATTCTGTCAATTCTTTCTTGCATCTCTTCTCTCTTCTTCTTATCTATAATGCCTTCTCTTGCCGACCATAGTAGATCGGATCCCGACTTGTTTGCCTCACCCATTAATATTGGGGTTTTTGAGGGTCCTTGCTTCGATATTGAGCCTTATTATATTGATTTGGTGGAGCTGGATGCCTTTCATGGGCTTGAGAGTGAGGATGTTTATGGTCTTCTTGAGAACTTTGTGGACTTGTGTTGTGTGTTTAAAAGGGATGGAGTGCCCTTGATACAATTAAGCTTATATTGTTCCCCTTTTTTCTTAAGGATGAAGCTAAGAGATGGTTTCGCTCACACCCTCCTAACACCTTCACCTCTTGGAACCCACTAGCCCTTGCATTTCTTAGAAATTTTTTCCCTCCCTCGAAGATAGCCATGTTTAGAGATGAGATTCTTAACTTTGAACAAGGCGAGTTTGAGAGTTTGAGTGAGGCTTGGGATAGGTTTAAGGGTTTATTGGGAGGTTGTCCAATTCATGGTTTTCCACTTTGGCTAACCACTTCAACCTTTCTTCAAGGTTTGCTTCCTCACCGTAGAGACTTGATCATGTTTTCTTCTGAAAGAAAATTCAATGATTTGGAGGATGATGAAGTTTCGGGTTTAATTGAAAGAGTGGCTAGTGTCAATGACCAATGGGGATTTAGAAGAGTGAGACCTAATGGAGGAGAACCTAATGACAACCCACCTGTGCTTTCTTTGCAACATGAGTTGAGTGATAGGGTCGAATCTTATTCTCTTGATATTATGCATGATTCTGTTATTTGTCAAGCTTTTTCTCCCCTTGTGACCGTGAATGCTATGCATGATATTTCATCTACTTATGCTTCTTGTGGTGATTTGGGAACTACTTTTAATGCTCTTCCTTCTTGTTCTTTTCCACCTCTTATTGATAATGAGGAGGAGGATGATGATTTGGATGTTGTTCAATATGTTCCGCAAACCCCTTTGAATGCTAGCATGGTGAATGATGATTTGCATGTTATTGACTTTTGTGAACCTACTTGCCTTCCTTTCAACACAATTTCCATATTCCCTTGTCCAACTTACACCTCTTATTGTGAATGTTAGTGATTGTGAGTTGAAATGTGTGCTTTTTGAGGAAAGTGTGTGCTTGGATAAGCTTAATGATCTTTGTAGAGAGAAAAACCACGAAGATCTTAGCTTGTGTGAGTTAGAGGGCATATCTTTTGAGGTCAATTATGAGATTTTGGAAAGGGAGTTGGCGAAAAGAGAGACTCTTGAGGTCGAGAGGAAGGAGCAAAGAGAAGATAATGAAATATTTGATGATACTTTGAGTGATGAGATTGTGGAGATCGAGGATACTTGGGATTGTGAGGTTGATTTTTTTGAGGAACCAATTTTTGAGAAATTTGAGCCCTTCCTTTGTATGGATTTTGAGTCTCTTTCACCCATTTATGATTTGGATCTTATTTCTCTTACTTCTTTTTATGAGCATATGATTATAGATGAAGATTTTGAAACTCTTTTAGAAGAGTTTGTGTTGACTCTTGATTTGTCACTTGATGGTTATTTGATTGAGACACTTGAGGATGGAGAGATGATTAAGACCCCCAATATGAGTGAAAATGGGGAGAATGATTGTGTGACTGTCTCTCCTCCTGTGATTTTGGAGTCTAGTGATAAATTTTGGGAATTTGAGTTCGATAATGCCTACCATATCCACAAACTCTACACTACCACTCTTATATCTTGGTTTTGTGGATTCTCTAGCTTGCCTCACTATGAGCACTTGGGTGAGGATTGTTCTACTGCTTATGACAAGTTAATGAGATCTTTGGTAAGGTATTTAGATGACTTACTTGTTTCATTTGTGTTTAGTGTACATATTTCCTTTTTGTGTGTGTTTTTGTGTTGTTTTCTTCTTGTGTGTAGGTGTCAACTTATGATCTCGAAGAAGGAACAACAAGATGGTGGATAAAAGGGAAAAGATCAAGAATCATTCACCAAGTGGTGAAAGATCGAGCTTGAAATGGTAAATTCTTCACCCACCCTCTCTTTTCTCCCTCCTTAGTCTTAAACATTCAGAACAATGTTTCGCTTAAGTGTGGGGGAGAGTTTGTTTCTTATTTGGATCATATTTGGATTGATTTGGTGGAAGTTTGGGATTTGGTGGTGTGATTTTGTTGTGGATAAGTGTTGTGTTGGGATGTTGGAAGTAATTTGGTAATGTTATATTTGTGAATATGTGTTGTGGATTTTTTTATTTCTCTTTTGTGTGTTAGTTTTGTTTCTTATTTTGTCGAAAAAAGTTTCAAAAAACTCCTAAAAATTTGAAAAATTGAAAAATCCGAAAAGAAGTTTTGCATTTTCCTAAGAGTTTAGTCGATTTTCTAGATTTCAACTTTGATGAAAAGAATGATTTGAAAATACTTAGTGTTGCATATTAGTATTGTGAATCGATTAATCTTTGCTTTAATTAGTGATTTAGGGTGTATACCATCATTATTGTTCACTTATTCATCTCATGGTGTGATTTTCCATTTGTTCATTTTGTCCTATGGTGACCGGATCCCGACTTGGTGACATTATCCCTTACAAAATCACAAAAATCCAAAAAAATGAGAAAATCCCAAGAAAACACAAAACAAAGTGTTTAATTTGCTCACATTTCAGTTCAAAGTGAGAAAATCAAAAATCAAAAGAAGAAAAAAAGTCACTATCAATAATTCTCGAAGTGTTTCGAGAAGAAATGAAAAAGAAGAATAAAAAAAATGAAAAAAAAAATGAAAAGAAAGAAAAATGGAAAAGAAGAATATCAAAAGAAAAGAAAGTTGTTCAAATAAGTGAGCTTATGCATTTTTATTACTTCATCTATTTCACAAAGAAATTTAGCCTCATTTCTAGTCACCAAGTTGGTACCGGAACGATCCGAACCTCTCATTATGTGAGAGGAGGGACTTTGTGTATCATTTTCGGTTATAACGCCATGTTAGTTCACTCCATCTCCATCTTACACCCTATTTTGCTTATCGAAGTTATAGATTAATAGATGTACAATGAAAATATGCAACTTGTGAAGTGTTTCTTAGTCATACTTTATGTTTTAGTTGATTTTTAGAATTTTGATTATCGATTTTGGATTTGCTTAGTTGCCTTGTTGAGAGAGGTAGCTCGTTTTCTTAGAGATGACCATTTATTGATCGAGTTTGTGCTTAATTGTTTGGTCGTTTCGCAATTTTGGCAAGACCTCACTTGCCTTGCAAGGGGATACCCTTCTCATAGTATCTCGTTGTTAGTTGAAGGGACGGTGCGAGCCCGTTTATTGTCTCGTATCGGCTATTATGTTTTATTTACTTATTTAGTGACTAAATTGCTTTTGTCGTAGACTATTTAAGCTTACTCGAGGACGAGTAAGGTTTAAGTGTGGAGGAGTTGATAAACGTCATTTTAGTCCTTATTTTACCCACATTTATTTACTTATTCGGGTCGATTTTGTGTGCTTAATTGATATTATACTCATTATAGGTTATTATGCGATATTAAGTGTTAATTATCATCTTAGTAATAATTATCATAATAAGTGTTATTTTCCGAGAATTTGGTACTGCTTTGTCTTGTTTGTATTTTGAAGGTACCGTTTTGGTAAAAACCGAGAAATGGAGCGAGAATTAGCGAGAGGAGATGGGTCAAAATCGAGTCGAAAAACAAAACGGGTTAAAAGTTAAGATGGATCGGAATCGAAGGAGCTAAAAGAAAGTAATGAAAAGTTAAGGTCATGTCTAGGGGTGTAAACGAGCCGATCTGAGCTCGAGCTCGGGTGGGCTCCGGTTCGGCTCGTAAATTTGAACTTTGGCTCGGGCTCGGCTCGAAGCTCGTCGAGCTCAAAAAATTGAGGCTCGAGCTCGGCTCGTAAAATGCTCGAGCTCAGCTCGAGCTCGTACCAAACTCGTTTACCATTATATTTTTTCGTCTCTTTATAAATATATATAACTAAAAATAACTTTTTTAAAAGACAAAAAAATATTGTTACAAAATTTTAAAGTATAATAATTATAAATATCAAATAAACATATATTTTGAATTATTAGAATTTAAAATTATTAAACTTATAAAGTAAAAAAAAATAAAAAAAACGAGCATCCGAGCCGAGCCTTACTGAGCTCGGGATCGGCTCGGATTTGAACAAGCTCGGCTCGAGCTCGAGCTCGAGCTCGAGCTTGTTTTGACCGAGCTTGAGCCGAGCTTTGACCGAGCCGATTCCGAGGGCTCTACGAGCCGGCTCTGATCGTTGACACCCCTAGTCATGTCAATTTGACCTTGACCAACTTGACCACCTCCCATCTACTTTCCCTGAGATTTTCGTATCGAAGTCCATGAACCATTCATTCATACCACATTCCATCTTCATTCCTCCATCGATACACTCTTAAGCTAACCTCAATGTTCAAATTACATTCAACTCAACTCACCATTAATTTCACTCCACAATCATCACTTATTCAAAACCCAGAACTCGATTGAAACCGAGTCTTCTTCCGACCACCAGACCAGAACAGCACCGACGGCCAAGCTCAATCAACCTCCATCTTCATCTCCTCCATACTCCATCATCATCACCATCTTCATCCTCCATTCTCCTCATCAGCAGGAAGCTCTGACTCTCACCACCGTGCTCAGCCACGCGCATCCTCGGCATCACCGCTCTACAACTCCGACGAGCTACAGTAGCAACCACCAGACTCGACCTCCCCTGCTCCGTCGTGCGCCGAGCTCTGCTTCGTACCAGAGTGACCACCGGCGACGTGACCACCTGTCCGAGCCAGCATCAACTTCGCGCACCCCCGACCGGGTCCGCACCTCGACCTCCGGCGTCGACTCACCTCTGACCAACACGACAACAACAGAAGCAGCACCGTGCTCAGTCCACCTCTCCACCGTCGTCGGCGCAACCGTAGAGATCAGTGCTCTCTCCGTCTCTCGATTGATTTTATTTGGCAGAAGAAATTGGTTTTTTGTTTTGAAGCAAATGGCAGATTGACCCTTGCTTTTGTTGTCTTTTTATTTCATTTAAGTAACGGTATTTTCGTCTTTTGATCTGTTCAATGAGATGTTTAGACTATGTACATTAGCAAGAATTATCCAATTCTCACCTTTCACTTTTTCACCTTTTCTCTATCCTACCCAACATCCACCTCAGTTTTCCACTCACTTTTACATTTTCACCAAAAACCTCCCACATCAACAAGAATTCATTTATCACTCCTTCTCTCTTACTTTTTCATACCCCATACTATCTACTTCAATAATTTATCCATTAACATTTAATTAAAAGTAACTACTCCGTATTATTAACTTTCACTTTTTGGGTCGATATCGAGTTATGAATATATTAAAATTGGAAATGTAAAATAAATCGGGTTTGGTTCGTCAATCATTGAGTTATATCGAGTAACGGGTCACAAGCGAGTCAGGTTAAATCGGTTCCAGGTCGCTAGATTTTCAGATTCATTTTCATGATCTCATTATCGCAGTACACCTCTAATATACATACTCTTAACATTATGAACAAAGTTAACAAAATATATTAAAATTGGAAATGTAAAATAAATTGAAGGATAAATAGAAATGAAAATGAGATGGGGGACCGAGTGATACCTCTAAAATACGGAGTATGTCAGACGATAACTTGTAAAGAATTAAATGAAAAATATATTCATATTCGACTCGATTAATTAGTAGGAGTAATTTTTAACTAATTATAAATTAACGATACTAATTACAATTACGTAGTATAATAGTAATAAACGACATCTCACAATTAAATACGTACGTATTTTCCGTTTTATATAAAAATTATTATTTTAATTAGAAAAATAAAAGTAATTGTGACATTAGGAGTAAACAAAGCAGAGGGTGGCCCACCTACTCTTTCTCGCACCATTCTCGGTCAGACGAGATTTTCGCACATTTTGATTTACTGTTCAGCATATGTGGCACACCCTCTCTCCTAATTTTTTATCCACGTCAATTCTCGTGCTGGGCAAAAACACTCAATGTGCATGCTCTTATAAATTGGAAACACTTCATTTGAGGAAGGGTGTGCCGCAGTAGAATTAGAGTAGATAGTAGGTTTAGTCACTTGTTTTCCTCTCTTCATTTTCGTTGATTTCAACAGTTTGTAGCTAATTTTTATTGAGTTTAAGTACTAATTAGTTTGGGTCATTCTTGCTACATTCTATTCTTCTCCATTTATGCAATTCTCCATTTCTTCAAGTTTGGTATAATTTCTCGACTCTTTCTCTTTTATTCTATTTTTATTAAAGTTTGCATCTTTATTAGTTATTATTGTTTTATATTATGTTTGGAGTAATGAGTAGCTTAATTTGTTTACTTTTAATCATGTTTGAGTGGTTAATTTCTAGGGTTGAGGAAGACTTGGTTTGTCTCGATTATGGGGTTTGTTGTGGGTTCATTATCTTGTCTATTATTGTAGGTGTTCTCCATTGATTACGATTTTTGTATGATTTACTTGTATTGGACGCGATAGGTGAATTATATTTCGTCGAGCTTTCTTTGGGGTGGGTCGACCTAGTAATAAGTGCGAGAGCCCGTTATTAAGACTGTCCCGGGTAGATAGAGACTTGAGAGAGACCCTTTATCTTCCCAATTACCGACCATAATTGACTCGTTTGTGAACTACGATAACTCCCTGAAGACTACCTTGTTGACCTTGACACTAGTCCATTTTATCGTATTTATTTATTTTGTTTGTTCGATTCGCTTTGCTCGTTAGTTTAGAACTTCTCTTTGACCCAAAACATTTACTCTTTTGACTAATTCCTTACCTAGACCGAGACTCTTATTTAGCTAGACCGTCCCTGTGGAATTCGACCCAAATTACCCTCGACTACCCAAGTTTATGATTAGTTGGTTTTACTTTGATCGACCGGGATTCGCGACAAATCCCCGTCCGTCAGTTCTTTTAGGAGAACCGGTTTTGAAAACGGCTATGCGATGCTTTTGCCGGAACAACTATTAATTAGCTGGTTCGATATTCGCGGTTTACGTGATCCTCGTGGTAGAGCGTGAAGTCTAGTGACAGTGTTCTTAAAAGGGTGATCAAATCCTTGGTGGGGGACTTAGGTGGTGAATGGTGTTTTTAGCAAATTTTCGCTCTTTGAAAAAAAACTTTTAAAATTAGCGACCCACGTTCGTCGGTTGTACTAACTAGCATTAGACGGTGGGGGTGTGTATTGTAAAAGGTGTTTTGAAAGTGTAACCGCTTTGGGTTCCTTGACTTCATTAATTGAAGCTTTGGTTGTGCTAACGGTATGTAAAAAAAACGTTTTTTTTAAAAAATAAAATGTAGCCGTGTGGCGTGCCTTGACCCCATTAATTGGGAGTTTTGGTTGCATTAATGGTAATTGTTGTTAACGGGTTTTAATTTGGCCAAAGTGATGGCACTAAAAAAAATCTTTTCTTGAAAGTAGTGAGTGTGAAATTTGCCATGATGACAGCATTTAAAAATGTTTTCCCTTTTTAGAAATCACGATTTATACGGAGTATTGACGTTTAAATGGTCGTTTTGAAAAGAAGAGTTATTTTCAAAAACGGAATTGGGTGTGGTTGAATATGTTGGCGTGGTTGAATCCAGATGTTTAGTGTTTTATTTGGGTTGTATTGTTCAAACACGCTACACATAACTAGGAATGCGTACACTCATGCAGGATGCAGACACGGGTAGGTTAGGATAGGCTACCGCCCACGAATAGTCTTTACTTAGGTATTGACAATGATCTGGGGAGATGAGTGTCATACCGTCCGTTTGGACTATCCGCTTATTAATCCCGCGGGTTACGCGTTAGGCGGCCGGAGTGACAACCGAGGATCTCTCCGCGTGTCCCTAAAGATGTTACCGCGAAGAGGTCGATTGGTCCCGATATTGGTTAGGGTGGGCTTTTTAGGGCCAAAACCTGTAGTGACCATAACTAGGAACTAAGACATGAGCTTCACCGACCTCGTTTAAGTTACACCACCGCTGGAAACTTGTTTCCAAATTCCCAGCGGAGTCGCCAAACTGTGGACGTCCGTCCGCACCGGCCGGCGCCCCGCGCGCGCCCGCACGGGACCGACCCGGTTTTCAACGTGTGGCGGCGGCCACCCACGCGGCCCCCTCTCTGCCGGGGCCCGGTCCGATCTCGCATACGGGGCGATGTTTTGGACCTCGATTTGGATGACGATCCGGACTTGTACTAGACGGGTGCGGGCACCCGTTTTTCCGTTTGGGAATCGATCGAGTCGTGGTTGTAAATGTTTAAAGGCCGATTTGTTTGGTAAGACGACCTTTTTAGTGAACTGAATTCGTTGCCGATTTGTGGAGTCGCCACCGAGTCTATTATGGAGTCTCGGAAACCGTTCAAGTCAACCTTGATCCCTTGCCGGCTCAAAGTTGAGTGGCACGAGACCTAAAGATAAAGACTTGTACCCTTAAGCACTCCACGCCTGGAATGACTCTCATTGCCAATGGTTTTGGACATCCGGAAACCATCGATTCTGAATAAGGGTTGAGGATACGTATTGGGAAGCCAACATCTGATAAATGTCAACACCCAATCCTGCCCGCACTATAGCGGCCTCTACTAATCAATCGGTGGGTTGATAACCTAGTTCTTTTGTTGTGGCGGAAGTACTGTAACATCCATTGTTTTAACCCTGTGTCTTTGCTATGTCGGTTGTTTAAGGACAAGTAAGCTTATTATCGTCGGAATAGGTGTGTTTACATTCTTTGCATGCGATTTCACGTGACAAGCAGGCCATGAAAAGATGCACATAGGAGAGTAGAGAGTACTAAGTATTATACGTATTAGCAAGTCAGTTTTAACGCGATAATACAGATATTAGTCATTCTTGTGGTATACCTTACCTGGTATTCTGCTTAAGATGCGTTAGTTCGGTATTAATAGAGATGCATCGAACCTAAATGAGGTGAGCACCTGGACTAATACGGAATCCGACCATCACTTTGTTCAGTTTTAGTTATTTTACGTTTTGATTTCCGTGTTAGGTGATTTAGCATGAGATTATAAGTTCATAAAAGCGGTAAATCATGCGGAAAACTTACTACAACAAATTGGCACTTGCACCACGAATTATGACACGGGAATTTGTTATTTGTGGCTAAATTTTACCTAGCCACGAGAAAATTTTGATTCGCTACTTGGGGAAAAAAATATGCCACGAGAACATTTTTTCCCGTGACAAAAATTCACTTGCGCCAAGAATTTTATTAAAGTCGTGGCCAATAATCACTCTTGCCACGAAAGATGCCACACCCATGGCAAAAATATGTTTAGCCACGAATTTGTTCAGTGGCAAATATTATTTAGCCACGACATAATTTACTTCCGTGGCGAAATTAATTTTTAGCCACAGATTTAATAATTGCATGTGGCTAATGGTTCTCCAAACTTAATCAAATTACTTTCAAGTTAAGCCGAGTGTCAAATATTGATCTTAAAAAATTCATTAAAATTCAAAGTTAAAGACAATATGAAAAAAAAATATTAACTTTGAAAATATTTTATTAAGAAAAAATTGGTATTATTATATTTAGTTTTAAGAAAAAAAATTGATTTTTTTGTAAAATTAAATACAAGAAAACTTTGGTTGTCTAATTTGTTGATTTTTTACTAATCATCATTTTTTTAAGTAATAGATTTCTTTTAATTTGACAATATGTTTTATTAAAATACTATAATCTTAAGTATGACTTTCGAAAAACAACTAACATTTACATAGTGTTATATATGCTAGCTAAAATGTGGCATACATAGCATATCAAGTAAAAGAAGCATGCGATTGATCATCCATTATTGAGACGTCTAATATTATTTAAGATTCTTTCATTTTTACCGCTTCATTAATTAATTTTTTCACATGTAATACACTTCTTTTTAAGACAAAAAAACTTAAAAAAGAAAGTGACTGAGAATGATTTTTTTTCCAAATTATTGATTCTCTTACAATATTTTCATTGTGAAAAAAATTGTTTTATTAAATTCGTATTTAAGAATTCTAGTCAGTCTATAGATTTTTATGGAATTAACTTTGACTGTGAAAACAATAATTATTTTTGTAATTTAATTGTCTTTCAAGTTGTTTGGTTTGCAAGAAAGGTTAATGTATTAGAAAGTTGTGCCTAAGTTCAAAAAGCAGTCAAAATAAATTTTCAAAAAAAGGGAGGTATAAATAAGAAAATCAAATAATTAACAAATACAAGTAAGAAAATATAATAATTAAGGACTAATAGTGAGAAAATCCAAAATTAATTTATCGGCAACTATTTAATTCAATAACTGTTCTGTAATATTATTTGGAAGATATTTTTAAAAATGAATTTAAAATAAAATTTTACTTAATGAAAAATAAAATTCGGGTAAAACTTGAAGTAGGCAAGAGAAAACTCAATGAAGATAAAAAACTGATGAAATAAAATAATGACCGATAACGAAAAGAAAAAAAAACATATTGAAAGAACTAGCAATAAAAGAACGTGGAAAATAGAAACTAAAATAGAAATATCGATAAATTAATGAAATCATGAGTCTGAAAATCAACTTCGAAACTCTTTTTTTTCCGGAATAATAATTTTTTAGTCATAATATGTAAATCATTGGGGAAAAAAATTAATTACTCAAAAGTAAATGTAGTTTGTGAAAAAAAAATATCACTTTAAAAGAATTCAAACCAATGATCGGAACTACGATCGAGTGGATCGTTTGCCTCAGGTGTCGGAGTGCGAGTCCTTAGCGAGAGTTTAGAGGGGGAAGAGAAGAATGAGAATTGTGTGTTGAAATGAGGGCGTGAAGGGGGGTATTTATAGGTGTTTTCGGCCCTCATCGCTTATATGGACGCCTGAGCTGGGGCGCACCAGGACTCAGGCGCCTGGGCTAAGGCGTGGTGAGACCAAGGCGAGTAGGGCGGGGCGGTTGGGATTTTGAAGATACGGTTTTGATACTTTCCAAAACCGTGTGACGGGTGTATAATACATTTCTTGAATGTTAAGCTTTCCCGCGACTTGACCTAGCGCCGTGGGTTTAGTGGGCCTCGGGTGTTCATCCCGAGGTTCGCTTGACACGGTGTTGACTCGGTTCGAGTTTCGGGACCGACTCCGGGTCCCGGTGTCAGATTTGACTCTAATTAGTGTCTATGCAACCGTAACGACACGACTAAGGCTGCCATCATGTTAGTTTTAATTTTTCCAAGTAATTATTTGATCCGTTCTATAGGAAAACTACCTACAACATCGCGAACCCGCGTCGCGTTGCAGTCCTATCGTCATCGGGTGTTTGTTGGGCACTTCTGCAGCCACCAGGTCCAAATCTGGGTGTCTACAGTGGGCCTTCTTCTTTAGTCTTGCCCTTAAGATAGGGCATGACAGTGGCTACCATTTCAGCGGGGGTAACCTGTGAGTCGACCTTGATTTGATCGAGAGCCTTAGTCAACGCTTCTCGATGTTCTTGACAGCTAACCAGAAGTTGCCATATGGTTAGATCAGCTCGAGCCCTTTACAGTTTCTTGACTAAAGCCGTGTAAGTGCTCGGCTCTTCAAGAGTAGTTTCCGTCCTGGCAGGTTTAGTAACGGTTGTTGGGGTAGGGTGTCCGGCGGCGGCGAGGTGGTTGGTGGCTAAGGCTTTAGACTTAGCTTTTCGAACCTCTTCGATGGTGATGGGACAGCTTCCCCTTTGGCTAGGTAGACATCCTCTTCGCCATCAAACCATATCCCGTTAATTTGTGAAATAAACGGGGAAATGAGGTGAGAACAGTCGATTACCTCTCCGGTGAATATAACATGAGCACTGAACGGGTTTTCTTTGTTGCTTGGTTTGTCCCCGGGCAACGGTATTTTCCCGCTTTCTATCAGATCTTGGATCAGGTGCTTCAAGTTCCAGCATTTTTCAGTATCGTGCCCATTACCTCGATGATATTGGCAATAGGCCTGGACATAGTAGCTCTTGGATCGTTTTTCTACCAAAACTTCTGGAGTTGAGCCTATTGGTTAGATCAGACCCTTGGAAGATAGCCTTTGTAAGGCGTTTGTATAGGTAGTCCCTATATCAGTGAATACCTGGGTTGGAGTATTCTTTTTGGATGAGGTATCCAATAGATTAACATCGTCAAAGATGCTGCGGGTTGCAGCTGCAGGTGTGGGCTTGCTGATAGATGAACTAGCCCCTTGATATCCCTTGGTAGAGGCCTTAGTAAGGCTCTCTAACCTCAAGTCATTCTCGATCCTTGTCCCCATTTCAGTTAGAGTGGCAAAGTTGGGTATGACGGCGTACCAGAGATGGACCCGGTAAGAAGGGAGGGGGTTCTTGACAAAGGCCTCCACTAGTACTTTTTCGTTGGGCTTATCGACCAACTTCACACTCTCGGCCCTCCACCTTTGAAGGTATTTGGTGAAACCTTCTTTGGGCTCTTGGGCCATAACTTCTAGAGTACGCATCGTAGTCTGGATCTCGGTATTATCAGCGTAATTCCGAGCAAACTCTGTCGCCACATCATCCCAAGTCTTGTACTTCTTGGAATCGAGCCTGTAGTACCAGGCTTTCGGCTGCTTCTCAAGGGAAGAAGCAAACAAATGCTTGAACATGGTGGATTTCACCCTCTTGAAAGCCATGAACTCTTTGAAAGCCCGAATGTGATGGACCGGATCTTCAGTACCCTCAAACGTCGGTATGCCCGTAAGGTTGAGGTTGGCGGGTAGCTCGTCATTCAGAGGCGAATAAGAGTGAGCATTTTCAGTATAGATCGAGTTATTGGTCGACAAATGGACCTGTTCTTCAAGCTTGCGAACAACGCTAACCAGTTCAGCTATGGGCCCAGTGGGTTCAGATCCAGCATCAGGAGTGCCTTTCTCCACGACACTCAAACGGGTAGCAATGGTTGTTTGGTCGGTCTTGATGGTCGTCAATTGGGCTTCAAGCTTGGCTAGGGAGGCTGCCAATTGGTCCAAAGTCTCTTGCATTTTCTGGCGTCTGGTTAACGGTAGCCTGTTTGTAAGAATACCACGTAATCATAAACTGGCCTAAATCCTGGAATAAAAAGGTACATCCCAAGCAAAGGAAAGACTGAAAAGGAAATGACTCGGAAAAGACACCTAGACGGGTGACTTGTGAAAGGTGGGCCTCCCTTAGGATCCGGCAATGTAGGCCGGGTACTGTTCGAAGGAAGGTTCACGTGAGACATTCCCCAGACTTTGGACTCGATTGTGTAGACGGGCCATCCTTTGTAGGAGTATGTCCTACGCGGGCGGGCCTTGCCTTAGTCAAATAAGGCGGACTGGGATAGGGGGAAACCCGCGATGTAAGATCGACGGAGTTTCGACGCTAGAGACTTTCGACGACTTACGACACGAACAGACACAACTAAATATGGGAAGTCCTAAGAAGAGGAAAGTTTTTTTTTGAAAAGGGATTTTGGAGAAAATCCCGAACAGGCTCGGGGGATGGCCCGATTTTTTTCGAAAGTCGGAAAAAGTGTCATCGGGCCGAAAATTTGAAGTTTTGAAAATATTTTTGAGTTTTGAAATGGGCAGCATTCCTGCTAGAAATACGCTATTTTGAGTAAAATCAAAAGTCTTAAGTTCGGTAGTTTTTAGGGTATTGAAATCGGATATTTTGAAAAAAGATGCAATTTTTGAAAATGACGGTTTTTTGAAAATGACATAGAAACCAAGTAGCATATAGTCACGCAAGCATTATTACGACACCATGTATGCTCTATACGAAGTCTCGGTCGGTCTATAAAGGGTTTATACCAGTGCACATAGCCTATCCGAGAATCGGGACAGACTTCCTAAGTCGAGTTGAGCTTAGAACACGCCGCGAAACCCATACGAATCGACTATGAACACCTTTGACATATCCATGTTGGAGTATATCACGGTATAGTAGGACGTCGGTCACCAGTACCGGCCCGAGAAAAGATAGGGTTATGCATGAACCATAAAACTAAAAGGCGTATTGTACTAGTCAAACGATTCTTATTCAAGTCTCACCCTGAGGATGCCGATGGTAAGTCACGTATCAGTTAATCCCCAGTGGAGTCGCCAAATTGTGGACATGACATAGGTCCACACCGACGCGGCCACGCGCGGGTTTGGGGAGGCGAATAAATCTCATGTGAGATGGGTCAAATTGAAATTTAAATCGAAGTGGAGTCGCCACCGAACTTTGTTGGAGTTCGGGCCCGTTCGAATCCACTCTATATCTTGGTGGGCCATGCACAAAGTACGGCCCATTTGGATGTCAGAGTTTATTAGGTTCGTCCCTTTGCATTTTGATACCAATACCGATATTATCGGATACCGTGTATTGAATGACTCTCGTGTGCCAATGGATTCGGATATCTGGAAACCACGGTTCTGAGTATGGGGTAAGGGTACGTGTTGGGAAGTTCACAAAGAACACCCAACCCCGCCCGCACATTAGCGGCCTCTACTAAGATATCGTTTGATGTTTTAATACGCGCGTTAGTAATTCGATGAGATGTTATGCAAACAATGTTTTGACTAAACATGCAAAGATTCGAATAAGTTGCTACGTCGATTTAATGCATCTAAATTAACGTCAAAGTTGTATTTAGCATGCGAGGTTCATTTTATTAAAATAAATTAAACAACGGAAACAAATCGAAAAGACATAAACAAACATGTTAGTGACGGTAATAACAATAATAACGGTTGCAAATAATATAAAAAATGCTATAGAATAATGTGAAGAGATATGATGCATGATTTTTTTAAAGATGAATCATGTGATGGACTTGACACGTGTTGATCGAAGTCATTAAAAAATATTTTATCGAGGCTCGAAAGATGCTATGGATCTCACGGATTTGACGTGATAAAGGCCACTCGATCGAGTCATTGAGGAACTCGACCGAGTGCACCTCGGAAAAGGATTCTGCCCAAAATTTGAGGTGTTACTCGACCGAGTCATTAAGAGACTCGACCGAGTAGGTCGCCACTCGATCGAGTCATTGAGAGACTCGACCGAGTGGTCCTCAAAAGGTCATTCTGCCTCGGTTTTGGGGTGCCACTCGATCGAGTGGGCTAGGCACTCGATCGAGTGCCCCATGTACGAACTAGGGTTCGTTTTTGACGCGAGTTCATTTTGCAGCATTGTTTTGATCGGTCTATATCTTGAGTTATACTTGGAATTTCGTAGTCATTCAAATTGGAGGAGATAGATTTCGAGCTTATCTTTCCAATGACTACTCATGAAGGTTCATTGAACAAGTATTGACGAAGTTATGCCCCAAACAAGTCAGCTGTGCATTGAAAAACGCTGCTGTTTAATTCTTTGACGGAATTGTTTCTCTTGCCTCGACTTTCTTTAAAGCTTTCAATAAATTCCCGAGGCGAAGAGATGCTATTTTCAAGTTCGTTTATTCAAGACTACTCGAGCAAACAAGGGCTGTGCATCAGATTTAGTAGGCTGATTGTAGGCTGATTGTGTTCCCATTCATGCTTTGTCTAAGTTCTTTTCCTTTGTTTTGTTTGTATCACCCTCTTTATGGGGCTTGACCATTCTGGTTGGGGATGTTTGTAGGCTATATATAGCCATCCATTTGATGAATAAAATCATTCAACTTTCATAAAAACAAACCTGAGTAAAGCTTTGCTTTTCCTTTTCGTCTTTGTAGCTTACAAGACAAAGTACTAGAGTTAGTCGCGTTACAAGCTCTATACTCGCTATTTCAATCGAGTGTTTGAATTAGCACCCTCTTTGTTGAGGTATAGGTCTATCTCACTAAGCACACTATCCTCGGTTACATTCTATCATCCTTACAACAACCATTACATTCTGTTTTTGTTGCTTGTTTGTCGTTAATCTCAAATACTATCAACCTTCATATAACTTGTTCAAAGTTCATTCTAACTCACATCAGTTTTGCAATTTGCGATTGATTTCGAAATTGCCTTTTGATTTTAGAAAATCGCTATCTTTGTCAAATCAGGCAGAAATATTGTATGATTTGTGCTCGATTCGAATTTTGATACTAGTCGTATCCGATGTTTGATTATGGAATCAATATCGAATATTTAGAGCAAAATCTAGAAAAAGAAGAAGTTTTAAGTTGTTTAAATTAAACTAAAATGAAATAAATTATCTCCGCGTTTATAGTGTCGTAATTAATTCTCTCGAATTATGTGACAACTATTTTAGCATCAACGAATTTTCGTTAGTTAAAATTTTTGACTAATTCGTTTCGATGCGATATCCAACTATTGAGTTGGTATCGAATCTAATGAACGACACTTTATACTTGCTTGAATTAAAAGGACTTGATTCCCTCCGCATCTCGATATCGTAATGAATCCTTGCAGATTATGTAATGTCGGATCCGCATCAACGGGTTTTGACTTAAATAAAATAAAAGTGCTTGATTTGAAGTAGTTTTAAGAAATCGATGAATATGCGATAATAACGATGATGACGATAATGACACGACAAAATAAAAAAACGCTATCGTTGACGTTGACTCGCTTCAACAATCAAGCGTTCCGGGTGTCGGGATAAGCGACCGACAACATCGGGTGCAACACCCTTGTATATTCGGATTTCCTTATCCCATCATCCTTTACGCTCGACAGGAATCAGCGAGTATTTTAATGTTTTAATACTATTAGTATTAGTGATATTAGAAAAGAAAAAAAAATAAAAAAAAAACGAGAGGAAGAAGGAGAAGTCGGACGAGAAAGGAGAAGAAAGAAAGAGAAAAAATCGGGTTTTTTAGCACCCTCAACCTACATGTTTCGTGTTCTCGGACGGGACTCATTTAATTGTGGCTTGAGCACGGGAGTATCGAGATTACGTAGATCGAGTTATGGTGGTTTAGGGTTTGAGGTTTTCCTAGATGCTAGGGTTTAGGTTGAATAAGATGGGGAGATTAGGGTTCTTGAATGTGTAAAAGGTGTATGCAAAGGGGTGTATATATAGGAATGATCCCCCTCCCCCGTCTAGGGTTACTCGATCGAGTACCCCTGTTGACTCGATCGAGTAGCCCAGTGAAGGTGTAAAAACAGGCCTGTTGAAGGCCCACTCGATCGAGTGGATCAGGCGGGCTGGGTATTTTGCAGATTTTGTATTTTTGACTGAATGTATGGCTGTTTCGTGTCTCGGAAACGACTTTGACTGGGGTTTGACCCGGTCGCTAAGAGACGATTTTATTTCCGGTGTCGGTTTTGACCCAAATTAGTCTTATTTGATTGGAAACGACCCGCTGGGCCTGAATTTGAGGTCAGTTTTGATAGATTTGTACTCCTTAGAAAGCCCAAGTAAGAAACTAACAGTTTCGAGCCTATATCCGAGCGCGTAGAAGCACGTTTGCGTCCGATCATCATCGGGTGTTTTTTGGAAACCGCTATAGACACCTAGCAGCCAAATGCAGGTGTCTACAAATACTACTATTTTGTAGCGTCTCTTTTGTTGCTTTTTTTTAATGATGTAGTTTGGAATTCCCGAGTTTATCGGGCTTTGGTAATAATAAAAAGATATTTTTATTAGTGAAACTTTTTCTGTCTTTTCGTTATAGCGGTGGTTGTGCCCTTTTGAGGGGCTGCCTACGTATCCACAGTTAGTGGAATCAAGCCAGACGTAGTTCAAGCCTTAGAATTTTGCAATCTCGAAATACACCAAGACCGGTAGTTCTAGGTGTGTGCAACAGTGGGATAAATAATCCCAGCTCATTGACTTGTTTATTTGTTTTGAAAGTTTATGTTTTAAAAGGATGACTTTTAATAAACTTTTGCAAATGACATTGAGATAAGGTTAGGGGTAGTAGCGATTCAACTAGTTTATGTTGGTAGGATTGGTGAAATCATTCCCGTCCAAGTCTGTC
The DNA here is from genome assembly GCA_958450325.1 of Agrostemma githago. Taxonomy (NCBI): domain Eukaryota; kingdom Viridiplantae; phylum Streptophyta; class Magnoliopsida; order Caryophyllales; family Caryophyllaceae; genus Agrostemma; species Agrostemma githago. The sequence continues at coordinate 48,599,286 of OY288246.1, read as the reverse complement.
AGTTTCACTATGCCTCCTGATAGAATCTTTTTCACCAGATATGGCTCGACCCAGGCCAATTGGGTTTGAATTTTCCCTTCTGGTCAATTGGTAGTAAAGCTCGAACGGATTTGAGGTCAAAATCCCCTTCCTTGATATTTCTGGGCCCGACTTTTTTGTTGAAGGCCCGTTGTATTCTCTTTTGATATAATTGAATGTTTTTGAAGGCCCGGGACCGCCGTTCGTCGAAAGGGACTAGCGACTCGTACCTTGCTTGGACCACATCGGCTTCAGGTACTTGGCTTTCTAGTAAAAACCTGAGGGACGGTACCTCCAACTCCACCGGTTGAACTGCTTCCATCCCGTATATCAGATAATAGGGTGTCGCACCGGTTGCGGTGCGGATTGACGTTCGGTATCCCCACAGGGCAAAAGGTATTTTGTCGGGCCAATCCCGGTAATTATCAGCCATCTTTTTAAGTATGGCCATAATTGTTTTCTTAGCCGCCTCTACCGCTCCATTTGTTTGGGGACGGTAGGGCGAGGATGTATGTCTTTGGATTTTGTAATTGGCTAACAAAGCTACCGTTTCGGCTTGGAAGTGAGTCCCATGATCACTGATGAATTCGTGCGGGATTCCGTATCGGCATATGATTTTGTTTTGCATGAACTTAGAAACATGCTTAGCATTCAGGATCCGGTATGACTTGGCTTCGACCCATTTGGTGAAATAGTCGATGGCTACCAAGATAATGCAGTGACCTCCCATCCCGGAAGTTCTTACTTTCCCAACTATGTCGATTCCCCATGTCGAAAATGGCCATGGTGATGTCATGGTGTATGATAGGGATGACAACATATGTTGTATGTTGGCAAAAATCTGGCAGTTATGACAGTGTTTGACATATAAATGGCAGTCGGTTTCCATATTGTTCCAGTAGTATCCGAGTCTCATGATTATTCGGACCAACATCTGAGTGTTCATATGTGGAACACATTCACCGTCGTGCACCTTGACCATTGATGGTAGGGAATTGCCGTGGTTCCCAACCGTCAATAATTAACCAACCGATCCTAGTGGGTAGCTAGGGCAAGTCGGGTCGAATCCACGGGGACGGTAAGAGGCGTCTAGACTAAGGTCGCCTAAATACGAGACTAGGTCAACTAACTAGGCTAAACTAGAGTGATAGAAAGGGGAGAAGACTAAGACTATGACTAAAACGACGGATAAAACAAATAAGGAAACGAGCTAGGATTAGGTCGGGATCAAGGGGTGATGGAATGGTCAAGGAGGAGTAAAGGTGAAGGGGGTAGTCGGGTTATCTAGGTGTAGTCCGGGCTCTAGCTATGTAGACCGACCTAGAGGTTCTTGATAGAACCCATCTTGGCGACACACATGACAAACAGGGCTACTAGCGTGCTTTCGTAGCCTAGGTCGCATCCGGGCTCTCGCTACGTAGACTGACCTAGGGGTTGTCCTCACCGGGCTCTCGCTACGTAGTGAGGGAACCAAACCCACGAGCAAACCGACACCCACAAGAGAAAAGGCAAGAAAAACAAGCATATGCATCTACATGTCATTCAAGCATTTCAACAAACATATACTATGCATCAAACCAAGAGGAAACCCAAAACTTCCACCAACATCTCCAACAAACCCTTAATCACCCATTACACACCCAAATCACCCTACTAACCCTAGCAAGAGTCTACTCAAACATATCTAATGCTAAGACCAACAAGAACAAGATGAATCAACTCAAACAACAAAAGTTGCATAATGAAACTAGTAAACAATGAACTATGAACAAAACAATGAACAAAGATTAAAACTTGGATGAATAAACAAGATTAAGAGTAAAAAGGATGAGAAAGATTATACCAACTACAAAGGATGAAAAGAAGAACACTTGCATAGAAGAAAACTCAAACAATTCCACCAAGGTTGTCAAGCTTGATAGATTCTTCAAGAGATCCAATAATACAAGAGTAATCACTAGATTAACGAGTAATTAAGGACTAATCTACACTAATCTAAGCTAATCTAACCTAAAGTAGTCTAGGGTTTAATGGTTAATCCCGAACATCACACAAAATTACAAGAGGGGGTATATATATAAGGTTACAAGAATGAAAGGAGAAGAAAGGAAGCGGAGTCACGCTGAAGCACCTCCGTCCCGACCGAGACGGCCCCATCTCGGCCGGGAAGGGATGGTCCCGACCGAGACAAGGTTGGTCTCGGCCGAGACGGCTCAAAACAGCAATCTCTCGCTTTGTACACCCCTTCCCGGTCGGGAAAGCCACTATCCCGCCCGAGAAGGGTCTTGTAGGCCTCCAATAAGAAATTTTCGGTCTCTCCTTGCTTCTTATGGGCTTCTCATCGATTCTCGGGGCTCGGGATCGAGTCTAAGGGGCTCGGGAATGGGTCCCAAGGTACCAAGTGATCGTTCCTTCTCTTCGTTGGCACCAAAAGTGTATGAAACGTGTCGGTATCAACCATAACTTTCTCGACTTTTATTTTGTCAACACGTAGGAGGAGAGACCCTTGGGCCGTCTTTTTGTATAACTTTCCATCATCTGTACGGACAAATTGGTTCGCTATCCTTCGCAAGGCTTTTTTGGCCCGATTTTTGGTTCCCGGAGGATATTCTCCTGTTCATATGTAGGTTAGAATATCCTGATACCAAGGCTCAGGGTCAGCTACTTCAATGTCTTGAATAGCATTGATGTATACCTATTCGGATCGTCTTTCGATGCAAATCGGCATGCTGGTTAGGTGATCCGAGATATTCAGTAAGGATGCTAATTTGGAAAGTGCATCTGAGAACTGGTTTTCTTCCCGGGGGAGGTATATGTATTCTACCTTTTGGAATTGTTTCTCGAGAACCCTTACTCGCGCCTAATATGCCACGAGATTGGCGTTCCGAGTTTTCAATTTTTGGAGAACTTGGTTGATGACTAGAGACGAGTCGTCGTGTACCCGGAGATTTGTGACTCCTAAATCGGTGGTGGCTTGAAACCTATGAATGCATGCTCCTTATTCGGCGGCGTTATTAGTCACGTCGTAGTCTAGTTTGATGGTCATGGGAGTATGCTCCCCTTTTGGTGATATTAAGAGAATGCCTACTCCGAACCCTCAGAAATTAGATGCCCCGTCGAAATATAAATCCCACGTTTCTGTATCGGTAAGGAATATATCTTCGTCTAGGAAGGACCAAGTGTCGGTGTGTCTCTCCTCAGTTATGGGGCTATCGGTGAGGAACTCGGCTACTACCCGACCTTTGATAGCTTTTAGAGGCACAAATTTATGGTCGAACTCTGCCAACATTAGAGTCCACCTAGATATCCTGCCATTAAGGATGGGCTTCTTGAATAAGTACTTGATAGGATCCATTTTGGATAATACATGTACTTCATAGCTGAGCATATAATGGCAGAGCTTCTTGGTGGCCCAGACTAGGGCTAGACATGTTTTCTCGAGCATGGTGTATTTGCATTCATACTCTAAGAATTTTTTGCTGATATAGTAGATGGCTCGTTCTTCCGAGTCGACTGTCTGTGGCAGCATAGCTCCCATGGCTGTCTCGGTCGTTGTTAGGTATGACGATAGAGGCAAACCGGGTTGAGGTGGCATTAAAACTGGCCGAGAAGACATGATTTACATGATTTTATCAAAAGCCGCTTGACATTTATCGTCCCATATCTTTCTTTCACCCACTTTTAGTTTTTTAAAGACCGGTTTGCATACCATGGTCAGTTTGGATACGAACCGGCTGATGTATTGAACCTTCTCGAGGAAACCCCTCATTTCTTTTTCGGTTCTAGGAGGCTTCATCTTAGTGATGGCTTTGATTTTTGTTGGGTCAACTTCGATACCACGTTGGCTAACGATATGACCCAGTAATTTGCTTGATGTTACCTCGAAGCTACATTTTTTAGGATTTAGCCTCATGTTGTACCTGCGTACTCGGGTAAAGAACTTCCTTAGAGCAATGATGTGCCCGTCTCGGCTTTTGTATTTGACGATATGTCCTTCACATAAACCTTCACTTCCTTATGCATCATGTCGTGTAACAAGGTCGTGGCGGTTTGTTGATAGGTTGCTCCGGCATTGATAAGGCCGAATGGCATGGAAGTGTAACAGTAAGTACCCCAAGGTGTAGTGAAGGTTGTCTTACTCATATCTTCCTCTGCGATTTTAATTTGATTGTACTCGGCGTATCCGTCCATAAAGGATAGAAGAGCGTGATCAACAGTATTGTCCACCAATATGACGATATGTGGTAGTGGAAAGTCGTCCTTCGGGCTTGTCTTGGTAAGATCTCAAAAATCTACGCATACGCGCACCTTACCGTCCTTTTTAGGTACCGGCACGATGTTCGCAACCCAGTCTGGATATTCGGACACTTGTATGAAGCTGAATTTGAACTGTTTGTCGACTTCTTCTTTGACCTTGAGTGACCATTCGGGTCTCATTCTGCGGAGTTTCTGTTTTACCGGCTTGCACCCGTCTTTGATGGGTATACGGTGCTCAGATATTTCCCGGTCTATCCCTCGCATGTCCTTGTAAGACCACGCAAAGACGTCTTTGAATTCTTGGAGGCTTGTGAACTGTTGTCTCTCCTCGGGATCTAAAGATAGCCTTAACTTAAGCATATGTGGCTCTAATGTGGTTCCCACATTGATGGACTTGGTTTCTTTGATTACCGGATCCCGGGACTCCCTTCGTTCTAGTTGCTCGATCAGATGAGGAGGCAAGGGTACCTGTTCATCGGGATTCTCAATGTCATTGCATAAAATTTTTTTGAAACCGAAAGCATTTTGAAAATAAGACAAGTCATAAGCAGAACAGTTATCCTTATTATTGATAGAAAATTTTGAAAACAGCTCAAAAAGAGCGGTCATCTAATCATTGGACAGAGGCGGAATTGGAAAATCTCTTGGGGACAGACCCCGAGGCACCAGTGGAAGTAATTACAAGGAGAGGGGTTACATATTGGACTCTAGCACCAGACCCTCTAGACTCGACCTTAGACTCAAACTCTAACTCAGACTCGGACTCAGAATCGGATTCAGGCATGTCCCCTTCACCAGTGATCAGCTTTTAGACCCGGCTCTGGCTGTCGGTCCACTTGATGGTCTTCCTCAATGCCCTGTTCCCGGTATCGGAGTCAACTTCTGAGATCAGCTTCGTGGGGTCGAACCTGTTGCTTCGGAGGATCAAATTCACTAGGTCCTCCTTAGGAGTCGGGGTGGTCTTGTCTTCCCCAAATAGCAGCCCCAGCATGGGTTCAGCATTATCGGCACCCTCCTTGGATTCTGACTAGACGAGGGTAAATATGTCATCCGGGATATAATTGCAGTCTCGGGCCAATTTGGTCCCGAGATGCATAGTGGTCGGTTGGTACATACCCACTTAGATAGCCCCGAATACAGGTGTGACGAAGTAATCAGTCAGTCTTGGGCTATAAATCGTACCTTTGAAAACCGTTTTAGAGAGAGAAACTAAGAGAGGGAAACCTTCTTGTTTGCAGCAATGGCGCCATACAGGAAGGTGAACTCGGCTTCAACTCGAAACGGATCACGCAACAATCACAAAACTAATAGTAATAAGACATCATCTAATAATAAATCACAAAATAATATCATCGGTAATAAACAGTCTTCTAGTAACAAAATTTTGCAGGGGAGAGATGAAATGGTGATACCAGAGGAAATTGATGCTGAGTTGGAGGATGTGCTCGAGGATGGAACTGAGTTTCCCGCTATGCTTCAGATAACTGCAGAGGATACAGAGGGAGAACGAAGCTACTGGAGTACAGCGGTATACGGGTTTGTAGTCGGAGCTTATCCTCCTTGGAGCATAATATCTGCGTTTGTGCATAGAGTGTGGAAGCAACTGAAGATAGATAAGGTATCCTTTATGCCAAATGGAATTTTTATAGTTCGATTTCTTGATAAGGAATCACAGCAAGAAGCGATGAAATCGGATCATCTCATGTTTGATAACAAGCCTGTTATCATACACGAGTGGTCTGAGGAAGCCAATTTGGCTAAGCATGATGTGAAAGTTTTGCCGATTTGGGTTAAATTGATGGAACTTAACCTCAAATTCTAGGGAACTGAATGTTTGCGAAAAATAGGAGGACTAGTGGGTAAGGTTGTTAGAACTGCAGCAACTACAGATCAGAGACAGTTTGTTGGATATGCTAAACTGCTGGTGGAGGTGGAAATAGGTCAAAAATTTCCAGATACTATCAGGTTTTTGGATGAAAAAGGATGTCTGCAGCAAATCCAGGTGAAGTACGATTGGTTACCGATAATGTGCACTATATGCAATGGGATGGGTCATGATGAGGCTCAATGTAGAACGAAATCTGAAGTGCAGAAAACTAAACAAGTATGGAGACAGGTCCAACAACCAATTAAGGTCATGGAAACCCCTATAATGCAGCCGGTTACTGTAATTACTTCTAATTTGCAGCCTGCTGCAACAAAGCCCATAAGGGAGACTGGAATGCAGTACAAGCCGGAAGGTCTTTCATTCTTGGAAATACTAACATCATCCTTGAAAAAGACGGGGACTAATGGAAGGGATAAAGACAAAGGTGAGGAGGTCAGCCCAGTTATTAATAATGGATAGAATTGGATTCTGGAATATAAGGGGTATGAATAGAAGTAAGAAGCAAAATGAAATAAGGTGGTTCCTTCACCACAATAAAATTCAGATGTTTGGATTATTGGAAACAAAGGTAGAGATGAATAATTGGCATAATGCTAATATGTGTTTTCAAGATTGGTCGATAGTTACGAATAAAAGTAGGCATAAAGGGGGAAGAGTTTGGTGTTTGTGGAATCCTACTAGTGCTAATGTCGATGTTTTGGATATTCAGGCTCAAGTAATTCATATGAAAGTAACAGATATACAGGGAGGGAATATGTTTTGGTGTTCAATGGTTTATGGTTTCAATAAACCAGGGGAGCGTATATCTCTATGGCAACAACTAAGGGATTATGCACCTAACTGTGGTGGAGCGTGGGTGGTTCTAGGTGACTTTAATAATGTGTTGAATAAGGAGGATAGGTTGGGGGCACCTATCACTCTAGCTGAAATAAGACCGTTTCAAGAATGCATACAAGATTGCAATCTTCAAGAAATCAAGACTATAGGGGCGCATTTCACTTGGAATAACAAGCAGGATCCGATGATTAGATCTTATAGCAGGATTGACCGAGTATTATGCAATGATGATTGGCTTTTACTCTATCCTAATGCGTATGCGAATTTTCTTCCTGAAGAATTATTTGATCATTGTCCTTGTATCCTGAGTTTGGATAGCAAAGTTAGTGTGCAACAAAAGAGGGCATTTAAATATTTTGACATGTGGTCTAGCTCTGATGCATTTCGAGATATAGTGGAAAAGAAATGGGTGAGGGAGGTAAGAGGCAGCCAGATGTACCAGCTCACAAGGAAACTGAAGATGTTAAAATTAGCGTTGAAGGCAATTAATGATACACAGTTTAAGAATGTCGAGGGTTTGGCTACTGTAATGGGTGAAGCTTTACAGAGTATCCAACAACAAGTAATACAATACCCACAAAACGTAATATTGAAGCAGTATGAGGCGGCTATTTCTAAACAATACACAGTACTGGACAAGGCCAGATACAAATTCCTACAACAAAAAGCAAAAATAAAATGGATTGAAGAGGGAGATCTTAATACTGCCTATTTTCATGCTTCTATAAAACAAAGAAGGGCTACTAATAGAGTCCACCAAATTCAGGATATGGGAGGAAATATTAAGGAGAACCCAGTGGATATTCAAGAGGCTTTTTTGGAGTATTTTCAGAATATACTTGGGGAATCAAAAGCTGTTCAAAGAGTGATTATCCCAGTTGTGAGGAAGGGGCTTGTGGTTTCAGAACATCAAGGGGCTAGGCTTATTGCTCCGGTGACTGATAAAGAGGTAAAAGAAGCACTGTTTAGTATCCCGGGGACGAAATCCCCGGGACCAGATGGCTACACTAGTCAATTTTTCAAAGATGCTTGGAGCATTGTAGGCCCGAGTGTGTGTGCTGCAGTTAAGGATTCAATTGCTTCCTCTAAAGTGCTAAAGCAGATTAGCAACACTGTCCTTACATTGATTCCGAAAGTTCAGAATCCTCAGAATGTAGGACAATTTTGCCCTATTGCGTGCTGCAACGTGACGTATAAATGCCTGTCTAAAGTAATTTGTAATAGGTTGAGTAAAGTTCTTCCTGAGATTATTGATCCAAGTCAAAGTGCATTTGTGAAGGGGAGAGATATCATTGAAAACATTCACATCTGCCAAGAGTTGATTCGGCTGTACAATAGGAAACAATGTTCTCCTAGGGTGATCATGAAAATTGATATGCAAAAGGCATATGACTCAATTGAATGGGAATTTGTTGAAGACATGTTATATGCAATGAAATTCCCTGATAGATTTGTCAATCTGATCATGGAATGTCTTAGATCCCCGAGTTACACGCTATCTCTGAATGAAGATCAGTTTGGGTTCTTCAAAGCCCGTCGAGGATTAAGACAGGAGGACCCTTTATCACCTCTTCTATTCACTATCTGTATGGAATATCTTAGCCGAATCATGAAGATTATCTAGGAGAAGACTGAGTTTAAGTTTCACCCTTTGTGCAAAAGCGTCAAACTAAGTCATTTATGCTTTGCGGATGACTTAATGCTTTTTTGCAAAGGGGATCGCGGCTCCGTTACTTGGGTTATTAAGGCGTTTACTAAGTTTTCCAAAGCTTCTGGGCTTCTTATGAATAGAACTAAGTCTAATATTTATGGTATTGATCAGGAGGAAGAGAATTATATAGAGCAGATTACAGGTATGACTCCAGGAACCCTCCCGTTTAAGTACCTTGGCTTCTCTATGTCGCCAAAGAAGCTCTCGGTGTTGGAATGCCACATCTTAACGGAGAAGATTGTTCAAAGGATTAGGGGATTTGGAGCGAGGAAGTTGACATACTCAGGTAGGCTGGTTCTTGTACAGTCAGTCTTGAGCTCAGTTCATATGTATTGGTCGAGAATCTTTATTTTACCTACAGCTACTATCAACCGCATTACAAGCATTTGCAGGAACTATATTTGGAAAGGAAGTGAACACTATTCTTCTCCTCCTTTAGTGGCCTGGGACGCAGTATGTCAGCCGAAGAACGAAGGCGGATTGGGGCTGAAGGACCTTAAGGAATGGAATATAGCAAGTATAGCAAAATATGCTTGGTGGATTGTAGTCAAAGCTGATAGATTGTGGGTTAGATGGGTTCATGGAGTATATTTGAAGGAGAAGGAGTGGAAGGATTATAAACCTACTCTTAACTCGAGTTGGTCTTGGCGTAAGATCTGCTGGGTTAAGGACCTTTTCTACACTAACAATTGCTTCCCTAGTTTGATCAGCACAGGAAGAGAATATACCATTGCGGAGGGATATAAGTGGATACACAATCATGGACAAAGGGCAAAATGGAGTAATTTGGTTTGGACACGGTTGAGCTTACCTAAATATGAATTCATAGCTTGGCTAATTTGCAAAGAACGGTTACTCACTAAAGACAGATTAGCTCGTATGCATATGGTGGTGGACAATAGTTGCTTCTTATGTGGAGATGATATGGAGACGCACAGACACCTGTTTGCAGAATGCTGCTACGCTAAGGAATGCTTCAAACTTGCAGCTAATTGGACTGGAATGCATATCTCAGCCAACAACACGTGGGATTGGTGGAATAAAATCAGACATAAATCGCTCTTCTATAAGCATGTCGTGGCTGCTATTATCATAGGAGTTTGGTATTATATTTGGTGGGCTAGAAATCATTGTCGTATTAATATGGTGGTCGTAAGTCCTAAGTATATATTAGGTAAGATTAGAAGTGAATTAGATGTTAAAATCCGAACTCAACGAAGGATTGTGCCTAGTAAATACTATGATAGGGTGGAAATGATGATGAGATGAGGAGATGTATGGTTGACTTGGATGTAAATTTGATCATATGAAATATACTTACATTTACACCCAAAAAAAAGTCTCGGGCTATAAGGCCCCAGGTAAATACCCTTCACAAGGTTACAGGCTTATTCGGCACTTGTTTGGACGACATTGCCCAGGGTTGCAGCATACCCTAAGCTGAAGTGAAAGCCTTCATCCTTTAGGACCTCGATAATTTTTCCGGCCGGAAGATATGGCCTGGAAGTGGATCCTGGCAGGTAGCCCAGATTTTGCAGCATTGTGTCGACGCTGAAGGTAAAGTAGGGTCGGAAAAGGAAGTCTTCCTCGATAAGTCCTACAAAATCAAACCCCCAAAGGTCAGTAACGAGGTGGCCTGTGGCGTTGTAGCTAGCCACAGTCATCGGATAGCCTCTAAGGTAATAATCCCATCACCCAGGGGCAGCTTGATTTTGCGGTGTAAAGAAGAGGATATCGCCTTAGCGGCATGGATCCAGAGGCGTCCCCAAAGTAGGTCAAAGGAAGAGGTGACATCAACCACCTAAAATTCCAGTTTCTTCTCGATCGGGCCCGTGATGATGGTCTGTTTAACGGCCCCGGCTACTGATTTCGGGCTCCCGTCAATGGCTTGGATGGTCTGAGCCATCGGTATATATTCAACCTCGGTAATATTGAGAGCTTTAGCAGTCCTTAAGGAAAGGACATTAACTGCGGACCCATCATCTATCAGGGTTATCGGGAGATATTTCCCCTGCTATATCACCGTGATGTACAGGGCTAAGTTGTGGGAAGCCGCGAACGGTGGTAGATCGGACTAAGAGAAGGTAATGAGCGGACCTTCTTCGTTGGACTTGCCCTTGAGGTAGGGCATGACTATGGCTACCATCTCAGTGGGGGTAGCGCTTGAGTCGATCTTGATTTGATCGAGAGTCTTAGTAAGTGCCTCCCGATGTTCTTGCGAGCTGACTAGGAGTTGCCAAATAGTGATGTCAACTTGGGTTTTCTTCAGCTGCTTGACCAGAGCCAGGTCAGTAATTTCCTAGGCGGTTTCTGTCCTGACTGGGTCAGTGACAGTCACCGGAGTAGGGGTGTTCCTAGAACTAGTAGCTTGATAGGGACGATCAGAGCGGGTGAGGTGGTTACTGGCTAGAGCCTTGGACTTAGCCTTCTGTATTTCCTCACTGGTAATGAGGACAACTTCCCCTTTTACGAGGTATACGTCATCTTCATCATCGAACCAGATCTCGTTCACTTGCGGGATGAAAGGAGAGATAAGATGAGAACAGTCGATCACCTCTCCGGTAAAGACGATATGGGAACTGAAAGGATTATTTTTGTAACTCGGTTTTTCCCCGGGTAACGGAATCTTACCGCTCTCAATCAGGTCCTGAATAAGATGCTTTAAATTCCAGCATTTTTCGGTATCATGCCCCGGTGGCAATAGGCTTGTGCATTGTAGCTCTAAGAGCGTCGGTTGATTGGAACTTCAAGAGTTGGGCCTATCGGTTGAATTAGGCCTTTAGAAGAGAGCCTTTGTAAGGCATATGTATAGGTGGTACCTATTTTGTTTAATACCCGTGGTAGGGTATTCTTCTTGGACAAGGCATATAATAGATTGACCTCGTCGAAAATGCTGCGGGTTGTAGATGGAGCCTTAGCAGTGGATGAGGCCCCTTGTTAACCCTTGGTAAAGGCTTTAGTTATACCCTCTAGCCTCAGATCGTCTTCAATCCTCATACCCATTTTAGTAAGGGTGGTGAAATTGGGAATGACATCGTACCGGAGATGGACCTGGTAGGAGGGGAGGAGGTTCTTGGCAAAGGTCTCCACCAAGGTTTTTTCGCTGGGCTTATGAACCAGCTTGACGCTTTTGGCCCTCCAGCGTTGAAGGTATTTGGTAAAACCTTCCTTGGGCTCCTGGGCCATAACTTCCAGGGAGCGCATAGTGGTTTGGATCTCGGTGTTATCAGCATAGTTCCATGCAAATTCCGTAGCCACATCATCCCATGTTGGGTATTTTTTCGGGTCTAGCATGTAGTACCAAGCCCGTGGGTGCTTCTCAAGGGAAGCAGCGAACAACTTCTTGAACATGCTCGATTTTACTCCCTTAATGGCCATGAACTCTTTGAAGGCCCGAATGTGGAGTAACGGATCTTCGGTCCCCTCGAACATCGGCAGACCCGTGAGGTTCAGATTGGCGGGTAACTCGTCGTGCAAAGGAGAATAAACACGGGAGTTCTCCATGTGGATGGTGTTATTCCCGGACAAGTGGACCTGTTCCTCTAGTCGGCAGACCGCGCTAACCAGTTTATCTATGGGCCCAGTGTTTTCGGTACCGGTGTCAGGAGTCCCCTACTCCACAGCAGTCAAATGAGCATTGATGGTTCTTTGATCGAGCCTTATTTCTACCAGTTGGGCCACGATATCAGTTTGTTTCCCGATCATGGTCTCCACCATGGTTTTCAGATTGTTCAAAGCTTGCTCCATTCTGAGTCTGGTTGACGGTGGCCTGTCTGTAAGAACACCACTTAATCAGAAACCTCGAACCAGACCTTTAAATTAAAACATCCCGAGCAAAGAAAGACTGAACGAGAGAAAAGGACTCGAGGAAGACGACTAGACGGGTGACTCGTAGTTGGTGTAATTCCCTTAGAATTTGGCTATGTGGGCCATGTCCTGTTCAAAGGAAAGACCACGTGAGATTTCCCCAAACTTGGACTCGAGTGTCTAAATGCCTTCCTTCGTAGGGATATGCCCTACGTAGGTTGGTCATGCCTTCGACAAATAAGGCGGACTGGGATAGGGGGGAAACTCGTGATATAGGATCAATGAAGTTTCGACGCTATTGACCTTCGACGACTTATGAAAAGACCCGACACACGGATTACGGTAGGTCCTAGAATAAGGAAGGTTTTGAAAGGGTTGACTTCCAAAAATAAGGAAGGTTTTTTGGAAAGGTTACTTTGTAAATTCGAGGATGGTCCTGACTTTTGAAATTGACAGCAGGCCGATAAGACCGTTTTTTTTTTCGAAAAGGTCAAAAAGTTTTGAATTTTGAAATGGGCAGCATGCCAGCAAAAAATAGGCTACTTTTGAGTCAAATCATAAGTCAAAATTTTGGCAGCATTCCGAATTTTTGAAAATTAGACATTTTGGAAAGATGCATTTTTGGAAATGACGGTTTTCGAAAATGACACGGAAACCAAATAGCACATAGTCACGCAAGCATTATGACGACATCATGATGCTTTATACTAAGTCTCGGTCTGTCAAAATAGGGTCTATACCAGTGCGCATGGCCTTTCCGATAATCGGGAAAGACTCCTTTACCAATTTGTATAAGGACATGCCGTGAAACCTATACGAATTAGCCATGAGCACCTTGACGTAACCAATTTGGAATACATCAAGGTATAGTGGGACGTCGGTCGCCAGTACCGGCCCGGGCAAAATTTGAGTTATGCATGAACCGTAAAACTAACGCGCGTATTGTACTAACCAATCGGTTTCTCCTCGAGTCTCTGATATGCTTGATTTATACCGTCTTTCCTTCATGCTTTCCTTGATTTTCCTTTGATCCAACCGCTTTTAGAAGCGGTTTTGTGCTACTAATGTCTCTTGTAGCTATGATTGTGCTTGTAGGTTTATTTGGCGCGGAACTCGGCTTTCTGAGTCCTTTTCATCGTCATACGAACCAATCCCGAGTCACGACATCGCTTACGAGTAAAGGATGATCGACCCGTGATGCTATACGTGTTGCTGTGGGGTCATCCCGGCCGGGACCATAACCCTCCCGGCCGGGACCACCCCTTCCTGACCGGGATCACCACCTTCCCGGCCGGGAAGGACCCAGCTCTCACCCGATTTCATTCTTTCGCCTCCCTTACTTATGGAACCCTATATATACCCCCCTCTTGTATTGTTTGAAGTAAGCTACGAAACCCTAGACTACTTTAGGTGAGATTAGCTTAGATTAGTGTAGATTAGCTTAATCCTTCCTTAATCACTTTTCATTAAGCCTTAATCTAGTTAGTTACTCTTGTATCATTGGAATTCTTGGAGAATCTATCAAGCTTGACAACCATGGTGGATGTATTTGGGTTTTCTTTTATGCAAGTGTTCATCTTTTCATCTCTTCTAGTTGGTATAATCTTTCTTCTCTCTTTTCCTTTAATCTTTCATAGTTAGTAAAGTTTACATCTTTATTTATTGTTTGTTGTTCATCCTTATTTGTTCTTCATAATGAATGAAGTTGTCCTTATGTTTGTTTCTCTAGTTAATGTTAGTTTTAGTTTAGATATGTGTGAGTAGTCTTCCCCTAGGGTTATTAGGGTGATTTGGTGTGATTAAGGATGATTAGGGTGAGATGGGTGGTACTAGTTGTTGTTTTTGTTGTTTCCTAATGCCTTGCACTCTACATGTTTGTTGAAATGCTTGTGAGACTTGAGATGATCATTCCTTGTTTTTCTTGCCTCTTCTCTTGCATGTTCTTGTTCGGTGTTGGGTTAGGTTCCTCCACTAGTAGCGAGAGTGTGGTGAGGGGGCCCTTAGGCCGTTTAAGTAGCGAGAGCCCGAATGTAACCTAGGCTACGAAAATATGCTAGCACCCCATTTTCCCCTTTTGATCTCCTTGGCATCCATGAACCCGACCTAGCCCTAGTTTCCCTCTTATTGATTTAACTTAGTCATTAGTCAATCTTAGCCATTACCCTAGTTTGCCTTGAACCTAGTCTTAGTCCATAGCACCCTCTAGCTCGGAACTCCCGTCTTTGTGGATCGACTCGACTTATCCTAGCTACCTAGCTTAGGTTCCTTGGTTATTATTTGATCGGTAGGATAGATGACAAATTCCTTCCGTCAAATTGGCGTCGTTGCCGGGGACGGCAAAGTTTAGACTCTTGTGTTCTTACTTTTAGACTTGGTTACACCCCGGCCTGACACATTCAACCTTTTCTTCACTTTCATTTTTTATTTTTAGCTTTATTTTCCCTTTTTCTCTTCTTTTTAGTGTCTTCCACACACTACCGATCGAGCATGAGGACATTGCTCGGTTTAAGTGTGGGGGAGCGATATCTTAGTCTAGTTTAGTTTTATTTTCGTAGTTTTTTCAAATTCTTTTAAAAATTCCTAAAAATTTGAAAACTTTCAAAAAAACCAAAAAGATTTACTTTTGTGTCTTTGTGTCGTATATTTGTTGTGTTGTGTGTGTTTTGCCTCCCCATTTTCTTTTAGGTTGCTTGATCGTCGTGAGTTTCAGAAAGCTCTCGTCATTCGGTAATATCCTCCTATCTCTTTCTACTTTTCCCATTTCGGTGTTTGGAGGAGATTTTGTGGTGGTGTGTGCTCGGGTGGAGCTTTTTGGAGTTTTCGGATTGATGTTGTTGCTTGCTTGGAAATTTCGGGGTGGTGTTCGTTTAATTTTTTGTGTGTGTTTGTTTTAGTTCGTTTTGTTTTGTTTGTCTTATTTTCTTTCGCCTTTGTTTTGTCTTGTATAGTTTGTGAGTCTAGTGTAGAAAATGTTTTCGAAAACCCGGTTTTGAGGCTAGTGAGCAAGTCTTTACTTTCCCTTTTTAGTGACATGAATCAATTCTTGGACTTTAGTCTAGTAGAATGACTTTAAATCAATAATTTCGTTGATTCTTTACCATGTGTCCACCTAGTCTACTAGGGATTTACTGCGGGATTTGCATTTTGACCACCTTGACCACCCACCGAGTGAAAAGGCCTTGGTTGCCGAGTCCCGTTTTCTTAGGTGACCGTGCTTAAAATTGTTTTGATTAGTCCAAGTTTTTCCCCTTTTTGTGGTTTCGAAGGGAAAGCGCACCCGACATACCCATTTCCCTACCTTCTACACATTTCCACAAATAAGTTGCATTCTATCGAGGTTTCTATTATACTTGGTCGCGATGATTGCCTACAATACAAAAGTTAGCCAAAAGGGCAAACCAAGGCAAAAAGAAAGAAACAGAAAGAAAAGAAAGAGAAATTGAAAGAAAAGGCACAACAAAAACAAAAACAAAATACAAAAGAAGAAAAAAAATGGCAAAAATGCAAATCAAAAGCAAAATATGAAAGAAGAAAAATGCCAAGAAAATCATTTCACAAAAAAATCTTGCCCCTTAAAAATAAGCCTTTTACCGATTGTTATCGTGAAGAGCCTACCAAAGGACCCAGTCCCTAGGAAGGATGATAGAGGTAGTGGTCGGTATTCCCTCACTTTGCAACAATATCCACCTTTTTACTTGGACTAGTTAGGCTATTCTTGAGCATGGGACGACCCTCTTGGATTATCGCTAAAGGAGACGGGGTTTCACTTTACCTACAGTGTGGACTAACTCCGTGGTTCATCCTTTTTCCATCCCGCCTATCGTTCCGTAGCACGTTCTTAGAAGGTTAGGAGGACCTAGGTAAGTTACCAACGTTTTTATTGCTTTGTTGTCATAATATTAAGATTTTGTCCATTTTGGTTTGTGTTATTAGCTTGGGAACGTTGTCACTTGCCTTGAGTCCTTAACCGGTGTTTCTTTCACCGCTTTGTTGAGGAAAGCGGTATTTGTTTCTTCTTGGATGCAACCGATTGTTTGTTTGTTTGTTTGTGTGTTTTCGTGTTCGGTTGTATCCACAGTTTTGTCGCAAGATCTCACTTGCCTTACGGAGAGCACTTTTCCTCTAAGTGTTCTCTTGTGAGTTGAAAGGGCGTTGGGTGCGCTAATACCCGCTCGGTTAGTACTCTAGTTTCTATTAGTTAGTAGTTAGTTCGTGCTTACTCGAGGGCGAGTAAGGGTTAAGTGTGGGGGAGTTGATATGCTTGATTTATACCGTCTTTCCTTCATGCTTTACTTGACTTTCCTTTGATTCAACCGCTTTTAGAAGTGGTTTTGTGCTATTAATGTCTCTTGTAGCTATGATTGTGCTTGAAGGTTTATTTGGCGCGGAACTCGGCTTTCTGAGACCTTTTCATCGTCATACAAACCAATCCCGAGTCACGACATCGCTTAGGAGTAAAGGATGATCGACCCGTGAAGCTATACGGCCATGTCACTCGTATTCCTGACCGGGAATACTCATATTCCCGACCGGGAATTTAAACTAGCAAGTCGGGATGAGAAGACAAGAAGATACGTGTTGCTGTGGCGTAACACCCGCTATTTTTCCTAAGCATTTTTATTTCCTTCCGTTAGGACTCCGTCTTAACTCTGTCACTTTTGGCCTCATATTTTATCATTTTACTAGGCTCTATTTTAATTTTTGAGTTTAATAATTTTTATTTTTAATTTCAAAGATTTAAATTCTTTTTAAATCCATTTATTTGGTTTCTTCGTAAACTAATTAATTTTTCCGCAAGGAATTCTATTTTTCTTCAAATTGACATTTTTAAGCTTGGATTTAAGTTATTTCTTTTCCTAAAAATGTTTGAGTACGTCTCTTTAATATTTTGAACTAGTGAATATTTTTATTTACAAAAATTAGTTGTTAATGATTTTTATTACGAAGCTTCGCGAATAATTATTTTCTTACGCGATGTTTGCTCGAATTACTTTGAAATGCCTTTAACTATTTTACGATTATACTTTTTATCAACTTATAAATTATTTGAGACCATTTCCTCACATTTTGGACCAACTAAGCCCTTGGTCACAAGTTTTATTACGTTTTATTTAAACGTTTCATTTTATCACGTTAAAACGTAAACATAAGATAAATTATTTTCATTCATTGTAGCATTTGTGTCAAAACTTTTCATACTCCCTTATCTACTCATTTTTGGCCGGCCATTTCCTTCATTGTGCACATAGTTTTCATCAATCATTTAACCTCATTTATATTTTTGAAGACCTTCCATCCTCCTTATTCATTCTTGTCATAAAAAAAATATTCAACCCTTCTTCACTCTCATTTTGGCCGTGTGTTCCCTCCTCCATCTTAGGCAAATTTTTGCTCCATTTCGAGTCCCAATCGCATCATTTTTATCGTCATAATAATCCTCTTTCCGTTCTCTTCGTTAAGGTATTAATCGACGTCATTTTCGATCAATTTTTACCTTGATTTTTATTAGTTTTCTCATGGTATTTTTATGCCATGATTTACGTGTTTGGTAGGATTTTTGGACGATCCCGAAGCCGATGAATATATTATCGACTCAGACTTGGAGTAGAGGTAACGTCGATGTTACTCGGTATTTCATGATTTTAATTGAGTATTTGCATGTATATATTTTTATATTTTATTTTGGCAATATATGTATGTCACGGATTCTGGAAAAAATTTTAAAGTTGAAAATTTGCATGTTTCGATATTTTTATCGCTTTTACGAGATTAACGATTAAATTGTTATATTAATTTGTAAAATCGTAATAATCGGCCTAAACATGTAATATATGTTTATATTCTGGAAAAATGTTGTTTTTGATGATTTTAATAATTTAGTATTTTTCTGATATTTTTGATATCGATTATTGAATTATTACCGTTTTCGGACAAAAACGATTAAAAGCCGATTTTTAGTTCTAGTACTTAACATTTTATTTTAATCTGATTTTTGACGTGGTGAAAATTTCTGGTGAAATAGAATTTTATGAATTGTTTCATAATTTTTCGGAATTGTTAAGTGGATGAATTAATTAATCACTTTAAATCATCGTTTATCGTTAAAACCGTGTTTGTTGTTTAAATTCTCGATTTCTGGTCTTTGGTTTAAATCTGGAAAAAATTATGATTCTGATGATTTCATGTTAAAATGTAATTTTATGATTTTTAGTGCCTTAATAAAATGTTAAGAACGATAAGTTTTATTAATGGAATCGTTAATTGTGAAAACGGGTTTTAAAGACGATTTTGACGGGATTTATTAAATCTGGAATTTTGGAAATCTGGAAAAATGGTAGATTCTGGAAAATCATGATTTTTAGGTTTAATAATAATTTTTGTATATTAATACTTAAATCATTTTGTAATTACTATTTTTATTAATCGTTATTGTCGAAATTGGACGATTAACGAGAAAACGCTTTAAAAACCGAGTTTTTAGAATTCTGGAAATTTTCTTTTCTGGACAGAATGTCCGTAAATATAATTTAACTATTTTACATAATTTTTGTACTATTTATTATAGTCTTTAATTAATAAATATTGATTTTCGGACAAATTGTGATTTATCGCTAAATTGCTTCGTCTTACCTAAAAGAATTATTTTTCCAGCAATTTTGAAAGTATTTAAATCTGAAACTTTAGGAGTTAAGTCATCCCTTAACATACTCTAAATGTATTTGTTGGTTTAATTAAATAAAGACGTTCAAGTATTTAATTTAGTGTTTGCCGTAAAATCCTATTTATAATTTTATCGTCGAAACTAATAATAATTAGGGAATTTTAGCTTTTTAACTTTTGAAAACACCCTAATTAGTAATATTAAAATGTTTAAGACGTTTTTAATCATTTTATAACGCTTATACGATATTTTAATAATTTCATAAAATCAAATGATCTTACTTTAATAATTAATATCGTTAAGGCCGAAAGTATTAGTTTTATAAATCTATACCGTTTACTAAAAATGTGGTATTAGTGTGAACTAATATTTTCACTACTTTGATATAATGCTATTTTTAGTAAAGTTTCTAAAAATAGAAGTTTCCTAAAATAGAAAGTTTCCTCTTTTAGAATATAAATGTTTACTTCTTTTATCCTCATATTGTTTATAATGATTATATCTTTGAATATCGATAATGGCTTTGTTTTGGAGTTATGGAATAAGGACAAGTGTGAGGTTAGAGTAATATATTCTAGGGCTTACGGTTTTGTCATCAACTATAAAGCTAGTGTATCAGGAATCGGTACATTGGTTGTTGAACCGGGTGACAGGTATCCCGGGAGTTGTGTACATTTTGACCTTAAGCTTAGGCCTCGCAGTAAGTCGCCGTCATAAGTTGAACTGGGTGACAGGTAATCCCAGGAGGGGTGTGCATTATCTTAAACTAGGGCCACGCATTTATAAGTCGCCGCTCTATTATGGTTGAGTAGCCTAGTTAGAGACCGAAGTTTAATTTGTTTGAACTAAGTTCTCGAAGCTAGTTTTTAGTATTCTCCTAGTGAAAGTCTAGCCGTCTACACTACTCCTATTCATAACGCCATTTTGAATATTTTTATTATTATCGATATAATTTGGTTGCAGGTTGGCAAATGTTTTATGTTTTCTTCGGAAAACTCATTTTTATTATATTGTTTTGATACGTGAAGGTTTTCACTGAAAGTTTATTTTTATTATAATGTGTTTTATTGTTTTCCATTTTTACTATTTTTCCTATATTAGTAATTACTGTTTTAAAATCCTGTTATACGGCTGGGAGAACGTTGGCGTTGCTCCCCACTGATTGTGCCTGTTATGTTTTAACATGGCAGGTATACGTGTTTATTTTCCGGTGGGTGTAGGCTAACGAGCGGTCTTGGATCCTGCTTGATCTTCTTAATAATCATGTCTTAAGGATTGTTTAACCTCTTTGTGGGTTGTTTTAAATTTTTAGCCATTTTTATGTATGGCGTATGTTTGACTTTACCAATTTAATTTATTAAGACATAGTTCTGTGTGTTTTAATCCCGACTCTACAGTGTTTCCGCCACTGTATCGCGCTAGAATTTTTAGGGGATTACATGTGGGGTCATCCCGGCCGGGACCATAACCCTTCCAACCGGGATCACCACCTTCCCGGCCGGGAAGGACCCAGCTCTCACCCAATTTCATTCTTTCGCCTCCCTTACTTATGGAACCCTATATATACCCCCCTCTTGTATTGTTTGAAGTAAGCTACGAAACCCTAGACTACTTTAGGTGATATTAGCTTAGATTAGTGTAGATTAGCTAGATCCTTCCTTAATCACTTTTCATTAAGCCTTAATCTAGTTAGTTACTCTTGTATCATTGGAATTCTTGGAGATTCTATCAAGCTTGACAACCTTGGTGGATGTAATTGGGTTTTCTTTTATGCAAGTGTTCATCTTTTCATCTCTTCTAGTTGGTATAATCTTTCTTCTCTATTTTCCTTTAATCTTTTATAGTTAGTAAAGTTTACATCTTTATTTATTGTTTGTTGTTCATCCTTATTTGTTCTTCATAATGAATGAGGTTGTCCTTGTGTTTGTTTCTCTAGTTAATGTTAGTTTTAGTTTAGATATGTGTGAGTTGTCTTCCCCTAAGGTTATTAGGGGGATTGGGTGTGTTAGGGTGAGATGGGTGGTACTAGTTGTTGTTTTTGTTGTTTCCTAATACCTTGCACTCTACATGTTTGATGAAATGCTTGTGAGACTTGAGATGATCATTCCTTGTTTTTCTTGCCTCTTCTCTTGCATGTTCTTGTTTGGTGTTGGGTTGAGTTCCTCCACTAGTAGCGAGAGTGTGGTGAGGGGCCCTAGGCCGTTTAAGTAGCGAGAGCCCGAATGTGACCTAGGCTACGAAAACATGCTAGCACCCCTGTTTTCCCCTTTTGATCTCCTTGGCATCCATGAACCCAACCTAGCCCTAGTTTATCTCTATTGATTTAACTTAGTCACTAGTCAATCTTAGCCATTACCCTAGTTTGCCTTGAACCTAGTCTTAGACCATAGCACCCTCTAGCTCGGAACTCTCGTCCCTGTAGATCGACTCGACTTACCCTAGCTACCTAGCTTAGGTTCGTTGGTTATTATTTGATCAGTAGGATAGACGACAAATTCCTTCCGTCAATCTCACCCTGAGGATCCCGATGACAAGTTGTACATCAGGTCTCCCCAGCGGAGTCGCCAAATTGTGGACGTGATTTAGGTCCACCCTGACGCGGCCACGCGCGGGTTTGGGCGGCGGTATGTTCTCGTGATGAGATGGTTCTCTGGTTGAAATTCAAATCGAAATAGAAGTCGCCACCGAACTTTATGGAAGTTCGGATCCATTCAAACGCACCCTATACTTGGGCGTATCGTGCACGAAGCACGTCCCACTTGAGTACTAGAGCTTGTTGGGTTCGTCCCTTTGCATTACGATACCGATGCCGAGTTATCAGATATCGTGTATCGAATGACTCTCGTATGCTAACAGTTTCGAGCATCCGCAAACCAAGTTCTGAGTAGGGGGTGAGGGTATGTATTGGGAAGCCCACAAATGATAACCAACCCCGCCCACACATAGCGGCCTCTACTAAGATATCGATTGATTTTTTAATGCGCGCGCTAGTAATACGGTGAAAGGTTATGCAAACATTGTTTTACGATACATAAATAGTATGTGTTGCTACATCATTTAATGCATCTCGGTTTATGTCGAAGTGGTTTATCATGCGATGTTCATTTAAAAGCGATAAATGGCAAACATAAAAAAATAAAGCTCGTAAAAAAATTACAAATTACACGGGCGGAAATACAACCCGTAATTCACAATACAACATGCGAATATATAGTAAACGGGTAAGACGTGGTAAACATTGACTATACACGGACCCGTAGATACAAAATGTAACTGTAACCATAAATCGAATAAATGGACGAACTTCGATCAAGTACACATTGCGTTGTATATCGATCGGAGGACATAGGCTTTAATACGTGCTCACGTATGGGACCGGAACGTAATGCTAGCTCGATCCCGGGCCTTAGAGTCTTGCCTCGACATATCATACTGAAATATTGATGTCAGACTAATTGCACATCGAATACGACGAAGGAGTCGTCGTCGATGTAGGACTAGTTGTACAAGACATTGCTCAAAGTCGTAAAAGTAACAAAATAGAATAGGATGTAATGTATGGGTATTGAAGAGGGAAGCACGTGATTGAATTAGCACGTGTCGACTTAAAGTTGTAAACATGGCTTAACGAAACTTTGTATCACTTTTAGGCTCACGTTGGTGGCCTACAGGGGTCACTCGATCGAGTCGTTGAGGGGACTCGATCGAGTGCCCTTCATGAAGACCTCCTACCCATTTTTTAGGGGGTCACTCGATCGAGTGCCTTCTCTAATGGGTCGTGACTCATTTCTAAAACGACCAATTTTGCGACCTTGCGGGTCGGATCGAGACATGGTTGAACCAAACATAAATATGAAGAGATTTATATTGGTCTGACCCTCGATAACTCTTGGTGCACGATGCTCGGTTATGGAACCAATATCAAGCATTTAGAGTGAACTTTTATGAAATCAAAAATAATTGAACTAGAATGAATAATGGTTTCATGCTAATTCAATCATTGTTTGTATTCGATTGGATAAAATTGATTAGTCGTCACAAAACTCAAGTCCTTTGCGTTTCGATGTCGTAATTTGACTTTTAAACTGATAACAATCGCTTTAGCGTCATTGGATGTCGCTCGAATCGGTTTTGAAAATAATTTTATAGTGATATACGCGGTATTAATATAACGGAAATGTAAAAGTCATTTTTAGGGAGTTGACTTACTCTAGACAACCAATTACGCGAGGTAACGAGATAAGCGACCGTCGACGTGAGTGCAATACTCTTGTGTTCGTGTTTCCTTATCTCGTCACCATTTGTATTTGGTACGTTAAAGGTGAGTATTTTATAGTCTAGTTAGTAATTAGATTGTTAGGAACGATAATAAAAAAAAGTTAAATGCATAAAAATAAAGGGTTAGATGTTAGTAAATGGAAACTAAACCTTAGTAGTTAGCAATTAGTATATGAAAAATGAAAATGAGAATCAAAGATTAGAGAAGACGGGGTTTGTTTACACTCTCAACCTATATGCTTTCAGTCTCGGAACACGGGCTTGTCTAGTGGCAGCATAAGCGCGGGAGCGTTGAGAGTGTAGATTGCAGGATTGAAGGGTTGAAGAAAGGTTGTAAAGTTGAAAAGGTTGAAAAAAGTTTGAGAGGATGTGTAATGTTAAAAAAAAAGTTGTGAAATGGTGAGAAATAGGGGAGTATTTATAGACCTGGACTCCGTCTACGGTCACTCGATCGAGTGGCCTTGAAAAAGTGTTCTGGGTGTTTTTTAGGGGTCACTCGATCGCCGGGTGAGCAAAATCCGGGTTTTGTTATGGTAGTTTTTGATTTGATTGGTTGGTTGATTTGTTTTGATTTTGACTTGATTTGCTTTGTAATTGAATGCACTGCAAGGTTTGTTTCGTTCTCGGGTTTTCGACTTTGACCGGTTATGGCTCGGTCGCAAAAGACGGTTTTGCCCCCGGTGACGGTTTTGGCTCAAGTTAGCTTCATTTTGTTGGAAACGACCCACCGAGCGTGAATTTGAGGTCGGTTTTTTGAGATTTGTACTCCACTAAGTGCCCACGTCGGATACTATTGATTTCGAGTGCGTATTCGAGCGCATTAGAGCATGTTTACGTCCGATCATCAACGGGTGTTTTGTTGGAGACTACTATAGACACAAGCAGTCAAAATGCGGGTGTCTACATTAATTTATTATTCTCTAATCCTTGAGAGCTCTATTTTGACTCTAAATTTCGTCCTCCCCTTAGCTTTTCGTAAATCCTGCTACTTCTTCTTTGGACCAATCCCTTCGACTTCTTTATCGCGTTTGAAAACTTTTGCTTCGATTTGTCATTGACCTTGACTCTAATTATCCGTTTCCCTTTTTCCCGAACCTATGTTATGAAAAGTTTGACTAATTTAAAAATTTTGATTTTCATGGAATTTAACATTTTCGAGTTATACCACTAAGAACTTTATACATCGTTTTTGTTTTATTTTTGGTTGATAATATATATTTACTCCTGTTTAAAAATGCCTTATTAATTTATTTTAAAATTTTTCAAAATTGTTTTAAATTTTAATTTTCAAACAATCAAAATTTTATTGAACCTTATAAATGCAAATATTTTGACTTCTATAAGGTTAATATATAAAACAGTTCTAAGAGTTTCTAAATAATTTTGTATGTACAAGTTTTCAATATATTGTCGGTAGATATTTGAAATTTTTATTGAAAACGTCTAGCGACTGGTTCGATTTTTATTTACTAACTACAAAATTTGATTTATTAAATTTCAAATTTTTGTTTGGTCTTACAAAAAAATGTTGTCGAATTTTCTAATCAAAACGTTTTACTGTTGCTTTGAAAATAATTGGGTACTCTCCCCGTCGAGTTCGTTTACAAATATTATTTATCGTCATTATTTTATCAAATAATTTTAAAAGTTTTTCTATGAGGTGCCCCTCAACTATTGGCTTTTCCAAGTGGTACCCCCGCCCTTTTCTAATTACAAGGTGTACCCCTAAACTTTACTTATAACTCCATATCATAAGCAAGTGATAAGTGTATTACAATTATTTTTTTTAAAAAAATTTATTAAATTATTAATCAATCCAATTTGAGGCTTCAAGCCACCTCTTTTTCTTTACCATTCACCAAGCCACCAAATGCTCATCACAATGCACCTTTGTTGTCGACCGACGTCGACCTATCTCCCTCACTCTTTTAAATCCTTCAACCTCAATCTCTTCGTCACCCCTAGTGTAGTGGAATCAAGTTTTTCGAGAAATGATGCAAATTGAAGAAATATATCATTGTTGATGAAAGTTAAATAGGGAATAATTACTATTTATATCATCAATTGAGAAATTTTCGTTGAAATTTTTTAACTTTGGTTACAATATAGAGTAATTTACAAAGTTTAGGGGTACACTTTGTAATTTGAAAAAGGCGGGGATACCACTTGGAAAAGCAATAGTTGAGGGGTAGCCCATAGAAAAACCCTTATTTTAACTTACGATTTTATTAATTTAAATGATTTTAAACTTTGGGTAACTGACCCCAACTTACAAAGTTTTTCTTCGATTTTGATTTCATGTCACGTGTGAAGTTGTAATGATTTTTAAACCGAGATTGTGATGTGAGTTAAGCATTCTCATTTTATTCAAGTGATATAACTTTGTTTTCCATTGCTAAACTAAATTTACATGGGTGAGTAAGGAAAGAATTTTAAGAGAGATAAAGAAGTGAGAGAAAGCTCTCTGAGTTTCAGCAATGGTTAAATTTCGGAAAGCTAATCACTCAGCTTCAACTCGACGCGGCTCTAATCATGATCACAAACATAGTAGTAATAGTACATCATCTAATAATACACAGAAAACAAATACCGAAAATACTAAACAAATTTCTAGTAAACATAAAATACAGGTTGAAGATGAATCTAAGAAGGATCAAATTATTCTGGAGGAGATAGAGCTTGATCTGGAGGAGGTGCTAGTCGATGATCCCATTGATACACCTGCTGCAGGTGAGGCGATTGCTGCGAACACTGTTACAGGTCCCCTGCTTCAAATAACAACAGAGGATGTTCAAAATGAGATTCAATATTGGAGCACAGCAGTATACGGATTTCTTGTAGGAGCGAATCCGCCATGAAGTGTCATCTCTGGGTTTCTACACCGAATTTGGAAGAATCTTAAGATTGATAAGATATCATTTCTGCCTAATGGTGTCTTTTTGGTACGTTTTTCTGATGTTGAATCGCAGCAAAATGCTTTACTGATTGAACATCTGATGTTTGACAACAAACCGGTCATAATTCATGAATGGGATGCTACTGCTGAGTTAGCACAGTATGAGGTAAAGAAGCTCCCAATCTGGGTGAAATTGATGAATTTAGATATCATGTTTTGGGGATTGAATAGCTTGCGTAAGATTGGGGGATTGATAGGTACGATTGTTCGTACTGCCCAAACCACAGAACAACGACAGTTCTTGGGATATGCTAAGATACTCATTGAGGTTGCAATTGGTCAATCCTTCCCACCTGTTTTGAATTTTCTGGATGAAAAGGGAGTGGAGCAACAAGTCAAAGTAGAATATGACTGGTTGCCTATCCTATGCAAAAGATGCAAGGGGATGGGGCGTGATGAATTCCAGTGTCGCACCAAGGTTGAAACCGTAAAAATCAAGCAAGTGTGAATGCCTGTTCGGAAGCCTATTCCTGTGGTTACTAAGACCCCTGAGATGACAGCAGTAGCCACTCCTGCTGTTACTCAGGTAGCTATCAACAGTCCAATCCCAATCACAAGAATGACACCTAAATCAACTCGTAATGAGGGGTTTTCTCTATTCTGATGAGGGGCTTAGCTTTCTGGAGATGCTAACCTCTACAAAAATAATCAAGATAAGGAATGCTTTGAGGATGAAGGGGGAGGAACACAGGCTAACCTCAATCTCCACGGATAACATCGGTTCTTGGAATGTCCGTGGCATGAATAAAGTCAAGAAACAGAAAGAAATAAGGTGGTTTATGCACAATAATAGAGTTCATCTATTTGGTTTATTAGAGACTAAGGTGGAGACTAATAATTGGCCTAATTTGAGTAACATTTTCACAGATTGGTCCATTACTAGTAACAATAATACACACACTGGAGGGCGAATTTGGTGCTTGTGGAACCCTAGACTGTATCAGGTTGATATAATGGATGTGAAAGATCAATCCATACATCTGAAGGTTCATATTATAGGGATGGATAGATATTTTTGGTGCACTATGGTCTATGGATTTAATAAACCTGCGGAGAGGATGACTCTTTGGAGCTATTTGCGACAATATGCCCAGACAAGTCAAGGACCATGGCTTGTGTGTGGTGATTTTAATAATGTCTTGAGTATGGATGAAAAGATAGGTCTTCTTGTGAGTAGGGCAGAGATCCAACCATTCTTCGATTGCATTCAGGACTGCCAATTGTTGGAACTAAAAACCATAGGATCGCACTTTACATGGAACAACAAACATGAGCCGTGGAGTAGGGTGTACAGTAGGATAGACAGGGTGTTGATTAACAGTGATTGGAGTAATCTCTACCCTGATTCTTTTGTCAACTTCGTGCCTGAGGGTTTGTTTGATCATTGCCCGGGCATTATTACTCTTGATCAGATGGGATGGAAGAGGAAGTATTCGTTCAAATACTTTAACATGTGGGCGGCAGCAGAGAATTTTCAGGCTCTGATTTTAGACGCTTGGAAGGAAAGAGTCCGGGGTAGTCCAATGTTTCAGATTTCCACTAAGCTTAAAGGGCTTAAACCAATCCTTAGGAATCTGAACACCAAGCATTTTAAGGATGTGGAACACATGGCAAATGTTATGGAAACTGCACTACATAATGTGAAGAAGCAACTTACTCTTCGACCCAGAGATGTTACTCTTATGCACTATGAAAAAGCTATTTCCAAACAGTATGCAATTTTGGATAAGGCACGCTATAAGTTCTTGCAACAGAAAGCTAAGATTACTTGGATGGAAGAGGGGGATATGAATACGGCATAATTCTATGCTTCCATCAAGCATCGTCGAGCCATAAATAAGGTTATTCAAATTAAGAATTTGCAAGGGGATAGTCTTACCTCCCCTGATGAGATACGGAGTGCCTTTCTCACTTATTTTACTGGTCTCCTTGGGGAGAGCCGGCATGTTACTGAAGTGCACAAACCTACTGTGAGAAAGGGAGCAGTCCTCTCTGATCAGCAGCGGAATGCACTAATGGTACCTGTCACTTTTAAAGATGTGAAACAAGCGATGTTTAGCATAAAAGGCAATAAAGCTCCAGGCTCCGATGGTTTTACAAGTCAATTTTTCAAGGACACTTGGAGTATCACAGGACAAAGTGTGTATGATGCTTTTACTCAGGGGAAACCGTTGAAACAAATGAGTCATACCGTTGCTCACCCTTATTCCTAAGGTTAGTAATCCTGATAGTGTGAGTCAATTTCGACCCATCGCTTGTTGCAACACGGTCTACAAGTGTTTATCCAAGGTCATATGTGGTCGTTTGGGTGCGATTTTGCCAGCGATTATTTGTCCAAGTCAAAGCGCTTTTGTGAAGGGTAGGGATATTGTGGAAAACATACATATATGTCAAGAGCTTGTTCGTCTGTACAACAGGAAACAATGTTCCCCACGAACTATTTTGAAAATAGATATGAAAAAGGCTTATGATACCGTTGAGTGGCCATTTGTTCAAGGAATGCTAGAGGCTCTTGAGTTTCCTAATGAGTTTATCACCATTATCATGGAATGTCTCACGTCTCCTAGCTATACATTGACGCTTAATGGGGAGAATTTTGGTTTCTTTAAGGCTAAGCGAGGCCTGAGGCAAGGAGATCCCTTATCACCATTGCTATTCACAATTTGTATGAAGTATTTAAGTCGAATCATTAGGGTGGTTCAGGAGAAAGCAGACTACCGGTTTCATCCCTTATGTAAACAGGCTAAGATCAGTCATCTGTGTTTTGCAGATGACTTGCTGCTATTTTGTAAAGGTAATGTAGCCTCAGTCACCTGGTTAATGCGAGCATTTGGCATTTTTTCTGTAGATACTGGCCTTGTTATGAATCAAAGTAAGTCTAGCTACTATTCTAACGGCATCAAAGCAACTGATCTTATGCAGATTGAGAATATAACAGGGTTAACCAAGGGAGCTTTACCCTTTAAATATTTAGGAATCTCTATGTCACCCAAGAAGACCTCTGTTTTGGAATGTCATGTCCTCACTGAAAGGATAGTAGGCAGAATTAGAGGAATGGGAGCACGGAACAGAATTAGCCTTCCAAAGCATGGTTTCATTGCTTGGCTAATTTGTCACAATAGGCTACTTACTAAAGATAGGCTTGCTAAGATGAGTATTGTGGGAGATCTTACTTGTTTTATATGTGGTGTAGCCGCTGAAGCACATGACCATTTATTCACGCACTGTGTGTATGTGCAACAATGTTTCAGTCGTCTATCCTGTTGGCTGCAACAAGCTATACCTCGGCACGATACCGCAAAGTGGTGGACAAGTCTTAGAACCAAATCTTTGTTGATGAAGCAGGTTTACGCAACGAGTATTACAGCAATCTGGTATCATGTATGGAGAAATCGAAATCATGCGCGCGTGTATCAGATGTTAGAACACCCAGTGAAGCTGGTCGAGATAGTTAGTGATTGGGGTCGGCAGCCTGACACTAACAGCCTGCAAGGCAGGCCCCCAGAGGATCGCGTATAGAGCCCAAAAGCCGGCCCCTGACAAGCCGCCAAAGTAAAAGAACATAAAAGCTAAGGAAAACCGCCGACCGTCGGGCCAGCAGGCCAACGCAGCCTGCTGGAGCCCAGCACCCACAGCTCAAAATCCGCCAACCCTGGGGACATCCCTGCTGACAGGGCCGAGATCCCCAGGGGCCCTCTCGTCATTTCTCCTAAAGGTAATCGGGAATGGGTGGATGAGAAGACGCCACTTGTCATCTCCTTATCCATCCATTCTCCCCCTACTTCCCTCTCTTGTGGGATTTTCTCTCTCTAGAACTCTTACTCTAAAATTGCCACCTAGATCCTCCCGAGCTAGGTTCCCTTAAGGCATTCACGGACTGACTTAGGCATCGGAGAGGGTTTCCTCGGACAACCTCTGAGGCCCTGTGCGTTCTCTGTGCAGGGAGCCTGCCTGATCCGCCGGGAAGGTCCGACTGAAGGAGTAAGAAGAAGGAGAGTGCCAAGATTAAACGGTGAAACATTCAGAGCAACACAGAACAATTCAAGCCCGAATTCCACGTTGGGTTAATTGATTCCGATAACCGGAACAATTTGGCGCCGTCTGTGGGGAAAACGGTTGTGCTCACGAATTACCCACAAAAATCAACCACTCCCAATTACAAAAACTAAACCAATCAAAGTAATCATGCCGGAAATCGTTGACGCCAGTATAGGGGCGGGTCCGACGGTCCCACCGGTGACCCCCCTGTACGGCATGCCACAACCAGAGAGGGCTCCTCCCGCCACGATCCTGGGGGTGGGACGAACCAGTCTCCTAGGCGTGCCAAACGCTGCTGTACCGCCAGAGTTGGGGGCACACCCAGGGCACACTCTGAACCTGACCCTAGCTCAGATGGTACAGACAGCCGCCTTCTTCTCTTCAATGCTAAACCAGGAGTTCACTCCTGAGGACCTGGTAGGCAGGGTCGCAACGACCCCCAGGCAGCCACCCTCGCTGAGCAGGGATGGAGTTGGGGGCACGAAGCGAACCGCCGCCAGAAACGCTCAGAGGAAAGCAAGAAGGACGGCTGAAGTATACGCGCAGGTCCAGAGGCGTATCACAACAGGCAGCCAAGAGCCACCTGCCCAACAACAGGCGTTCTCCATTCACACGACAGGAGCCGCGTCTGGAGAGCAGAGAGGTTTATCCCAGGGATTGCAGGAGCGGATGAGGCACAAGGAACCCGTATCTAAACGCCTGGGAGAAAAGCAGGGCGGGGTCTTCTCCAGGTTAACACCGGCGGCCAAGGAACAGCCAGCCTCAGGTTTGTCCCAAAGCCTGCAGTCTAGGCTTAACCGGGGGCAACCGCTTGAATCCAGATACCACCAGGACGACAACCTCTGCCACTCTCAGAGAAAGAGACCCAGACAAATCTCCTCTGAGGCAGAGGACGAAGCAGCAAGCAGGCCGCCACCGAGGCACCGCTCCCCCAGCTCGAGGAAACCGATCCATAGACAATGGGATATCCACGGTAACCAGTCTAGGGAAAGCAGGTCACGAATGGTAGGCAGGCCCACAAAAACCCCTCTTCATCCGGATGTACAAGAATACCCCATCCCGAAAATTAAAATGCCCACCGTCAAGTTTGACGGGACAACAGATCCAGAGGACCATCTGGCGGCATTCGAGAGTCACATGGGCATGTACGACGTGGATGACGCAATCTGGTGCAAAATCTTCCCAACCACCCTGGTAGGGCTCGCACAAGGATGGTTCAGGGACCTTCGCCAAGGATCGATCAGCTTCTTCATAGAGTTGGCCGAGGCTTTCCTCGAACAATATGCAGGGAACAAAAGGAGACGTCTAACTCGCTTCGATCTTATGACCCTAAAGCAGAAAAAGGGTGAAAGTGTAAGGGAGTACCTAAAGCGATTTGACTTATCCTATCAGCAAGTCAGGGAGATCGATGATTCCACCGCTGCTTACGCCCTGACAATCTCCCTGCTCCCAGGGGAAATGAAGAATCAGATGATCAGGGCCCAGCCAGAAACCTTGGCCAAGGCCAGGAAGATCGCTGAAGGGTTTATTCTGCAGGAAGAGTTTCACAACCTGCCGGACACCCCTGCAGGTGATAAGTGTGGTTTGTAGTGCCTATTTTGTAGGGTTTTGGTCCCATTTTCCTTGTGGAATCGCTCCTTGGGAGCGATTTATGGGCTACTTATGCTTCCTCTAGTTCGTTTCAGGTTCCCGAGACCATTCATGAAGAGTTGGAGCGATTCCGACTCAATACATACACTTTTCGGAGCCAACGAAGCGGAGGAACAATGACTCGATGCTTCGGAATCGACCCCGAGACCTTGGGACCCAATCCCGAGTCCCGAGACCCGATCCCGAGTCCCGAGAATTGATGAGAAGTTCATATGAAGCAAGGAGGAGCCAAAAGGGTCATATTGGAGGCCTACAAGACCCATCCCCGACGGGTATGCACCTCATCCCGTCGGGGATGGAGTGCGAGTTTGAGGGAGCCACTGCAAGGCCGTCCCGGTCGGGACCAACCCGTCCCGGTCGGGATGGTGGGTCCGTCCCGGTCGGGATGACCCGTCCCGGTCGGGACCACCCAGTTCCAGCCGCGCACCTTTTCTTTCTTCTTCCTTCCATTTGTAACCCTATAAATACCCCTCCTCTTGTATTAAGACGGACTTTTATCTTATGTTAGACATTACCCATAAACCCTAGCCTAGTTTTAGCATAGATTAGATTAGATTAGTGTAGATTAGTCTTTAGATTATCGTTAATCCTAGTTTAATGCTTGTAATTTGGGAATTCTTCAAGATCTCCATTCAAGCTTGACAACCTTGGATGTTTGTTTTGGGTTCTTCCATTTATGCAAGTTTCCTTCTTCTCTTCATCTTCTAGTATGGTATAATCTTCTCCTTTTACTCTTAATCCTTTATTGTTCATCAAGTTTGAATCTTTAGTTCTTGTTTATTGTTTTGTTCATCATATTTGGTAGTTTCATTATGTATGTTTTGTTGTTTGTGTTGATTCCTCTTGTTAGTGTTAGTTTTAGTTTAGATATGTTAGAGTAGTGTTCTTGCTAGGGTTAGTAGGGTGATTAGGGTGTTAATTGGGTGATTAAGGGTTTGTTGGAGATGTGGGTGGAAGATTTGGGTTTCCTCTTGGTTGATGCATATGACATGTTTGATGAATTGCTTGAATGACTAAGTAAGTTAGATTGCTTGTTTTTCTTGCCTTTCCCTTGTGGGTTTTAGTTGTTATGGGTTCGGTTCCCTCATTAAGTTGCGAGAGCCCGGTGAGGACGACCCCTAGGTTAGTCTAAGTTGCGACCGCCCGGATGCGATCTAGGCCATAACACGCTAGAACCCCTTTTGTCATGTGTGTCTCCAAAATGGGTTCCATGAGGAACCTCTAGGTCGGTTTAAGTTGCAACCGCCCGGACCGACCTAGATTACCCTACTACCTCCTTCACTCTAGCTCTCCCTTGACCATTCCGTTACCCCTTTGACCCCGACCTAACCCTAGCCCGTTTTCCTTGTTTGTTTTCTTGCTTTAGACCTAGCTTAGCCCTAGTCTCCCCCTCCTTAGATTAGCTCGTCTCGAACCTAGTCCTAGACCGTAGCATACCTTAGTCCGACCTCCCGTCCCTGTGGATTCGACCCGACTTACCCTAGCTACCCCAGTTAGGTTAGTTGGTTTTTATTTGGTGGCGGGATCCACGACAAATCCTTCCCATCAAATTGGCGCCGTTGCCGGGGACGGCGTAGTTTAGACTTTTGTTTGCTTAGTTTTGGACTTTGTTCTTGATTTTTGTGTTCTCTTCTCCTTGTGTATCTCCGTTTTTCTTCTTGTGTGTTACTCTCCCTTCCTAGTGCCTCAAAAGCACTAGGATACTAACGTTTGCTCAAGTGCTTCTAGCTCATCCTAGGTACCAAAGCAACGTTTTGGACATGGCGCGTCCAAGCTACCATCAATCATCACGGGACAACTATGGGGCGAATTACCATAACCCACAACTTTACCAACCATATCAACCTCATCAACAATCTTATGAACCCTCTTCTTATGGTTACCAAGAAAGTTGTCAAGGATCGTTCCCACATCCTAACAACTACCAAACACCCTCACATAACCCACGACCACAAGATCTCAACTTTGAGACTATTCAAATGATGCATCAATTGCTTAAGAGTCAACATGATTCGATAGATCTATTGCAAAGGACTCAACAAGCGATGGTGACTCAAATATTAGGGGTTAGGGAGGAGTTCAAGGCCCAAATAGCGGTGCAAGATGCTCGAATCGATGCACTCATGGCTCATATCACGATGTTGGCCACTCGAGCTCCACTACATGTTGAGGAAGGTTCATTTGGGCAAGAAGGTCGGGTGCCTCCACAAGAAAGTCAACCCAACCTTGAAGCTACAAATGAAGAAGAGAGGGTCGATCAAGAGACCATTGTTGAGTGTTGCTTGGGCGGTGAAGATAGGGAGAGAATAGAGGAAGTTGAAGCTTCAAGGACCCACAATGAGGAGGGGAGTGAACATGATTCTCAGGATAACTCTTGGGGAGCCGATGTATTGGCTATCAAATTGGATTTGTTCGATTTTCTTCGTGATGAACCACTAGACAATCCAAAGCCAAGTGAAGACATACCTCCTCTAGGCCATATAGACAAGGTGAGTGAAAAGGAGCGAAATACTTGGGAAAAAGAAGTAGATGCCTTGGAACTTGCCTTGAACGGGAAATTGGAGGATCCTAAACCCTCCAATGAAGAAAACTTGATGCCTTCTCCTCCTCTACCGCACTCGATGCCTAGTCCCTTGTCTTGTGAAACGATTGGTGAAGAGGATCCTTGTCGGGCGGTGGAAAAGAGTCCCACCCTCGACCCCGTAGAAGAAGCGACACCCCTAGGGTGTGATCTCCCACATCATGACACCGAGCACGACTCTAGATCACTATACCTACCGGAGGGTCATAAGAGTCGTAGCTATGTTGGTTCCGAAGACCCGGAAGATCACAATAACCCCGAGCATAATGAAGATGATCGCTTTTTCCCTCCGACTTGGAAGCTCTTAGCAGTGGCTAGGCTCGTCCATGAGAGCTTAAATGAAGATGTTGCTAGGGCATTTGACTTACTCCTACGAGCTCTTGATGGCTATGGAGGTGTAGTTGGTGAGAGTACCTTATTGTATATATCTCTTTTTCTTGTTCTTTTTGCTTTTGTGTGTGTATATATGTTTGTTTGGTACCTTGGTTTCTAGGATGGTTAGTTTTGTGAAATTCTTGTCATTTGGATTGTTGATGAGCGTTGTGAGGGAGAGAATTTGATGTTGTATTTGAGCTTATTGTCGTAAGTGTGAAGTGAAGATGATTCCTAGAGAGGAATGGTTAATGATAGAGCTTGGGTCGTGAGTATGGATGTCGGTTTTTGAAGCTTCGGTGAAGCTTTTTGGGGTTTTGGAGGTCAAGAAGACCCATCCCGGGCGGGAAGGGAGCTTCCCGACCGGGAAGGTTATGCCATCCCGACCGGGAAGGAGCCGTCCCGATCGGGATGGAGGTGCAAAAATTGGAGCTTACTGGAGTGCCGTCCCGACCGGGAAGGTGGCTTCCCGAACGGGACGAGCGTGTCATCCCGATCGGGACCATCCATCCCGACCGGGATGGTCCCCTTTGTCCTCTTTTGGCCTCTTCTTCGACATTTGGGCCCACCCAACCATTGTATACCCCCACCCAACCTCCCTCCCATCCTTGCTCACGTCATATGCCCATTACACTTCATTTACATACCCTCACCTCATTTCTTTTCCCTTTACACCGAGTTTCACATCGAATTTCCACCCCCTCACACCATTACTACCTCACCATGTGGTTTGATCGAGAATGAAAAGGAATAGCAATAACGAAGACAAGTTTTGTGCCTACATTGATCTATGAGACGATGGAGCGAGTGAGTTGCTAACCTATTGGTACGGCAACTATCCTTTCTTTCCCGTCTTTTATAGCTTGTTTTCTTTTGTGTTTATTCCCTTCCCCTTAAGTCATGGTACCTTAGCGGCCTTCGAGGCCTTGGTAGTGGTTGCTCCCGACTCTCGATGATGTGACTACATCGAGAGTCATTTTCAAAATCCAAATTTTACAAGTTTTTCACCTTTTTTTGTCGGATTTAGTCGGATTTAGGCGGAATCCGGGCTAGGTGACTTGATTACACCTAGCCCTCCCCTCCCATTTCCTTTTATTTCCTTCTTTTTATTTTTTTCTTCCCCCTTCCATATCTTTTCTTGTCTCGGCCCATGGTGACTTGACTACACCCCGGCCGGACACCTTCTACCATTTTCTTCACCCTTATTCTTGATTTTTAGCTTTATTTTCATAGTTTATTTTCTTTTTTCTTTTGTGCTCCATGCACTACGGTCGAGCATGAAGACATGGCTCGACTTAAGTGTGGGGGAGCGATATTCTAGCGTAGTTAGTTTTATTTTCTTAGTTTTTGGGAAAAAATCTTTAAAAACCCTAAAAATTTGAAAAATTTTCACAAAAATCAAAAAGATTTTTCTTTTGTGTGTTTTCCTCTTGTGTCATTGTGTTGTATATTTGTTTTGTTGTGCGTGTTTTGCCCCCCTCTTTTCCTTATAGGTTGCCTAATCGCCATTAGCTTTGGAGAGCTTTCAAGACTTCCGGTAACATCTTTATCCCTTTTTCTTCTTTATCTCTTGTGGAGCTTGAAGAAGATTTGTGATGTGGTGTGCTCGGGAGGAGCTTTGTAAAAGTTTGATGTTGGTTGGTTGCTCATTTGGAAGCTAGGGGTGGTGTTTGTGTTGTTCATGTGTTCGTTTTGTTTTGTTTTTGTTTTGTTGCTTTTATTTCTTTTTCTTTCGTTCATTTTCGTCATGTCTTTGATTTTGTGTTGTGTTATGTTGTGTGTCATGTGTGTAAACCGTTTTCAAAAACCCGGTTTAGAGGCTAGTGTGTGAGTGCAATTTTGTCCCTTTCTAGTAGTATAAATCGAGTCTTGGACTTTAGTCTAGTAGAATGACCCTAAATCAATGATTTCGTTGGTTTCTTACCTTGAGTCCACCTATCTTACTAGGGATTTACTACGGGATTTGCATTTTGACCATTATGACCACCCACGGTGTGAAAAGGCCTTGGTTACCGAGTCTCGTCCCTCAGGTGACCTTGTTTAGGATTGCTCGACTAGTCCAAGTTTTCCCCTTTTTTGTGGGTTTGAAGAGGGATCGCAACCCCCGACTTACCCATTTACCTACCTCCCACACATTTCCACACAATAAAATTGCAAATTGTTGATTCCCCTCTTTCTTGTCATACTAAGAAGTGCCAAAAAGCCAAATCTTGCCAAGAAAGGGCAAAGGAAAGAAAAAGAAAGAAAATGAAAGAAAGAAAAGAATGAAGAAAAAGAAAAGGCACAAAAGCCAAAAAGAAAATAGAAAAGAAGAAAAAGAATGGCATGGCAAAACAAAGCAAAAATGCAAAAGAAAAGAGAAAATGCCAAAAGAAAACTCGATTCACAAAAATAACACCTACCTCTCAAAATAAGCCTTTTTCCGACTTTTGCCGTGAAGAGCCTACCAAAGGACCGAGTCCTGAGGAAGGATGATAGCGGTATTAGTCGGTCTTCCCTCATTATTGCATATTTCCACCTTTTTACTTGGACTAGTTAGGCGATTTCGGACATGGGACGACCCTCTTGGCTCTTTGCTAAAGGGGGCGGGGTCTCACTTACCTACAGTGTCGACTAACACCGTGGTTCATCCTTTTTCCATCCCGCCGATCGTCCCGTAGTACGTTCTTAGAAGGTTAGGAGGAACCGAGGTAAGTTACCAACGTTTTTATTGCTTTGTCGTCATACTATTAGGTTTTAGTCCAACTTGGTTTGTATTGCTAGCTTGGGAACGTTGTCACTTGCCTTGAGTCCAAAACCGGTGCTTCTTTCACCGCTTGGTTGAGGGAAGCGGTATTTGTTTTCTTTTGGGTGCAACCATTAGTGTGTTTGTTTGTGTGTTTGCTTGTTTATGTGTTTTGTGTCCGGTTGCATCCACAGTTTTGTCGCAAGACCCGACTTGCCTTGCGGAGTGCACTTTTCCTCTAAGTGCACTCGCGTGAGTTGAAAGGGCGTAGGGTGCGCTAATACCCATTCGGCTAGTATAGTAGTTAGTATGTGCTTACTCGAGGGCGAGTAAGGGTTAAGTGTGGGGGAGTTGATAAGTGTGGTTTGTAGTGCCTATTTTGTAGGGTTTTGGTCCCATTTTCCTTGTGGAATCGCTCCTTGGGAGCGATTTATGGGCTACTTATGCTTCCTCTAGTTCGTTTCAGGTTCCCGAGACCATTCATGAAGAGTTGGAGCGATTCCGACTCAATACATACACTTTTCGGAGCCAACGAAGCGGAGGAACGATGACTCGATGCTTCGGAATCGACCCCGAGACCTTGGGACCCAATCCCGAGTCCCGAGAATTGATGAGAAGTTCATATGAAGCAAGGAGGAGCCAAAAGGGTCATATTGGAGGCCTACAAGACCCATCCCCGACGGGTATGCACCTCATCCCGTCGGGGATGGAGTGCGAGTTTGAGGGAGCCACTGCAAGGCCGTCCCGGTCGGGACCAACCCGTCCCGGTCGGGATGGTGGGTCCGTCCCGGTCGGGATGACCCGTCCCGGTCGGGACCACCCAGTTCCAGCCGCGCACCTTTTCTTTCTTCTTCCTTCCATTTGTAACCCTATAAATACCCCTCCTCTTGTATTAAGACGGACTTTTATCTTATGTTAGACATTACCCATAAACCCTAGCCTAGTTTTAGCATAGATTAGATTAGATTAGTGTAGATTAGTCTTTAGATTATCGTTAATCCTAGTTTAATGCTTGTAATTTGGGAATTCTTCAAGATCTCCATTCAAGCTTGACAACCTTGGATGTTTGTTTTGGGTTCTTCCATTTATGCAAGTTTCCTTCTTCTCTTCATCTTCTAGTATGGTATAATCTTCTCCTTTTACTCTTAATCCTTTATTGTTCATCAAGTTTGAATCTTTAGTTCTTGTTTATTGTTTTGTTCATCATATTTGGTAGTTTCATTATGTATGTTTTGTTGTTTGTGTTGATTCCTCTTGTTAGTGTTAGTTTTAGTTTAGATATGTTAGAGTAGTGTTCTTTCTAGGGTTAGTAGGGTGATTAGGGTGTTAATTGGGTGATTAAGGGTTTGTTGGAGATGTGGGTGGAAGATTTGGGTTTCCTCTTGGTTGATGCATATGACATGTTTGATGAATTGCTTGAATGACTAAGTAAGTTAGATTGCTTGTTTTTCTTGCCTTTCCCTTGTGGGTTTTAGTTGTTATGGGTTCGGTTCCCTCATTAAGTTGCGAGAGCCCGGTGAGGACGACCCCTAGGTTAGTCTAAGTTGCGACCGCCCGGATGCGATCTAGGCCATAACACGCTAGAACCCCTTTTGTCATGTGTGTCTCCAAAATGGGTTCCATGAGGAACCTCTAGGTCGGTTTAAGTTGCAACCGCCCGGACCGACCTAGATTACCCTACTACCTCCTTCACTCTAGCTCTCCCTTGACCATTCCGTTACCCCCTTTGACCCCGACCTAACCCTAGCCCGTTTTCCTTGTTTGTTTTCTTGCTTTAGACCTAGCTTAGCCCTAGTCTCCCCCTCCTTAGATTAGCTCGTCTCGAACCTAGTCCTAGACCGTAGCATACCTTAGTCCGACCTCCCGTCCCTGTGGATTCGACCCGACTTACCCTAGCTACCCCAGTTAGGTTAGTTGGTTTTTATTTGGTGGCGGGATCCACGACAAATCCTTCCCATCAGCAGGCCAAACAAAACCGCAAGGGGGACCGCAGGGTGGATGCAGCAGAAACGAGCCAGGCAAGCAGAGGGAAGAAGGAGACACCCCCAAGAAAGAGCGCACAGCCTACCAACCAAGATTTGACAGTTATACGGCCCTCAATAGGCCGAGAGCAGAAATCTTCGAGTTAGAAAAGGAAACAGCAAAATGGACTCGTCCAAACAAGCCACGCATCCCAAAGGGAGACCCCAAAAAAATTATGTACGTTCCACGATTGCATAGGCCATACCACAGAGGAATGCCGCCACTTAAAAGACGAAATAGAGAAACTTATAAGAAACGGCTGGCTGAGTAACTACGCAGCAAGGAACAAACCCCAGAAAGAGGCGGCGGACAAACCTGAAGGCTCAGCCCAAAATCGCATGGTCATCCATGTAGTATCAGGAGATGCAGAAGTGCGGACCAGCAGACGTAGCCAGAAAAGGCAGATCCGCGAACTACGGAACCAAATTTGCTACACCGAGAGGGCAGGGAGTCCAAGAGGCACTACCCTAAGCATCATCCCTGAGGATGCAGGGAGAGTCGTGTACCCGCATAGTGACCCTCTGGTCTTAACCCTTGAAATTAGCAATCACATTGTCAAGAGATGTATGGTGGACACTGGCGCCTACACAAATCTCTTATACAAAGACGCTTTTGAGAAAATGAATCTAGAAAAAAGACATCAGAAGCCGGCCCCTGGATCTTTGTATGGGTTCAATGGGGCAGGCATGCTACCCATGGGAGTTATCGACCTGCCGGTAACGTTTGGGAAGGGGGCCTCTGCCAGAAATGTCAGGGCGTCATTTGTTGTGGTGGATGCCAAGTCTGCGTACAACGCCCTGATAGGTCGAGCCACCCTAGATGAAATAGAAGTTGTTGTGTCAAATAGGGCCCTCACCATAGCCTATGTGACAGCCTTTGGCATGGAAGGGAAGGTCCACGGGGATCAGGAGTCGGCCAGACACTGTTACTCAATGGCCCTGCAAGCCCATGAGACAGAAAGAAAAGGAAAGCGAAAAGCCGAAAGCTCTCCCAGCAGGGAAGGTGAGATCCCGACTGCCCCGCAAGAATCAGTCCACCTAGAGCCTGAGGGGGAAAGCATGCTAGTGGACTTAGAACCAGGAAGGCAGGTCCTCATAGGAGCCGACCTGGAGGAGTCCTACCAAAGGGAGTTAATTGCAGTCCTGAGAGAAAATAGGGACGTATTTGCTTACTCTGCAGATGAGATGCCAGGAGTCGACCCGGCTTTTATTGTTCACAAGCTGAACATTAATCCGAAGGCTCGCCCTGTGAAGCAGAAGAAAAGGAACATGTCCGTAGAAAAAGATGCGGCGATAAAAGAAGAAATAGACAAACTCCTAAAGGCAGATTTCATCGAAGTCTGTGACTACCCTGAATGGTTGGCAAACGTTGTCATGGTAAAAAAAAGTCGTCAGGCGCATGGAAAATGTGCGTAGATTTTACAAATCTTAACAAAGCCTGCCCAAAGGACTGCTACCCCCTGCCCAGGATAGATCAACTGATGGACGCCACTAGTGGATACACCACGCTAAGTTTTCTAGATGCATTTTCAGGGTACCACCAAGTGTACCTCTCGCAGCCAGACAGAGTGAGGTGCGCCTTCATAACCAGCCATGGCACTTACATGTATAAAATGATGCCATTCGGGCTGAAGAATGCAGGCGCTACCTATCAACGGTTGATGGACAAAGTCTTTGAAAATCAAAAAGGGAGAAATCTAGAAGCCTATGTCGATGATGCGATTGTCAAGAGCAAGGGGGACAGGGAGCACCTAACAGACCTTCAAGAGACATTCTCTTCCCTGCGGTCATACAAGATGAAACTGAATCCAAAGAAATGCACATTCGGGGTCCGATCCGGGAAATTCTTGGGATTCTTGGTCAGCTCCAGGGGGATAGACGCCAATCCTGAAAAAGTTCAGGCGGTCCTAGATCTCCCGGAGCCTATAACCATCAGGGACATTCAACGGCTTACAGGCAGGATGGCCGCCCTGGCCCGGTTTATCGCCCGATCGGCAGACAAGTCCACCCCTTTCTTCAAAGTATTAAAGGGCAACAAGCAATTCAAATGGGAGGATGAGCAAAAGAAAGCCTTCGAGCAACTGAAGGAACACCTAAAGAAACTCCCTACCTTGGTAAGACCAGTGGTCGGAGAAAAATTGTATCTGTACATTGCAGTAACCAACACGACAGTAAGTGCCGTCATCCTAAGGGAGGAAGCAAACTCACAACAACCCATCTACTTTGTGAGTCACGCCCTGGGAACAGCTGAAAGAAATTACCTTTTGATAGAAAAGGCCGCCTATGCAGTCGTCATCGCAGCCAGAAAACTCAGACCCTACTTTGACGCACATTCCGTGGTGGTCCTCACCGACCAGCCACTGGAAAAAGTGTTGGAAAAGTTTGAGAAATCAGGAAGGCTGCTGAAATGGGCGATCGAATTGAGTGGGCTGGGTATATCATACCAGCCAAGGACAGCCATCAAGGCACAAGCCTTGGCTGATTTCCTGGCCGAATGCTCCCATTCAGGGGAAGAGGAACCTCCCGCCGAAGAGTGGATCGTACACAC
The DNA here is from genome assembly GCA_958450325.1 of Agrostemma githago. Classification (NCBI taxonomy): domain Eukaryota; kingdom Viridiplantae; phylum Streptophyta; class Magnoliopsida; order Caryophyllales; family Caryophyllaceae; genus Agrostemma; species Agrostemma githago. The sequence continues at coordinate 48,556,938 of OY288246.1, read as the reverse complement.
TGACGGATCCTCAACAGCCAATGGTGCAGGTGCAGGCGTCGTACTAACCAGCCCAGAGGGAGTGGATTTCGAGCATGCGCTCAGATTCACCTTCCCAGCATCAAACAACGAGGCAGAATACGAGGTTGTACTCGCAGGGATAATGCTGGCTAAAGCCGCAGGGGCAGAGCGAGTTATACTAGCAACGGACTCTCAGCTCATTGCTAATCAAATTAACGGGGAATATGAGGCCAGAGATCAGACCATGGTCATATACCTTGAAAAAGTGAAGCAAGAATTATCAAGCCTGAAGTCCTACGAAATCCAGCAAATACCTCGATCACAAAATAATCGAGCCGACGCTCTGTCGAAACTGGCCAGCTCCAGCCTACAAGACATAAGGAGGTCGGTGTGGGTTGATGTTATGCATGAAAAGTCCACCAGCGCCTATCAGGCAATCAGCACCATCGAGGAAGGACCGGAAAGCTGGATGACCCCCCTCATCCATTTAAAAAAGCACGGCATCCTGCCACCAGATCCGGTACAAAAAAGGAGAATACAGGCCAAAGCAGCCTGGTTCATAATCATTGACGGGGAACTCTATAAGAAATCTTTCACTTACCCCCTGCTCAGATGCCTAGGGGCAGGACAGGCCGCCGAAGTCCTAGAGGACATCCACTCAGGAATCTGTGGACATCACGTCGGGGGAAGATCATTGGCCCACAAGGCCCTGAGGGCAGGCTACTACTGGCCTACCATGCTTGCAGATGCCAGAAGCTTAACCCGGAGGTGCAGAAAATGCCAACTCTTCGCTTCATCAATTCATGTCCCGGCCCAAGAGCTCAGACCAATTCTATCTCCCATTCCTTTCGCCCAATGGGGGATGGACATACTGGGTCCTTTTACCACAGCTACAGGAGGGCAAAAATTTCTGATCGTAGGGATAGACTATTTCACAAAATGGGTTGAGGCTGAAGCAGTCCCAAACATCACCGAGCCGGCGGTTAGGAAAGTCATTTGGAGGAACATTATAACGAGATTTGGCATCCCAAAAATATTAGTATTTGATCATGGGAGACAATTTGATAATGACCCCCTAATAGCCTGGCTGGAGGGGCATGGGATAGCCGTCGCCTATTCTGCCGTCTGCCACCCCCAGACCAATGGACAAGCTGAGGCCGCAAACAAGCAGATCTTGAATGGACTCAGAAAAATGGTAGATGACCTCAAAGGAAGATGCGCAGACGAGCTGCCAAGTATCCTCTGGTCAATAAGGACCACCCGAAAAGAGTCAACAGGCCAGACACCATTTGGTTTGGTATATGGAGCCGAGGCTTTACTACCCATCGAAGTGCGAATTCCTACCCTGCGATATCAGCAATACAACCAGGCTGACAATCACGAAGCAATGGCCGAAGCTCTTGACCTGGTCCAAGAAATCAGGGAGGAAGCCGGCATCAACATAGCAGCCTACCAACAAAGGATGAGGAAGACATACAACAAGAGGGTGCATGAAAGAAGATTCCAGGTAGGCGACCTGGTTTTAAGGAAAACACAGGCTGTGGGAAAGTCTAAGGAGCATGGCAAACTAAGCGCCAACTGGGAAGGCCCGTATCAAGTAACCCAGATCTTGGGAACAGGAACATACAAAATCGCCAACCTGACTGGCCAAGAGCTGAGCGCACACTAGAATGTCGACACCTTAAAAAAGTACTATGTGTAAAAAGTCTTAAAAGTACTGGCGGAGAACGATCAAAAAAAGAAATGTCGACGGCTCCGACCAATCTTATATTTTTCTATAACACTCAAGGATTTATACTCGTTGTCTGAACAAGCTTGCGCTCACACACACAAACGAGCAGGGGGCAATAGGGGGAGGCCACCCTGTTGCCAGAACCAAGAAAAATGGACCCCCCAACAAAAACGCAAAGCCAACAAGGACTGGGGGCAATTCCCCCAACCTTGTATAAAAAACGCAGAAAGCCCTCCCTGCCTACCTCTGGGCAGGCAGGGGGCGAGCCCCCTGGATTCCAAGCAGAAACTAGGGACAGGCTAGGCTACGCACAAAACCGACAAGGACTGGGGGCAATTCCCCCAACCTTGTATAAAAAACGCAGAAAGCCCTCTCTGCCTACCTCTGGGCAGGCAGGGGGCAAGCCCCCTGGATTCCTAGCAGAAACCAGGGACAGGCTAGGCTACGCACAAAACCGACAAGGACTGGGGGCAATTCCCCCAACCTTGTATAAAAAACGCAGAAAGCCCTCTCTGCCTACCTCTGGGCAGGCAGGGGGCAAGCCCCCTGGATTCCGAGCAGAAACCAGGGACAGGCTAGGCTACGCACAAAACCGACGAGGACTGGGGGCAATTCCCCCGACCTTGTATAAAAAACAGAAAAGGCCCTCCCTGCCTGCCCAGAGGCAGGCAGAGGGTAAGCCCCCTGGACTCCGAGCAGAGGCCGACAATAGGCCAAGAAGCCCCGCAACTAACAAAAATTAGGGAAAGATCCCCCGAGTCCTAGATCAAGCACGCCTTAAAAGAAGAAAAGTAAAACCAGAAAAAGCATTCCATAGCCAAACCCATGAAGGGTAGAAAGTCTTTACAAAATAAGCTAAGGCAAGAATCCAAAAGAGCAAATATTACAGACAGTTGGCCATGACAAAGGCTCAGCGCAGAAAGTAAGACTATTACAAGAAAGAGCATCATGAAGCGTCCTGGCGAGGGCCGGCATCTGCCTCAGGTGGTCTGGCTGCCCGAGCCTCATTCTTGGCAGAATAGAGATTCCGGAAGGTTTCTTCATCAAAAGTTGGGAACATTTCCCCAATCACCTCCATTACCAACTCCAGGGAAGAGTTGGCACCACTCGCGAAGCTGGCGTCCACCGCAGCCTCGGTCTCCTCTGCCAGGGTCTCCTTCTCCTTCTTCCACTCTCCCTTGGCCTGTTCAAAAGTCGAGTTAGCTCTGGACAACTGCTCTTCCAAGTCAGCTACTCTTCCTTTCAAATGCCCCATCTCAGCCAGAGAGATTTTAGCCCGCTCCATTGACAAACGGCTCTCCTTCAGATCAGCCTCCAGCTTGGCTATTTCCTTCACAGCCCTCTCTCCCTGAAGTCTCCACTGACCAGCTTGACTCTTTGCCTCCTCTAGCTCACCCTCCTGCCTTGCCAGCTTATCCTTCAAATTATTTATCAAAGTAATATCCCTCTCTACCATAGCCAGGCGGTCGGGAGGAGGAGCCCCTGGTGTGACCGTCAGTTCTTCGTCACTCAGGCGGCTGAGGGCCGCCAGCTCGGCGGACGCCAGCAAAACCTTAGAGGTACGCTGGATATACTGAAGCACCTGATGAGAAGTTGAGGTCACAGACTTTGTAAGGCGGTCAGCCAAGACGGCACCAGAGTCGGAAAGCAGACCTGATACGTCCACACTATCCCCAACAGTGTAGTGGAACTCCGCATTCTCCTCCGGAAAGGGAGTACTCGGAAGCTCGCGAGCGGGACGCTTCGCCTCAGAGGTGGTAACATCCGCCTCCAAATCCACCACATCAGCTCCAGAGGGTTCCCTACCCCTCTTTCTCCTCAGCTCCAAAGGAACACTCTCCCCAGTTCCCTCAGAGTTCACAGGGTGCGCCCCCTGAGAAGCTCGGGGCCCAGCTGGAGAAGCATCCTGCTTCTGACCAGGGGAGGGAGTGGCCCCTGAAGTAACCTCAGCCTCCCCCTCATGGGTGCTGGGGGTAGGGGTCGTCGGCTTCGACGACGGCAGCCGGGGAGGGAGAGGCAGTCTTCGCCCAGCAGCAAAGTCCTTTACAAGTTTTATCATGCTTTCACTACAAGAAAAAACATCCATTCCTACGAACAAAATTCGTAGGAAACATGCCTATTTCCGTCGGAATAAACGCGTTCCTACGAAAAATTCGTAGGAACCATTCCGTCGGTATAGTTCGTCGGAAATAAATAACTTCCTACGACATTTTTCGTAGGAAATAACTTTCCTACGGAATGTTCCGTCGGAATTGTTGGTGACGAGTATTTGTTGACAAAAAATATGTTTCTACGGAACATCGTCGGAAGGGTTTAAATTTCCTACGGAAATTCCGTAGGACAATATCTTTCCGTAGGAGGCATTGAGAAAAAAAATTATTATTAAATATTTTGAGCTACAGATTATCATAGGAAACTGTAAAACTTCCATAGGATAAAAACCTTATTTTAGACATAATTTCGACATACGTTAACACTCCACCACAAAGCGGGAGGCCACAATTCCACACAAAAAAGTGTGATACGAAAATGCATTTCAAATTTGTCGTAAAAGAAATAATCTCAGATATCACATTATAATAAAAAAAAAAAAAGCATCTCAATCCATAACTTCTAGCCATCGAAAACTTTCATCAGAATGTCCAATTGTTCTTGCATCTTCAATATTGTTTGATTCATTCTTTTTTATTCTCCTTTAACCTCTTAGCATCTTCCTCGTGCACCTTAGCATTATCCTCTAGCACTTTAGCGTTATCTACTTGAACTCTACTTAGCAATCCAATACCAACATAAGAACTGGAGGTGATATCTGTAGCCTTAGATGTTGTATAAGGTGGCGCCTTCTTGAAACAATAATCAACAGCACTGCCTATGCCATAAAATCGTCCCTTCTGAAAGCCACCCACAACTTCGATGAAAAGTTCATCCTCGTCAAGTTCACCCCTTCTACAATCGCTTGTGCTTTTCGAGACTCAATTTTTTCCTGAAAAAAACTTAATATAAATATTTGTAAACAAACTTCAAAGCTAAACAAATCACAGATGACACATACACAAACACTCCTTCACACTTTCCCCATCACTTTATGACTTGACATCAACAATTCAACCCCATGGACTGCTGATAAAGAATAATCCTCAAGTCGTCTCCATTAAAAAAAATTACGAAAAATGAATAAAATAAAAATACTTCGTAAGAAGGTTTCAAACTTGATAAAAAAGGAAACTGAAATATTATCGGTGTGATTGTGGGAAGAGTAGTACCTGTATGGAGTCAGGCCTTCCTAGAGCCTCCATATCACCTGCCATATACTCAGTGATCTGAAGCTTCTGTGAAGTTGTTGAAGATCTCATTCTGTGACTTCCCCCTTTTGATCCAACAACCTTATGCTAAAATAACACAATAATCATAATCATTCCCTTGAATCTTGCTCACTTTTTAACCATAAATAATGATCAAATTATTACTTGTATTACATTCCCTTGAACATAGAAAAAACGTAGTATTTGAGAGCGACCCTAACGTGACCCGGCTGACCAGTAAGGTCTAAGCGACTATAGCTGTTAAACTGTCAAGGGAGAAGCCAAACTTACGCAAATTGAATAATACTCGTACTTAGTTTGTCAATTACACAATCTACATGAAAGACAGATACTTCACATCTCTACACTTGGGATAATGGAGGTCAAAATGTGATATAAATGGAGTAAGAAGGGTTATTTGGGTAATTTAATAATTAAATGAGTATACAAATAAGGAAATGTATACAATTGGTTGGAACGGACCTAAAAGGAATATGTATACTATTGGTTGGAACGGAGGGAGTATCACATATTCATTCATTTTTTGGTGAAACATTTTCCATTTAATAATGCCCAACCCATTTACAGTTGACAATATATATATATATAGACACACACACACAGTACTTCAGTACTCCCTATATATAGTTATTCAATGTAATTCATGTCTACGCTGTTTCGATATACGTGATAATATCGCACACTCATTGTACATATAGGGAGTTAAAAGGGCGGATACCAAAAAGATCTACTCGTTTTTAATGCAATCCCACAATCAAACAGGTAACATTATTAATTCGCACAAAAAATCAAATTCTGATAAATAAATAGCCATCATCAAGATCTGGGTAATGCATTCAGAAAATATAAAGAGAAAAAAGAAGATTATTTACAGCCATCATCAAGATCTTAATTACTCGTATTTGTTTTCATAATTGACAATTGAGAATTTGAAGGAAAATTTTTAATATGATAATAACATGAGTTTGTGTTAAGAGAAATATCCTCCCTCTGACGCCTTCTCGCTTGACTTCAGAAATCAGGAATAAATCATACGACATACGAGAAAATGTGACGTTTTCCTAAAATACCGAGTCCAACACTTATGGACAAACACCAATGTTTGATACTTGCAACCAAATTCAAGTAACATACACTTTTGAGAAGTGACTTTTGGTGACCACCACTGCTTTTTATTTTTTACGGACTACGAGTACTATTCTAGCGTATCACTAACACAGGTAGTAAACTCAGTAACGTTCATCAAAACGTTCCCAAATTCTAATAAAACTTGCAAATTGTTAGTGTGAGCAGGAGAAGGAGATGTGAGGTGTACGTTGATGTTTTTGTTTTCAAATTTAGATAGGAAGTTGAGCAGTGTGCAACCTACTTCTCACCAACACACCCTTGGCATTTCATCTATAAATACACTTCATAACTCAGGTGTATCACCAACAACAACATTTTTTCTAGTCATTCTCAAGTAATACAAGTTTAATCAACCATTCCACTTCAAGAATTTTCTGTTTCACTTTTTAGAAATCACAGCTTCACACTCCTGTTTACTGTTTTTAATGTTTGTAGTTATTTCCTCTTAGCCAAAGATGAATTTGCACATCGACAACCTTACGCTCAACTTAAGCTCACCATTCTTAAGCACACCATTCTTAAGCTATGCCTTAATCTTATCCGTCTCGCAATTACCTGGCAATTGAAATCTCGTATTATATGAGCTATAACTCCAAATACTACTGTATTTCTTATAAACAATGGGGAGTAACCCAAAATGTTGTAGAGTTATTCAATCTCTCGCAATTATATGGCATTTCTCAAGTTTCTGGCAATCCTCTTCACCACAAGGTTTGTATACTAAAAACAGCGGATACCTCACACAAGCATACCTATTTTCACACAAACATATACATGAATCCCAAAATCCCCAAATAAATGAAACCCTAAACCTAATCCCATGACTCACAGATTACATCTCCCTTACATTCAATGAAATTATCTATGAAAAACGTGAAAATCGAGTCATTTATCAATGAAAAACGTGAAAATCGGGTCACCTATCGAGGCAACCAAAATATCAATGTCCTAAACTAATTGTTCATAAGAATAATCCCTCAATTTTCATAGTCACCGATTCTCCATATTGTAAATACATCTCTAATAACGTTTAAAACAATAAACATTGGTGAAAGTTCACCAAAAAATCCATTACATCTCACGCACAAACCATGAATATCCTACAATAATATAAATTTTCAGACTTCAAACCATGAAACAACAATAAGCCCATAATATTGAAAGAAAAATTAATTAAAGCAGTAAAAAATAAAACATACCAATCTGTTTGGCTGTGCGTTAGTGGAGGCCGATAATTCGATGTTAGGGCAAAAAATTGATGGTGACGGTGGCTTAAGGTTGCAGGGTAATTGGGTTGTGAGAAAGCAAGGTTGGGGATGGGGTTTGTCGCTCAAACTGATTGTGGGAGGAGAATTATGGAAGTGTTTGCAATTTAGGTTTATAATTTAGCACAATTATGGAAGTTTTTCAAAGAGATTTATGCCTTCCTAACGAAATCCAGTAAGAAAAAGCAATTTAATTCCGTATAGATGTTTTTGTGACACAATTTTGTTAATTCCCTCTTTTTAGTCGTAAATAGAAGTGGTAATCGGGCGGGGGTCGGGTTTGGGTCGGGTCAGATAATTTATCGGGTTATCTCGGGTTACGGGTCGGAGGGTCGGCCTGAAGCAGGTCGTATCGGGTTACGGGTCATCATCGGGTCGGGTCATGTCACTACATTTTCGGGTCAGATCGGTCAATTTTACTCCAGTTTCGGGTCGGGACAGTTTGGTCGTCGATTTGTGCCGGATATTTCTGTCATAGGGGAGACTTACTCATTTATTTTTGATTTGGTCCCCTTGTAACATGTATATCCATAAAAAGCTATAATGGGTCAAGAATCTTACTTAAATGATTAGATAAGACAAAATTAGAATACTCAGGAATAGAAAATGGTTTTATCTTCATTAACCCATTTGATCGTCGACCCAAGACCCGACCTTCTCGACCCGTTTGACAAGTGTACATGTGGGTAATATTTAACTCGTCATATGTTTGTGACGAACATATTCGTCATAGAAAAAAAATTGATTGTGTTCATCTTTAAGGGTTTGATGTCAGTTTTTGCAATTAACCGATTATAAATTCTTATTATAATGTAATTTCTCTGACTTGACTTTACCTGACTCGAAGTCTCAAATAAACAATAATCCTAAGTGGTTGGAGATGGACAAGAAAGAAAAGAAAGGGAAAAAAATACATATAGTTATTACTAATAAAAATAAAATACGAACTAGAAAAATTAACAAACATTAAAAAAAACAAAAAAAAAAAACTACTGTATATAAAAGCTTTAAATGACATGAATAACAATGGAAAAAACAAATAACCGTAAAATTAACATAAATTGTAGAGAAAGTTATGAATATTAATAAAACTATAAAAAGCTATATATAATGACATTTGAATACACTAGGTACTTTGTAATTAAGAAAAATGTACATTGGCGATACATTAAAGAATAACATAGTTAAAAAGTACAAAGTAAAACTTACCAAGCATCATGTAGTAGAAGTAAAAAAATAAGCGACTAAACTCCATATCATGTAAAAAGAGATTATATCACGTGACATATTGTGAAAATTCCACTCACTGATATATTTGAAGACAGAACAATTCCGAGTAAAATATGAGGCTGAGTGTATAAAAATAATAATAGCATGTGAAGGGTAAAAAGATTTTTAATTTATGTATTAACATTAGTTAACGGTTCTAGAAATTATTTTTTTTTGGTGCTACAGATTTTCCTACAGAAAATTCAGTAGCTCAAAACGTTTCCAACCAAAAATCCGTAGGAATTCCGTAGGGGGCTTTCAAGGATCGACGAAATAGGATTCCGTAGGAAATATCTGTAGGAACTATTACTTTTCCGACGCCTTTCAAGATCCGTAGGAATTTTTCCGTTGGAATGACCACTAATTCTAGTAGTGTTTTGCTCCCTTTCCTGAAATTCGCAGGGAGAGAAGGACGCCTCGAGAGAACAATAAGTTCCTCACTCAAGCCCAATCTCCTAACTTGCTTCTTTGTCCAGCGCCAAGTGATGGAATCTGCAGAAAGGGAAAGGCGGTCAGCTAAAAAGCAAGGAGAAATAAAGTCCCTGGAAAACTGTGACAGTAAAAACCCCCTAGAACTACCTTCAAGGCCAGGAATCAGGCCCAAGGGGAGCAAGTACTCGTCTGTCGCTATAAGCTCCGCGTGAGGGAGCCAGAAAGCAGGGCCAAAGGTTCCATGTTTGTCCGCGACAATTTCAAACTTTTTAACCAAAATCTCCTTCTTCACGCTCAACTTGACCTCCAGGGCCTTCCCCCCGACACCTGGGTGGTACTTCTCGCGTGTTTCCATACGGGTGTGGACATGATTCCTAAAATGCCTAGGAATCTTCCACCCTGACGCGCTATGGACGTACAAAAAATTATTCTTCCAGTCCTTCAAGCTGCTCAAAGCCGGCCAGACCAGGGCATATTTCTTTTGTCTCTGCAGAGACCAATAACCGGGGGAGCCATCCCCCCCTGACGAGGACACCATTTGAAGACCGACCATGAAGCGAAGGGCGTCGATGTAAGGCCCCTCGCCATGAAAAAGGCGGGTCCAAGTGTAAGCTACTAAAGACCTAATAGCTGTAGTTGTCAGCTGAGCAATGGCGACATTCATCCTCCTGAAGGTTTCCTCCAGGAAAGGATGAAGAGGGAATCGCAGGCCAAATTCTAAGGCCTTGTGGTAGACGGCCACGCAACCCTCCGGGGGACAGCACATTGTGTCTTTTTCCCCCGGAATTACGACTGTATACCCTTCCCCAAAGTTATAGAACTGTTCAATTGCCTTAGCAGCATTGCTTTCCAGTATCAGGTCCCTGTTCTTGGCCTCAGGGTAAGTCTTTAAGGGGTCGTTTGGTTCGCAAAAAGGTATCGGTATGGAATAAGGAATCATACCAGGGTGGTATGGGTTTGGAATATCATTCCTGATACCTTGCGTTTGGTTCATTTCTGGATTGAGTAATCTCGGGGAAAAAAATGATTGTATTCTTATAGGAAAAAAGGCTTTTAATTAAAAAAAAAATCTATTATTATTGTATGAAAGAAATATTTTTTAGACATTTTTAATTGACTGAATAATAATGATTTTGTAAAATTTTGTTATCTTCCGAAAAAAAATGTTTTTAACCAAAAAAATCATTATTATTTGTGACAAAAATTATTTTATTCATATTTTCATTATTGGAAGAAAAGTGTTTGATTAACAATAAAAACGTCCATATTTCGGAAAAAAAAAATCAAAGAAAGAGTTATTAATTTGATACCAAGGTATCAAATCTCATACCCACCTCCACCCTTGGGTATGAGAAACCCATACCTCATAGGTTTGAGGTATGGGTATGAAAATAAAAAAATTGCAAAACAAACGCAAGGTATGGGGTTTGGTCATTCCAAATCCATACCTTATTCCTAAATAAAGCGAACCAAACGGCCCCTAAGGGGATCAAATACTTCTTCTTATCCAAGTAATAAGTCCTCCCCCTCTCCCTACGGATGAGGGGCCCGGCAATCCTGGAAGGATCCACCTCCAGGGCCTCGTCATCAGAATCAACTACATCGAAGGGAGCAGGTTCGGGTGATTCTGCACCCTCCCCCCTGTAATGATCATCCTCTCCCCGGGGGCCGACCCCGGAGGAAGAGGCTAGGTCACGCCTACCACCGTCGCCATCCCCAGTTCCCCCAAGCAAAGAATTAAAAGAAAGGGGGCGAACTCGCGACATACTGGCTATGAAGGGAAATACCTATGAAAGGGAAAAGAGGGGGAAAGGCTTAAAGAAGAGCTTCTAACCTAGAACGCCGATAGTCGCCGGAAAAAGTGACAGAAGGCACTTCTTGTTCCTCGCAAAATTTTTCAGCAACAAAGGCGGTTTGGGAGTGTGAGAAGAGTTATGAATTTCAGAAAAGGTAAAATGAAAGAATGGAGGAGGAGAAGGGCTTATATAAAGCCCAAGAAGCCCAAGAGGCGACCTCTCTGACAAGACGCTCCCAACAACCTCCCACGTGTCGCACACTGAACACAAGCTGTTCACTCCTTCCCAAGAAGGGCCTCGAAAAACTAAAATGTCAGAGGGAAAATCGACTGACGACGTCATCCCCACATTCAAAAAAAAAAATTAAAAAAAAAAATAACAACAGAGCCAAAGTTGCTTATATTCCTGTTCATTAGCCTTAAAGGGAAAAAGGGCAAATTACATATCGTGCCAAGCAAGAAAAAGAAAATACATAAGGCCTAAAACTTCCGGCCCGACATACCCGCACCCTGCTGAGCAGGCTTAATCGTCATCTAAATCTGGAGAGTAGTCTCCAGGGCTACCTTGGCTCCCAAAATCCGATCCCCAATCCCAGTCTGGGGAGTCCTTGAAAGGATCATCAGGGAGCCCATCCCCATCCTTGTCGCTCAAGCAGCCAAGACCCTCACTGTCATCGGAGTCTCGGCTACTGTCCTCCCAATCCCTGCCGAAGGGAACAGCCTGGGACTCGTCACAGGCACGACAACCTGTTCTCCTCACAGGAGAAGAGGGGCCTGACCCCAGGGAGGAATCTGCGTCGGAAAAGTCAGGGTCAAATTGTTCAGGGTGCAACCACGGAAAGCATTCGTGGCACCCCCGATCAAAACAACCCCCTCCCTGAGGACAGCGCCTAAATCTGGGGGCAGCGGGGGGCGAAGATCTCTTAAGACGCTTGCTCGACCTGATGGAGGCTCTCCTACCACTCCGATGAGAATAAGGCCGTGAACGGCGGCTGCGACGAATGATTCGGTGAGCAGCTCGAGCGTACCGGAGCCTCCAGAATCCTCTGAAAAGAAAAGTGACATAGCGAACTCCACGACAAGTCACGAATTTTTTGATCCAAACCATGATTAAACAAAGAAAATGGAGAGATTGAGGATGGGTCAAGCAAAATGACGAAGAAAACTGGGATTTATACAAGTGAAGACGCAGCATTAATAACATCCCAACCACCCTGGAAGAGAAAACCACCAATCACAAACTCTTCACGGTTCCCAAAAATCCATCAAGAAGAGAAGTGTAATCATTACAAAGACACTCTCAACATTTTGTATACCTGACACAAACTGTGCTTCATTCCTTGGGAAGGCACAAAGCATTAAATGCGGTAGCAGAAATAAAAACAAGTCAACCTCTCTCCAAGCAAGAGTCACCAGCAGAGGGGAAGCCTTGCTTTCCTCCCAGCTGGCGAGGGCCAATTGATTGGGGTCGGCAGCCTGACACTAACAGCCTGCAAGGCAGGCCCCCAGAGGATCGCCTATAGAGCCCAAAAGCCGGTCCCTGACAAGCCGCCAAAGTAAAAGAACATAAAAGCTAAGGAAAACCGCCGACCGCCGGGCCAGCAGGCCAACGCAGCCTGCTGGAGCCCAGCACCCACAGCTCAAAATCCGCCTACCCTGGGGACATCCCTGCTGACAGGGCCGAGATCCCCAGGGGCCCTCTCGTCATTTCACCTAAAGGTAATCGGGAATGGGTGGATGAGAAGACGCCACTTGTCATCTCCTTATCCATCCATTCCCCCCCTACTTCCCTCTCTTGTGGGAAGGTATAAATACCCTTCCATTTCCCACAAGAGAGGGGTTGGATTTTCTATCTCTAGAACTCTTACTCTAAAATTGTCACCTAGATCCTCACGAGCTAGGTTCCCTTAAGGCATTCACGGACTGACTTAGGCATCGGAGAGGGTTTCCTCGGACAACCTCCGAGGCCCTCTGCGTTCTCTGTGCAGGGAGCCTGCCTGATCCGCCGGGAAGGTCCGACTGAAGGAGTAAGAAGAAGGAGAGTCCCAAGATTAAACGGTGAAACATTCAGAGCAACACAGAACAATTCAAGCCCGAATTCCACGTCGGGTTAATTGATTCCGATAACCGGAACAGTTAGGAAAGAGATTTGTACTAGAATTAAGATAATCTGGCGTAGCATTCCTAGTAAATATCACATCAATGTAGACAGATTACTAGCTTGATCAATCCGGAAAGATGTAATTGGTGGATTTGACAGATGGAATATATATATATATATATATATATATATATATATACATACTTACATTTGCACCCAAAAAAAACTTTGTTTTCCATTCTATTTTTATGTTTTTCTAAATTTCAAGGACGAAACTTCTTTAGTAGGGAAGGTTGTAACACCCCTGATTTTTATAAATTAAATTTTATTTAACTTTTATTCTATTTACGATTTAATTCGCAAATCTTAAAATTATTATAAAACGAATTTATCGTTTAATTGTGTCAAACTCCTAAAATTCTATTTGTCTTGAAAACTCTTCTTATATTTAAAACACTTTTTTATGTTTCGATTTATTTTATACATTTAATTTAATTCTTATTGAAATTCTGTTTCAACGATTTGAATTCTAAACACTTTCTATCTAAGCTTGAATTTATATTATTTTTAAACCTGAACTCGTTTTTAATAAGCTTCGTTAAATAATTTATTATTTTTCCTCGAGAAATCAACTTAATTCATTTTCGTCGTACCTTCATTAATTTTCTCAAGAAACATTATTTTTATCGTAAACGTTTGTTTTACTTTTGAGATACATTTTATAAATACTCTTAAACTAATTAAATATTCTTACTAAAACTTCGTTCTCGTCTCGAATACTTCAATTATTCATTTTTATGACGACCCGGTTGTTTACTAATTTTATTGACTCAATTTTAATTTGATTTTGTGGGTCAGTTAACTTATCTTTTCGAAATTCGTCTCCTACCAATCCATTTAATTAACCCGTATTTCTAACCCCACTTTATTATGCTTTAAATTCAGCCCCTTTCCCCATTTTTATTTTAACGGATTCCCTTTGCCTTTTCTTTTGTTCCACCGCTTAATCATTCATCCCAAGTCAGGTTCTTCTTCTTTGGCATCCTCCTCTTCGTCTTCACGCCTTTCTTTTTCCTTCCCTGTCAACGCTCAACACACACACACCTCCCCTTTCTTTTTCTTTCCTCTTCACGCCTTACACCATTATACCCGATCTCCGATCAATTTTCGATCACCAGCATATTCTCCTCTCCTCTGTTTTATTTCCGTTGTTGTCGTCTTTTTGCCGTCGTTGCTGCTACTTTAACCCTTGCTCAGAGTTAGTAAAAAGGTAATCCCTTGCTTCTCCCTTTCTCTTCCTCTTCTTTTTCCATTTCTGGCATCGTTTTGTTGCTGCCTGTTGTTTTTCTTGCTGCTGCTAAGTCGTCATACTGGTGCGGTTGTCACTGTTTTGTTGTTCTGTTTCTCATCCTCGAGTTCCTGTTCTTTTTCGTGTGGTGACCTGCTGCCTCTGTCTGTTCACTCGTTGCCGTTGTTTATGTCGTTCCTCCACTGCCATCGTTTGGATTTTTGTTATTGTTCGAACTGCTGATGTCTTCTAGTAGATGTTGTTTCATATTGTAGCTAATCGTTTTACTTTCGATCCTGTCAATTTGTTGTTGTTGATGTCCGTGTTTCATGCTATTGCTGATGCTATTATCGCTGCTGTAGCTATGTTGTGGATGCTGTTTTCGTTGTTGTCGTTTTAGTGTTTCTCCTCCTCCTCCTTCTTATTGCTGTAATGTGTTTGCTACTGCCATTCTTGGTTGTTGTGGTGCGGTTCACTGCTACTGTCAAATTGTTGCTGGTTGTTTATTCCCTTTCTTCTTCTCCTTCTTTTCTTCTTTTCGTCCTGCCAGTTATCGCTGTTGGCTGCTGCTGCTGTCATCATTTCTGTACGTGTGTTCGCTGGGCTGTTGTTGTTGCATATCGTTTCCCCTGATTCACTCTATTTCGATGTCGAGTTTCTCGTCTACTGATTTGTATTGCTGTTGTCCTCTACTTCTGTCCGGTTGCCATTCTATAGTCGGATTTATTAGTTCGACCTTCGGGTTTCTATTTGACTCATCAATTTCCTTTCCCTCTAGTGTCGAAAACTCTCATTTCTTTGTTCTTCCCTCTCCTTGAATTTGAGTGTCACTTTTACTCAGCTCTATTCATGATTAGTTTAGACTTTCCTTGTTATTTGGGTTATTAATTGTACCCGAATCTACCCTCGTCTTTTTCTTTTATTTTGTCTTCTCGAATGTCGTGGTGATTCATGATTAAGAAGACTATCGATTCTACAACTTGGAGCTTAAAGGCGGTACTATTGAAGGTTTGGACCTTGGACCAATCGGAGGGCGACTGCATTGAATCTTTCGACTCGGACTTGGATTTAAGGTAACTTTAGGACGTTACTCGATTTTTTTTCGTATGTTTGATTAGTAGTATGTAGTAAATACTTTACCCTCGATTTTCTAAATCTTACCTATTTATTATTTGCTAAAATTGTTCTTTTAAATCGTGTGCCTTATAAATATTTTACAAGTATTCGATATCGTTTTATACATCGTTAGTAATTTAATTATTTATGATCGTTATAATATTTTGTTGGTTATCGTGACACTAGTAACTAAAAGATATCGATTTCATATTTCGTTAATTTCCAATTTTTAACTTAAAATCGTATTTTTATACAATAATCGAGATTTGAGGACTTGTTAATTAAATTAATTTCGTCCTACGACTTATATTAATAAATGAGAAAATAGTCTATTTTGTTTTAAATATATTTTTAGTCGAGACTATTTTCACTAATAAATTCTTATTTGTTTACAATTGACTATTTATAGTAAAATTCGTATTATTTATTAATAAAAGCTATTTGCTAAAAATAATTTGAAATCTTTGTAAAGTTCACTTCATTTATAAACTCGTTGACTCAATTAATTTCGATATCATTTTCTTAAAACATTTCTTTTCTGAAAATTTATCGTTTTACCTCGAATCTCCTAATTATTTATAAAATACTATACTCTGACTTATTCTATTTGATTTACATTTTAGTAACGAATTTAGAAATATATTAAAGTTACAATAACGACGATAATAATAAAATGTTAATTTCATTAGAAATGCTATTTTTATACATTTCACTTATTTTAATTAATTACGTATTTTCTATATGTATATTTCTATTTCAAGTAATTTTCTAAAATTAGTAAGTTTCTATTTATAGAAAGTTTCCATTTAATATAAAATGTTTATTCCTTTTATCTACATATTATTTACAATGATTATGTCGTTTGAATATCGATAATGACTTTGTTTTGGAGTTACGGAATAAGGACCAGTGTGAGATTTAGAGTAATATATTCCGGGATTTACATTTTTGCCATCAACTATAAGGCTGGTGTGTCTTTATGGGGCACACTGGTTGTTGAACCGAGCATATATGGTGTTCGGGAATGTGTGTACATTTTGACCTTAAACTCGTGCCTCGCAGTGTAAGACGTCGTCGGGTTGAACTGAGTATTTATGCTGCTCGGGAGGGGTGTGCATATTATCTTAAACTAGAGCCACGCATTTATAAGTCGCCGTCCTATTATGGTTGAGTAACATAGTTAGAGATCGAAGTTTGATTTGTTCGAACTAAGTTTCTCAAAGATAGTTTTAGTATTCTCCTAGTGAAAGTCTAGCCTTCGACACTGATTCTATCCATAACGTTATTTTTACTGCTGCTACTGCTACTACTGCTGCTACTGCTACTCTGCTACTACTGCTACTACTGCTGCTGCTCCTGCTGCTAATTTTTACATTTGCCGTAAAATCCTATTTATGTTCGTATTGTCGAAACTATTAATAATTAGGGAATTTGAGTTTTATAAATTTTGGAAACACCCTAATTAGTAGTATTAAAATGTTTAAGACTTTTTTTAATCATTTTATAAAAACTTGTATGATATGTCAATAATTTCATAAACCCAACTGTTTCCATTTTAACAATTAATATCGTTAAAGCCGAAAGTATTAGTTTTATAAATCTACGTCATTTACTAAAATGTTTTATTAGTATTAATTAATATTTTCAATAATTTAATATAATGCTGTTTTAGTAAAGTTTCTAAATATAAAGTTTCCTAAAATAGAAAGTTTTCCCTTTTGGAAGGTGATCCTTTTTCCCTTTTGTTCTCTCATTTCTATAATGATTATATCTTTATATATAGATAATGACTTTGTTTTGGAGTTATGGAATAAGGACAAGTGTGGGGTTTAGATCAGAGTAATATAGTCTGGGATATACGTTTTTGCCATCAACTGTAAGGCTGGTGTGTCTTTATGGGGCACATTGGTTGTTGAACTGAGCATGGTTTGTGTTCAGAAGTGTGTATGTTGACCTTAAACTTAGATATCGCATCGTGTAAGTCGCATCGAGTAGAACTGGACATGGTTTGTGTCCAGGAGGGGTGTGAACTACTTAAACCAGGACCTCGTTGCACGCAGTTCTGTTATGGTTGAGTTGCCTTGTTAGAGACTGAAGTCCGATATGTGTTAAGACTGAAGTTCTCGAATCTAATTTTAGTATTCTCCTGGTGAAAGTCTAGCCTTCATCACTAATTCTATCTATAAAGCCATTTTGAATATTTTATTATTATCGATATAATTTTGATTTGCAGGTTGGCAAATGTTTTATGTTTTCTTTGAAAAACTCATTTTTATTATATTGTTTCGATTCGTGAAGTTTTTCAATGAAACCTTATTTTTATTATGATGTTTCAATGTTTTCCGTTTTTACTATTTTCATATAATAGTAATTACAGTTTTAAAATCTTGTAATATGGCTGGGAGAACGTCGTCGTTGCTCCTCACTAATTGTGGTTGTTATGATTTTAATATGGCAGGTATATGTGTTTCCCTTCGGGTGAGCTAGCGAGTAGTTACGGATCCTGCTTTGCTGATCTATAAATCTTGTACTATGGATTGTTATTTAATGGCTCATGTATTGACTTACCATTTTATTTAATCAAGACATAGTTACAGCGTGTTTTAATCTGACATCTACAGTGTTTCCGCCATTGTATTGCGTTAGAATTTCTAGGAGATTACAGACGTCAACACCCAATCCCGTCCGCACATAGCGGCCTCTAGTAATCAATTGATGAGCGGAGAACTTCGATTTAATGTGGTGAAAATGCGGTAACAACAATTGTTTTAAGCCTAGTGTCTTAACTAGTTGGTTGATTTAAGGGCAAATAAGTTGACGTCGAAGTAGGTGTTTTTTTATATTCTTTGTATGTGATTTCATGTGACAAGCAAGCCATGTTAAGGTGCATGTAGGAGAGTAGAGAGTACTATGTAGTATACGTATTAGCAAATCAGTTTTAACGTGATAATACAGATATTACTCATTTTCTTGATATACCTTACCCGGTATTCTACTTAAAGTGCATTTGTTCCACATTATTAGAAGCGCTTGGCGTTGTGCGACTCAGGCGCACGCCCCTGTGCCTACTGGTCTTGAAGGCGCGCCATTGCCAACGTTT
The DNA here is from genome assembly GCA_958450325.1 of Agrostemma githago. Lineage (NCBI taxonomy): Eukaryota > Viridiplantae > Streptophyta > Magnoliopsida > Caryophyllales > Caryophyllaceae > Agrostemma > Agrostemma githago. The sequence goes on along the minus strand of OY288246.1, from coordinate 48,538,389 downwards.
AGACTAATGAAGGACCGAACTACTGCTCATTTTAGTTAAACTGCACAAACACAGAAATGTACATAGAGACAGGCGCTTGAACTGGTGCATCCTAGGACTCAGGAGCATGGCCCCATGTGCCTGGGTTTTGAATGTTCAAGTTCGGACGCGGTTCCTGGCTTTGTTTGAGTGATTGATTAGTGTTGGTTGTTTACGTTTTGATTTCGTGTTAAGTGAATTAGCATTCGATTAAGATCATAAAAGCGGGAAATCATACAAAAGCGATAAAGTGCGAAACATAAGTAAATCATGTTGTATGAGGAGTTGCACCCTTAGAATGTACACTAAATGAAATACGATGTTGTGGACGCTGCCACCGGTGCGGACCATCGCGGCAGCCATCCACATGGCCCGTCGGACGCTTGTGGTCCATACCGATCCGATCTCGCATTCGGGGCTAAGTGTTGGACCTCGATTTGGTTGACGATTTGAATTGTACTAGATAGATGTATGGGCGTATCTATGTTTCTGTTAAATCGATCGAGATGTGGTTGAAAATGTTTAATGGTCGATTTGTTTGGTCTGACGACAGCTTTATTGAACCAAATTCTTTGCCGATTTGTGGAGTCGCCACCGAGTAATTTGGTGATACTCGGAAACCGTTCAAGTCAACTTTAATCCTTAGCCAGCTCAAAGCTGAATGACATGGTGACCTAAAGATAAAGACTTGTACCCTTAAGCATTCCATGTCTAGAATGATTCCTATTGTCAATGGTTTCAGACATCCGGAAATGTAGATTATGAGTAAGGGGTGACGGCACGTATTGGGAAGCCAACATCCGATAGACGTCTACACCTAATCCCGCTTGCACGTAGCGGCCTCTACTAATCAATCGGTGGGCTAATAACTTCGTTCTAATTGTGGCGTAAATGCGATAACATTTGTTGTTTTAACCCTATGCCTTTGCTTTGTAGGTTGTTTTAGGGTCAAGTAAGTTTGTCGTCGAAGTAAGTATTTTTACATTCTTTGCCTGCGATTTCATGTGACAAGCAAGCAGGACATGAAAATATGCACGTAGGAGAGTAGAGAGTACTAGATAGTATTCATATTAGTATATCAGTTTTAACATGATAATACAGATATTATTCATTCTCGTGGTATACCTTACATGGTATTCTGTTTAAAGTGCGTCTGTGCAGTATTAATAAGAACGCGTCGAACCACATGTGAGGTGTGAGCATCGAGATTAATACGGGACTAGACCACTACTTGTTTTGATTAAGATTAGCTTGTTTACGTTTTGATTTAGTGTTAAGGGATTTAGCATGCGATTATGGTCATAAAAATAATAAAGCATACGAAAACGATAAAATGCGAATGTAAGTAAATCACATTGTATGAGGAGTTGCACCCTCAGAATGTACACTAAACGATGTACGATGTGTAGACGATCAAGAATGGATCTTATAACGACTACTCGGATTCGATTTAGGTGTTTTAGTATTTGAGGTTGAAGTCGTGGACGTTACATATGTTAGACGAGTTGGTCTTGACTGGGCCAAACAGGAGTAAGGCATGTGCACCACTTGGAGTGCAAGTGGTGGACGCGTCGTGGAGTTAGTATCCACATTGGTCGAACTCGACGTTATCGAAATGCATAATTAAAGTGCGATATGTAAAGTTTGGTTTAGATGACAACCTAGTGACGATATCGACTTTGACGGGATGATCTTCCTAGCGTCCTGCGATGATTTCGGCAGAGCTTCGCTACTGTGGAGTAAGTCGACGGACCAACACATCTGCCCTTTTTCGTTCTTGTTGAATCAAGAACTCGAGGAACTACGAAGAGTAGTGTTGATTCGTAGATGCAAATCGAGGAGAAAACGATCAAGTGGATCGTTTCTAATGTCGTAGAGTGCAAAACTATAGAAGAGTTGCAAGTTGTGTTGAGCTCCTAAAGGGAGAAGTTATGATTTGCGTGCGTCAATTATGAGCGGATGAGGGGGGTATTTATAGTTTTTTTCGTAGTTCAATCCGAGATTTCAGGCGCAGCTCGTCGTGCGATCCAAAAGTGAGACGCCTGGTTTCAGGCGATGAAATTCTCTGGCGCCTGCAGTGAGGTGGTCGAGATTTTGAAGATCCGATTTGAAAAGTTTCCAACGCGAAGTTTTACGTGATCTTCGAGTTTGGTTGGACATTAAGCATTATGTCCCTTGCCCTAGCGTGCGCATCGTTGGGCTTCAGGACATCCCGAGGTTTGACTCGGCCTAACGCGTTGACGGGTTCGACTTTGCGTGTTTCGAGACAGATTCGGAGCCCTGGAATCGGTATTGACTCTAATTAGTGTTGACGCGACCGAAATGACACGACAAAGATCGTCTTGATGCTGAATTAATTTTTCCGAGTAATTATTTGATCTGTTCTATAGAAAAACCGTTTAAAACATCGTAAATTTGTGTCGTGTTGAAGTCCGATCATCACCGGGTGTTTGTTGGACGCTCCTGCAGCCACCAGGTATAAATCTAGGTGTCTACAGAAGCCCCCACTTTTGACTGAGGCTTGGACAGGGTGAAAGTCAAACTATTGCAGCCCAAGTCAATTGAGGATTACGACCTGGTGGCTGTCCGCTCAGGTCGTTTTAAGTTCGTTGGACTACGTACTAAGGCTCGTCGCCTGCGATTGTTGGTTGAAGTTTTGATATGGATTTGCTTGCTTTGACTTGGGTTTGAAGAGTTATTGCAGTTGATTAGTGTTTTCATTTTCGGAATAGACTCGGTGTTTGAGTTTGTCCCTGGCCCTTGTAATTGTATTCTTTGGAATAAACCCTGTCTATTCATGGACATTGCATATTGTACTCTTTTGAATAGATCCTATCTATCATTGGACTTTGGATGTTGTATTCTTTGGAACACATCACTGTCTGTCCCTAGACTTTGCATGTTGTATTCTTTGGATTATATTTCTTTATGTTCCTAGACTTTGCATATTATATTCTTTGGAGTGGGTTCCATCTATTCATGGTCTTTGCATATTGTATTCTTTGGAACAGATTCTCGTCTATTCCTGGACTTTGCGTATTGTATTCTTTGGAGTGGATTCCCAATTGTTCCCGTACTTGGCTTCTTGTAATTTTGCTAGTTTCTTGCTTGTGACATTGTGGGTAACTTGTAAGTCGATTTTCGTCACCTGGAATGAACTCTAGGTGAATTTGTGTGAGACTATGAGACTTACGACGAACCAAATGAGACAGTAACGATGCCGGATTTTCCCGAAAGTACATTTATTGTGACCGGGGTCGATAAAAGGTGCTAGTGACCTTTTCAGAAGTTTGATATCTTGCTTGAAAATTTTGAGCTTATTTTGACCCGTTTAGGTTGTCCTGACCTGACTCGGGATGTTTGTTTTGCTTTGTATTATGGCTGGAGATGGCACGGGATGTTCTGACAAGGTCCCTATAGGTGCCATGACCGATGGGGCATCCAGTTCGAGTTCCTTGACTCTCGGGGTGGCCTGTAGGAGATGACAAAGTGGACCTTCGCCTCGGCTGGAGGCCGGGGCAATAAGTGAAGCTGATTTTGATCGAGTTATGAAGCGGGTCTTGCCTGTGATGATCCAGAGGAGAAGGCAGGTACCCAGGCCTGCTGAAGAGGCCGAGGAGGCAGCTTACGTTGATCCCGTCTGGGCTAGGGATTGGGATGGATGGCAACTAATACTCTGTCCGGATTTGCATGTGTCAAGCTGTAGACACCCACATTTGCCCATTAGGTGTCTATAGTAGTTTCCGACAAACACCCGATGATGATCGGATGCAAACATGCTTTAACTTACTCGAATATGGGCTCAAAATCATGGGCATTTGGCTTGGGCTTTTTACGGAGTACAAATATCACAAAATCAACCTCAAAATTAGGCCCGGTGGGTCATTCCGAGTCAAATAAGACTAATTTGGGTCGAATCCGACACAAGGGCAAAACCGTCTTTTAGCAACCGAGTCAAAACCCGGTCAAAGATATTTTTCGAGACATACAAACTGGCCGTGTAACACCCGGACCAAATCCTAGGGCCGGAAATGTTAACCGCGATAGTTCGTCAGGCTTTGTACTGGTCCCACAGACCAACACGAGTCCTTTCCAGCGTATTTTGTCCTCACTCATGTGCATCCTGGAAACCTTCCCAGGAGGTCACCCATCCTAAGATTGCTCCCAGTCAAACACGCTTAACTGCAGAGTTCTTATCATGGGCAAACCAGAAAAGAAAGTGCACTTTGTTGATATGAGTAGTACTTCAAATCCCTTTAAGCAAAGCTCATAAATAGGACATCTTCAATCAATGTGAGGTGTTTCAATCACTCCCAATTGAAGAACGCAACGTCCTCGTTGCGCCTGGCAGCATAACCGCCGACCCAGAATCTATCCCCGCTAGGTGCCAAATGCACTGTCGCAGGGTTGCTCTGATACCATTTGTAACACCCGGACCCAATCCTAGGGCCAGAAATGTTAACCGCGGTAGCTCGCCAGGCTTTGTACTGGTCCCACAGACCAACACGAGTCCTTTCCAGCGCATTTTGTCCTCACTCATGTGCATCCTGGAAACCTTCCAGGAGGTCACCCATCCTAAGATTGCTCCCAGTCAAGCACGCTTAACTGCAGAGTTCTTATCATGGGCAAACCAGAAAAAAAAGTGCACTTTGTTGATATGAGTAGTACTTCAAATCCCTTTAAGCAAAGCTCATAAATAGGACATCTTCAATCAATGTGGGGTGTTTCAGGCCGTGTCACCCCATGAGTCCGTTTTGAGCTCAAACACTATAAAAATCAGCAACAAAAAATATTAAACAATTCCGTTAAGGGTAGAATTCGATCTCCAATAGGAATCCTATCCGAACACCCGATCAAACACTCGACCGAGCATGAAATACTCGGCCGAGCATCCCAATTCCAGCCGGCTTCCATGCCTTCTTCGCCAAGCAAACGGAATTCTCGTTCCTCTCGACTGCTTACATTTCCTATCCAAGCGGTAATTCTCATCTAACTACCTCTCCTAGCCAAGGTCGAAAACTTCCCTATAAATAGGCCCCTTGCACAACACAATTGAGACACCTAAGACATCAATTATAACCACAAAAAACACTGACATTCAATAGCAATAATAGCATTAAGTAACCGATATTTCAACCCGAGATCACGCCACCTCACACCCGAAGAAACCGGCCACCTCGACCCGACACCCTACGCGTCCCATACCACCATAACTCACTTACATTACCTCGACGCTCCCGTGCCTAAGCCACATTCCGACGAGCCCCGTTCCGATTAAACAAAGCATGTAGGTTGAGGGTGTAAAATCAAACTCGATTTCTCCTTTCTCTCTTCCCTTCTTCTCGTTTTTTCTCTTTTTTTTCGTCGGTCCGTTTTTTTATGGGTCTTCTTCACATCTTTTTTCTATAATATCGATGCTACAAACTATTTTCATACAATACAACGTTCTTAAATTACGATATCGATTCTCTAGTCGAATATCGTATCAAAAAAGAACTAAATCGATCTCGTTGATGCTAAAAAATCGTCCTTTGGTTTTAAATATAATATGACGATTTTGACGCGGAGAGAATTAACATCTTTTCATTCAATTTTTTTTCTTTTCAAAACGATTTTCTAAAAAACTTTTTTTTTTCTAAAAACCTATTCTGAATATTTGATATCAATTTCATAATCGAATATCGAATATAACGAATATTGAAAATTTATGTATAAGTTAATCTATATTTGTACGCGATTTAACAAAATTATCAATTTTTGGAAAAACAAATTCGAAAACAGGCCGCCATGCAACTCGCACAAATCCCGTGCAAGCCGGATGGCAGCGCGAGTCGCGCCATCTTCGCGCGGGTCGCGCGGCCTCCTGAAATCCGCGGCATCGAAACTCAAATCCGTCTTATTTCTTCTAACATCTTTGCTTTATAAAAACGACGGTTTTCCTTGGCATATTTCAGGTTTCGATAAATATTTTCTTGACCTCGGTCAACACACGTGTCATAAACTTTTCAAAAATCAGTCATATTATTGCATCCATATCTTTTATTCAATTTATCAATCGTTACTAACCCATTTGCTCTTGTTTTTAGCGATTTCCTTTCGTCTTTTATTGTTTGTTTTATTATACTAAAACGAACTTCGCATGCTAAAACAACTTTGACATTAAAATCAGATGCATTAAACCGAGTTAGCAACCCATTCAATTCTCGCATGTTTAGGGAAAACAATGTTTGCATATCATTCATCGTATTACTAACACACGTATCCGAGAGTCAAACGATATCTTAGTAGAGGCCGCTAATGTGCGGGCGGGGTTGGGTGTTCTTTGTGAACTTCCCAACACGTACCCTCACCCCTTACTTAGAACCTCGGTTTCCGGATGCCCGAAACCGTTGGCGCACGAGAGTCATTCAATACACGATATCCGATAATGTTGGTATTGGTATCAAATGCAAAGGGACGAGCCCAATAAACTCTGACATCCGAATGTCGGTATCGAATCCGGAAACGTTCGTGCCACAGATGGCAAAAGGAGGAGACAAAGCAAGGGGCAGGTCAGTTGCAGACCTGTGAGCCCTAGCAATGTTGATGTTTATCTCTTACCTGGTGCATAGTTATCTCTAATAACAGCTGAACATACTAATTATTCTCATACTTTTCCCTTTTCAGAAGGATGAAGAAGGGGAACAAGAAGCAGTCATCATTGGTACGAAGATCCACTTCAGGTGTAGACCACAGAGCCTCGTTGAGTTAATGTCCAAATTTAATGATAGGCAGCGGGAGGCTGTCATCAGCATCGGTTTTGGGGGCCTACTACAAATGCGACTCAAAAGTTTCCCCGGTAAGTTTGCACCCGATTTCAAGAAGATTTTTGTTGACGACACTCTGATTTTCAGACTGCCAAGGAAAAGCGATCAATTCTTGGTAACGAAGCATGTTGTTCACGACTGCTTCCTCCTACCATACAGTCTGAACCCCGTTGACCTGCTCCCAAAGGGTCGGTCGAAGGAAGCACTGGCGGAGGATGTCGTCAGTCTGAAACAAGCATGGAGGGACCGGTTCCATGTTCCTACTGGAAGCGACACGATTTCTCTGACTCTGTTGTTGGAAGAACTACAGAAGGACGTTGAAGGTGGGGACAACTTTTGCAGGCTGTTTGTTCTGTACAGCATGTCTATTTTTCTTAATCCAACGTCGAATTATTCTATTGACCTGAGTCTGCTGAGGTGCATGGAGAACGTAGATCAGATCAGAAATTATGATTGGTGCACGCTTGTATTGGTTGGGCTTGCTGCAGCCTGTCAAGATTTTGTTCTTCGAAAACCGACATACCTGCTCGGTTGTCTGCCATTTTTTATGATCACATACTTTCACAGTTTCCAATACCGTGACCATCGTTGTCCGCACGATCTACCGCTGATCAAGTATTGGGACCACGAGCGGATGCTAGAGAGGTTATTGGGTGAATTTGTTGGGGGTGGGCTTGGTCGGCTTACCAAGTCAAAGGTGAAATACCCCCGTTGTGTACTTGAGGAGGTGGTGGACGAGGAGTTGGTGGATGACGTGGTGCCGCTGAGGATAACGAATTTCCGGCAGACCGATGCCCCAAAATTAGCCGCGCACAAAGCCGCGAAGTCGATAACCATTGAGCTAGCAGATGGCGTCGAGGATGACGCTGATCTAAAAGCTAAGGCGGTTGACGTAAGTAATAATAATCTTTATCAACAAATTGCCTGTTATATGTGTGTGTTCATTGAATTTGTTGTTACTGTAGTTACTGTAGTTGCCTAATTATGTTACTTTAACTTTCAACTCCTATTACTCTAATGCGTATCATGTGTTACTTTAAGGTATCCAGTTACTTTCTTAAGCGTGAAGACGTGTTAATCTGAGCATGAATATATGTTACTTTAATGCTGACCACATGTTACTCTAATGACACAGATGTGTTAATTTAACTCGAACCATAAGTTACAGCCTCCCCTCCAGATTAACACTTTTTGTTTACTCTTGATGCAGGAGGTACATGAATTGTACCTCATGATGACAAGGAATGCGGTTGCATTCCATGATTGGTGGATCTCAGCTGCTTCCAAACTGAGAAGAATAACATCTGGCAAACCACTGAACGATGACCCCGTTCCGTCACAGGCCTCGCAAGCCTTCTGGAGTGGAGAAGAGCTCCACCGGATGGTCGATGAAGTGTGCGAGGCGTACGCACGTGCAAAGAACGCGACGACCAAAGGCCCCGCATTCACAGGCCAGCCCACATAACTGGTAGGTGCGAGTATGTGTACAAATGTGACAGGGGATGAGGATGTTGTGACTGGGGATGAGAATCGAGGCGGTCCTGACTTCGAACTTTACACGACAGCGGAGATGGTTGAGGCTGTTAATGGTGGTTCGGAGGACAGGGACCACCGACCTGATGAAGTGAATGTTATTGAGAATTTGTGGGTGGAAGTTAATGGACGGAAGGTTTTCCATCCTTACTTTCTCCACTTTGAAAAACCTTTGGAATGCATGCAAGTTATTGATGAGAAACTTGGATGCTCGTATGAATGTGGGTCCCCTGAACCAGACCAGCTAATTGTATCGGAATTTCTGGTCAGAAACAGTAGGGTGTTCAGGTGCGTTTTGAGTGTTCGCAAAGACGTAATGGATTACGTCTTTTATAACAATGAACAGTATACTGCAGAGTAAGTTTTCTACAGTGATCAACGTTTTTTACCTTATTCTTTTTCTCTACGTTATTTACATCGATTGTCACATAATTCATTCGTATTCTATCAGTGAGATGCTGGTAAGGGTAGATGATTTCTTTAACATACCTCGTGACGAGTTGTCGACACTTCAGCCGGGGCAGCAGTTGTCAAACGTTGTCATCGATAGCTGGTGCATATTGCTTAACCAACTGGGATCTAATCAGACTGCACCGCGTCCAACATCACGCTGCTTCTTTGGCGTTAGCCACAGCGTAAGCTTTGTCTCAATTATTTTAATCATAATAATACAACCAAAAACTAGTGTTGCTAACATATCTCGAAAGAACATTCTTAATAATTATCCTTTTTTCATAATTGTCCTTCGTTACTGTCAATGTTATTTCAATACACAAACGAGTGTTACTGTAAGGGGTGTATACTGTTACTTTAATAAGTCATGATATCCATAACTAGTGTTACTCTTAGACATTAATACTGTTACTCTAACACAAAACAAGTGTTACTGTAAGGCTTTCATACGGTTACTTTAATTAAGTAACGTGTTACTCTGTCTTATTGTCACGATCATGAATTGTTACTTCAACATGTGTCATGCAGAAGACAGTAATGAAACTGTGGAAGGCCATAAAGAGTGGTGCAAAAGTTGACATTGGCGATGACTTGTTCAACTTTTGGGATATTTGGACCGAAGTAAATAAAGACATCATACAGCTAGACTCTGACTTGGTACATCTATATGAAACACTCACACGGGTGACCCTTTACTACAGCTCTTTAACAATAATCGCCAATCACTTTATTACCAAATAACAGGTCTTCATCCCGGTGCTTTCCAACCACAACGACCACTACAGCTGTGCGTGTATCAACTTCCTATCAAAGCAGATTAAGTACCTCGACAACAGGAGTTACGAAGGGCAGGATTTCGAAAGCCTACCATACGTCGGTATGGCAAAAATCGCAGCAAGTGTACTTATGTTAAATATATTCGGACATCAGTCTATACACCAGGACACGCATTGTCAGCTGTCAGTCTTATATGTCTTTTTTGTATAATCAAGGCTGTGGAAATGGGAAAGTACATGGTCAAAAAAGGTATCGCAAAGGGTTCGGCTGTCGCGGAGTTCCCTGTTGTCAACGTCCCTTTTGCATGGCAGGGTGGAGGTTTCTCGGCAAACGACTACGGTGTCTACCTCATGATACACATGATGTTGTACCGGGGAGAAGTGTTCGACTATTGCCTAGGCACAATGGAGGCGAACAACCTCTACAGAGCGGAGATTGCAGCGACTCTGGTCCTGTGTGATATCAATAAGGACAGAGATGAGGTTATAGCAAGGGTGAGGGAGTTCTTAAACAAAAAGCGAACATCGCCATCGAGAGAACAATATCTGGTGTTGTGTGGTCTATCGGGGAGACCTTCAAGAGGGCAGGCGAGGCAGAACACGAGGAACGACCGCCAAAGAAGAGCCGACTGTCGACACCTGACCCTACAACCCCTTCGCAGAAACGATGCCTGAATCTGAGTTGTCAACACGGACAAGATCCGTCCTGAAGAGGCGGAACCGTGGTGAAGGTGACGGACTTGGATGCTCAATTGACTGCGGCGACGAAGATGCGAACTCTCCTATGTTGTCACTGTTTCTAGTGAACAACAGGACGTTGTTAAGCAAGATCGCCGTTCGTCGCAAAAACGTTGTGGACTACTGCCTTGCGGAGCTTGGAACTATAGAAAATTGGTATGCACTTACTGTAACATTAATAATGGGTGAATATTAAAACAGATTTTTTGATTGGGTATTTTTTTTTCGTTCAGCGAGGAGGTTGCAAACTATTCAGTCCTGGCTTCAATTGAGCGGAGTGACATACGTTCAATGTTACCGGGTCAGAAAATGGCGTCGAGCATCATCGAATGCTGGTCGATGCTGTTGAACATGCTTTCATCTCCCGTCACTGATTCAGTCGAGACACCCACGACAGCATACTTTGGTATACGACAGAAGGTATTGTTGCATCTGTTTGCATATATAATTATCACCATTGTTCCAGGAGAATACATGTTCCTCACATAAATTGTTGCTTGAGAGCTGATGGTAGGAATTTGCCGTGGATCCCTACCAACAAGTAATAACCAACTAATCCTAACACGTAGATAGGGCAAGTCGGGTCGAGTCCACGGGGACGGTAAAGAGGGTTTCGACTAAGTTTTACCTAAGAACTTGACTAGGTCTCGCGGCTAAGCTAAACTAGAACGATAAGAAGGGAATAAACTATGACTATGACTAAGCTAGGGGTAACAACTAAGGCTAAACGAATCTACCGAACTAAAGAAATCAAACAAGGAAAGAGTAGGGTTAGGTCGGGTTCATAAGTGTAGTAGGATGGTTGGGTAATCGAGGGTGTAGGTTTCACCTAGTCACTAAGGTCGGTCCGCGCTCTCGCGTCAAAGCCAATGTCCACACTCTCGTGTCTAAGACAAAACCCGAATACTCATGCAAGATATTACCCAATACACAAGGATTCAACCACAAATCAATCACCCTATGAGAATAATAAAACAAGCAAGAGGAGCATTAGCAACTACTAATCTAACAAGCATTTCATCAAACACATGGGGTGCTCAACATATGACTAGTGACAAAGATTCAACCTTTACTCACAATCAACCCTAATCACCCATAATCAACACATAATCCCTCTACTAACCCCACAAAAAGGTCTACTCACACATGTTCAAACTAATACTAACAACAATAAGAGGAAACAACTCAAATATCCAAACTTTCATAATGAAACTAACAAGAACAAGAACAATAAGAAAAGATTGAAACTTGAAATATTAAACAAAGATTAAGAGAAAAGAGATTATACCAACTACAAAGTGGATGAAAAGAAGGGAACTTGCATTAATAAGAAAAACCCAAAACAATCTCCCAAGGTTGTCAATCTTCGTTGAATCTTGAAGAATTCCCATAATACAAGAATTAAACTAAGATTAACGATTAACTAAAGACTAATCTACACTAATCTAGGCTAATCTAGGCTAAAGTATGCTACGGTTTAATGGGTACTGTCTAACATAACATAAGATTCCAAGAGGGGGGGGGGGTATATATAGGGTTACAATGAATAAGGAGAAGAAAAGAAGTGAGGCGGAGCTGTAACAGGGCCGTCCCGACCGAGACAGGATTCATCCCGGCCGGGAAGGCTGGTCCCGACCGAGACAAGGTTGGTCTCGGCCGAGACGGCTCAAAACAGCAGTCTGTTGAAACGCGCACTCCTTCCCGACCCGCACTAGTTCTCGGCCGGGAAGGCTCTTGTAGGCCTCCAATATTATCTCTAAGGTCCCTCCTTGCTTCTCATGGGCTTCTCATCAATTCTCGGGGCTCGGGATCGAGTCTAAGGGGCTCGGGAATGGGTCCCAAGGTCTCGGGATCGAATCCAAGGCACCGAGTGATCGTCGCTTCTCCTCGTTGGCTCCAAATGTGTCTGACACGAGTCGGAATCATTCCATATCTCCAATAACGGTCCTAGGAACCTAACAAAAGCTAGAAGAAGCGTAAGTAGCCTCTAAAACCGCCCCGAAGAGCGATTCCACAAGAGAAACCGGGACCAAACACAACAAATAAGCACTACAAACCACACTTATCAACTCCCACACACTTAACCCTTACTCGCCCTTGAGTAAGCACGAACTAACTACTAAACTAAAAAAACTAGACTACTAACCGAGCGGGTATTAGCGCACCCTACGCCCTTTCAACTCACGCGAGAACACTTAGAGGAAAAGTGATCTCCGCAAGGCAAGTGAGGTCTTGCGACAAAACTGTGGATGCAACCGGACACGAAAACACACAAACAAACAAACATACAAACAAACAAACAAACGGTTGCATCCAAAAAGAAACAAATACCGCTTCCCTCTACAAAGCGGTGAAAGAAACACCGGTTAAGGACTCAAGGCAAGTGACAACGTTCCCAAGCTAATAACACAAACCGATATGAACTAAACCCTAATAGTATGACAACAAAGCAATAAAAACGTTGGTAACTTACCTAGGTTCCTCCTAACCTTCTAAGAACGTACTACGGGACGATCGGCAGGATGGAAAAAGAATGAACCACGGTGTTAGTCGACACTGTAGGTAAGTGAGGACCCGTCCCCTTTAGCGATAGGCCAAGAGGGTCGTCCCATGCTCAAAATCGCCCAACTAGTCCAAGTAAAAAGGTGGATATGATTGCAAAATGAGGGAAGACCGATCATTACCGCTATCATCCTTCATAGGGACTCGGTCCTTTGGTAGGCTCTTCACGGTAACGATCGGAAAAAGGCTTATTTTCGAGGGGGTAAGATCTTTTTGTGTGACGATTTTCTCTTGGCAATTTTCTTTCTTTTGCAATTTGCTTTTGATTTTGCTATACCACTTCTTTTTTTCATCTTTTGTATTTTCTTTTTGGCTTTTTGTGCCTTTTCTTTTTCTTCAATCTTTTCTTTCTTTCATTTTCTTTTCTTTGCCCTTTTGGCTAGATTTGAGTTGTAGGCATTTCTTTTTCGCAACTAAGAAAGAGAGAGATTTCAACAAATTGCAACTTTATTTTGTGGATATGTGTAGGAGGTAAGGGAATGGGTAAGTCGGGAGTCGCGATCCCCCTTCAAACCACAAAAAGATGGAGAACTTGGACTAATCAAACAATTTCAAACACGGTCACCTAAGGGACGGGACTCGGCAACCAAGGCCTTTTCACACCATGGGTGGTCATAATGGTCAAAATGCAAATCCCGTAGTAAATCCCTAGTAGACTAGGTGGACTCAAGGTAAAGGACCAACGAAACTATTGATTTAGGGTCATTCTACTAGACTAAAGTCCAAGACTCAATTCATAGAAAGGGAAAGTAAACACTTGCATACTAGCCTCAAAACCGGGTTTTCGAAAACCTTTTTACACACTAGACACAACTACACATCACAAGACGAAGACACGACGAAAACGAAAGAAAAAGAGGCAAAGGCAACAAAACAAGACAAAACAAAAACAAACACATAAACAGAACAAACACCACCCCGAATTTCCAAATAAGCAACCAATCAACCACAAATCTTCACAAAGATCCACCCGAGCACACATCATCACAAATCTTCTCCAAACTCCACAAGAGACAAAGAGGAAAAAGGGATAAAAGATGTTACCGGATGTCTTGAAAGCCCTCCAAAGTTAACGGTGATTAGGCGACCTACAAGGAAAAAGGGAGGCAAAACACACACAACACAACAAAAGTATGACACAACAACACAAGAGGAAAACACACAAAAGAAAATCTTTTTGATTTTTGTGAAATTTTTTCAAATTTTTATGGTTTTTTAAGATTTTTCGAAAAACAACGAAAATAAAATTAAACTATACTAGAATATCGCTCCCCCACACTTAAACCGAGCAATATTCTCATGCTCGATCGTAGTGTATGGAGACACTAAAGAAAAGAAAAGAAACTACGAAAATAAAGCTAAAAATCAAAAATAAAGCAGAGAAAAGGGTAGAATGTGTCCGGTCGGGGTGTAGTCAAGTCACCATGGGCCGAGACGAGAAAAGATATGGATGGGGGAAGAAATAAAAAGAAGGAAATGGGAGGGGAGGACTCGGTGTAATCAAGTCACCTGGCCCGGATTCCGCCCAAATCCGACTAAATCCTAACAAAAGAAAAAGTGAAGATACTTGCAAGTTTGGATTTTGAAATGACTCTCGATGTAGTCACGTCATCGAGAGTCGGGAGCAACGACTACCAAGGCCCCGAGGGCCACCATGACACAAAAGTATATAAGGGGAAGGGAACTAACAAAGGAAGACAAGCGATAAAAGACGGAAAAGAAAGGATAGTTTCCGTACCAAGCGGTTAGGAACTCACTCGCTCCATCGTCTCATAGTTCGATATCGGCACGTAGCTAGTCTTCGTCATTGCTATTCCTCTTCATTCTCGATATGGTTCCATGGTTGAAGTACAAAGGTATAAGGAGGTGGGATTTGATGTGAAACTCGGTGTAAAGTGAAGAGAAAATGAGGTGAATGTGTGTATATGAAGTGTAGGGGTCATATGATAGGTGCAAGGGTAGGTAGGGAGGTTGGGAGGGGTATAAAGTGGTTGGGTGGGATCAAATGTCAAAGAAGAGGCAAAAAGGAGGAGCAGGGGACCATCCCGGTCGGGATGGATGGTCCCGGTCGGGATGGCATACCCGTCCCGATCGGGAAGCTCCCTTCCCGATCGGGATCACACTCCAGTAAACTCGATTTTTGGTACACTCATCCCGATCGGGATGGCTCCTTCCCGGTCGGGATGGTTCATCCTTCCCGCTCGGGATGCCTTCTTCTCGGTCGGGAAGAGTCTTCTAGCCCTTCATAATCTTGATAGCTTCACCCACAAGGCCACCAATACAAACCCGACTTCCTAGCTCAAAATCCATGCTCTATCAATAACCATTCCTTTCTAAGATTCATCTTCACTTTGCACCTAACAAATAAGCTCAAAACATTCATCAAAGTCTCTCCCTCTCATCGCTCATCAAAATACCAAATCACAAGAATCTCACAAAACAAAGAGTCCTAGAAACAAAATCATAAGTAACACAATTACAAACACAAAAACTAAAGAGAAGAGAGAAAGGGGAATGTATAACATGACGGTTCTTAAAGAACTCCGTCAAACCTAGGATGGTGGACTCTTCATTCTTAACTATAGCCTTCAAGGGCTCGGAGGAGCAAGTCAAACGCACGAGCCACATCATAATGAGGGCTCAAGCAAACGAGCCAAGCTATCCTCCATGGCCTCCAAGGTGGAGGCAAGAAGTAGTAATCCCAAGACCCAACGTCATCATTCATGTTGTCTCCAGGGTCTATCCATCCTACGAGCTCTAACGACCTCTTCCTCCCTAAGCATCGTCTTCAGACACAAGCAAGCTTCAAGTCTTCATCATGAGGCACAAAAAACGGCTTTGGCCTCATTTCCTCGTTGCACACCCCCATACCTTCCCCAAGTTGTGGTTCCCCATCTTCAAGTCCCGGAACAACACTTGTCCCCACATCATCTTGGAGGAGAGAATAGAAACTTCTACCGGCGGTTTCAATCTCTTCCAAGTCATTGCTTCGCTTACTTGCAAGGGGCTCTTGATGCTTTTCCATATTATCGCACAAGGGCAACTTGAGGTCATCATTTTCACCCAAAAACTTCACAAATTCCACCAACTCATCCAACTCACTAACCTCCTCAAATTCTTCACCAACATTGCCTTCAACAAGGGTTATTTCCTCATTCGCCTCCTCTTGGGTGGACAATTGAGGTTCTTCAAAGAAAGCTTCGCTTCTCAAAGGGGATTCATTAGCGGCTTCGTCATTGGGTTGTTCCCCTTCCCCAAATGAACATCCCTCATCAACTTGTGAAGATCGAGTTAAAAACATGAGGGTTTGAGCCGTTAAAGCATTCAATCTAGCATTACGTTCCTCACTTTCCCTTCGGAGTTCGGCCAAGATTTCATGGTCTTTTTGCAATTGTAAGGTCATTTCTTGTTGCATTTGAAGCATCGATTGTTTTAACTCCAAGTTGGGCATTTGGCGGCCATTGGGGTTTTGGAGTGTTACTTGTGAACCTTGATGATGTCCAAGGGGTGGGGCATCATATGGTTGGTAGTGAGGTGAATATGATTGGTAGTATTGTGGATTTTGGGGCTCATATTGTAGTTGAGGTGAAGGGTAATGTGGTGGGTTTTGGGGAAATTGGCTTTCATATGGTGAATCATGATGAAACATGGTGGGTTCACAACGATTGTTTGAGTAATAGCCACCATGATCATATGATTGATAAGTGTTCACTTGTCGGTAGCCAATTCCATTTCCTTGAAATTCATACCCACGAGTGTCTTGATTATCCCAAGGAGCTTGATAGTGGTAGGGAGATGTCATATCATACCCTTGATTCATAGAGGGAGAGAAGTAGCTCATGGTAGCTTCTAGGTGTGGGGAGTTTAGATCAAACCTCACGTTGTGCTCGAAAACTAGGCTTGTACCCGGTTGGAAACCTCTCAAACTAACAACCGTCCGTTTATGCGGCTCTGAGTCGTAAGGAAGAGGGTGGTCACCACCTCTAGGCAAAAACTGTAGACTAGGAGCAAACGTGAGAAGTCTAGTGCTTTTTGGGCACTAGACAAGAAAGAAATAAACTTCACACACACACAAGAAGCAAAAGAAAACAAAAAAAACTACAAAAACGAAGACAAAATCAAGTAAATAGGAAAACAAAGTCTAAACTAGCACCGTCCCCGGCAACGCCGCCAAATTGACGGTAGGGATTTGCCGTGGATCCCTACCAACAAGTAATAACCAAGTAATTCTAACACGTAGATAGGGCAAGTCAGGTCGAGTCCACGGGGACGGTAAAGAGGGTTTCGACTAAGTTTTACCTAAGAACTTGACTAGGTCTCGCGGCTAAGCTAAACTAAAATGATAAGAAGGAAATAAACTATGACTATGACTAAGATAGGGGTAACAACTAAGGCTAAACGAATCTACCGAACTAAAGAAATCAAACAAGGAAAGAGTAGGGTTAGGTCGGGTTCTTAAGTGTAGTAGGATGGTTGGGTAATCGAGGGTGTAGGTTTCACCTAGTCACTAAGGTCGGTCCGCGCACTCGCGTCAAAGCCAATGTCCGCACTCTCGTGTCTAAGACAAAACCCGAATACTCATGCAAGATATTACCCAATACATAAGGATTCAACCACAAATCAATTACCATATGAGAAGAATAAAACAAGCAAGAGGAGCATTCACAACTACTACTCTAACAAGCATTTCATCAAACACATGGGGTGCTCAACATATGACTAGTGACAAAGATTCAACCTTTACTCACAATCAACCCTAATCACCCATAATCAACACATAATCCCCCTACTAACCCCAGAAAAAGGTCTACTCACACATGTTCAAACTAATACTAACAACAATAAGAGGAAACAACTCAAATATCCAAACATTCATAATGAAACTAACAAGAACAAGAACAATAAGAAAAGATTGAAACTTGAAATATTAAACAAAGATTAAGAGAAAAGAGATTATACCAACTACAAAGTGGATGAAAAGAAGGGAACTTGCATTAATAAGAAAAACCCAAAACAATCTCCCAAGGTTGTCAATCTTGGTTGAATCTTGAAGAATTCCCTTAATACAAGGATTAAACTAAGATTAACGATTAACTAAAGACTAATCTACACTAATCTTGGATAATCTAGGCTAAAGTATGCTAGGGTTTAATGGGTAATGTCTAACATAACATAAGATTCCAAGAGGGGGGGTATATATAGGGTTACAATGAATAAGGAGAAGAAAAGAAGTGAGGCGGAGCTGTAACAGGGCCGTCCTGACCGAGACGGGATTCATCCCAGCCGGGAAGGCTGGTCCCGACCGAGACAAGGTTGGTCTCGGCCGAGACGGCTCAAAACAGCAGCCTGTTGAAACGTGCACTCCTTCCCGACCGAGAAGGCACTTGTTCTCGGTCGGGAAGGCTCTTGTAGGCCTCCAATATGATCTCTAAGGTCCCTCCTTGCTTATCATAGGCTTCTCATCGATTCTCGGGGCTCAATATCGAGTCTAAGGGGCTCGTGAATGGGTCCCAAGGTCTCGGGATCGAATCCAAGGCACCGAGTGATCGTCGCTTCTCCTCGTTGGCTCCAAATGTGTCTGAAACGAGTCGGAATCGTTCCATATCTCCAATAATGGTCCTAGGAACCTAACAAAAGCTAGAAGAAGCCTAAGTAGCCTCTAAAACCACCCCGAAGAGCGATTCCACAAGAGAAACCGGGACCAAACACAACAAATAAGCACTACAAATCACACTTATCAAGAGCCAAGTTCATAATGCAGCAACTCATGTATGTTGTTATTTTAAAGTTGAAAGTGCGTTACTGTAATGGATAAGACGTGTTACTTCAATTCGCATCTTCGTCTTACTTGAACCCCAGTAATCTGGTATGTTCAATTGATTATATGTGTTACTCTAATTCACACTTTTTGTTACTCTAATAATTTCTTTGTGGTACATTAATTCTTATCAGCTATACACTTTATGGTGTTGATCTAACAAACTTGTGTTACATAAATGTTGTGTTACTTTAAAGCATTTTTGGGGTTACTGTAATGCAGAAGACGTGTTACTTTAATCTGTATCCTTGTTGTATATGAATTCTAGCAGTCTGATACGTAGTGAATGTGTTACTTCAACATGCTCTGATTGGAAGACTTCTATACAGTTGAACATAATCTGAGACACATTGAATATGTTTGTAGGACTGCGTTTATGGGATGATTGACGATTATGAAGACGGCCCATCCACGCAGGCAGTGGACATCTTGAAGTCCCGTCTCGATCTTTTTAGAAGGAAGTGTGGTCATTCTCTTAACTTAGAAGCTGACCTTACCTTTGTGCCGATCAACATCAATGAGTACTACTCATGCGTGTGCATTAACCGTAAGGATAGGACAATACATCTCCTTGAGCACCAACGTTACACGAATGTCCAAGAAACAAAATTGTACAAGGCCTCAAAGTTAATGGTTAGTGATCTCTTTCTGATCAGTAGATGTATGCTAGTAGTTATTATTGCATACGGCCATCTGTTTTTCTCCTAATAACGTCGCTGTGATGCACACAGGTGTCAACAATTAGCGATTACCTCGACAAGCTCAAAGTCCCTGATGCAGCTGATATCATTACTTAAGAGTTTAAAGAGGTCAAGTTTAAGTGGCAGAAACCAGACGCAACTTGGAACGAGTCGGGAATCTTCCTTATGATGCACATGTTGATGTACGAGGGCTGTACATTCCACCACTTAGACCTCGAGAGGAAGGTCAACAGACGATATTTGGTGGTCCAACTTGCAGCCACACTTCTATTGGCAGACAGAAACAAGGTGCGGTCGCGATTGTTGGAAAACGTAGACAAGTATACGGACGCGAGACAAAAGATCATCGACGGTCTCGAGAGCAAGCCAACAAAGGGCCGAAAAAAATAATGTGTTTACTGAATCATGCCACCTCTTTTCTAACTACGAATTAATGGTTTTGTATTCTTTAGATACTTGTCTAATTACATTGGTATTTTGACTATAAGCAATGGAAAGAAGTTGTTATACTCTGCTGGTATTACTATGGGGATTACTTTAGTTAACCCAATTTTCTTTGGTCTCATAATCTGTGAGTTAGACCGAAGTGCTGTAAATGTTACTCTAATGAAAAAATTATGTTACTCTAAGATATCAATGGTGTTATTACAATAATATTACAGTCAATTCCTCTGACGCATTATATATTGTTTGGGAATTATGTTACAAGCTGTTAAACTCTGCTGGTATTACTATGGTGAATTATGTTACTCTAAGGAACAAATGTTGGTACTTTGGTAATGAAAGGAACTAATCCATTCAATGTATTATACTTCAATGAATTGTTTCTAAACAAGGCTGCTGTATTGTAAACAACGCTGCTGTCCTCAGTTCCTTCAATGCATTGTTTCTGTTACTGTAATAGACAAGTAGTGTTACTCCGACACACATGAGACGTTACTCTACCAAAAAACACATGTATTAAATAAATTATAATGTTAATTGCAACGTAGCACAGCACTATGTGTAAAAAAATCCGTACGACATTAGTTTTTCGTGTAAACCAGGAAAAAGAAAAAATTCTAAGAATGACAAAAAATTTGAGTATTCTCAAAAAACTTGTACCTCCTCTTCGTCTTCCTCGGTGTCTTCTTCAGTTTCCTCTGTCTTCATCTACTTCATCCTCCTCATCCTCATCATTGTGTGGTTTAGTAGGTTGTTTAGAGGGTCGTGCTGCGTACGGATTTGGACAGTTTTGTTTGTCATGGTGCGCCATCTGTTTGCAGTTATTGCACATGTGTTTCGGCTTTCTAGAAAGTGCGACCTTCTTTTTCTTGCTTGATAACATCCGCTTTCCACTGCCCTTTGTCTTAGAAATCTTTGGAGGGAGTATCGTGATATTGTCAGAGGTCGTACACCCAAGCATATTTTCAATTTCCTGTGTTTTGCCAACATTCCCCCCACCAGAAACTGGCTGCCTCTGCAACCTGAACTCCCGAATTAATCCGCACAAGCTTTCCACATCTGCCTTGTCTCCTGCCTTTAGAAGTCCCATTGTCTCATGGATTTTCGACCACAATTTCGACATCTCTATCTGTTTTTCGTCGATGATGTCAATGTTTTCGCCGTCTAATCCTTCATCACTGATACGAGCAGTGCGAACAACCTCTTTTGTCCACCTTTTGGTTACCATGTTCTCGGGTATAGTGGTTAGCCCTTTTGATGAATATATTCAGATTACGTGTCTACACAGTATCCCTCGTAAATTAAACAGCTGACATGTGCAGCTTGATTCAGACGTACCTGGAAAGATGACGACATATTAATGTGACATTGCTACTGCAAAACAATGCGTCAATAACAATATATTATCCATTTTTTCAATCAGCTGAGATAACAATTGTAATGGAGGTAGCGGCGTGCAAAATGTAATGGAGTGCAGATTGAGTTACTTTTAAGAATATGAGGTGTTACTTTAATGCATATTCGGTGTTACTTTTAAGCATTCACAACGCAGATGTCCAAATGCTATCCTCAGTTACTGTAACGCATTATATATGTTACTGTAAGGACTGACTGGTGTTACTTTTATAACAACTCTGCCATCACATGAACTAAATGTCAGCGCATGAGTGAGTTTAAGCAGTACCTGATATATACTGGACCGTAAACTCTTTATCTCGCGTAGCATCCCTCACCAATGTCTCCTCACTCCCGTCCTTCTCAAGGAAGCCCCTCACGCTGCAAGTGCCCACAAAAAATTTCACCTCCTCCTGGAATTCTTCAAATGCGGCGTGGGTGTAAATTTTAGCAGCGTGATGTTCGATTGGCAGGTGGGTTGCTGTTTTTGGAGAAGCTTGAGCATTGTCGTTGTCGAGTTTTTTTTTGTGTATACCCTTGCTGGTCCATGGCGCTCTCGAATCGCATCCAGAATTCGACCAACGTCCCCGATTTTTGTTTGAATCTTTTGAAGAAACTGTTCTCACTCTCCGGCCTTTGCGTTGTTTGCATTAAGCCGCCAATCTTTAAATCCTTGCAATGTGCCATCACCCACTGCTCCCTAATGAAGAATGTAGTTGAAAACCACTCGACATCACCCCCATGTTACTCCTCCATTATGTCACGTCATTCCGCGTCGAACTCATCTCCATCAATCTCCACATCCCATACTATAGCATTCAATCTCTTTAAAAAATCCTGGTAGTCACTCCGCGTTGCACCGTATTTGGTTGGAACCTTGTTCAAGATATGCCACATACAGAAAAGGTGTAGCGCCGTCTTAAACATTTCCCTCACGGCTGGTATAATACCCGGATCTTGGTCGGTAATAATATACACTGGCTCCTTACCTCCCATTGCAGTCAGAAATCTCTCAAACACCCAGACGAACGATTCATAATCCTCGTGCGCTATCAGAGCCCCAGCAAAAGCTACCGATCGTTTGTGATGATCAATGTCGGTGAGCGGCGGGAATATCATCTTATATTTGTTCGTCCCGTATGTCGGGTCGAACGAAACTGCATCCCCAAATAACTGGTAGTTTCGCCGTGCCTCACCGTCAGCCCGGAAAACCTTTCTCACACTCTCATCTTCATCCAGGTCGTAGTCGAAGTTGATTTTATTTAATTTTGAAAAAGAGGACAGAATACAACTGACTCTGACTCTGACTTTGACTTTGAAATAGAACATCCTAGACTCAGACTCAGACTCAGACTCGGACTTAAATCAAATCTGGACTCTCGGATGATGTTGTCATTAGTCGTCGGCTTCAAAGGACTCGAGTTGATGTCCAGTATAGCCTTCAGTAGAAGCTTCACCTAGATCTTCATTATGTCGAAGATCGTCTTCAATCCTAATGCCCATTTCGGTAAGCACCGCAAAGTTTAAAATGTCGGCATACCTAAGATGGACGCGGTAGGAAGGTAGGAGGTTGTTGATGAATGCCTCCACTAGTGTCTTCTCGTTGGGCTTGTCTACCAATGTAACACTTTCGGCCCTCCACCTTTGAAGGTATTTGGTGAAACCTTCTTTGGGTTCTTGGGACATAACCTCCAGAGTACGCATCGTAGTCTGGATCTCGGTATTATCGGCGTAATTCCGAGCGAACTCAGTCGCCACATCATCCCAAGTCTTGTACTTCTTGGAATCGAGCCTGTAGTACCAGACCTTCGGGTGCTTCTCGAGGGAGGAAGCAAACAAGTGCTTGAACATGGTGGCTTTCACCCCCTTGACAGCCATAAATTCTTTTAAAGCCCGAATGTGATGGACCGGGTCTTCAGTACCCTCAAACATCGGTATTCCCGTAAGGTTGAGGTTGGCAGGCAGCTCGTCATTCAAAGGCGAGTAGTAGTGGGCATTTTCCGCATGGATTGAGTAGTTTGTAGACAAATGGACCTGTTCTTCAAGCTTGCGAACGGCGCTGAACAGTTCAGCTATGGGCCCAGTGGGCTCTGATCCTTCAATAGGGGCTACCCTCTCTACGGCACTCACACGGGCGGCCAAGGTCGCTTGGTCAGCCTGGATGGCAGTCAATTGGGTTTCGATCTTGGCCAGCGTGGCTTTCAGTTCGTCCATCTTGCGTTGATGTCCAGTCTCGGGTGGCCTGTCTGTAAGAACACCGCGTAATCAGGAAAGTTGCTTCGGAACTCAAATACACCAAGGCATAGGAAATAGCGCGGGAGGAGAGACAACTCGGGTTTGACTCGGGTTAGACTCTCCTAAGACAAATGTGTAGGGTACCATTCTCGGAGTGACCGTGATTAATCGCTCCGTCGGAGAATAGCTCCCAAGTGAGGCCAAGGACTCAGATAGGACTCAGATGGTGTGACATCTAAGTGACTCAAATGTGGGGTACGTGAGACGACACGTGTAGGACATGACCCTTAGAGCAACCGTGATTGATCGCTCTGCTAAAGGGTATAGCCCGAGTGGGACTGAAGATTTTGTTAAGACTCGAGTGTCGGACGAGTGACCCTTAGACGCAAGGACCGTGAACCTTTTGTTATAGGGCTATGCCTTGTAAAAGGTTGACTCGGAAAAGACACCTAGACGGGTGACTTGTGAAAGGTGGGCCTTCCTTAGGATTCGGCTATGTGGGCCAAGTCCTGTTCGAAGGAAGGTCCATGTGAGATATCCAGACTATTAGACTCGATTGTGTAGATGGGCCCTCCTTTGTAGGAGTATGTACTACGTAGGTGGGCCTTGCCTTAGTCTAAAAGGGCGGACTGGGATAGGGAAGAAACCCATGGTGTAAGATCGATAGAGTTTCGACGCTAAAGACCTCGACGACTTATGACATGACCCGACACTGCTAAATACGGGAAGACCTAAGAAGAGGAAGGTTATGAAAATGGATTGTTTTTGGAAAAGAAGGTGGAGGGGCCCGACTTTTCGAGAAAAATCAGAAAACATATCGGGCCGCGGTTTTGAAAGTTCGAAAATATTTTCGGGTTTCGAAATGGGCAGAATACCGGCTAGAAATAGGCTATTTTGAGTAAAATCATAAGTCCTAAATTTGGTATACGTCCCGGGTTTTGAAATTGAATATCTTGAAAAAGATGTATTTTTGAAAGGTTGACGGTTTTTGAAAACGACACGGAAACCAAGTAGCATGTAGTCAGGCAAGCATTATAACGACGCCATGTATGCTTTACACTAAGTCTCGGTCGGTCTATAAGGGGTCTATACCAGTGCACATAGTCTAGACGTTGATTGGGACGGACTTTCTAAGTCGAGTTGAGCTTAGAACATGCCGTGAAACCGACTCGAATCGACTATGGACACCTTTAACATATCCATATTGGAGTATATCACGGTATAGTGGGACGTCGGTCGCGAGTACCGGCCCAGGAAAATATAGGGTTATGCATGAACCATAAAACTAAGACGCGTATTGTACTAGTCAAACGATTTCTATTCGAGTCTCACCCTGAGGATGCCGATGGTAAGTCACGCATCAGTTAATCCCCAGCGGAGTCGCCAAATTGTGGACATGACATAGGTCCACCCCGACGCGGCCACGCGCGGGTTTGAGGAGGCGAATGAATCTCCATATGAGAATGGATCGAATTGAAATTTAAATCTAAGTGGAGTCGCCACCGAACTTTGTGGGAGTTCGGGCCCGTTCGAACCCACTCTATGTCTTAGTGGGCCGTGTACAAAATACAGCCCATTTCCGATGTCAGAGTTTATTGGGCTCGTCCCTTTGCATTGTGATACCGATACCGTCACTACCGGTTATCGTGTATTGAATGACTCTCGTGCGCCAACGGTTTCGGGCATCCGAAAACCGAGGTTCTGAGTAAGGGGTGAGGGTACGTGTTGGGAAGCCCACATGCAAAAAAAAATGAAAGGGTTTCTATGTCGATTTAATGCAACTAATTTTAACGTCGATGTTAAATTTACCATGCGAAGGTTCATTTTAGTACGATAAAATAAACAATAAATCAACAAGAAAAGCAACAAACTTGTTAGTAACGGTATAACGATAATAACGGGTTGCGAATGATATAGAATGATATAGATATGATGATAGCATGATTTTGGAAAGTTTTATATGTCACGTGATGGATTAACACGTGTTGACCGAGGTCAAGGAAAAAATATATCGAGATCTAAAAAAATGTTTTGTCTAAAAAATGATGTTTGAAGAATACTAAAAGACAGTGAAACAGTGCCGCATTTCCAGGTAGTCGCGCGACTCGCCTGGGAACGGCGCGACTCGCGCGGGTCAGGCGACTCGCCCGGGATGCCAGCGAGTCGCGTGACGGGCTGCTTCGAAATTGTTTTCTTCGGAAAATTGATGATTTTATTTAAATCGCGTACAAATATTGCGTAATTTGCACTCGACTTATTATTTTCGACATTCGTTATATTCAATATTCGATTATGAAATCGATATTAAATACTTGGAATGATTTATACTCGATTCTAATTGTGATGCTCGTCATATCCCATATTCGATTATTGAATCGGTATGGAGTACTAGAGTGAAAACTTGAAGAAAATAATATAAGTCATTTTAAGTTAATTAGCACGATATAAATTCCCTCCGCATCCCGGCATCATAATTAATTCTCGCGAATTGTTTGATGTCGGATCCGCATCAACGGGTTTCGACCCTTATTTAAAAAAAGTGCTTACTTTAAAAAGGGTTTTAGAATTGATGAAATATGCAATTGAACGATGATGCAAAAGAAATAAAAATTATTGTTTAAGTTAACTTGTTTCAATAATCAAGTGATCGGGGTGGCGGGATAAGCGACCGGCAACGCTGAGTGCGGTACTCTTGTATATTCGGGTTTCCTTATCCCACCATCACTCACATTCGACACAAATTCACAAGTATTTTAGTGTTTTATACTAATAATACTATCGATATTAGAGATGCGATAATAAAATATATAAAAACGGTAAAAAAACGAGAAAGAGAGGAGAAGAAAGGAGAACGGGTTTTGCACCCTCAACCTACATGTTCTTGTTCTCGGACGGGACTCGTAGTTGTAGCTAGCACGGGAGTATCGAGATGTAGGTTAAGTTGTGGTGGTTAGGGTTTGAATTCCTAGGTACTAGGGTTAGGGTTTGCAAGTGTGAGATTAGGATTTGATTCGGGTAAAAAGGATGATCAAAAGTTCTCTTGAAGTGTGTGCATGGGGGTGTTTATATAGGCATAGCCATGTACCTTGGTGTCTAGGGTTTTGTGCCTTGACGGACTTGAATTGATGGCCCGTCTGGAGGTGGACCGTGGGTGAGCTACTTGGAAACGGCTTTGACCGGGTTTTGACCTGGTCGCTAAAAGTCGGTTTTATTTCCTGTGTCGCTTTTGACCCAAATTAGTCTTATTTGATTGGAAATGACCCACTGGGCCTGAATTTGAGGTCAGTTTTGTGAAATTTGTACTCCGTGAGTGCTTAAGCCAGCAACTAATGGTTTTGAGCCCACATCCGAGCGCGTAGAAACACGTTTGTGTCCGATCATCATCGGGTGTTTTTTTGGAAACTACCATAGACACCTGACAGTCAAAATGCGGGTGTCTACAGCGCCTCTGGCCTTGGCTAAGTCGTGATTCCAGAATCGTATGTCAAATGCCCTTTACGCGCTCCTGTTTACGAACGACGTACTAAGTCTTTTCCCCATTTCCAAATCTGTTTCATTTCTTAATTCCATTTCATTTTATTTGCACTTCGAGCATATGTCCCATGACGCAACGTCGAGGGTCATAAGATCTTTAGATCAATAGTGATGCTGACATGCAAAGGATCCAGTATGTGGTTGTGGACGTCCGTCTGCACCGCCCGGCTCCCCGCGCGCGCCCGCATGGGACCGACCTGGTTTACAATCATGGCGGCCACCCACGCGGCTCCCTCCCGGTCGGGGGCTGGTTCGATCTCGCATTTGGGGCGAAGTTTCGGACCTCGATTCGGATGACAATTCAGACTTGTACTAGACGGGCACGAGCGCCCGTGTTTCCGTTGGAATCGATCGAGTCGTGGTTATAAATGTTTAAAGGCCGATATGTTTGGTAAGACGACCTTTTTAATGAACCGAATTCTTTGCCAATTTGTGTAGTCGCCACCGAGTCAATTATGGGAACTCGGAAACCGTTCAAGTCAACTTTGATCCTTAGCCGGTTCAAAGCTGAGGGGCACGGGACCTAAAGATATAGACTTGTACCCTTAAGCACTCCATGCCTGTAATGACTCTCATTGCCAATGGTTTCGGACAACCGGAAATCGTAGATTCTGAGTAATGGGTGAAGGTACGTATTGGGAAGCCAACGTCCGCTAGACATCGACACCCAATCTCGCCCGCACGTAGCGGCCTATACTAATCAATCAGTGGGCTGATAACTTCGTTCCTTTGTTGTGGAAGAAATACTATAACATCCATTGTTTTAACCCTATGCCTTTTGCTATGTCGGTTGTTTAAGGACAAATAAGTTTTGTCGTCGAAGTAGTTATGTTTACATTCTTTGCATGCAATTTCTCGTGACAAGCAGGCCATGAAAAGATGCACATATGAGAGTAGAGAGTTCTAGTATTATACGTATTAGCAATTCAGTTTTAACGCGATAATACGGATATTAGTCGTTCTCGTGGTATACCTTACCCGGTATATTCTGCTTAAGATGCGTCTGCTCGGTATTAATAGGGATGCGTCGAACCATGCAAGGTGAGAACCGGGACTAATACGGAATTCGACCATCGCTTTGTTCAGTTTTAGCTTGTGTACGTTTTGATTTTCGTGTTAGGTGATTTAGCATACGATTATAAAGTCATAAAAGTAATAAACCATACGAAATCTGTAAATGCGAACGTAAGTAAATCACGTAGTGAGGAGTTGCACCCTTGGAGTATATGCTAAACAGGACATGATGCATAGATGGTTGAGAACGGATCTCGAGTCTACTTGGGGTCCCGGCGTCAGAATTGACTCTAATTAGTGTCTATGCGATCGTAATGACACGTCTAAGGCTGCCATGATGTTATTTTAATTTTTCCGGGTAGCTATTTGATCTGTTCTATAGAAAAACTATCTAAAACACCGCGAACCTGCGTCGCGTTGCAGCCCGATCGCCATCGGGTGTTTGTTGGGCACTCTTGCAGCCACCAGGTATAAATATGGGTGTCTACAGAAGCCCTCACTTTGACTGAGGCTTGGATAAGGCGAAAGTCAAAGTATAGCCACCCAGGTCAATCGAGGATTACGACCTGGTGGCTGTCCGGTCGGGTCAATTTAAGTCCATTGGACTCCGTGGTGAGGCTCGCCAGCCAAGGCTTAGAAATCATACCTGACGTCCTCGCCTGTGGTTACCTGTCGGGGCCCGGGCCCGTGGTTTTCGTCTCGTCTTGGTTTTGCGGTTTTAGTAGTTTCGGTACTTTTGCTTACGTATTTATTGGTGTTTTTGAATTAATTCCTTGCTGGTGATTGCATTAAGTTTGATTTATCCCTCCCGGGTGCCTGTGTTAGATTTATCCCTCTCGGGTGGCTGTGTTAGATTAATCCCTCTCGGGTGGCTGCGTTAGATTTAGTTTTGTTTTCTTCGGAATAGGATCCCATCCATTTCAAGACTTTTGCTTTCTTTGGGATAGTTTCTGACAATCCCTGGTCTGTTGCTTTCTTTGGGATAGTTTCTGACAATCCCTGGACTGTTGCTTTCTTCGGGATAGTTTTTTACTATCTCTGGTCTATGGCTTTCTTCGGGATAGTTTCTTACTATTCCTGGTCTATTGCTTTCTTCAGGATAGTTTCTGACTATCCCTGGACTATTGCTTTCTTCGGGATAGTTTCTGACTATCCCTTGACTATTGCTTTCTTCGGGATAGTTTCTGACTATCCCTGGTCTATTGCTTTCTTCGGAATAGTTTCTGACTATCCCTGGTCTATTGCTTTCTTCGGGGTAGTTTCTGACTATCCCTGGTCTATTGCTTTCTTCGGGAAAGTTTCTGACCATCCCTGGTCTATTGCTTTAATCGGGAAAGTTTCTGACCATCCCTGGTCTATTGCTTTCTTCGGGAAAGTTTCTGACCATTCCCTGGTCTATTGCTTTCTTCGGGATAGTTTCTGACCATTCCCTGGTCTATTGCTTTCTTCGGGATAGTTTCTGACCATTCCCTGGTCTATTGCTTTCTTCGGGATAGTTCTGACTATCCCTGGTCTATTGCTTTCTTCGGAATAGTTTCTGACTATCCCTGGTCTATTGCTTTCTTCGGGATAGTTTCTGACTATCCCTGGTCTATTGCTTTCTTTGGGATAGTTTCTGACTATCCCTGGTCTATTGCTTTCTTTGGGAAAGTTTCTGACTATCCCTGGTCTATTGCTTTCTTCGGGATAGTTTCTGACTATTCCTGGTCTATTGCTTTCTGCTGGATATTTTCTGACTATCCCTGGTCTATTGCTTTCTTCGGGAAAGTTTCTGACTATCCCTGGTCTACTGCCTTCTTCGGGATAGTTTCTGACTATCCCTGGTCTATTGCGTTCTTCGGGATATTTTCTGACTATCCCTGGTCTATTGCTTTCTTCGGGATGGTTTCTGACTATCCCTGGTCTTTTGCTTTCTTCGGGATGGTATCTGACTATCCCTGGTCTATTGCTTTCTTCGGGATGGTGGTTTCTGACTATCCCTGGTCTATTGCTTTCTTCGGGATGGTTTCTGACTATCCCTGGTCTATTGTTTTCTTCGGGATAGTTTCTGACTATCCCTGGTCTATTGCTTTCTTCGGGATAGTTTCTGACTATCCCTGGTCTATTGCTTTCTTTGGGAAAGTTTCTGACTATCCCTGGTCTATTGCTTTCTTCGGGATGGTTTCTGACTATCCCTGGTCTATTGCTTTCTTCGGGATAGTTTCTGATTATCTCTGGTCTATTGCTTTCTTCGGGAAAGTTTTTGACTATCCCTGGTCTATTGATGAGTGGTCGTTTGGATTTAATCATCGTTTTGCCTTTAAATTACTAGTGTTGATTTGTAAGCTCTTAACGAGTGAATAATGGTGTTTGCATCAGTTCTTGGTCTTGCATTTGCTTAGTGAATTCTTCCGGGAATGTGTTAAAATAATAATCCCCCTGGGATGTAAATTGAGCGCTTAGGGACTTGCTAGGACAACAGATTGCTTCGAGTGCTTTGGGGCTTGCTTTAGGCTAACAGATTGCTTTGAGTGCTTTGGGGCTTGCTTTAGGCTAACAGATTACTTTGAGTGCTTTGGGATTGTAGATTTGTTTTGTTCGTTTTGTCACGCGGTCAAGCGCGAGCATTTTCGTTGGTCGTGGTCCTTTATGCTTGCTTTATTATTGCTTTTTTGTTTGAAAATGGATTTCGGGACTACTCGGGTCTATTTAGGGTATTTTAGTTTATGGTTGAAGTTGGGACATTACGTGTTTTAGTAGGTGTGACAGACCTAGTGTCCACGTTTTACATTATCGTAGTGCATAATGAAAGTGCAAGAATTTAAAGTTTTGTTTACATGACAACCTAGTGACGATTCGACTTCAAAGGCGGATCCTCTTAGCTTGTCTGGTGATTTCGGCTGAGTTCCGTTACCGTTGGACCCTCCTACGGCCAATCCAGCAGAGCTCCTCTACTATTTGCTAGTTCTATGGCTAATCCGCCAGAACTCTGTTTAGACTCGGGACGGCTAGTCGAACACAGGCACCTCGAGATCGAGTGGAGTGCTCGAAGGTGGGGAGTAGCGTCGATTTTGCTTATATCGTAACTACGATCGAGTGGATCGTTTGCCTCGGGTGTCGAAGTGCGAGCCCTTAGCGAGAAACTCTTAACGAGTGAAGAGGGAAGAGAGAATGAGAATGAGATGTCGAATGAAGAGGGTGGAGAGGGGTATTTATAGGTGTTTTCGGCCCCCATCACCCTGATGGACGCTTGAGTCCAGGCGCACCAGAACTCAGGCGCCTGGGCTTAGGCATGTGAAGACCCAGGCGCGCAAGGGGAGGCGCTCGGAGTTTTGAAGATACGATTTTGATACTTTCCAAAATCGAGAAGTGCGCGTATTATACCATGCTTGGGGGTTAAGTCTTCTCCGGCTTGACCTAGCGCCGTTGCACCTAACGGGCCTCGGGTGTGCGTTTTGAGGTTCGCTTGGCGCGGTGCTGACTCGGTTCGTGTTTCGGGACCAACTCAGTGTCCCGGTGTCAGAATTGACTTTAATTAGTGTCTATGCGATCGTAATGACACGACTAAGTCTGCCATGATGTTAATTTAATTTTTTCGAGTAGCTATTTGACCCGTTCTATAGAAAAACTATCTAAAACACCGCAAACCCGCGTCGCGTTGCAGCCTGATCGCCATCGGGTGTTTGTTGGCACTCCTGCAGCCACCAGGTCCAAATCTGGCTGTCTACAGTGTTATGACGAGTTTGCACCTATTTAGCGCAAAGGTCCAATGATGCTAAGTAAAACGTCGTAGGCTCTCGGACCCAAACAATGATGTCGAAATGTAAAGTGCTTTATATTCCCAACGTTGAATCGTTACAATATGTTATACAATTACGAATCATAAATTGAGGCTATCTATAATGGGCACCCGTTGACGCTAAATTGTAGATCGTAGACACTAGTACTCAAACGACGATGTTCAATACGCCACGGGATCAATGTTCGCGACAACGAGTCGATGTGTGTTAATCAATCACACATTTATTTGTACTCTCTTCATTTTAATGAAAGCTTCCACAAAAAAGGGCACATTTTTTAAGGAAAATAATAAAATATTCGAGTAGAGAGGGAATAAAGTAGGTGGACCACTTAGGTAAGACTGTAAGAGAGAAGAGTGATACCAAAAAAGAAAGTGAAAGCTATCAAAGAAATTTACAAAAAAAAAGAAAAGTGGAAGCTTTCATTGAAATAGAGGGAGTAAATACTATCATCGTCTCAGATAATGTCACCTACACTTTCCTTTACATCTTAGAACAAGTGTCTCATGATAGTAATTCGAATATCAATGACTATTTAGTCAATTACGATTTTAATGAACAAATGGGCACTAATATTCGTAATGATAAGTCGGAACGACACTTTCTAGAATTCTCGGATCAAGCTAGCAACACGCTTTGGTACTGGTCTTCGCCTATTTGGGACGCACCAGGTCCTGCACCCTACTGCTGGGACGCCTAGGGCCATGCGCTTGACTTTCAGGGCGCTTGGTGTCGGGCGTCTCTTTTATGTCCTCTGGTCACTGCGTAATGCAATACGTAGCTGATAAGAGTTGTCCAATATTTTCTATCTACGATTCCTGCTAGGTTTTCTATTTACAAGTCTATTTATAGTTTACGTTTACCGTTCTAAATTCAATTATGAGATTGTTTAAGTATTGTGAATTCTGGGTTATATTCCGTTCGTGTAACTTGTAATTTAGATTCCTTCTTCGTTTACTTTATTTGATTGGCAATTTACTGCTTTTAATTAAACCACACATGCTAAATTCAACTTCGACAAATTCTAAGATGCATTAAACGACGTTGTACAACATACAATTCACATGCTAGGTTCAAAACAATGGTTTTCGTGCATAACCGTCTTACTAACGGGCACACTCCAACATTAATCGATTTTCTTAGTAGAGGTCGCTAAGTGCGGGCGGGGTTGGGTGTCCTTCGTGGGCTTTCCAATACGTACCTTCACTCCTTACTCAAAATCTTTGGTTTCTGGATGTCTGAAACCATTGGCCACGAGAGTCGTACGATATTCAATATTCGATATTCGATATGAAAAGGGACAAGCCACTAAGCTTTAGCTATAGAAGACAAACCATGCTTTGTGAGTGGTATGGCCTAAGTATAGATTGGCCTGGGCTAGAACGGGTCCATACTCCAACAAAGTTCGGTAGCGACACCACTTCAATTCATTTTCAATTCGAGATCAATCTCTCAACGAGAATTCATGCACTAAAGAAACCTCGCACTTTCCCGCGTCTCGAGGGAGTGGATTTTTTGTAATATCCACAAGGCTCAAAAGATTGAAAATGTCGGGCAGGGCTGAATTCTCTCAACCTCCACTTTAGGTGAACAGACACCTATGTTCAATCTTGTCTTCTTTATAGTATTCTCATCATGTATTTCTTTCCCATGTCTATTCTTGTGGACACTGCCACCGGCTCGCCGTGCGCGTCCGCACAGACCATCGCGGCGGCCACCTACACGCGCCGGTCAGATCTCGCATTCGGGGTGAAGTGTCGGAACTCGATTTGGTTGACGATTTAAATTGTACTATATAGATGTATGGGCACATCTATGTTTCCGTTGAATCGATCGAGATATGATCGTAAATGTTTAAAGGCCGATATTTTTGGTTTGACGACTGTTTTAGTGAACCGAATTTGTTGACGATTTGTGGAGTCGCCACCGAGTAATTTTGGGATACTCAAAAATCGTTCAAGTCAACTTTAATCCTTAGCCGACTCAAAGCTGAGTGACATGAGGACCTAAAGATAGAGACTTGTACTCATACGCATTCCATATCTAGAATGACTCTCATTGCCAATGGTTCGGACTTTCTGAAACAGGGGTGAGGGTATTTATTGGGAAGCCAACATCGGAT
This sequence comes from Agrostemma githago, assembly GCA_958450325.1. Classification (NCBI taxonomy): domain Eukaryota; kingdom Viridiplantae; phylum Streptophyta; class Magnoliopsida; order Caryophyllales; family Caryophyllaceae; genus Agrostemma; species Agrostemma githago. Next base: position 48,504,461 of record OY288246.1, on the reverse strand, counting down.
AGACGTCAACATTCAATCCCGCCCGCACGTAGCGGCCATTACTAATCAATCGATGGGTTGATAAATTTGTTCCAATTGTGGCGTAAATGCAATAATATCCATTGTTTTAACCCTATGCCTTTGCTATGTCGGTTGTTTTAGGAGCAAGTAAGTTTTTATCGTCGAAGTAAGTGTTTTTAGATTCTTTGCATGCGATTTCACGTGACAAACAGGCCATAAAAAGATGCACGTAGGAGAGTAGAGAGTACTAGATAGTATTCGTATTAGCAAATCAATTTTAATGTGATAATACGGATATTAGTCATTCTCGTGGTATACCTCACCTGGTATTCTGTTTAAAGTGCGTCTGTACAACATTAATAAGGATGCGTCGAGCCACATGTGAGGTGTGAGCATCAAGATTAATACGGGACCAGACCATTGCTTGTTTTGTTTAAGATTAGTTTGTTTATGTCCTGATTTTGTGTTATGTGATTTAACATTCGAATATGGTCATAAAAGCGGTAAATCATACGAAAACGGTCAAACGCGAAATGTAAGTAAATCACATTGTATAAGGAGTTGCACCCTCAGAATGTTCACTAAACGAAGTACAATGTGTAGACGATCAAGAATGGATCTTATAGCGACTACTCGGATTCGATTTAGGTGTTTTAGTACTTCACGTTGAAGTTTTAGGCGTTACGTATGTTAGAAGGTTTGGTCTTGACTGGGCCGAACAGGACTAAGGCATGTACACCACTTGGAGTGCAAGTGGTGGATGCATCGTGGAATTAGTATCCACATAGGTCAGAGTCGATGTTATCGAAATGCATAACTAAAGTACGATATGTAAAGTTTGGTTTAGATGACAACCTAGTGACGATATCGACTTTGACAGGATGATCCTCCTAGCGTCCTGCGATGATTTTGGCAGAGCTTCACTACGGTGGGGCAGGTCGACGAGCCAACACAGATGCTCTTTTTCATTCTTGTCGAGTCAAGAACTCGAGGAACTACGAAGAGTAGTGTTGATTCGTAGAATGCGAATCGAGGAGATAATGATCGAGTGTATCTTTCCTAATGTCATGGAGTGCAACGCTAAAGAAGAGCTGCAAGTTGTATAGAGCTCGTAGAGGGAGAAGTTGGTGTGTCGATTATGAGTGGAGGAGAGGGGTATTTATAGTTTTTCTCGTAGTTCAATCCAAGATTTCAGGCACAGCACGTCGTGCCACCCAAAAGTGAGGCGTCTGACTTCAGGCGATGCAGTTCTGAGGCGCCTGCAACGGTCAAAATTTTGAAGATCCGATTTGAGAAGTTTCTAAAACGGAGATGTTCCTGATCTTTGTGTTTGCTTGTATGCTAAGACTTTTGACCCTTCTCCTAGCACGCGTTGTTGGGCTTCAGGAGCGCAATCTCGAGGTTAGGCTTGGCCTGACGCGTTGACTCAGGTTTGACATTGCGTGTATCGGGACCGATTCTGAGCCCCGGAGTCAGAATTGACTCAAGTTAGTGTTGACGTGACCATAATGACACGTCTAAGACCGTCTTGATGTTGAATAATTTTACGAGTAATTATTTGATCTGATGTAGAGAAAAACCATCTAAAACATTGTAAAGTCGTGTCGTGTTGCAGTCTGATCATCATCGGGTGTTTATCAGGCATTCTTGTAGCCACCAGGTTCAAATCTGGGTGTCTATAGAAGCCCCCACTTTGACTGAGGCTTGGACAAGGCGAAAGTCAAAGTATAGCCACCCACGTCAATCAAGAATTAGGACCTGGTGGTTGTCCGCTCAGGTCACTTTAAGTCTGTTGGACTACGTACTAAGACTCGTCAGCCAAGGTTTAGAAATCATATCTGACCTCCTCACCTGCGGTTGCTTGCTGAAGTTTTGATCTAGATTTGCTTACTTTGACTTGGGTTTAAATAGTCATTGCAGTTGATTAATGAGTGTTTTGATCTTCAGAATAGACCCCGTGTTCTAGTCTATCCTGGGCCATTGCAATTATATTCTTTGGAATAGATTCCCTATTCATTCCTAAACTTTGCAGATTGTATTCTTTGGACTAGATTCTTGTCTGTTCTTGGCTTTAGCATATTGTATTCTTTGGAACAAATTCTTGTCTGTTCTTGGACTTTGCCTATTGTGTTGTTTGGAACAGATTCTTGTCTGTTCCTGGACTTTGCACATTGTATTCTTTAGAACTGCTTCTTGTCTGTTCCTGCACTTTGCATATTTTATTCTTTGGAACAGATTCTTGTTTGTTCCTGCACTTTGCACATTTTATTCTTTGGAACAAATTCTACTCTGTTCCTGGACTTTACATATTGTATTCTTTGGAGCAGAATCTTGTCTGTTCCTGGACTTTGCATGTTGTATTCTTTGGAACAGATTCCTGTATGTTCCTGGACTTTGCATATTGTCGAGTGGCTGTATAGATTTTTGTATTTGTATTTGTATTTTGATCTTTCCAGAGATTGTTACATAAACTCTTGGCGAGTGCATAATTTCACTTATATTGCTTCTTGCTCTTTTCTATTTGGACAGGGGTTCATGACTTTCCGCTGGGGGTGCAGTTTGGTTGCTTTGGATTGAAGATTTACTGGAGTAATTGATTTTTATTGCAATTTAGCGTAAGAGTTTGCTATTTGAACTTGGTATTGAGAGTGGTTTGAATTGATGGGTACCGCTAGGGACTTTCATTGGTTTGCATAACGGGTTGTGCTGGCTTTACAGGATGCTCTGCTGGGGATGATGTAGTATAATGGGTGGCTCTGCTGGAGATGATAATGCGGTTTGCTATTGTTTCTTTGATAATGGACGGGTACACGTCCCTCAGGTATTGAGAAATGTGTTTGGATTAACCTGCCTTTGTCTTCAGCTGAAGGGTTAGGCGCGATCCTCCGGGCGACCCAATACTGAGGCACCTGGACTCCAGCGTTGCAGAAATCCGGTGACTACAATGAGGCAGTCGAAATTTTGTTTTATCAACCCAGGATAAAAGCGCGATTTGAGGAGCGATGGTTCATTTGCTCTAAAAACCCAACGCCTCCAACCTACCGCCTTGCTTTTGTCTTTCTGTCATTGTTAATGAATTCAACCTCGATTTTTGCTCAATCTCGATAATGTCGGCCCCTAGTATGTGTTCTTTACTCACTATTGTTGATTTGAGCTTGATTGGTATGATTTTAAATTGAATTTGCTTAAACCATAGAAATCGATTTGGGTGTTTTGTTCTTGTTATGTTTTGATGCTTGTTCTTTATTCCCTTTTCAAATTAGGGTAGTATAGAACTTGTAGATGTAGTTGTTTGTTTGAAATGGAAGCTTGAAGGTCCTTTAATGACCTCCAATGGCTATATTTCGAAAATTAGGGATTAGGGACCGATTTCCTGATTGTTCTCGTACTTGATCCTTGTAAATTTACTGCTATTGTTGTGCATGGCTCGTAAGAGACGTCGGAACGCCGCTTCGCCTAGGTTGGTGCCCGGGGCGATAAATGAAGCTAATTTTGACCGAGTTAGGAAGCGTGCCTTGCCCGTGATTATCTAGAGGAGAAGACAAGTACTTAGGTCAGCTGACGAGGCCGAGGAGAGAGCCTACGTAGATCCTGTATGGGCTAGGGACTTGGATGGACAACAACTACTACACCGTCCGGATTTGGATGTGTCTAGCCGTACCATTAACGAAAAGGTAAGTACCTTCGATTATTTTTGTTATCGATTTGTACTTGTAGAATTACTTATACCCTCGTATCATCATGGTTTTTAACCTCCAGGTCCGATGAGGACCTTTTAACTTCAAGAAGCATATCTCTAAGGCTAAAGAGTCGATCATAGGGATGGCCTTGGGTGTCTTAGTTGAGCATTGGGCTTGATTGGTAGGTTGCCCAACCAAGAGCAACCTGATGGTAATCGGAGCGATGGTAGATCGCTTTCATAGTACGACCTCGACATTCTATATGTCGTTTGGAGAGGTTGGCATGACTTTGGAAGACTTTGAAGTGATCACAGGACTGCCTTGGGGTCCCGAGTTGATCAAATAGGCGTCGAAAGGCCCTAGGTTGAACAACGCCGAGGTTAGGGGTTGTATTGTGGACTGTCTAAAGCCTTCTACTTACGGCTCGCCCCATGACTTGGTCAATTCTTATATCACCGACCACTTTTAGAGAGTGGCGATTCTGGAGGGTCGGGAGCCCAACACGTCGGTGAAGAACGCCCGTCTATGATTGTGGTATTTCTTAGGTTTGACCCACTTCTCGGATAAGGGCGGGAGGTTTATTACTAGGATTTTGCCTTTCCTGGCTGACTTGAGTCAGTTGGGTTGTTTTGACTGGGTGACGGCGGGTTTTACACAGATGACCCGCTGTTTCTAGGCTATGGTATGGCCGCAGAGGGTGGCCCTGGACTCAGACATACCCATCGTGGGTCCAGGTCTTGTGCTGGAGGGTAGTTACCTAACTTCTATTTGGTTAGGATTTTGTTGGTTTTGTTTTGTTTGTTGACGGTGTCTCGAGTTTTGCAGGCTTAGATCTATTTCCGTGTTTGGCACCTAAGATGGTGTCGGTTTGCCCAGCCAGGTTCCCGGCTAGGAGTGAGTTGAGGTTGGCTTAGACCAAGACGACTACGAGCCACTACTCGACGGAGAACGTGCTAGTGAACCAGCTACGTCTCGAGGACGTAAGTTCTCTTTCATTTTCTTTCCTAAGCAGCCCCCAGATTAGAAGTTTTTAAATTCAACGTATGTTGAGGTCGAGGGTTTGCCCGGGTATGTGGGGTCAGAGTTGAGGTGGAGGAGCTACAGGAGGATGCTTCTCCCCGCGCTATTCCACCTGATTTGGTATCTGGGGGAGAGGCTAGTGCGCCAGTACGTCTATGACGAGTTTAGGGTTCCGGTTGACTCTCCCTGGACCATATTTAGGCCTCCGACTACGATTGAGGCCCGCGAGGATAGGGACGGTGAGGGAGGCGAGGCGTTACTGGTGCCTGTTGCCTCATATGTTTCTCACGTTTGTCAGTGGTTGGCTTGATACCGGATCGTGGTTAGTATTTGATTATTGTTTTTTTTATTTCTACTATCGGGTTTAGTTTTTTCATGTTTTGAAATGGTGTATTTTTGTTCCAACTGGTCGATCCGGCTGACGTCGTTCAGCCACAGACTTCCTCCTGGCACTGCTTAGGGTAGATGCGGTCGGGGTTGCCTTTACTGAGCTTCTTCCTCCCTGCTCCGTGCAAGAGTTGGAGGTCGGGATGGAGTGGCGCGATCGAGTGTACCAGGTAAGTTTTTGTGATTTTTCTCTAAGTTGCTTTTGTGGGTTAGGTTTCGTCGGCTAACTTATTTGGTTTTATTATTCAGGTTTCGTAGGCTACCCATCAGCAATTGTGGCAGGCTGCCAAACACTACCGGCGCTATGCATCAGAGAGGGCTCCTGCGTCGACTCGCAACACGTCTGGGCCTTAATCGGTGAGTGTTGTTTTTATAGACGGTTATAGGCTAGTCGTTTGTGTTGCTTTTTTCCTAAGGATATCATGCCTTTTGCAGGACGTTCCTAACATGATAAACAGTTGGGAGCGCGGGTAACCGAGCTTGAGGCGGCTGAGCTCTGTAAGATCTAGTCTATGCGGGCTCGGGATATTGAGAACGCTAGGCTGAGGGAGCAACTGGCTCGGTTTCAGGGTGAAACCTCGGGGCAAGGCGAGGCTAGGGTGGAGGCTAAGGCTGAGGTTGAGGCAGATGTTGAGGTCGAGACTGAGACTGTGGTTCAGGATCAGGCTATCGGTGTTACTAAGAGGTTGAGCCTACAGAAGAGGTCCCTAGCACGGGGATGGCTACCGTGGATATGCTGGTTGGTCTAGGTCGTTCAGCGGATGACGGGAAGGGGTCTTCTATTTTCGATCTGGAGGATCTACGCTTAGATGATAACATCGGTGAGCTTGTATTGGCTATAGCAGCAGCCTCTAGGGGTCCTCCCTTGTTCGTAAACTCGGATTCGTATCGAATTTGTATGTTTGTGTATTTGACCAAACTTTCTTATGCGCCTTGCTTTTGTTATACTCCAGAAATGTTAGCTTAGATAACACGTAAAAACTTCAAGGTTGATTTGTTTATGGTTGAGACGCGATTTAAGATGTTTTAAATGCGTTAAGATTGAACGAGAGTTCGAAAATGTTTTTCAGGATGCTTTAAATTTGATAGTTTGAGCCGAGAATTGGATCAAGTAGAACGTCAATTAAAACATTTGACTCGAAATGTGCAAAACATGTATAGAGCGTTTTATTACTGACGTTTTGACCGAGTGTGTGCGCAATGTTGTAGACGTGTATAGAACATGTCATACTTATTAACAAGGATTATAACACCGATACATGAGATTACCAGCTATAGTCCACATACGGGACCAAGGTTTTTCTTCACTTGGACTTGCTGGAGACTAAAATACTACTGCAAAGGTAAGCCTTTGACCAAACCACAATAAAAATCTTGGACACTGAACATGTAGTCGATCTTACGCATACTAGAATAACCACATATTTTTATTTGCGGCGCCATTCCAACCTACAGGGACCAAGAACCCTTCAAAATAAGGATCCTCGATGCTAACGTGGCAAAAGAAATGCTCACTTCAACACTTGCAGAGCTTCTACAAATAGATGTCACAAATCAGGTAATGTCGACCTACTTCGCATGCTTATTGATATGAGGTACTAGAAACGTTGTCGATTAAATGAAACTATTGGAACAGAACGATATATTCAAATGCCACAGAACGATAACAGAAGTAAGAACAAATGTTAACTGGCGCTATCAATCTTGCACATCATGCCCAGCTGGAATCAATAAGGATGGAAACTGTCGCCAATGTAACGAATCAATACTCTACCCCAAACAAAGGTAAAAAAAAACCCAGAAATATGTAAATACCCACAACACAGGTACAGATTAATCACTACAATAGCGGATGAAACAACTTACACAACTTTGGTGGTCTTTGGGAGGGAAGCTGAGAAGATCATCGGCAGACCAATCGAAGCATTACTAACTCCATATGAAAAGGTACGTAAAAAGTACCAAACCAACTACTCGAACAAATATTTAAAGTATTGTCCTAACAAGAAGAAAAAACCAAGACGGAGGAAAGTAGAAAATGTTGAACATACTCCAACAATGTGTCGGGGGAGAATACACCATGAAAGTCAAAATTGGGATTACCAAATACAATGCCGAACGGGAACTAAAGGGCCAAAGGGTATTAACAAGTCAAAGGACCCTCCAACTCCAACCATAGTGGAAAGGAAGGACGAAAATCCAAAGGTAACAACAAAAATTCCGACCCAATAACAACAAAGTCTATTTATCAAATATGTCATATTAACTAACGAGGATAATGTTTTCACAAGAGCAACCAAAAGAAGACAAATTAGAAAAACACCCTACAGAACTATAGCTTGCGGTGAACACCCCAGTTAAAAATGAGAAGAGAAAAAGTAGACAAGGGGTAAGTGAACTATTATTACGTACATCAACTACAAGAAATCTGTTGTTTATATTTTAATCACAAAACTAACACACCCAAAATGCATTATAGATCTGAAGTGGTTGTGAGAAAAGCAGTCATAACAAAAGAAACAAAATATAAAAAAAGGGGCCAAGCTTTGAAAATCCCAAATAAAGCCACGACAGAAAAACAAAGGAAGAACGATGCCATAATTCAAGAAGATTGCGTACTACAATAAAAGTTTAGAAAAAAGACTTATTATTTATGCATTATTTGATGTATGTTTCCCAATTTAAGTGCACCTTTTTAAACTATGCCATTCTTTACACATACACGCCATATGTATTTCAGTAGCTTGGATCGTTCAATCTTCCTAACATGTGCCATATTCACGATTTACGACAGTCTGTGGAAGTAGATACAGTGACCCGATTATGGAGCTCGAAAGGGTAGTCAACGGACTAAAAGAGTCAACCAACCACAGACTTGGATTAATCAATCCCAAGTTACTACGGATAGGCGTGTCGTGGCTCATACACGTCCAGGTTCATGCAATTACACAAAGGATCACGTTGGAGAATATTGTCTATCCTAGGAAGATATGGAGGATCTCGTGGGGATGGCATAATATCCACGATAGTAATGGGAAAATAAAGAGAGATATGGATTATATCTCTCATGATAGGCTAATTGTGAATAAAAGGCAACAAGAGGGTCTTCATATATTTAATATATCAATCAAGGATTTCGTGATCTCCAATATAGGGAGAATAGATCATGTGGATTGTTTCCAACTAAGTGAAAGTGTTGGTGATCTATCCAAAAAGTGGGTGTCCAGATTCATTCCATCACCTAGCCACATTCACACGTCATTTGCAATCACAATCAACCAAGAAAATCATACTTATTTTAAGGTGATATGGAGAATCAAATCCAATGGAATAAAATCAAGTGGATAATCCTTAAAGGTGGCGTGATCTCATGGAAGTGGAAAGAGTATCAAACATCTCACATCTTTGGCAAGAATTACTCAATAGATATTAGTATATTATTTTATATTAGATTGTTTCCAAATATCGTAAGAATATTGTAGGGTAGAATATCACTCGTGATCACGAGTTGATTTCTTGCATGTAGGCTATATAAGCCATAGTCGTTAATTCAATTAAATCATCGAATATTTATGAATTTACAAACAACTTGTCAAACTCTGGATTAATTTGTTAATCACGTGTTTAGACTTCGAGAAGGTACTTCGAATCGTTTAGAGGGTTGGTGTTCCAAACTCTAAGCTATTAATTCCGGGTTCAAGGTCGAACTACGGGTTAAATATCCTTTGGTTACTTACCGATTAACATCGGATCACAAAATACAGAAAATCGAAGCGTTTGCTTCCCAAAAATAGTCGAGCCACAAAACACAAAATCCTCACAGACCTTAACCACGAACCAGGGTTACATTAACCTAAGTTCAATTTCACTCCAAAATCCACGTCATCACTCAAGGTTACATTAACCTTCGACCCAACTTTCATTTCCTAATCTAAACCGTTTCCGCATTCGCATCATACAGTTACAAACACATGAAATCAAAACAAAAATTGTGTAGTCCCGTGCAGTACACGGGCATGGCGACTAGTTTGGGTCTTAATGGTTTACATAATTAGTTTTTATTCAACGAAGAGTGCACTTAGTTGCATAACAAATTTACAATATAATATAGGGGGACAGGGATTCGAACCCGTGACCGATTATCTAGGGATACCTAGTCTTAACCACTAGGTTATGACATCTAATTGTTTAAGCATAATTAGTTAACAAAGTGACCGTCAATAAACACACACGTAGAGGACGACAAACATTTCATTGTTTAACCATAATTACCTCGCTAAGTGATACTCCGTCCATTTTATTTGATTCTTTACATTTAGTTTTTCACACTTGTTATTGCACGTTTTCTCTTATATATATCTTTAGTTACGTATTTCTAAAAATTATAAAAAATTAATATTTATAACGTATTCGATTAGACAATTTAAACAAGATAACACATGACTATATTTTATCTTATATATTAGAAGTTATGTTGACGATTTGACTTACCTATGAATAGTGTCCAAAAAGTAAATGTAAAGAATCAAATGGAACGGAAGAAGTAGTAGTTACTTCGTATAGATTTACACATTAAAATTGTCTATTTGTATAAACAAATTTCATTCAATTATCGATACTAAGTGAATTACTTTTTTTTAAATGGAACGTCTCACTTATGGGATCGTCTATATATTTTAGGATTATTTCATTTGAATAATCCAAACTATTGTCCAAATTTTTAGAATAATCTTAACTATACTTAATCCCAAAATAAATTGAACTTTGAATACCTTCTTCTCACATCATACTAGATGACCGGCTACTTGATTCATAGGTCATCACTTTCCCTAATTCATCCTACTTCCCCCTAATTAAACCATAAATCATCATTACGACCGCATTAAACCATAATTTTACCCTTCCGACCATCACCAACTCATACAATTATGGGTGTGCGAAATTCGGTCTAGACTGGATAAATGGACGTACGGCTCTGGACCAAATTTTTTTAATTTTGGTACGCTCTCCGGTCCAACAATAGTGGTGATTCCAGTTTCTAGATCGGTTCAGACCGGTTTGATGGAAAGAGCAGAATCATAGTTTTAATACTGGGAAGGTGACAAGGCCGGGAAGAAGAAAAAGGAGAGAGAATGAACAAGTCATTTTTAACCTAAGATAACAGGTAAAAACGAAGTTGGTTTAGTTTAAGAATATGCATTTAAAAGTTCATTTTATTTTGGGATTAAGTGTGGTTGAGATTATTCTAAGAATATGTCCAATAATTTGGATTATTATCGTGAAATCAGGGGCGAATTTAGTAGGTGACAAGGGGTGTAACGGTCGCTACCCCAAAGCCGGAAAATTTGATGAAAAAGTTGAATTTATGCTACCCAAAATATAAGTAAAGATAGAATAAAATAAAAACATTCTTCAAAGTAACAAACAGATGTCTTGGTCTAGTGGAAAAGTAATGGGCTAGTGTATTGAAAGTTAAGGGTTTAAATTCCATGTATAGCATTTCTACTTGCAATATTTCTTTTTATTTTTGTCGTATCTTTTTTTATCTCTGCTGTATCTATTTATTCTTTAGCTCATTAATAAAAACTGAAGGAGAAGATATATTAACTAATACAAAGTATATACACATGTTTTTATTTATATATAACTTTAACACACATATCTGTTTTGTAATTAAATATATCTATATATCCTTTTGTTCTTAACTTATTGTTTTTATGAGAAAAAATTGACGGAAAAGATGTAGGGGTGCTAATTAATACAGGGTATAACATTTTCTTAATTTATATTTATATATATATATATATATATAGAGAGAGAGAGAGAGTAAAGATCAAGTGAGTCCTTTTTTTCTTTTTGAGTCCATAAGTCCTATTTAGAGCCATTGATTTAGATGAGATGGATGGTGGTGATTGAGTCTAGTAATTAAGGTAATATATAACATATTTTGGAAAAAATATAATAAAATCCTCTCTCCTCCCTTAATTATCTCCAACCACCTAACTTACTTGATTATGTTTCATCACATTCAATTTTTTCATTCAAACTCACCCGCCTAACTAAAACTCTTCATCTTCATCATCCCAAACTCAATCTCTCGACTTCTAATTTCTTTCAAAACACACACCCGCTCATTCTTTCATCTTCAACTCAAGCAAGCTACACACCCGTGTTACATTGACGTATTATAAGTGTTACTTTAATGAACAAATGATGTTACTCCAAGTAATTAATGGTGTTATTCTTTGTCTCATGGTTAAACAATGTTATTATCATTAATTACTCTGACGCATTATATATCGTTCTTTAAAGAACGACAATCGTTAATTTGGTAATGAATGGTTCCAATCCAAGTTATCATCAATTACTTTGGTAATCATTTGTTTAAACGCTGCTGTCCTCAGTTACTTTAATGCATTATGTCTGTTACTCTAACTGACGAAAGGTGTTACTCCAATAGAACAAAGATGTTACTCTAACCAAATGCACATGTATTAAATAAAATATAGAGTTAATTGCTACGTAGCACAACGCTACTTGTAAAAAATGTGTACAAAATCAGTTATTCTTGTAAACAAAAAAAAGAAAAATATTTTTATCATGACCAAAAACACAAGTATTCTCAAAACACATGTTCCTCCTTATTTTCTTCAGTGTCTTCCTCAGTTTCCTCATTTTCGTCGTCGTCATCCACTTCATCCTCCTCATCCTCATCCACCTTTATCAGTGTTGTCTTGTGCATTCTCATCACTTCCAATATCACCTGCACAAAATTAAACAACGTGTTACTCCCATGCAGCCAATGTGTTACTTCAACTCTTACGTTGTGTTACTCTAACTGGTAAAGTACGTTACTCTAACATCATCATCAAAAACTGTTTCTCAACGTTCAGTGTGTTACTGTAATTGCAATTAAGTGTTACTGTAACGTTAATACATATGTGTTACGCCCATGCAGCCAATGTGTTACTTCAGCTCTTACATTGTGTTACTCTAACTGGTAAAGTACGTTACTCTAACATCATCATCAAAAACTGTTTCGTAACGTTCAGTGTGTTACTGTAATTGCAATGGAGTGTTACTGTAATGTAGAGCGTATGTTACTTCAACATCGTGACTGCGTTCATAGAAAACAAAACAATATTATTAGTGGACCTCATTGAAAACCCAAATAACAAACATAAAACTATGGAATCAATATCAATTAACCATCACTATGAATCTATAATGAATGAAAAAACAATATCAACATAAAAATTGATGTAAAAAGGGAAGCCAAATCGACATGAATATCAATTAACCATCAATATGAATCTATGATGAATGAGATGACAATGAAAACAATATTAACATGAAAATTGACATAAAAAACGAAGCCAAAGCGACGTGAAAGAAATTTAATTTTTGTTAGTCGATCGCTGAATTATAATTGAAGCAAAACGTGAAAGAAATATCAAAACTCACCATTGTTATACTCGATCAATTGCTTTTCAACAGTTGATGATGATGTCGCGCTCATTGAATCCATAGTAACGGGATTTTGAACCCAGATTTGATTGAATGAATGACGGAACGTGATGATGGAAGTTTTTTTTTTTTTTTTAGGTTTTGATGAATTTTGCAAGGTGAATGACTGAATGATGAATAATGAACGTAATCATGGGGTTATTGTTTCCTAAAATCATGGGAGCTATTTTAGGAACGTAATCTTTTTTTTTTTTTTTTAATGCAAATAATTGGAAGCATCTCGTCCATCCATTCTCATCTCATCCAATGGATGAGATGAGGACTTAGGGACTCATATAGAGTAAAGGACTCATAAGAGCCTTACTCTATATATATATATATATATATATATATATATATATATATATATATATATATATAAGTTTCATATTTTGAGAAAGATATACGGAGTACGTATCTTTAGGCCTCGTTTGGTTCATCCGGAAACTTATTTCCTGAAGGAAGTTGCATTTCTCAGGGAGTTTTCCCACATCAACTTCCGAGGAATTTGCAATATTTGTTTGGTTGATATCCTGGAATTCACACTTCCCGTGAATTGAATTCCTACATTTATTTGGTTGGCTCGACCTAATTCCCATGATTTTGTTATAATGACTATTATGCCCTTTATTAATCAAGGGTATAAAAACTTGTGAAATAATTTTTTTACATCAACTTATGAAATATCTGAAATTGTTTTCCCCATAATATGCAGTCGTAACAAAATTACGCCATCGGCATAAAAAATAACGAACATTTTTTTTAAAAAGAACTTTCCGAGTTACTTTCTGAGTTAAAAATAACGAACAATATAATAGAAATAACAATATCAAAGAATGTAATGTGAGAAATAGATGAGTATATAAGGGTAAAAAAAGTCATATGAAAGAATCAGGATGTGCGAAGTGCAACTCACTGGGAGTTGGTGAACAACTTTCCACATCATGCAGAAATTTGCAACTGATGGGGTAAGTTTAAGTTTGCCTGTTTTTTTACTTTTGGGTAACCAAACAACTCCACAGGAATGCAATTCATGGGATCTTGCACTTCCCGGGAAGTGCACCAGTAACCAAAAGAGGCCTTAATTTATACGGAGTATGTTATTTCGTATATATTACTCTGTAATAGGAGTACTATATTGCATAAATTTGTTACTTAAAGTTAATAGTTACAAAGATCTTTCACATAAAAGTAATTGGTCGCTATAATACTAATTAACCTTGTAGGATATGAGGTGTAATTCTCATTCACCAAATCAATAATCACTATTTAAAATAATACGAGTAGTTTGTTATCGTATCATTATTCATCTATAATCATTATCGTATCATAAATTTAAATAGGTGGATGCATACTATCGATAACTACAAATGAGTAGTATGTTAAACAAAATTAATTTTTATATTAAAATTGTCTTTCAAGAAGAAAAAGGTCTTATAACAATTTCGTTACACCATATTTTCAATACTAGATTCGCCCCTGCCTGGAAGAACTCTATATTTTATGGCCGACCAAATACTGACTTAGGCAAATGACGAGGCCGGTTAAATCCATTATGCCGTCTGATTAATTACATTCAATGATAATTGCATTAATTAATTAGATAAATTAGTGGAGATTATGCAACGCGACGTCCATGTCAAGAATACCTATCACTCCATTTGGCTATTAGCTAATTACGCAGTGTCACTATCAATAAGCTTTTGTGGATCAAAGAGACGTGTGCAATTATCCACTAATCTATACTCTTAGAGAGAGTATTCAGTCAACCTTTTGCTTTTGCATTTTATGATATGGAAGAACAAGGACGACTCCTTCATCGTATCCTTCCGTTCACACTTTTTCTCCATAAAATATCCTTCTTAAATCTCAATTAATTATTTTTATAATATTGCATTGTCTAATAAACTATTCAATCATGTGATGTTTAACCTAATAATAATAAACGACTTGTGAGGTCTTTACGAGTTATCTCATCCATTCAATCTAACTATTCAACTACACAAATTCTCGTTTACGACAGATATATATTTATGTTACACTTATGAATTATGACGACGAGTCAAATTGTTATCGCAAAACGTTTGTCTTATCTATCATAGTAAATTCATATTTGACTCATTTTATTGTTAAGACAAATCTATTTATCACAAGAAGTACCAACTGATTCAACTATATATTATGATCATAAAAATTACATTTTTTTGGCGACGGAACGAAGGAAAAGTCGATACAGCCTTCAATTTCGAGCCCTAACTCTCCTCCTATTGATTAATTTGAAGATAAAATATAATCACAATAACTTTGAAAAACTGTCTCTAATACAATTACAAAGATATGGCTTCCGCATTTCATGGATTGGATTGATGAGATAATCCAAAACAACAATTCCATCTAATTTTGTAGATTAAATATTGTAATAATTGTCAGTATATCTAAATGATATGCATCATGCACGATATTTCCCACCTAGTACCTAAAAAACAAGATAGTAAGTTATGCAGAGTATATCGCTCCCTCCGCTTCTCTATGATGTTCCACATTTGATTGTAGGAAGAAATTAAGAAAATGGATATATGTGGAGGAAAATGAAGATAGAGAAAAGGAAGTGGGGTCACAAGCAATAAGAACCACAAAATATTTACTAAAAAGGAAAGTGGAACATCTCAGTGAAGTTTCCTAAAAAAGAAATGTGGAAGATAGGGGAGGGAGTATTATAATACTCGTATTATTATTAAATATTAGTAACAAACAATTATTCAATTATAGTATAGGTTAGTCAGCAAACAAAGTGGAAAATAAAGAAGAGATATTGTACATGGTACGCGGTGTATTTTCATTTTCTATGATGTACTCACGTACCTCTTCTTTTAGTAAAAAAAAATCTTAACTTGCGATAAGTTATGGACATGAATTCAAAAGGTGACAATATTTTCCAGAATTTATTGTCTTTACAAGTTCTTCAATTTAAGATTTTTTTTTGCAATTTTCAAACTCCTACTAAGAGTTATAGTCGGTCAAACTTTTTAACGGAATAAATCTTGACCGATGATAACTCTTCATCCCGAGTTCCAAAAGTGATTTTTTTTCCAAACTGATCGGTTGTAAGAGATCTTTGGTTTGAAAAAAATTGCCTCTTTCGGAATCATAACGAAGATTTATTGCAAGTTAGAGATATTTTGACCAAAATAAGGGTACAACATAAAATATGAAGAAAACACAAGGGTACCATGTAGAATTTCCCAATAAAAAAAATATGGTACTCCCTTCATTTCATTCAATTGTTTGTTTTTTATATTCACTGGGATTATATTCCAATTTTAATGGTACCCCATGCAAAATTTTATATGGTACCCCGTGCAAAATTTGCACGGACCTGTTTTATTCCAATTTTAATTATAATTTTCTATGTTATACGATTTACGTCCCTACTTTTCTATTTTTGTAAATTACTCCTTCTATTCAAGTCGAACCTAACTCTTTATCTTTTCGATACTATTCGCAATCAAGGATAACTTTCGATATTCACGACAATCTATTAGAGAAAATATATCCATGTGAGATCTTGTTTGATTCGTCTTTAAAAGTACATTGTTAATATCCAATTTCCATAAGTTTGACTAAAATGTTACGAAACATATTAACGACGCAACATACTTGTTGGCAAAAGTGAAAAAACAAAAGGGAAGGTTCAACTTGAACGGAGAGAGTATTTCATTTGAACTACAATTTCTTTTTTTGTTAAAAAATTTGAAAGTCCAAATCTACTGTATTTATTACTCGTTTTTTTTTATCAGTAAAATATTACGATCTAATTTGAAACGGAGATAATAGATCTTTTTTAAACGGTAGTTTTTTTTTATCTAATTTGAAGCGGAGATGGAGATGGTAGATCTTTTTTTTTGTTTTTTATGTTATATAAGGTAGGTTTTTATGTTTATGTTATACAGTAGTTGTTTATGTAAATACTCTGTATTACACTTTTAGTCTTATCTTCCTGTTCTTCGAGATTTGAGAGATAGATAATCGATATCCTTTCTTTTTATTTTTGTTTTGTTAATCATTAAAAGTTTTATATTTTAGTTAATTTTGAAGGATTACTGTAAAATTCGACTGTCATCTGTTTCGTATATTATGTTGAAAATCTAGTCAATTCATTAAGATATTCATTTATTACTTACATTTTTTTTCGCTTATTTAGTTTTTATTGGTCGCTTTATTTCTTAAAATTTTATGTTTTAAATTAATCAAATACAATAAAATTAAGTATAATTATCAAAACATTATTTAAGCATTAGATGCAATAAAAGCGTAATTAATATTTTATGTAGGAAGTGAAAATTAATAAGCCATAATAAAAGTTTAACTAAAATAAATTGTAACTTACTACTGTATGATTAACTGTGTTAAGTCATAATTATTAATTTCAACTTCACCGTTGTAGTTATGTATTATACAAACTTCATTTAGGTAGTTAATGTTATGAGAAGTGATTATTTAATTCTCCACTATTTGTGGTATTGCCACGTATGCATGTTTTGGTAGTGTGAATGTGGTTGCTATAATTGACATTACTTTATATAAATAGGGATTATGAGGATTATTTTAATTAAAGGCAAACAATTGAATGAAATGGAGGGAGCACATTATATCCTTAATACGAGTAAATAAAAACAGGTTTGAATATGATGAACAATGCTAGAAGTCTGATCTACTACGATGTTGTCATTAAAATAATCCTCATACGTAAATACCATATTTATTCTTGGCTCATAGGTATGCGACCATTGTTTACAAAATAACACTATAACTAGTCGCCATATCCGTGCACTGCTCGGGAATATATATTTTTATGCCTTTTGTAATTTGCGGTACCGTCTTTTTGCCTAATTGTCCACTATTTATTTAATTATTATAGATTTGTTTTGGGGGATTTCATGTATTTGTCACTTTATTTACGTACTTTCACAGTCATTCGTAATATCATAAGCAGTAAATGGAGTAATGCACTATTTGATGTTAATGCGATAACTCAATAATGATAAGCTATTGGCCTGGGTGCTAGCCTTTTGTGTTTGTAAGATTGTAAGAGAATTATTATTGGCAAAAATGAGATACTCTCTCTCATCTAATCCAAGCTTTACACTTAATATAAACCGACCCTCCAATTTGAGTTACACAAATTCTTGTTTGTGACGGAGATATCCGTCACAAACATATAACGGGTCAAATAACTACCAAATAGCTAGATAAGACAAAAGTTTAATTGGTGGGGCCATTGTCCTTCTCTTCCCATATGGCACATACTTAGCCCGTTTTAACCTTTCGACGGATATATCCGTCGTAAGGGAGACTAACTGTTTAAGTTATATATTCCTTTTACGGTAAAAGAGTTTACCATATCCGTCATCTATTTACACAAAATGTCATTACTTTTTACCCACTTTAATTTAGGTGGACCCATAAAACTATTTGATTTACCAATAATATCTTTACTTTTTACTCATTTTCTTAAAAGTTGTCAAAAATCCAATGTCAAGCAAAGATTGAATGAGAGGGAGTATAACACTACAAGATGTAATGCATAAAACTAATAAATCGATTTTTTTGAACTTATATTTGAGAAAGTAATCATCCTGAATTGTGACTTTGTTTTTTGTTTGTTTCTCCTTCGCGTCTTTAGTTGGAATTTTCAAATCTTCGCCTCGTTTACTGGATTTGTAGGTTTCTTAAGCTCGTAGATCGTTGATGTGGTAGAAGTAGTAAATGATACACGATTAGTTATATGTTTTCTTGGATTCTTTTTTCGGTGAGTATACATTTTCTGATAAGTCTTTTTATTTTTTCAAGGCTAATAGGGTAGAAATTGGGTATTTTGAGCGCACACATTTGCACATGTAGGTATAATAAGTCTGCAAGATGAAGCTCAAAATTTTTGTAATGGATGAAAAACAACTTAGAATTACCTCAAAAATACTACCATGATTAATAAATGTAATAATTTTTGTATCCATCGTTAAAAGTGAAATAAAGTTATGGATTATGGAAGGGGAAGATGAAGTCACGAAGCGCGCTGGGAGCCGAGAACTTTTTCCTCTCTTCTCTCTTCTTTCTTAAATGATTGTTTTTTTTCATAAGAGAATAACACGTGACCTATATAGAAGATGACATGTATTAGATAAATAATGGATAATGAATGGTTTGTTGGAGTTTTAATAGATTACAGGGTTGTGCTTGTTTTATATACGGAGTATATCCCTTGTTATTCTTGTTATTTGTTTTATCCATATATTTTACTCCTGTCATGAAGTTGTTTGTTTATACTTTGGTGCGTGAATTATTTTACACAGATGTGATTATACAAGCAACCCTATTTTGTATTACGATTCGATACAAAAATACCAAAATTTGGTTTGTTTTTAATTCTCAATTTTTGTACTTGAAATTATACAAATAATACGATGTGTTATATATTAATGTTCTTGTGCGTGTTTCTTCTCTGTTTTTTCTCTCTTTTAATTACTTTGCCGGTTTTGTCTCTCTTCAACTTTCTTTCCATATTTTCCTTTGTAATGTTTGCTTCTATTCGTTTGTGATTCATGTATGTTCTACTAATATACTCGCTCTGTCTCTTTTTTTTAATCTTTGATTAAAATTATCCACACAAATAATACCAAAGATAAACAAATGACTGAGACGAAAATAATAGATTTTTCTTGTGTTAGTCTTGTCCTATCATTTTCCATTACTCCCTCTATCACTGAAAAATTGTTCATTCCTCATTACATGTTAAAAATATTTTATTAAACCGGAACAATAAAATATGGATGAAGTATTAATTTTTTATTGGTTTATGATAATATAATTGAGGTTTATGGTGATCACATAATTTGGAATATTATTCATAATGTCTATGGTGATCACCTAATTTGGAATATTATTCATATTGCCTAAATTATCTTTTGAGTTAAGTTTTGTTTAATATATATAAAAATTGGATTTTGTTTAGACACTTGTTTCATTAGAATGTGAGTTGTAAGATTAGCTAAATTATAGGGAGTAAACGACAGACGATTTATTAGGGTTTTTATTATATACCACTGTTGTATCGCGTGAACCTCCTGGGAATGTCATGAATTTTTTAGTCGTTTTTTTATTTTTGTAGATATCTTACTTTGTTCGATAGACACACACATAGATGTAGGATCTGGTACATTTAAGTATTTTGGTACATTTTACCTACTAATCTAACCCATTGGATTTCATGGATTCAAGGATTAAAATATCCTAGAAAAATTCCCTCATATTGTGTAACAGTTACACATCTGGGTAACTACAATCAAAACGGACGTCGACTTATTGGTTATTCATACGGAGATCTCGGAAAATATACAATTAAATTTCTTCGTTATAATATCTCGAAAATTAATGATAATATCTTAAAAATTAATGGATCTTTATTATACACACATAAATTACGTGCAAACAGGTGACAATTACACCCATTTTTCTCCTCAGGTTTTTATAGTTATTTCAATATATAAACATGATTATTTTAATGAATAAACATAGTTATTTATTTTATAATTAAGTGAATTATTTATTGAGAATAATGTTTTACATAGTTATTCCAATGTAGATACATGGTTATTCCAATGTAGAACCTCTGTTATTGTAATGAACACCTTATGTTATTTTTTTTGTTAAAAGGTAAGTAATATTAATAAATAATCATGTACAACGTATCATGTACATTGGCCTGTCAGCCGAGTCACATAGCTAACATCTTTAGTGTTCAACTTTCCCTTATCGAGATATCAAAAATAACGACTCATCTCATTCTTAATCATATTCCCTATAGTCTCAGGGCGAATTATACTCCCCTCTATTCTGCATCTATTCATTTGAATCCAAATATGATAGAACGAAGCATTAATAATCCCGTTGATAGCTGCTCTTTTTAGTTTCGATCCTCTACTTTGCAGCCTCCACCTGTTGTCTATATCTCTCGGGATGCGAACCTGGGCCCAGCCAGCTAAATCATCCACCAGACGCGAGCTGTACTCACACAAGTAGAAGAGATGCGCCAGGTCTTCGGTATTTCGACCACAAATGCAGCATTGGTCATCTTCGCTGATCTTCAACCTGTACAATTTAGCTTTGGTATTCATACCTTGGTGCTAATATAGCCAATCCACGAAGCGATGCTTTGGTAGGGTCCACCATCCCCACACTAAGTTGTGCCAACTCACCGCCGTCCCTTTATCCCAAACCCACTGGTACCCTTTAGCTATGCTGTACAGATTACCTTCGTTCCATTCCTTAGCCGCATAAGCTTCCTTGAACTTGTCTCTGGTAGAGCATATCTTCCTCCATCCCCAGCCCGATTCATTTGCAGGCCGATACTCCATCCAATCTTTCCCCTTTAAATAAATATGTTGTACCCATCTGACCCATAATTTATCCGGTCGATTAATCACCCACCAAGCCAATTTTCCAATGGCCGCCTTATTCCAATTGCTGCTTTGCGTCAAATTTAGCCCTCTCTCTCTATACGGCTTGCATATCTTATCCCACGAAACTAATGGAGACCGGATATAATCCGTACCCCCATCCCACAAATAATTCCGACAGATAGCCTCAATATGTTTAATAACTCCTTTTGGAAGAAGAAAAATAGACGCCCAGTAATTATGGAGTGTACTTAGGACATATTTGATTAACACTAACCGTCCTGCATATGATAATTTCCGAGCCCCGAGTCGTCTAATGCATTCCATGACATTATTAATTAGTGGCTGACAGTCCAAGATGGTGAGTCTAGATGCCTTGATAGGCACCCCGAGATATTTAAAGGGTAGCCAGCCCTCCTTACACCTCGAGACAGCTAAGAACCTTTTGTTATTATATTGAGGTGAAACTCAAATATATCAATTTTATAATAACATCATCTGCTTTTACGTAGTTATTCCAATGTAGAAGCTTATTGTAATGATTAAGTCTTATTATTGTATTGGGATGGAAGTCAAATATAATCAATTTTAGAATAATGTTATCTATTTTATCTGATTTTACGTTGTTATTCTAATGTGAAAACTCAGTTATTGTGATGAATAACAAGTTTTATTGTATTGGGATGAAACAATTTGAATAACATTGAAGGCGCGCACCGAGCAAAAAATAAAACCTAACTGGATGACACAAAAAACAAAAAAGATGGGGTTAGTTGAAAGTACAAATAATTAAATTGAAATACAATAATTACATATATATGATAGAATAATGGTAAAAACACTATAGAATAACCACGACGATAGTATACAATAACTGGAATGACATAATAAAATAACTGTGTATTTCATGAAATAATAATATATCAAAAATAGAAAATCCCTACTCTGAAATAATATATAATTATTTCAATGTTCATATTCAAGTATTTCATTGTTCATATTCAAGTATTCCAATGTCCATAATTTTTCAATTTTTAATCTTATAAGCAAAGATACAGAAATTACTCAAATAATGTTAGAATTGAAATAACTGTAATTATATGTAGTTATTTCGATGTTAATATTCAACTATTTCATTGTTCATCTTCGAGTATTGTAATATTCATAATTTCAATTTTCATTCTTGTAAACAAAAATGTAGAAATTACTCAAATAATGTATCGAAACATGTAGAATAACACACAAAACCCTAAAAATTACTCAGAATCAAACGAAAAACTATATTACTAAAATCATCATCAACAACAACAACAATAACAGCAGCAAAAACAACAACAACAATAACAACAACAACAACATTAGCAAGATTGGTGCAAAAATCGAACAAATTATAGTATCGAAGTCGATAAAACTGAAACTTCAAATTAAAAAAAAAAATAAAGGGAAAATTCTCATGGTACCCTCGAACTATGTCACATTACACATGGTACCCCTGCTTTTAAGTTTCTTCCCATGGTAACCTTGAGTTTTATAGTTTAGTTCCCGATTTGACCTTTCCCGATTTTCTGTCATGACGCCGTTAAGTTATAAGCAAAATTAATTACATTACTCAACAACTACTTTTCTTCAAAAGGAGAGGAGTTCCCATGGTACCCCTAAGTTTTTATAGTTGTTCTCATGGTACCCTAAAATTTTCATAGTTGTTCTCATGGTACCCTTAAATTTTTCATAGTTGTTCCCATGGTACCCCTGAAAAGAAAGCAACGACCACTACTACAAAACATCAAATAGACAACTGATTTTTTTGCAATAGACAACTGATTTACAACAGTTGAGTAGTTTGAATTTGTACAGTAGTCTAAGCATAGACATCTGTTTTACAACAGTTGTCTATTCATTAATAGACAACTGTTTTCTAAAATAACAGTTGTCTATTTTGCAACAGTTGTCTATTTTGCGTATAGACAACTGAGGTTTTAAAACATTAGTTGTCGATTGCTCGTATAGACATAAGAGGTTTTAAAATATTAGATATCTATTGTACTACTGACGAACAAAAAAAATTTGAAATAAACTAATTTCACATACCAAGAACTTTGACTTTATTAATAAGAAAAACATTTAATCCCCAATACATCATCTCTTTTCATTTTCACAATATATAAATATATACATAGCTAACTACGAATCTATTGTACACGATGTAGAATATACACAAGTGATCAACTTTTCTCACAATTTTTGAGGAAGAGACAATGCTAAATCTAGAATAAGTACAAATGGATAACTTAGTAATCAAGTAAAATCAAAATCACTCTCTGATCCTGTTTTCAAAAAAAATATCACTCTGATCCTCACTGTACCATGATAGCAAGTAGCCTTTTTGGATAGTTCCTATCTCAGACTCCATGGGTAATCTAAGAACGAAGCTGACTTGTTGTGCTTTTGTTGTGGTGCAAGACCCCAATTCATGCTCAATATTGACGATAAAGTGGCATAAATGATCCGACATATAGCAGATAACAAATCACCCAAGGATGACGGAACAAAACATTAATTACCATGCCTGTAATTCTGGCGCTATGTGTGGTTGACCATACCATTCTTCATACTCGTGGATATTTCTCAGTCGGATCACCAACCAGTAGAAAACGAGCCCATAACCATCTACTCCTGGATCACCAACCAACTTGTTAATGATGGGACATATAGTAAGCAGAATCCCAAGCCACTGTAAAGAAGCAGAATACTACAAATAGTTGAATAGGCATAGCGCTAAAAGATTTACCTTCCAGCCTTTTCAGAATCAGCATAGTGATCCAACCGACATTCATTAGCTTTCGCAACCAGTTCATCATAAAGCCTCTGCAGCTCTCTCAAGGTGCCCAGCTGAAGTAATCATTGTCCTCAAAATTTAACATCCAAAAGAAAAATGCAAATACCACAGTTAATTATATCCATGGCCTGTATTCTATTTATAATCTACTATTGATATGATATGTTCAATTCCATGTAAGTCCAATGAAGGTTTCATCACAGTAAAATAGAAATGCAACCATTTCATCATTCCATCACAATCCCACGTGACAAAACTACTCGTACAGTCAGACATTAAGCACCAAATTCACTGAAGCTTGTATTCAATATAAATACTACGGAGTAGATAATCACGAAGACTCTCAATAGCACAAATTAGTTAGGTTCAGTAACACAATGAATCATATAAAGACACTACAAGAGTCTATAAGATTAAACTGCATACCTGACATAGTTCACCATCCATGAGTTCACCAATAGCAATTCGTCTTTCATACTCGACAAGCGGTCCTTCTCTGTCACCTTTTCCCTCTGCCACATAGCCATACAAATATCAGTTTTAGCTATATACAATGGACAAAACTTTCATCCTTTTTTTGACAATATATAGCAAAATGAGGAACAAAATGTGCAAACCTCCATTCAATGTTTCCACAGCATCGACTGACAAGGGTCGAGAAATCGTAAATGAGGCAGGTGAAAATGGGTGAGTAGGAGCATTATGGGTGGGCTGAAGGACATAGCTTAATTCCCTTGTTACAAAATGGCTTCTGCCCACCAAAGAAACACCATGATTTTCGGCTTTATGCCTTGAAATTGATCGAAATTGGCGTAAGATTCGAGGCAATGCCTTCATTTTCTGATTGGTATCTCAATTTCAAATTGAACAGATTACTCAAATATTGGAACCACACCAATGAAGTGGAGTAAAAAAACTTCAGTGTGGTTGGTTGAGTTCACCACAAAATGCACACCTTTGAAACACAAACAAATTTAAAATAAATTAAAAGAAAGAACAAATCTTTAGACGAGAATAAAGCAAGATTAGATTATTAAACATGCAAATTCAAAATTGAAAATAAACTATTCTTATACTTTATATTAGCCAGAACTAAATAAATAAATAATAATAAATGACATACCTGATTGAAATGAAAAGCAAGTAGAAGCAGACAGCCATATACCAAAACATAAAAGTAAAGAAAAAAGGAGTGATCTTTGAAGATTAAATTGAACCTGGGCTTGGACAAAAATTAGATAAACTGACAATTTGACAATTAAAGAAAAAAGCAGTTTTTATGACAATTTGATATAAAAGCAGCAAAAAGAACTCAGAAGACGAGATATGAACGAGAAAAGACGACAGTACTCACTGAATCGCTTGGTTCGTCTTCACAACTTCTCCCATGATATCTCCAGATTTGCCTCTGACTTGCAACTAATCAAATACATAAGCAGACATTACAAAAACTCTGAAGCAGCTAACAAAAGTTGTAACCAAACACCCAAAACTTCGAAACAGACTAAAAACCCACCTGTTTATTATGATCGAAGTCGAGTTTCAGATGGTTACTGATGAATGAAACCTGATTGACTTTAGCACTCGGATGACTCCAACTTTGCCTGGTAAGAAGTGAACCAGCCAGAAAGCTGGCAATGCACAGCAAAATGAGGGCCTTCCCTGAAACAGCCTTTGCTCTCATTTGAAGGCAGTGCTGAGTGTATCAGGGTCCGTGTTCTCATTTTAAATCACAGTAAATTTATGCCACTGTAACTTGGATATCTTGGGTGCATTCACAAACAAGTTACTAGTGACACCATAATGCACACCTGAAAAACAGAAACTCTAAGATTATTAGCAATTGATGAAATTTCAGTAAATTAGTTGCAGTAAATCGATCTTCAAACTAATGACCTGGGCTCTTGCGAAAAGTCATTTCCACGGTTCCACCAGGAAGAAGTCGGGCAGAGATGAGACTAGCATGAGAGCGCGACTGCAAGAATCTAAGCGGTCGAGGGTGAAGAGGAATATTCCATGAAGGATCTGACAGGTCCAGGAGACGCCGATGTGTGTAAGATAAAAGAAGGTTGCGAGAACGTAAAGCTAGTGAGTAATTGAGTATAAAAGAAAACTTCAAATGTCTTTCTCCTGGTGTATGCAAAACTTGTTGCCCACATAACTAGCAGCAAAATCCATGATATTTCTCCTCCTATATTCGATACATACGTTGGCAACCATTCCACCGCCTGTATATATAGACAGCCAAAAACAGTACAGTCAATGTAGGATTCCAAATTTAGACAAATACTATAAGCGATTCAATAAGATTACCTAGAGCATCAGCCATAGTAGTATAATGTATGTAGTTAGATGGATGGAGAGTCAATTCAGAAACAGAACTACATCATCCCTAATTAATCATACAATCAGACAACAGTAATGATACGATATCAACTCATTTGTGATCTAGCTGCTTGATTTACAATTTGGGGGCGTACCAAAACAATTGATCACTTTAAAGAGTAGGTAAAACTATAGGGTTAACTCAATAGATTAAGAACTAGGTATATGAATTAGCAAACATTAACAAACCACAGCTAATCAACTAACTGAAATCAAATCCGCCAAATCTAGCCATATCATTTGCTAATTGAATATCAAATGACCTTAACTACAATAATCATCTACTATTCAACAATTATTAAGTAAATTCAACTTAACATCAATAAATCACCTAATCAAATCGCCAAATCCAACTTAACAATGTTCTCTAATCGGAAATTAAATGATCTCAACTAATTATAACTCAAATTTGAGTAAACAAAGGGAATTTGAGTGTGTGTAAACAATGAATATGGAAAAGCCTAAGAAATTAACGAAGAGTGACAGTTCCAGGTCGATAACGGTGAGGTTCTTGACACCACCAGTAGTAGGAGCAGATTTCCTAGCCGCCTTTAAACAATTTATGAACAAATTTGTAAATTCAACAATCGAATAGAACTTTGTAAAAAAAATCACAAACAGAGTAAATTCATGAATTCAACAAGCTCAAATCAAATTGCAGCATCTAACTAAATCAAGTTCATAAACAGTAAGCTGAAATGCGGAACAGAATCATGGAAAGAAAAAAGACGAGCAAAATTGACGAACATATGAACTACGAAGAACCGAAAACCCTAATTTATGATTCGAACAAACAGAAATCAAAAGGCATCGTTCACTCAAATCAAGGCAGAAAATGAGCAATTGAATTTAAAACCACGAAGAACCGAAAACCCTAGAAAAGTGAACAAAAATCAAAAGCATAGTAAAAATAAAAAAAATTCAACCAATAGAAACAAACTTTGGAGAAATCGAGAAGAAGGAGAAGATAACTTCGTTACGAGGAGCGCTCGAGTGGCATTCGCGTGATGTTGATGGTATATTGATGGTGAACTCCTCGTTTAGCAGAGAAAAGAGAAAGGATTAGAGGAGGATGTTATTGGTGATGAGGTGTTGGGTGTTTGTTGATTTTACGATTTAGGGTTGATATGTTGGGAGTTTATTGATATGTGAAGATTAGGCATTTAGGCTGATACTTGTTTCAGGGTTTAGAGTATATGTCGCCTGATACTTGACAAGCTAATATGGGCGGTATCCACTCAATGGCAATAGACCAAAAAAATAGAATAAACAACCGAGTTAAAGAAAAACAGATGTATAATATATAGACATCTGTTTTTATAAAACTCAGTTGTCTATTATTCTATAAAGACATCTGTTTATACAAAATAACAAATGTATATGTTCCGGTTATTGGAATCAATTAACCCGACGTGGAATTCGGGTTTGAATCGTTCGGTGTTACTTCTGAATGTTCACTGATCAATCTTGACACTCTCCTTCCTCCTACTCTTTCAGTCAGACCTTCCCGGCGGATTGGGCAGGCTCCCTGCACAGAAAACGCACAGGGCCTCGGAGGTTGTCCGAGGAAACCCTCTCCGATGCCTAAGTTAGTCCGTGAAAGCCTTAAGAAACCCAGCTCGTGAGGAACTGGGCGGCAATTTTAGAGTAAGAGTTCTAGAGAGAGAAAATCCAACCCCTTTCTTGTGGGAAATGGAAGAGTACGTATTTATACCTTCCCACAAGAGAGGGAAGTAGAAGGAGAATGGGTGGATAAGGAGGTGACAAGTGGCGTCCTCTCATCCACCCACTCTCAATTACCTTAGGCAAAATGACGAGAGGGCCCCTGGGGATCCCTGCTCTGCCTGCGGAGATGTCCCCAGGGGGTAGGCGGGTTTTGAGCTGCTGGAGCTAAGCTCTAGCAGGCCGCGTCACCCTGCTGGCTCGACGGTCGGCTGTTCTCCTTGGTAGTTCTTCCCACTTCTATGTTCTTTACTTTGACTGTTTGCCGAGTCGGTTTCTGGGCTTAATTGGCAATCCTCCGGGAGCCTGCCTTGCAGGCTGTTAGTGTCAGGCTGCCGACCCCAATCAATTGGCCCTCGCAAGCTGGGGGGAAGCAAGGCTTCCTTCCGGCTGGCGACTTTTGCTTGGAGGGAGGTTGACTCATTTTCACTTTTGCTGCAGCATTTAATGCTTTGTACTTTCCCGAGGAACGAAGCACAGTTTGTGTCAGACATGCAAAGAGTTGAGGGGTTTCTTGCAATGATTATACTTTTTTGCTTGATGGATTTTTGGGAACCGTGAAGAGTTTGCGATTGGTGGCTTTCCCTTCCAGGGTGTTTGGTATGCCATTAATGTTGCATTTTCACTTGTATAAATCCCAGCTTTCCTCGTCATTTTTGCTTAACTCATCCTCAATTTCTCCACTTTCTTCGTTAAATCATGGTTTGGATCAAAAAATTCATGACTCGCCATGGAGTTCGCACTGCCCTTTTTCTTTTCAAAGGATTTTGGAGACTCCGGTACGCTCGAGCTGCTTACCAGGCCATTCGCCGCTGCCGTCGTTCACGGCCTTACTCTCATCGGAGTGGTAGGAAAGCTTCCATCAGGGCGAGCAAGCGTTTTAAGAGATCTTCGCCCCCTGCTGCCTCCAGATTTAGGCGCTGTCCTCAGGGAGGGGGGGTGCTTTGATCGGGGGTGCCACGAATGTTTCCCGTGGTTTCACCCTGAGCAATTTAACCCTGACTGCTCTGACGCAGATTCCTCCCTGGGGTCAGGACCCTCTTCTCCTGTGAAGAGAACAGGTTGTCGTACCTGTGATGAATCCCAGGCTGTTCCCTTTGGCAGGGATTGGGATGACAGTAGCCGAGACTCCGATGACAGCGAGGGTCTTGGCTGTTTGAGCGACAGGGATGAGGATGGACTCCCTGATGACCCTTTCAAGGACTCCCCAGACTGGGATTGGGGGTCGGACTTCGGGGGTCAAAGCAGCCCTGGAGGCCATTCTCCAGATTTAGATGATGATTAGGCCTGCTTAGCCGGGCATAGGTGCGTCGAGCCGGAATTTTAGGCTCTTATGTATTTTCTTATTTTTTTTTTATTTGCCTAGCATGATATGTAACCTGCCCTTTTTCCATTAAGGCTAATGAAAAGATCTGAGCAACTTGATCACTCTCTTTTTTTTTTGCGGGGATGACGTTGCTAGTCGACTATTCCTCTGACATTTTTCATTTTTCGAGGCCCTTCTTGGGAAGGAGTGAACAATTTGTGTTCAGCGCTCGACACGTGGGAGGTTGTTGGGGGCGTCTTGTCAGAGAGGTAGCCTTTTAGGCTTCCTGGGCTTTATATAAGCCCTTCTCCCCCTCCATTCTTTCTTTTTACTCTTTTTGAAATTCATAACTCCCCTCATACTCCCAAACCGCCTTCGTTGCTGAAAATTTTGTGAGGAACAAGAAGTATCTTCTGTCACTTTTTCCGGCGACTATCGGCGTTCTAGGTTAGAAGCTCTTCTTTAAATCATTCCCCTTCTTTCATTGGTATTTCCCTTCATAGCCAGTATGTCGTGAGTCCGCCCTCTTTCTTTTAATTCTTTGCTTGGGAGGACTGGGGATGGCGACGGTGACAAGCGTGACCTAGCCTCTTCTTCTGGGGTCGGCCCCAGGGGAGAGGATGACCATCACAGGGGGGAGGGTGCTGAATCACCCGAACCTGCTCCCTTTGATGTAATTGATTCTGATGATGAGGCCCTGGAGGCGGATCCTTCCAGGATCGTCGGCCCTCTCATCCGTAGGGAGAGGGGGAAGACTTATTACTTGGATAAGAATAAGTACTTGGTTCCCTTAAAGACCTACCCTGAGGCTAAGAACAGGGACTTGATTCTGGAAAGCAACGCAGCCGGGGCAATCGAACAGTTCTATAATTTCGGGGAAGGATATACAGTCGTAGTCCCGGGGGAAAAGGACACGGTATGCTGTCCCCCGGAGGGTTGTGTGGCTGTCTACCACAAGGCTTTAGAATTCGGCCTGCGATTCCCTCTTCATCCCTTTCTGGAGGAGACCTTCAGGAGGATGAATGTTGCTATTGCTCAGCTGACTGCTTCTGCTATTAGGTCTTTGATAGCTTACACTTGGACCTGTCTTTTTCATGGCGAGGGGCCTTACATTGATGCCCTTCGTTTCATGGTTGGTCTCCAAATGGTATCCTCTTCAGGGGGGACGGCTCCCCTGGTTATTGGTCTCTGTAGAGACAAAAGAAATACGCCCTGGTCTGGCCGGCTTTGAGCAGCCTGAAGGACTGGAAAAATAACTTTTTATACGTACATAGCGCGTCAGAGTGGAGGATTCCTAGGCATTTTAGGAACCATGTTCACACCCGCATGAAGACTCGCGAGGAATACCACCCAGGCGTCGGGGGGAAGGCCCTGGAGGTTAAGCTAAGTCCGAAGGAGGAGATTTTGATCAAAAAGTTTGAAATTGTCGCGGATAAACACGACATTTTTGGCCCTGCTTTCTGGCTTCCTCACGCGGAGCTTATAGCGACAGACGAGTATTTGCTCCCCTTGGGCCTGATTCCCGGCCTTGAAGGTAGTTCTAGGGGGTTTTTACTGTCGCGATTTTTCAGAGACTTTATTTCTCTTTGTTTTTTAGCTGACTGCCCCTCCTTTTCTGCAGCTTCCCCCTCTTGGTGCTGGACAAAGAAGCAGGTTAGGAGATTAGGCTTGAGCGAGGAACTTGTCGTTCTCTCGAAGCGCCCTTCCCTCCCTGCGAACTTCAGGAAAGGGAGCAAAGGCTTAATGAAGCTTGTGAAGGATTTCGCTGCTGGTCGAAGACTGCCTCTTCCCCCTCGACTGCCGTCATCAAAGTCGGCGACCCCTACTCCCAGTATTCACGAGGGGGAGGCTGAGGTCACCTCAGGGGCGACCCCTTCCCCTGGTCAGAAGCAGGGTGTTTCTTCAGCTGGGCCCCGAACTTCTCAGGGAGCGCGCCCTGTAAACTTTGAGGGGACCGGGGAGAGTGTCCCTTTGGAGCTGAGGAGAAAGAGGGATAGAGAGCCTTCTGGGGCTGATGTGCTGGATTTGGAAGCGGATGTTACTACCCCTGAAGCAAAGCGTCCTGCTCGCGAACTTCCGAGTACTCCTTTTCCGGAGGAAAACACGGAGTTCCACTATACTGCTGGTGATAGTGTGGACGTATCAGGTCTACTTTCTGACTCCGACATTGTCTTGGTTGATCGTCTCACAAAGTCCGTGACTTCAACTTCTCATCAGGTGCTTCAATATATCCAGCGCACCTCTAAGGTTTTGCTGGCGTCTGCCGAGCTAGCGGCCCTCAGCCGCCTGAGTGACGAAGAATTGACTGTCACACCAGGGGCTCCTCCTCCTGACCACCTGTCTATGGTGGAGAGGGACATTACCTTGATAAACAACTTGAAGGATAAGCTGGCAAGGCAGAAGGGTGAGCTGGAGGAGGCTAAGAACCAGGCTGGTCAGTGGAAACTCTAGGGAGAGAGAGCTGTGAGAGAAGTAGTTAAGCTGGAAGCTGATCTGAAGGAGAGCCGTCTGTCAATGGAGCGGGCTACCCTATCTCTGGCTGAGATGGGGCATCTGAAAGAAAAAGTAGCTGACTTGGAGGAGCAATTGTCTATAGTTGACTCGGCCTTTGAGCAGGCCAAGGGAGAGTGGAAAAAAGAAAAAGAGACTCTTGCAGAGGAGACCGAGGCTGCAGTGGATGCAAGCTTTGTGAGTGGTGCCAACTCTTCCCTGGAGTTGGTGATGGAGGTGATTGGGGAGATGTTCCCTGCGTTTGATGAGGAGGCTTTCCGGAGCCTTTATTCTGCTAAGAATGAGGCTCGGGCGGCCAAAGCACCTGAGGCAGCTGCCGGCCCAAGCCAGGATACTCCATGATGCTTATCCTTTCTCGTAATAGTTTTACTTTCCATGCTGAGCCTTTGTCATTGCCAGCTGTCTGTAATATTCGTTCTTCCGGATCTTTGTCTTTGTAAAAAACTTTCTACCCTTCATGGGTTTTGCTATGGAATGCCTTTCCTTTGTTTCAGTCTGCTTCTTTTACGTTTTTCATACAAGGTTGGGGGATTTGCCCCCAGTCCTTGTCAGCTGTGCGCAACCTGGACTACCCCTGGCCTCTGCTCGAGGTTCAGGGAGCCTGCCCTCTGCCTGCCCAGAGGCGGGCAGGGAGGGCTTTTGCGTTTTTATACAAGGTTGGGGGATTTGCCCCCAGTCCTTGTCCGTCGTGCGTAGCCTGGCCTGTCCCTGGTCTCTGCTTGGAGTCCAGGGGGCTTGCTCCCTATCTGCCCGGAGGCAGGCGGGGAGGGTTTTTGCGTTTTTTATACAAGGTTGGGAGATTTGCCCCCAGTCCTTGTCAGTCGTGCGTAGCCTGGCCTATCCCTGGTTTCTGCTTGGAGTTCAGGGGGCTTGCTCCCTGTCTGCCCAGAGGCAGGCGGGGAGGGCTTTTGCGTTTTTTATACAAGGTTGGGGGATTTGCCCCCAGTCCTTGTCAGTCGTGCGTAGCCTGGCCTGTCCCTGGTTTCTACTTGGAGTCCAGGGGGCTTGCTCCCTGTCTGCCCAGAGGCAGGCGGGGAGGGCTTTTGCGTTTTTTATACAAGCTTGGGGGATTTGCCCCCAGTCCTTGTCAGTGTGCGTAGCCTGGCCAGTCCCTGGTTTCTGCTTGGAGTCTAGGGGGCTTGCTCCCTGTCTGCCCAGAGGCAGGCGGGGAGGGCTTTTGCGTTTTTATACAAGGTTGGGGGATTTGCCCCCAGTCCTTGTCAGCAGTGGGTGACCTACATCCTTCCTGCTTGGGGATAGGTAGTGGTTTCAAAGATTTTTGTTGGGGTGTCCCTTTTTCTTGGTTCTGGCAACAGGGGGGCCTCCCCCTATTGCCCCCTGCTCGTTTGTGTGTGAGAGAGCAAGCTTAAACAGACAACGAGTATGAATTCTTGAGTGTTATAGAAATTTTGTTAAAACATAAGATTGGTCGGAGTCGTCGACATTTCTTTTTGATCGTCCTCCGCCAGTATTTTTCCCTATGGGTGTGATCTCCTTAAGGCTTAGTCATACATAGTATCTTTTTAGGGTGTCGGCGTTCCAGTGCGCGTTTAACTCCTGGCCTGCTGGGTTGGCGATTTTGTACGTGCCTGTTCCCAAGATCTGGGTCACTTGGTATGGGCCTTCCTAGTTGGCGCTTAGCTTGCCGTGTTCTCTAGATTTTCCAACAGCCTGTGTCTTTCTTAATACCAGGTCTCCTACCTGGAATCTTCTCTCGTGCACCCTCTTGTTGTATGCCTTCCTCATCCTTTGCTGGTAGGCTGCTATGTTGGTGCAGGCTTCCTCCCGGACTTCCTGGACCAGGTCAAGAGCTTCGGCCATTGCTTCGTGATTGTCAGCCTGGTTGTATTGCTGAGATCGCAGGGTAGGAACTTGCACTTCGATGGGTAGCAAAGCCTCCGCTTCATACACCAGGCCAAAGGGCGTCTGACCTGTTGACTCCTTTCTGGTGGTCCTTATTGACCAGAGGATGCTTGGTAGCTCGTCCGCCCATCTTCCCTTGAGGTCATCTACCATTTTTCCGAGTCCGTTTAAGATCTATTTGTTTGCAGCCTCGGCCTGCCCATTGGTCTGGGGGTGGCAGACGGCGGAATAGGCGACGGCTATCCCATGCCCCTCTAGCCAGGCTCTTAGGGGATCATTATCAAATTGCCTTCCATGGTCAAATACCAATGTTTTTGGAAGGCCAAATCTGGTTATAATGTTCCTCCAAATGACCTTCCTGACCGCCGGCTCGGTGATGTTTGGGACTGCTTCAGCTTCAACCCACTTTGTGAAGTAGTCTATCCCTACGATCAGAAATTTTCGGCCCCCTGTAGCCGTGGTGAATGGACCCAGTATGTCCATTCCCCATTGGGCGAAAGGAATGGGAGATAGAATCGGCCTGAGTTCTTGGGTTGGGACATGGATTGATGGAGCGAAGAGTTGGCATTTTCTGCACTTTTGGGTTAGGCTTCTAGCATCTGCTAGCATGGTAGGCCAGTAGTACCCTGCCCTGAGGGCCTTGTGGGCCAATGACCTTCCTCCGATGTGATGTCCACAGATTCCTGAGTGGATGTCTTCTAGGACTTCGGCAGCCTGGTCTGCCCCTAGGCATCTGAGCAGGGGGTAAGTGAAAGATTTCTTGTAGAGCTCTTCGTCAATGATTATGAACCAGGCGGCTTTGGCTTGAATTTTCCTCTTCTGTACCGGATCAGGTGGTAGGATGCCGTATCTTTTGAACTGAATGAGGGGGGTCATCCAGTTTCCCTGTCTCTCCTCAATGGTGCTGACTGCCTGACAGGGAGTGGTGGACTTCTCATGCATAACATCAACCCAAGCTGACCTCCTTATGTCTTGCAAGCTGGAGCTGGCCAGCTTTGACAGAGCGTCAGCCCGATTATTCTGTGATCGGGGTATTTGCTGGATTTCATAGGACTTCAGGCTTGATAACTCCTGTTTTACTTTTTCAAGGTAGGTGGCCATGGTCTGGTCTCTGGCCTCATATTCTCCGTTAATTTGATTAGCAATGAGCTGGGAGTCAGTTGCTAGTATAACTCGCTCTGCCCCTGCGGCCTTAGCCAGATTTATCCCTGCGAGTACAGCCTCGTACTCTGCCTCGTTGTTTGATGCGGGGAAGGTGAATCTGAGCGCATGCTCAAAATCAACTCCTTCTGGGCTGGTCAGAATAACGCCTGCCCCTGCATCATTGGCTGTTGAGGATCCGTCAGTGTGCACAATCCATTCTTCGGTGGGGGGCTCCTCTTCCCCTGAATGGGAACATTCAGCCAGGAAATCAGCCAAGGCTTGTGCTTTGATGGCTGTCCTTGGCTGATATGATATCCCCAGCCCGCTTAACTCGATCGCCCATTTCAGCAGCCTTTCTGATTTCTCAAACTTTTCCAACACTTTTTCCAGTGGTTGGTTGGTGAGGACCACAACGGGATGTGCGTCAAAGTAGGGTCTGAGTTTTCTGGCTGCGATGATGACTGCATAGGCGGCCTTTTCTATCAAAGGATAATTTCTTTCGGCTGTCCCCAGGGCGTGACTCACAAAGTAGATGGGTTGTTGTGAGTTTGCTTCCTCCCTTAGGATGACTGCACTTACTGTCGTGTTGGTGACAGCAATGTATAGGTACAGTTTTTCTCCGGCCACTGGTCTTGCCAAGGTAGGTTGTTTCCTCAGGTGTTCCTTCAATTGTTCGAAGGCTTTCTTTTGTTCATCCTCCCATTTGAATTGCTTGTTGCCCTTCAATACTTTGAAGAAGGGGGTGGACTTGTCTGCCGACCTGGCGATAAATCGGGCCAGGGCGGCCATCCTGCCTGTAAGCCGCGGAATGTCCCTGATGGTTTTAGGCTCCGGGAGATCTAGGACCGCCTGAACTTTTTCGGGATTGGCGTCTATCCCCCTGGAGCTGACTAAGAATCCCAAGAATTTTCCGGATCGGACCGCGAATGTGCATTTCTTCGGATTCAGCTTCATCTTGTATGACCGCAGGGAGGAGAATGTTTCCTGAAGGTCTGTTAGATGCTCCTTGTCCCCCTTGCTCTTGACAATCGCATCATCGACATAGGCTTCCAAATTTCTCCCTTTTTGATTTTCAAATACTTTGTCCACCAACCGCTGATAGGTGGCGCCTGCATTCTTCAGCCCGAATGGCATCATCTTATACATGTAAGTGCCGTGGCTGGTTATGAAGGCGCACCTCACCCTGTCTGGCTGCCAGAGGTACACTTGATGGTACCCTGAGAATGCATCCAGAAAACTTAGCGTGGTGTATCCACTAGTGGCGTCCACCAGTTGATCTATCCTGGGCAGAGGGTAGCAGTCCTTTGGGCAGGCTTTGTTAAGATTTATAAAGTCCACGCACATTCTCCATTCACCTGACGACTTTTTTACCATTACAACGTTTGCCAACCATTCAGGGTAGTCACAGACTTCGATGAAATCTGCCTTCAAGAGTTTGTCTATTTCTTCTTTTATCGCCGCGTCTTTTTCTACGGACATGTTTCTTTT
This sequence comes from Agrostemma githago, assembly GCA_958450325.1. Classification (NCBI taxonomy): domain Eukaryota; kingdom Viridiplantae; phylum Streptophyta; class Magnoliopsida; order Caryophyllales; family Caryophyllaceae; genus Agrostemma; species Agrostemma githago. Next base: position 48,468,161 of record OY288246.1, on the reverse strand, counting down.
CTTCTGCTTCACAGGGCGAGCCTCCGGATTAATGTTCAGCTTGTGAACAATAAAAGCCGGGTCGACCCCTGGCATCTCATCTGCAGAGTAAGCGAATACGTCCCTATTCTCTCTCAGGACCGCAATTAACTCCCTTTGGTAGGATTCCTCCAGGTCGGCCCCTATGAGGACCTGCCTTCCTGGTTTTAAGTCCACCAGCATGCTCTCTCCTTCAGGCTCTAGGTGGGCTGATTCTTGCTGGGCAGCCGGGATTTCGCCCTCCCTGCTGGGAGAGCTTTCGGCTTTTCGCTTTCCTTTCCTTTCTGTCTCATGGGTTTGCAGGGCCACGGAGTAACAGTGTCTGGCCGACTCCTGATCCCCATGGACCTTCCCCTCCATGCCAAAGTCTGTCACATAGGCTATGGTGAGGGCCCTGATTGACACAACAACTTCTATTTCATCTAGGGTGGCTCGCCCTATCAGGGTGTTGTACGCAGACTTGGCATCCACCACAACAAATGATGCCCTGATATTTCTGGCTGAGGCCCCCTCCCCGAATGTTACCGGCAGGTCGATAACTCCCATGGGTAGCACACCTGCCCCACTGAACCCATATAAAGATCCAGGGGCCGGCTTCAGATGTCTTTTTTCTAGATTCATTTTCTCAAAAGCGTCTTTGTACAAGAGGTTTGTATAGGCGCCAGTGTCCACCATGCATCTCTTGACAATGTGATTGCTAATTTCAAGAGTTAAGACCAGAGGGTCACTATGCGGGTACACGATTCTCCCTGCATCTTCAGGGGTGATGCTTAGGGTGGTGCCTCTTGGACTTCCTGCCCTCTCGGCGTAGCAAATTTGGTTCCGCAATTCGCGGATCTGCCTTTTCTGGCTTCGTCTGCTAGTCCGCCCCTCTGCATCTCCTGACATTACATGGATAATTGTGCGATTCTGGGCTGAGCCTTTAGGTTTGTCCGCCGCCTCCTTTTGGGGTTTGTTCCTTGCTGCATAGTTACTCAGCCAGCCGTTTCTTATAAGTTTCTCTATTTCATCTTTTAAGTGTCGGCATTCCTCCGTGGTATGGCCTATGCAATCGTGGAACGTGCAGAATTTTTTGGGATCCCCCTTTGGGCTGCGCGGCTTGTTTGGACGAGTCCATTTTGCTGTTTCTTTTTCCAACTCGAAGATTTCTGCTCTCGGCCTATTAAGGGCCGTGTAGCTGTCAAATCTAGGCTGGTAAGTTGTGCGTTCTTTCTTGGGGGTGTCTCCCTCTTCTCTCTGTTTTCCTGGCTCGTTTCTGCCACGTCCACCCTGCGGTCCCCCTTGCGGCCTTGCTTGGCCTGCAGGGGTGTCCGGCAGGCTGTGAAACTCTTCCTGCAGAATAAACCCTTCAGCGATTTTCCTGGCCTTGGCCAAGGTTTCAGGCTGGGCCCTGATCATCTGATTCTTCATTTCTCCTGGGAGCAGGGAGATTGTCAGGGCGTAAGCAGCGGTGGAATCATCGATCTCTCTGACTTGCTGATAGGACAAGTCAAACCTCTTCAGGTACTCCCTGACGCTTTCGCCCTTCTTCTGTTTCAGGGTCATGAGATCGAAACGAGTGAGGCGTCTCCTTTTGTTCCCTGCATATTGCTCAAGGAAGGCCTCGGCTAACTCTATAAAGAAGCTGATCGATCCCTGGCGAAGGTCCCTGAACCATCCTTCTGCAAGTCCTACCAGGGTGGTTGGGAAGATTTTACACCAGATTGCGTCATCCACATCATACATGCCCATGTGACTCTCAAATGCCGCCAGATGATCCTCTGGGTCTGTGGTCCCGTCGAACATGACGGTAGGCATTTTGATTTTTGGGATGGGGAAATCTTGTACATCAGGATGAAGAGGGGTTTTTGTAGACCTGCCTACCACTCGTGACCTGCTTTCCCCAGACTGGTTACCGTGGATATCCCATTGTCTAGGGATCGGTTTCCTAGTACTGGGGGAGCGGTGCCTCAGTGGCGGCCTGCTCGCTGCTTCGTCCTCTACCTCAGGGGAGATTTGTCTGGGTCTCTTCCTCTGAGACTGGCAGAGGTTGTCATCCTGGTGGTATCTAGATTCGAGCGGTTGCCCCCGGTTAAGCCTAGACTGCAGGCTTTGGGACAACCCTGGGGTCGGCTGTCCCTTGGCTGCCGGCGTTAACCTGGAGAAGACTCCGCCCTGCTTTCCCCCCAGGCGCTTGGATGCAGGTTCCTTGTGCCTCATCCGCTCCCGCAATCCCTGAGATAGACCTCTCTGCTCTCCAGACGCGGATTCTGTTGTGTGAATGGAGAACGCCTGTTGTTGGGCAGGTGGCTCTGGGTTGCCTGTTGTGATACGCTTCTGCACCTGCGCGTATACTTGAGCTGTCCTTCTTGCTTTCCTCTGGGCGTTTCTGGCGGCGGTTCGCTTCGTGCCCCCAGCTCCATCCCTGTTCATTGAGGGTGGCTGCCTGGGGGTCGTTGCGACCCTGCCTACCAGGTCCTCAGGAGTGAACTCCTAGTTTAGCATTGCAGAGAAGAAGGCAGCTGTTTGTACCATCTGAGCTGGGGTCAGGTTCAGAGTGTGCCCTGGGTGTGCCCCCAACTCTGGTGCTACAGCAGCATTTGGCATGCCCAGGAGACTGGTTCCTCCCATCCCCAGGGTCGTGGTGGGAGGAACCCTCTCTGGCTGTGGCATGCCGTATAGGGGGGTCACCGGTGGGACCGTTGGACCTACCCCTACACTGGTGTCAACGATTTCCGGCATGATTACTTTGATTGGTTTAGTTTTTGTAATTGGGAATGGTTGATTTTTGTGGGTAATTCGTGGATACAACCAGATCTTCCCCACAGACGGCGCCAAATTGTTCCGGTTATTGGAATCAATTAACCCAACGTGGAATTCGGGTTTGAATCGTTCGGTGTTACTTCTGAATGTTCACTGATCAATCTTGACACTCTCCTTCCTCCAACTCTTTCAGTCAGACCTTCCCGGCGGATTGGGCAGGCTCCCTGCACAGAAAACGCACAGGGCCTCGGAGGTTGTCCGAGGAAACCCTCTCCGATGCCTAAGTTAGTCCGTGAAAGCCTTAAGAAACCCAGCTTGTGAGGAACTGGGCGGCAATTTTAGAGTAAGAGTACTAGAGAGAGAAAATCCAACCCCTTTCTTGTGGGAAATGGAAGAGTATTTATACCTTCCCACAAGAGAGGGAAGTAGAAGGAGAATGGGTGGATAAGGAGGTGACAAGTGGTGTCCTCTCATCCACCCACTCTCAATTACCTTAGGCAGAATGACGAGAGGGCCCCTGGGGATCCCTGCTTTGCCTGCGGAGATGTCCCCAGGGGGTAGGCGGGTTTTGAGCTGTTGGAGCTAAGCTCTAGCAGGCCGCGTCTCCCTGCTGGCCCGACGGTTGGCTGTTCTCCTTGGTAGTTCTTCCCACTTCTATGTTCTTTACTTTGACTGTTTATCGGGTCGGTTTCTGGGCTTAATTGGCAATCCTCTGGGAACCTGCCTGGCAGGCTGTTAGTGTCAGGATGCCGACCCCAATCAGTATATAAATTATACATCAGTTGTTCACAATATTAGATGTCTATTAGGAGTTGTCTATATGATGTTTTGTAGTAGTGGACTCATTGAAGCAACGCAACAACTAGTTTACTTAACTAGCCGTTACGCAAGTGCTTATAAATTCACTTCCCTTTCTATTTTGGCTGAAAAAGAACAAACAATCCACACTTACTCACTCAACATTTTCATCTCGTTTTTCACTTGTACAAAAAAATGGAAAAATTTGATGTTTCCAGATGATCGAGCTTCAAGGTTATGGTGATGAAGTTTTTCCATTTTTTTTGTACAAGTAAAGAAGGAGGTGAAAAGACTGAGTGAGTAAGTGTGGATTGTTTGATCTTCTTCTGCCAATATAGAAAGGGGAGTGAATTTATAAGCACTTGTGTAACGGCTAGTTCAGTAAACTAGTCGTTGCTTTGCTTCAATGAGTCGTTGCTTTTCTTTCAGAGACACCATGAGAACAACTATGAAAACTTAAGGGTACCATGGGAACAACTATGAAAACTTAAGAGTACCATGAGAACACCTCTCTTTTTGTAAAAAAAATATAGTTGTTGAGTGATGACAGAATTTAACGGCGTCATGACCAAAATTTGGGTAAGGGCAAATCGGGAACTAAACTATAAAACTCAAGGTTACCATGTGAACAAACTTAAAAGCAGGGGTGCCATGTGTAATGTGACATAGTTCAAGGGTACCATGAGAAGTTTCCGAAAAATAAAAGTATGAGAAAAATTAATGAGTAAGAAGGTGAAATTAGATTAACCTGAAAGTTTAATCTTGAATTGAAACAAAATTGGTTGAGAAATTAAAACAGAAATTCAGTAATTAGAGTGAGTTTATGAAAAATTGAAGCTTTGGAAACTGACATAAATGTAAAGAGGGGAAGTGGGGAAAAAATAGGGTTTTGGGATGAAAGATTTAATCTGAGACGTTGATCTTATAAAATCCAATGGCTTAAGAAGGGTGGTAAATTGTACAAAAATGAAGGGAGGTAAAAGATCCTACTTCTCTCTCTCTCTCTCTCTATATATATATATATGTGTGTGTGTGTGTGTGTGTGGACATGACATAGGTCCACCCCGACGCGGCCACGCGCGGGTCTGAGTAGGCGAATGAATCTCGTGGTAAGATTGATCTCGAGTCGAAATTTAAGTCAAAGTTGGAGTCGCCACCGAACTTTGTGGGAGTTCGGGCCCATTCGAACCCACTCTATGTCGTCGTGGACCATACACAAAGTACGGCCCATTTCGATTTAAGAGTTTATGGGGCTTGTTCCTTTGCATTGCGATACCGATACCGTCAATACCAGTTATCGTGCATTGAATGACTCTCGTGCGCCAACAGTTTCGGACATCCGGAAACCGAGGTTCTGAGTAAGGGGTGAGGGTACGTGTTGGGAAGCCCACTAAGGACACCCAACCCCGCCCGCACTTAGCGGCCTCTACTAAGACATCGTTCGTGTTTGTGTACGCGCGCTAGTAAAATGATTAAATGATATGCAAACAGCGTTTTTGGCTAAGCATGTGAATTATTTGTTAACTACGTCACTTTAATGCATCAAAACCGTCGTCGAATTATTTAGCATGCGAGGTTCATTTATAATGCGATAAAACACCGAAAAAAAACAAAACTTGTAAATAAATACAATATACACGGGCGGAAATACAACCCGGCCAAAACAAAAAAAATAACGAACAATAATAAAAATGTAATAGTCAAATTAAAATCGGCAAATATTAACTAGAAACGGACCCGTAAATATAAACTAGACCGTGAGTTAAATAAATGGACGAACTTCGATTAAGTACACATTATAATGTGTATTAAACAGAGGACGAAGATATGGAACCTAGACGTGGTGCTAGCCCGATCCTGAATTTCGATGCCTTGTCCCGACTTATCACATCAAGAATTGGCGTCTAGATTAGTCATGTATCGGATACAACTAAAGAGTCGTTGACACAACACTAATCGTCAAAGACGTCGATCAATGTCGTGAAAGTTAAATAAAAATATATGAATTTTGAAAAAGAAGATCACGTGATTAACTTTACACGCGTGGACCGGAGCCGTAAAAAAAAGACAGGCTCAAAGGATGCTTTGAGGCTCTCGATTTATTTGATCAAAGAGACCCACTCGACCGAGTCATAGCCAAGACTCGATCGAGTAAACCTTTAAAGGGGCTACTGCCCGGTTTTTGGGGTGCTACTCGATCGAGTAGCCTGTGGCACTCGATCGAGTGCCCCTGTACGAGCTACTGCTCATTTCGAAAATGTGATGGTTTTGAGATTCTATTTATGCAAAATCGATGATCGACCGAGTTGCGTGAAAATATTATGTGATCTAAACTCAACTCGGTTCGCGATATTATAATCGTGTATTGTACGATTATAAGACCGTCATAGGAATTTTATAAAAAGCGTTGTTACTAGATTGAAAACTTTGATTAGTGACGAAATTGTCTCCCTCCGCGTTACTACATCGTAACTAATCCTTACGGATTATATGATGTCGATTTTCGCGTCAATGGGTTCCGTACTAACCTCAGAAAAGGAGTCGAACGCGTTCAACTACGAATGACCACGATCACGTTACGCCCTTGAGTGCATGGGGCGGCGCTCCTCGAAAGGGCGCCACCTCCGTCGTGGCTCATAAAGTGATTAAACGGACTTGGTGCCGTGATCATAGTTAAACGTGTTCAATCCGAACTTTTTACAACTATTATATATGTACGCGGTATATAAATATTAGTAATGATGAGAAAAATGAATGAAAATCAAAATGCGATATGTATAGAAATGTTAGTGTTAGTGTGCAAAAACGACTATGATATAAAGTATAATTTTCATATATATGAATCGAGATAGAGAGGAAGAGAAAGGATAGAGACGGGGTTCATGACACCCTCAACATACATGCTTAAAATGGCCACGAAACGGACTCGTAAATAGCGACGGGAGCGCGGGAGTATCGAGGATGTAGTTGAGTTATGGTGTGTGTGTTTGTATGGAGATGTTTTATCGGTTTTGCGAGGGATAAGGTCTCGGTTCTTGTGTAGATTCGCTTAGGATTGTAGTGTATTGTGATGGGAGACTTAGGGTTGAAAATGTAGGGTTTAGTTGCATGTGGAAAATATGCCCAAATGAAGAGCACAAGGAGGGGTATTTATAGAGTTCACCCCTCGACCTAGGGTCACTCGATCGAGTGGCCCTAGTGCACTCGATCGAGTACCCTGAAAAAGAGGTCTGTTGGGTTTAAAGTGGCTCCACTTGATCGAGTAAGGTCAATCCACTTGATCGAGTGGATCAGGCGGGTGAGCCAAATTAGGAATGGGATGACTTTTTTTGAAAATTTAAAAAAGGTAATTGAGCGCAATCTTCTAGATGCTCACTTGGCTGACTTTATGTGACGGATTCCTCTTTGACCGGGTTTTGACCCGGTCGCAAAAAAACGGTTTTTATTTTTGGTGTCGGTTTTGCCCCAAATTAGTCTCGTTTTATTGGAAACGACCCACTGGGCCTGGATTTGAGGTCGGTTTTGAGTGGTTTGTACTCCGCTAAATGCTCACGTCAGATATTATTGATTCCGAGTCCGTATTCGAGTATATTATGTCACGTTTGCGTCCGATCATCATCGGGTGTTTTGTCGGGAACTGCTATAGACAGTAGCAGGCAAAATGCGGGTGTCTACAGAGCCCCCACTCTGACTAAGACTTGGACAAGGCGAAAGTCAGAGTAGCTTCCAGGCCAATCGCAGATTACGACCTGGCAGCCTTCCGGTCAGGTCGTTTATAATCCATTAGACTTGCGTGAAGGGCTCGCCAGCCATAAGCAGAGGGTCATACCTATCCGGAAGATGATAGCTCCGTGGGGGGTAAGTGAGCTGCACGGAGACTTGCTTCTGAAGTCTTGGGTGTACCTGTTTGCTGACACATAACAACTTGTATGTAACACAAAGGTGAAACACCGACTCATGCTGGGGAGAATAAAATATTGATTTTTAGAAAAGCAGAATTTTGGAATATAGTTTTAGAAATTATTAGGAAAGCTCGGGATGGCTTGATTCCTATTCCGGATTCTAGCCTGAAATCTAGTATCAGGCCTGCGCGCGCACTGAGCCCAAGTTTGCTGAGGAGGCATGGCAGTTAGGGTTACAGTTAGGGTTTCCTATTATAAATATAGGACTCCCTGCTTCAACTTTCTGCATCTTAAATCAAATTCTTCCTCTTCCTCTCAAAACCTTTTAGATTTTCAAGAAGACTCAAATATCTGTTATGGGCATCGATCACTTGACTGCGATGCTTCTGGCTTGGTCCCAACACTTTCGGGACGAAGAAAAGGTTCAACTGACCCAGGTGGGAATTGTTAGTTTATTCCCACTTCAACGTCTGATAATCGACTCACACTTTTTAGATGCCTGTTTAACGTTTTGGGATACTACTCATCACGTTTTCGTGTTCCCACGAGGAGAAATATGCCCTCTTCCTGAGGAGATCGCAGCTGTGGGCGGTTGGAGCCCTATTGATCGTCCTGCTATCCCTCCATTCTACCCTGATCCAAGGAGGAGGCTAAGGGATTTCTAGGTTTGTCTCATGCTGAGACAGATCGAATGGTACGGGGGAATTCTGTTTCCCTTTTTGACCTGGCTGACAAGTTTATGAACCTCCAAGACGTGAGGATTACTGCTGCTCACATGCATAGGGCTTTCGCTTTTTGCATGCTGCATCGCTACGTCTTTGAAGGGATGATGGATGCTGACTCGTGCTTGGGTCAGATCAGGCTGATTGGCGTGGTTGACCAGATGGAGACTGGTCACAGCTCTGCTTGGCTAGCCACTGGGGAGATCATTATAGGTCTCGATGCTAGGAGGCTTGACCCGGACCGACAGCTGACGGGAAGTGTCCGCCTTCTGCAGGTATACATCTTCGCGAAATTTTTTTTTTTCACGCGAAAATTCTGATATACGCGAGTCACTCGATCGAGTGACCTCTTAAATGAGCGTCTGCCTGTTTTCATAGGGCTTACTCGATCGAGTCAGCTGTAGTACTCGATCGAGTGGGCTCTAGCGAACCACTCCATTGCTTACGAAATTTGTATATCCTTTTTCAGATTTGGCTGTCTGAACGTCTGTCGATTATAGAGTCTCCTCCAAGTATACCCAACTACCGTAGCAGCCAGATTAGCTCGAGGAGGCGACGGATAAGCTCAAGTCATCACATAAACCGAGCATAATGGGATGAGGAGCTAGTATTTCATGGAGGTCCTTTGATCAGGTGGACCGTCGCCTGGTGGTTTCTCTCAAAACTGACGGGATTGGCTAAGAGGGACCAAGCCCGTTACCTAGTGGTCCTGTCACTTGACTGGACTGTTCATATTTACCAGGACCGCATTCTGAGGCAGTTCGGTTCGTCTCAGCGCATTCCTGAGACTGAAGCAATCGTTAGCGTCTCGCTCCAATTGACGGACGCTATGTGCGACACATGGTTGCAATGGTGGTTCACCCGTCCTGTAACACCCCTGATTTTATAAATTACGTTAAACTAAAATTTTGTTCGTATATCTATTTTTGTTTACGTTTTAACTCATAATCCTTAAAATTATTATAAAATGAACTTGTCGTTTAATCGTTTCAAACTCATAAAATTCTGTTTGACTTGGAAACTCTTCTTATATTTAAAACATATTTTTATTTCTGTTTCGATTCATTTTATACATTTAATTTAATTCTTATCGAAAGTGTATTTCAACGATTTGAATTCAAAATTCTTTTTATTTATATATTTTAAGGTCGAAACTCATTTATTTCAAGTTTCGTCAAAATATTTAATTTCTTTCCTCGAGAAACCAATTTAATTCACTTTATCAAAAATTTATTATTTATCGGGACATACTATTTGATCGTTTAATTATTTATTTCTATAAGCTTTGTTTTCGTCTCGAATAGTCTATTTACTCATTTTATTTGGCGGTCCGATTATTTATTAATTTTGTTAACTCGTTTTACCTCGATTCGTAGGTCAGTCAATTTATCATGACTGAATTCGTTTAATTCATTTTTTTCCCGTACCGATTCATTTATTTAATCCCTTCAACATTCAGCCCTCTTGTCTGTCTATCTTTCACGTGTGCAGCCCCCATTCCCATATTGATTCCACCATCCACTCTCATCCAACCCAATTACACTGACAACCTCTTCATTTATCCCCACCGCTTCACCCTATTTGTTCATCCCTTTGTCCATTTCATCTCCCCTTCCTTTTTTTATTTATTCCCGCTTTACCAGCCTCCATCAGGGATATGATCGGCTTATCTCCGTCTTCTTCTTTGTTTTACTCCGGAAAACATCCTGTTTTGTCTCTGTTTCAATCCGCGTCCTCCGTTTCCTCTGTTCCTTCTTCTTTCAATCGTTGTCTGCTGCTGCTGCGTACTACTACGAACTGCTGCTGTTTGTGTCGATTTTTGCTGCTGTTAGTGTATCCCGATTGCTGTCCATTGTTTTTCTACATTTTCTTCTCCTTCTTCTTCTTTCCTGATCTGCTGTTGTCGCTGTTGCTGCTGTCTGCCGTTTCTGCGTTCGTCTGCTGCTGCGTTTGTCTGCTAACGCTGCTGCTGCTCGTTCCGTTGTAGGTAACGACACTTAATTCTTTTCTCTTGCTCTGATTTCGTTTCCTCCTCCTCTTCTACGCTGATGCTATTGCTGTTCTGTTGTGCGTTATTGTGCTCCGTCTGCTGATGTTTCTATTCTGCTGTTATTGTTGCTATTGTTATCGATTTTGGTTGTCGTTGCTGCTTGATGCCCCCCGATGTTCATTCGTCACTGCTGCTACTCGTTACTATTACCGTTGCAATTCTTATCGTGTCATCATCGTTGTTTGTTTTCGATGTTCGATATCGTTCGTTCCTCTATCCCTCTTCTTATTATTTTCTTCTTTTCTTCTTCTTACACTATTTTGTTGCTGCGGTTGCTGATCAGTGCTGTTGTTACTGTCGTGGTTGCTGCTGTTTTGCTCGGTTCCGATATCCATTGCGGTGTGGTCATGTGTTTCGTGGCTTTTGTTTGCATTTGTGTTGATGGTGCCTGTTTTACGTTCTTCTTTTCCTTCCATTATCATTTTTTTTGCCAGCCTATCATCGGTCTCAATATCGTTCTCTGTTTCGGATCCTTTTATGCCTAGTTTTGATATAGATCTCTTCTTCCTCTTTGTTTTCCCTTGTCACGTTTCCGTGTCATCTCTAGTTTTTCCAACTTTCTCTTATCCCGACTCCTTTTTTTCCCGTGTCTACGTGTTTCGGAGCCGTTAGAGCCTCAAGCTTCTGGTGGAACAAGGGTCGGAAGGATCAAGCTTGGTTAGGTAGATGGAAGGACAAGTACGTGATCGATTCGCCGGTGACCTAAGTTAACTTTAGCACGTTACTCGGTGTTTGAGTAGTAGTATGTAGTAAATATTTTAACTTCAGTTTTCTAATTTTAGCTATTTATTATTGCTAATATTATTAGTTTTTTTCAAATCGTATGCTTTATAAATATTTTACAGTTTTCGATATCGTTCTATAAATTGTTAGTAATTTAACTATTTACGATCGTTATAATATTTTGTTGGTTATCGTGACACTAGTAATTAAATAATGTCGATTTCATATTTCGTCATATTTCATTAATTTATAATTTTCACTTAAAAATCGTATTTTTATATTTTAATTGAAATTTGTATACTTGTTAATAAATTAATTTTCGTTTTACGATTTATTCTAATAAATGAGAAAATAGTCGATTCTGTTTTAAATATATTTTTAGTCGAGACTATTTTCACTAATAATTTCCTATTTGTTTCCTATTGACAATTTTTATTAAAATTTGTATTATTTATAAATCAAAGCTATTTCTTAAAAATAATTTGAAACCTTTGTAAAATTCATTTCATTTATAAAACTCGTGGACTCAATTAAATTTTGATATCGTTTTTCTTAAAACGTCACTTTTCTAAAATTTATAGTTTTAACACGATTTTTTAATCTTTTATAAAGTACTATACTTTGACTTATTATATTTATTTATATTTGAGTAACGAATTTAGTAATATATTAAAGTTACGATAACGACGATAATAATAAAGTGTTAATTTCGTTAGAAATGTTATTTTTTAATACATTTCACTTATTTTAATAAATTACGTATTTTCTGTAAAACTTTCTATTTTAAGTAAGTTTCTAAAATTAGTAAGTTTCAATTTATAGAAAGTTTCCCTTTTTATATAAATGTATATTCCTTTATCCTCATATAATTTATAATGATTATATCTTTTGTATGTATCGATAATGGCTTGTTTTGGAGTTATAGAATAAGGAAAAGTGTGGGTTTAGAGTAATATACTCTGGGATGTATGTTTTGCCATCAACTATAAAGCTGGTGTGTCTAAGTTGAGACATATTGGTCGTTGAACTGAGCATGGTTTGTGTTCAGGAGTGTGTATGTTTACCTTAAACTTAGATATCGCATCGTGTAAGACGCGTCGGATTGAACTAGATATGGTTTGTATCCAGGAGGGGTGTGCACTACTTAAACCAGGACCTCACTGCACGCAGTCCTGTTATGGTTGAGTTGCCTAATTAGAGACCGAAGTCTGATTTGTTTTGACTAAGTTCTCGAAGCTAGTTTAGTATTGTCCTAGTGAAAGTCTAGATTCTGCATTAATCCTATCCATAACGCCATTTTTGAATATTATTATTATCGATTGGTTTGATTTGCAGGTTGGCAAATGTTTTAAGTTTCCACCGACAACTTATTTTATTATATCGTTTTTAATGTTTTCTCATTTTAAGTACTTTGATATAATATTACTATTATTTTTCCATATGATATAATTTGGCTTGGAGAACGTCCGAGTTACTCCCCACTGACGTGGCTGTTATGTTTATAACATGATAGGTATTTGCTGCTGGGTTTTGGGTGTGAGCTAGCGAGTAGCGTGGATCCTACTCTTTCTCTATTCTTGTAATTTACGGATTTGTTTAACCCGTTGGGAGAAATTCTTTCTTTTAGCCCTTTTGTAAAAAGAGGCCTTTGTATTGACTTACCATTTCTTTTAATAAGATATAGTTTGTCAGTGTGTTTTAATCCCAACTCTACAGTGTTTCCGCCACTGTATTGCGTTAGATTTTCTAGGGGATTACACGTCCCATGTGGACTATACCAAACCCCTGCCAATCCGCTTGGGTTTCACACGCATATCAGAAGTGGACGTCCGAGGAGTTCGAGGTAGCTCGAAAAGCTTTGAAGGTCGATGAGGCCTTCGAACTGGTTCGCCAGGAGTCGGCGAAAGACAACAGGGGTTTCTTCGACGAAGGAGATACTCCTGCTACTTTAGTCCGATTAGGATCGGGTCTTAAGTCACAAACTAAGACTCGAGCTAAGGATGCCGGTGCTAGCGGCGTACGGGGGCAACTAAGCCCCCAAACCGACTTGGAGGGACGACTCGGCCAAGACTGTCGGCCCGAGACCAGCTGTGCCCACCTGACCGGCTGCCTGAACCTGTGAGGGGCCGGCTCGGGCCAATCGATGTGATCGAGGACTCGAGTTCAAAGAAACGGGTTCGGACTAAGGAGGTTCCCGTGGTGATTCGGGAGCGCTCCCCTCCACGTCGTCGTCAGTGGACGGCCAAGGACAAGGGGAAGGGCAAGATGCCCTAAATATCGAGTCCTTAGTTTTATTATTTGAATATTACTATTATTTATTTTAGATTGTCGTGTACTTTTTTTTGAATTTTTCTGAATTTTTGCATTTGTAGTTTCCCGATTTTATCGGGAATGTTTTTAGTAATTAAATAAAGGAAGCTTATTATTAAACCGTTCCTGTCTTTTCTCGATTGCATTGGTTGTGCCCTTGTGAGGGGCTGCCTACGTATCCACACTTAGCGGAATCAAACCAAACGTAGTTCAGGCTTGGTAAAATTACAATCTCGAAATACACCAAGACTATTAGTTCAAGATGTTTGCGACAATTAAATAAATAATTCTAGCTTATTGACTTGCTTTTTGTAAAAAAAAATAACTTAGATAATTTTTTTTTTGCTAATGACATTGAGAAAACACTAAGGGTAGTAACACTTCAGCTGGTCCAGGTTGGTTGGGTTGACAAACTCATTCCCGTCCAGGTCCGTTAGCATCACGGCTCCGCCTGACAAAATCTTCTTTACCAAATATGGCCCGGCCCAATTGGGTTTGAATTTTCCTCTCGGGTCAAATGGTAATAAAGCTCGAACAGACATAAGGACCAGATCTCCTTCCTTAATATTCCTGGGCCTTACTCTTTTGTTGAAGGCCCGCTAGATCCTTTTCTGGTAAATTTGGATATTGTTGAGGGCACGAGCTCGTCGTTCGTCTAATAAAACTAACGAATCATATCGTGCCCGGACCCAGTCAGCTTTGGGTACTTGACTTTCTAGCAGGATTCTAAGGGACGTTACCTCCAGCTCGATTGGTTGGACTGCCTCCATCCCGTAGGTTAGGTAATACGGTGTCGCACCGGTTGCGGTGCGGATTGACGTCCGATATCCCCATAGGGCAAAGGGTATTTTATCGGGCCAGTCTCGGTAATTATCATCCATCTTTTTTAGTATGGTGACAATTGTTTTATTGGCCGCCTCTACCGCTCCATTTGTTTGGGGACGGTAAGGCGATGACGTATGCCTTTGGATCTTGTATTTGGTTAACAGGGCCGCTGTTTCGGCTTGAAAATGAGTCCCGTGATCACTGATAAACTCGTGCGGGATCCCATATCGACATATTATCTTGTTTTGGATAAACTTGGGGACGTGCTTGGCATTGAGAATGCGGTAAGATTCAGCTTCGACCCACTTGGTGAAGTAATCGAAAGCTACTAAAATGAAACAGTGTCCACCCGTACGAGAGGGATTTATTTTCCCGATTATGTCGATACCCCATGTCGAGAATGGCCAAGGCGATGTCGTGGTATATAGCAAAGATGATGGCATATGCTGCACATTGGCGAAGATTTGACAGTTATGACAATGTTTGACATATAATTGGCAGTCGGTTTCCATATTGTTCCAGTAGAACCCGAGCCTCATGATTTTTCGGACTAACATCTGGGCATTCATATGCGGACCACATTCACCATCATCCACTTCGGCCATGACTTTTTCAGCTTTATATTTGTCAACACAAGGAAAAAGAGCCCCCTGTGCTGTCTTTTTGTATAGTTACCCGTCATCGGTACAGACGAACTGGGTAGCTAGCCTCCGTAAGGCTTTCTTGGCCCGGCCTTCAGTCCCGGGAGGATATTCCCCAGTCGTCAGGTGTGTCAATACAGCCTGATACCATGGCTCAGGATCAGTTATCTTAATATCTTCAATGTCGTGGATATATGCAGGCTCAGACCGGCTTTCGACGCAAATTGGCATACTGGTCACGTGATCGGGAATATTCAGTAATGATGCCAGTTTCGAGAGTGCATCTGCGAACTGATTTTCTTCTCGTGGTAAGTATATATACTCTACCTTTTGGAATTGTTTCTCGAGATCCCTTACTCGTGCCTAGTAGACCACGAGATTAGCGTTCCGAGTTTTCCATTTTTGAAGTGCTTGGTTAATGACCAAGGATGAATTGCCATGTACTCGAAGGTTAATGACCCCTAAGTCGGCGGCGGCTTGTAGCTCATGGATGCATGCTTCTTATTCGGCTGCGTTACTGGTAATATCAAAGTCTAGTTTGATGGACACGGGAGTGTGTTCCCCTTTTGGCGAGATTAAAAGAATCCCAACTCCGAACCCTCGGAAATTGGACGCCCCGTCGAAGTATAGATCCCATGTTTCTGTATCGGTATGGAAAATATCTTCATCTGGGAAGGACCAAGTGTCGGTGTGTCCTTCTTCCGTTACGGGACTGTCGGCAAGGAATTCGGCTACTATCCGGCCTTTAATAGCCTTTAACGGTACAAATTTTAAGTCAAACTCTGCCAACATTAGAGTCCATCTAGAAATTCTTCCGTTGAGAACGGGCTTTTCGAAGAGGTATTTGATTGGATCCATTTTGGATAATACCTGAACCTCGTAGCTGAGCATATAATGTCGGAGCTTCTTAGTGGCCCAAACAAGAGCTAAACACGTCTTTTCGAGCATGGTATATTTGCACTCATACTCTAAAAACTTTTTGCAGATGTAATAATTAGCTCATTCTTCAGAGTCAACTATCTGAGCCAGCATAGCCCCCATGGCTGTCTCGGTCGTTGTCAGGTATAATGACAGAGGCAAACCAGGTTGAGGTGGCATTAAAACTGGCGGGGCAAACAGGATATCCTTAATCTTGTCGAAGGCAGCTTGGCACTTGTCATCCCATAGTATTCGTTCCTCTACTTTCAGCTTCTTGAAGATTGGTTCACACACCATGGTCAGTTTGGAAATGAACCGGCTGATATACTGGACTTTCCCGAGAAATCCCCTTATTTCTTTTTCGGTTTTAGGAGGTTGCATCTCGGTAATGGCTTTGATTTTAGCTGGGTTGACCTCGATACCACGTTGGCTAACGATATGACCCAATAATTTTTCTGATGTTACCCCGAAACTGCACTTTTGAGGGTTTAGCCTCATGTTGTATTTGCGCAACCGGGTGAAGAATTTTCTTAGGGCGGTGATGTGACCGTCCCGTTCTTTGGATTTGACGATCATGTCGTCCACATAAACTTCTACTTCTTTATGCATCATGTCGTGCAATAAGGTCGTAGCGGTTCGTTGGTACGTGGCCCCGACATTAATGAGACCGAACGACATGACGGTGTAACAGTAAGTACCCCACGAAGTAGTGAAGGTAGTCTTACTCATGTCTTCTTCCGCCATCTTGATCTGATTATACCCGGCATACCCGTCCATAAATGATAGAAGGGCATGATCCACCGTGTTATCCACCAATATGTCGATGTGTGGTAACGAAAAATCATCTTTCGGGCTCGCCTTGTTAAGGTTCCGAAAATCTACGCAGACACGCACCCTACCGTCCTTTTTTGGAACCGGTACGATGTTCGCAATCCAGTCCGGATATTCGGACACCTGTAAGATGCCGGCTTTGAACTGTTTATCGACTTCTTCTTTTACCAGACCAGTCAGGCCTCATTCGGCGGAGTTTTTGCTTAACCGGTTTGCACCCGTCTTTAATTGGTATGTGGTGCTCGGCTATTTCTCGGTCTATCCCCGGCATGTCCTTGTAGGACCATGTGAAGACACCTTTGAATTCTTGGAGGAGGTTCGTGAATTGTTGTCTCTCCTCGAGATCTAAGGATAACCCTATCTTAAGTATCTGGGGCTCTAAGGTTGTTCCCACATTAATGGATTCAGTTTCCTCGATTAGCGGATTCCGGGATTCCCTTTGCTCCAGTAGTTCGATCAGGTGTGGAGGTAAGGATACCTGTTCGTCGGGTTTCTCAATGTCATTGCACAAAATATTTTTAAAACCAGAATTAAAAAAAGACAAGTCGTAAGCAGAACGGTTGTTATTATTGATTGAAAACTTTGAAAACAGCTCGATAAGAGCAGCCATCTGATCATTGGTCAGTGGCGGAATTGGTAAGGCACTCGGGACAGACCCCGAAGCGCCAGCAGCAGGAATAACAAAATGGAGAGGGGTTACAGGAGTGACTCTAGCACCGGACTCCCTAGACTCGACCTCAGACTCTGACTCAGACTCCGACTCAGACTCAGGCATATCTCCTTCTCCAGTGACCAGCTTGTAGATCCTTCCCTGACTGTCAGTCTATTTGACTGTCTTCCTCCAGGCCCTGTTTCCTGTCTTGGAACCAACATCCGAGATCAGCTTGGTCAGGTCAAACCTGTTATTGCGGAGAATCAGGTTGACCAGGTCTTCCTTTGGAGTCGGGGCTATGGTGTCTTCCCCGAAAAGTAGCCCCAGCGCGGGCTCAGCATTGTCAGCTCCACTAGATTGAATGAGGGCGAACACATCATCCGGAATGTAGTTACAGTCCCGGGCCAATGAGGTCCCGAGGTGCGCAGCACTGGGTTGGTACAGACCAACCTGAACAGCCCCAAATACCGGTGTGACGAAGTAGTCAGTCAACTGTGGGCTGTAAGGGCTCAAGTAGATACCCTTAATAATGTTGCAGGCCTTTTCAACTCCTGCGCGGACAACGTTGCCCGGGGTGGCGGCATACCCAAGGCCTAAGTGAGAGTCTTCGTCCTTAAGGACCTCAATGATCTTTCCAGCTGGAAGATCGGGTCTGGAAGTAGCCCCCGGTAAGTACCCCAGGTTCTATGGCATCGTGTCGATGCTAGTTGTGAAGTAGGGCCTAAAAAGGTACTCCTCCTCGATCATTCCCACAAAGTCGAAACCCCAGAGGTCCGTGCGGCCCGTGGCATTACAGCTAGCCACAGTCATTGGGGTTGCGTCCAAAGTAATAACATTGTCGTGTAAGGGGAACTTGATCTTTTGGTGGAGAGTGGAGGATACCGCCTTGACAGCGTGGATCCACGGCCTTCCTAGGAGCAGGTTGACGGACGAGGTGACATCAATCACCTGGAATTCCAGCTCCTTTTCTATTGGGCCCGTTATAACAGTCAGCTTTACGGCCCCAGCTACCGACTTTGGGCTCTCATCAAATGCCTGGATGGTCGAGCATTCGGGATATAATTAGCCTCGGTGATCCCGAGGGCTTTGGCGGTCCTCAAAGGGAGGACATTCACAGCTAACCCGTCATCAATTAGGGTCATCGGGAGATATTTTCCTCGACAGATTACCGTGATGTACAAGGCCAGATTTTGAGAGGCCCCGAATAATGACGGCAAATTGGCTTCTAAGAAGATGATCAGTGGGCCTCCTTCCTTGGTTTTGTCCTTTAAGTGGGGCAGGATCGTGGCTACCATTTCAGCAGGGGTAACCACAGAATCGATCTTAACTTGATCGAGAGCCTTAGTGACTGCTTCTCGATGTTCTTGTGAGCTAACTAGGAGTTGCCATATAGTGAGGTCAACTCGGGTCTTCTTTAGTTGCTTCACGAGAGCCGTTTCAGCAGTCGGCTCCTCAGGGGCGGCTTCCGTCCCGAGTGGCTCGGTGACGGTTGTCGGGATAGGGGTGTCCCTAGAGCTAGTGGCTTGATAGGGACGACCAAGGTGGTTACTGGCTAAGACTCAGGATTTGGTCCTTCGGATCTCCTCGGAGGTAATGGGGACAGCTTCCCCTTTAACGAGGTAGACATCATCCTCGTCGTCAAACCAGATCCCGTTTACTTGCAGGATAAATGGGGAGATAATATTAGAGAAATCAATCACCTCCCCGGTAAGGATGGCATGGGAGCTGAAAGGGTTCTCCTTGTTACTCGGCTTGTCTCCAGGCAGCTGGATCTTACCGCTCTCAATCAGATACTTGATCAAATGTTTCAGCTTCCAACACTTTTCGGTGAGGTGCCCATTGCCTCGGTGGTATTGGCAATAAGCTTGGACATTGTAGTTCTTGGACCGTCGCTCGAACGGAACTTCAGGAGTTGGGCCTATCGGTTGGACTAGGCCCTTGGAGGATTGCCTTTGTAAGGCATAGGTATAGGTGGTACCTATATCAGCGAAAACCCGAGGTGGGGTGTTCTTCTTGGACAGGGCATCTAGTAGATTAACTGCGTCGAAAATGCTGCGGGCCGCAGCTTGGGGCTTAGTAGTTGAAGAGGAAGCCCCTTGGTATCCTTTGCTAGAGGCCTTAGTAAGGCCCTCCAGCCTCGGATCGTCTTCAATTCTCAAACCCATTTCAGTAAGGGTGGTGAAATTGGGTATGACAACGTATCATAGATGAACCCGGTAGGAGAGGAGGAGATTCTTGACAAAAGCCTCCACCAAGGTTTTCTCATTGGGCTTATCGACCAGATTCACACTTTCGGCCCTCCAGCGTTGAAGGTATTTGGTAAAACTTTCTTTAGGCTCTTGGGCCATAACCTCCAAAGAGCGCATTGTGGTTTGGATCTCGGTTATGTCAGCATAGTTCCGCGCAAACTCCGTAGCCACATCATCCCAAGTAGGGTATTTTTTCGGGTCTAGCCTATAGTACCAGGCCCGTGGGTGCTTCTCAAGGGATGCGGCAAAAAGATTCTTGAACATTGAAGAATCCACTCCCTTGATAGCCATGAACTCTTTGAAGGCTCGTACATGTAGTAACGGGTCATCGGTTCCCTCAAACATTGGCAAGCCCGTGAGATTCAGGTTTGGGGGTAGCTTGTCATTCACCGGGGAGTACTCACGGCTGTTTTCCCGATGGATGTTGTTACTCCCAGCCAAGTGGACTTGTTCTTCTAGTCGGCGTACTGCGCTAACTAGGTCAGCGATAGGCCCAGTGGCCTCGGCGTTAGGAGTCCCTTACTCCACCACAGTCAGACGAGTGACCACGACTGCCTGGTTAGCCCTAATTGCTGTTAGCTCGGCCTCAATGTTGGTCTGTTTGATGATCATGGCATCCACGGAGGCCTTCAGATTGTTCAAAGATGCTTCCATCTTGTTTCTGTGTCTGGTTGACGGCAGCCTGTCTGTAAGAACACCGCGTAATCAGAAACCGAACCCAGATCTTGGAATCAAAAAGTACATCCTGAGCGACGAAAAGAAAAGACTCAGTGGAAGAGACTCGAGAAAGACACCTAGACGGATGACTCATGGGAGGTATGGCTTCCTTAGGACTCGGCTTTGTGGGCCTTGTCCCATTTGAATGAAGGTCCACGTGAGATTTTTCCCCGGACGTTTTGACTCAAGTGTATATGCGGACTTTCATTAGTAGGGGTATGCCCTACGCGGGTTGGTCGTGCCTTGTCAAATAAGGCGGACTCGAGAAAGGGATGAAACACGTGATGTAAGATCGACGGAGTTTCGACGCTAAAGACCTTCGACGTACTATGAAAAGACCCGACACACGAATAACGGTAGATCCTATAATAAAGAAAGTTTTTGGAAGGTTGAATGTTTGAGATTTTGAAAATTTGAAAATCAAAAATGTATTTCCGAAAATTTGTAAAATCGAAAACGAGATCTCGAGTGTTTTTGAAAATCTAAATGGAATATTGAAAATTCAAAAATCGAATGGGGGATCGGAAATTCGAATTTTGAAATGGACAGCATGTCGGCTAAAAAAACAGGCTACTTTTGAGTCAAATCATCAGTCTAATTTTGGTAGCATTTCGGGTTTTGAAAATTTGGATATTTTGAAAAGACAGGTCCCGAAACGGATGGTGTTTCGGTTTTTTTTTCAAAATTTGGTGTTTCGGAAAGATGCATTTTTGAAATGACGGTTTTTGGAAAAAATGACAGGGAAACCAAGTAGCACGTAGTCACACAAGCATTATAACGACGCTATGTATGCTTTACACTAAGTCTCGGTCGGTCAAAATCGGGTCTATACCAACAATGACGACTTTCTCGTAAATCAGGACGGACTTCCTATGTCGAATTGGTCTTAGAATATGCCGCGAAACCCATACGAGTTCGGCCATATAAGTATTTAGCGCACCCATTTAGTTATGCACCGCGGTATAGTGGGACGTCGGTCACAAGTAACCGGCCCGGGAAAAATTGGGTTATGCATGAATCATTAAACTAATGCACGTACACTATTAATCGAACGATTTCCTTTCGAGTCTCACCCTAGGAACCCCGATGACTAGTGGTACATCAGGTGTCTCCAGCGGAGTCGCCAAATTATGGACATGACATAGGTCCACCCCGACGCGGCCACGTGCGGGTCTGGGTAGGTGAATGAATCTCGTGGTAAGATTGATCTCGGGTCGAAATTTAAGTCGAAGTTGGAGTCGCACCGAACTTTGTGGGAGTTCGAGCCCATTCGAACCCACTCTATGTCCTCGTGGACCATACACAAAGTACGGCCCATTTCGATTTAAGAGTTTATGGGGCTCGTCCCTTTGCATTGCGATACCGATACCGTCACTACCGGTTATCGTGTATTGAATGACTCTCGTGCGCCAACGGTTTCATACATCCGGAAACTGAGGTTCTAAGTAAGGGGTTAGGGTACGTGTTGGGAAGCCCACTAAGGACACCCAACCCCGCCCGCACTTAGCGGCCTCTACCAAGACATCGTTCGTGTTTGTGTACGCGCGCTAGTAAAATGATTAAATGATATGCAAATAGCGTTTTTGGCTAGGCATGTGAATTATTTGTTAACTACGTCACTTTAATGCATCAAAACCGTCGTCGAATTATTTAGCATGCGAGGTTCATTTATAAAGCGATAAAACAACGAAAAAAAACAAAACTTGTAAATAAATACAATATACACGGGCGTAAATACAACCCGGCCAAAACAAAAAAATAACGAACAATAAAAATGTAATAGTCAAATTAAAAGCGGCAAATATTAACTAGAAATGGACCCGTAAATATAAACTAGACCGTAAGTTGAATAAATGGACGAACTTCGATTAAGTACGCATTATATTGCGTATTAAACGGAGGACAGAGATATGGAACCTAGACGTGGTGCTAGCCCGATCCCGAATCTCGATGCCTTGTCCCGACTTATCACATCAAGAATTGGCGTCTAGATTAATCATGTATCGGATACGACTAAAGAGTCGTTGACACAACACTAATCGTAAAAGATGTCGATCAAAGTCGTGAAAGTGAAATAAAAATGTATAAGTTTTGAAAAAGAAGATCACGTGATTGACTTTACACGCGTGGATCGGAGCCGTAAAAAAAAGACGAGGCTCAAAGAATGCTTTGAGGCTCTCGGTTTATTTGATCAAAGGGACCCACTCGACCGAGTCATAGCCAAGACTCGATCGTGTAAACCTTTAAAGGGGCTACTGCCCGATTTATGGAGTGCTACTCGATCGAGTAGCCTGTGGCACTCGATCGAGTGCCCCTGTACGAGTGTGGACATGACATAGGTCCACCCTGACGCGGCCACGCGCGGGTTTGGGGAGGCGAATGAATCTCATGTGAGATGAATCTCGAGTTGAAATTTAAATCGAAGTAGGTGTCGCCACCGAACTTTGTGGGAGTTCGGGCCCGTTCGAACCCACTCTATGTCGTAGTGGGTCGTGCACATAGTACGGCGCATTTCGATTTCAGAGTTTATTGGATTCGTCCCTTAGCATTGCGATACTGATACCGACATTATCAGTAATCGAGTATTGAATGACTCTCGTGTGCCAATGGATTCGGACATCCGGAAACCATGGTTCTGAGTAAGGGGTGAGGGTAAGTGTTGGGAAGTTCACAAAGAGCACCCAACCCTGCCCGCACTTAGCGGCCTTTACTAAGATATCGTTCGTTTTTGGTGTACACGCGTTAGTTCGACGATTGTATGATATGCAAAGAGTATTTGGACTAAACATGTGAAATTATGTTTACTAAGTCGTTTAATGCATCTAAATTAATAACGTCAAAGTTGTATTTAGCATGCGAGGTTTGTTTTAGTATAATAAAACAAAACGATGAATAATAAGAACAAAGACAAAGAACAAACGGGTTAGTAAACGGTTTGTAAATTGAATAAAAGATGTAAATACGATGCATGGTTTGAAAAAGTTTGTGACACGTGATGAAATAAGCACGTGTTGACTGAGGTCAAAAATATTTATCGAAAACTTGAAATATGCCGAGAAAGACGCTGTTTTTTTTAAGAAACGATGCAAAAAAAATTGAATAAAAAACGTCGCGGTTTTCAGAAATCCGCACGACTCGCCCGGTACGCGTGCGGCTCGCGTCACGGGCTGCTCTCGGGTTTGATTTTTCGAAAATCGTTAGTTTTAATAATTCACGTATAAATATGGATTAATTTAAACTCGACTTATATTTTCGATATTCGTCGTATTCGATATTCGATTATGAAATCTATATCAAATATTCGGAATGATTTTTAGAGAAAAAAAGTTTTATAAAATTGTTTTGAAAAGAAATCGAATGAAAAGAAAAGAATGTTAATTCTCTCCGCGTTAAAATCGTCATATTTATTTTTAAAACCATGTGACGATTTTTAGCATCAACGAGATTAATTTAGTTCTTATTAGATACGATATTTGACTATAGAGTCGATATCATATTTTAAGAACTTGTTTTTATATGAAAATAGTTTATAGTATCGATATTATGGAAAAAATATAAGATGTGACGACGACCCATAAAAAATAAACCGACGACCCGAAAAGAAGAAAAAAAATGTGACAAGGGAGAGAGAAAGGGATTTGGAACACCCTCAACCTACATGCTTGATTATCTCGAAAACGGACTCGTAGTAGCGGCCTAGGCGCGGGAGCGTTAAGATGTATATAGGTGAGTTATGGTGTGTATGGTTAGGGATTTGACGAGTTTTGCTCTCGGGTTTGTATACGGTTTGCCTAAAATTACCTAGAATTTTGGGTTGTGAAGGGTCAGGAATCCTATAGGATTTCTAGAGGAAAGATTGGAATATAATATGCCTAGTATTGCTGGAATTCCGGGTTGTAATTTGTGTGTCGGGATTGGAATTGTTGTGTTGATGTTGTAATTGATGTTGGGAATTGTGTGTGTTAATTGGTTGTGAATGTATGAATTGTGATGGTAGGGATTCGTCACGTCCCCACCGTCAATAATTAACCAACCGATCCTAGTGGGTAGCTAGGACAAGTCGGGTCGAATCCACGGGGACGGTAAGAGGCGTCTAGACTAAGGTCGCCTAAGTACGAGACTAGGTCAACTAACTAGACTAAACTAGAGTAATAAGAAGGGGAGAAGGCTAAGGCTACGACTAAGGTGACGGAGAAAACAAATAAGGAAACGGGCTAGGATTAGGTCGGGTTCAAAGGGGCAATGGAATGGTCAAGGAAGAGCTAAGTTGAAGGGGTAGTCAGGTCATCTAGGTGTAGTCCGGGCTCTCGCTACGTAGACCGACCTAGAGGTTCCTCCTAGAACCCATCTTGGAGACACACAATGACAAACGGGGTTACTAGCGTGCTATCGTGGCCTAAGTCGCATCCGGGCTCTCGCTACGTAGACCAACCTAGGGGTCGTCCTCACCGGGCTCTCGCTACTTAGTGAGGGAACCAAACCCACAAGCAAACTATTACCCACAAGAGAAAAGCAAGAAAAACAAGCATATCCATCTACAAGTCATTCAAGCATTTCAACAAACATGTACCATGCATCAAACCAAGAGGAAACCCAAAACTTCCACCAACATCTCCAACAAGCCCTTAATCACCCATTAAACACCCAACTCACCTTACTAACCCTAGCAAGAGTACTACTCAACCATAACTATGCTAAAACTAACAAGAACAAGAAGAATCAACACAAACAACAAAACATGCATATGTGAAACTAACAAGGATGATGAACAAAACAATAAACAAGAACTAAAGATTGAAACTTGATTGATAAACAAAGATAAAAAGAAGGGAAAAGAAGATTATACCATACTAGAGAAGATGAAAAGAAGAAATCTTGCATAAATGGAAGAAAACCCAAATACATCAACCAAGGTTGTCAATCTTGGTTGGATTCTTCAAGAATTCCCAAATTACAAGAGTTAAACTAGGATTAAAGATTAACTAAGGACTAATCTACACTAATCTATGTTAATCTATGCTAAACTAGGCTAGGGTTTGTGGGTAATGAATAACATAACATACAAATACAAGAGGAAGGGTATATATAGGGTTCCAAGTGGAAAGGAGAAGAAACAATGCATTCACGGGCTGCCACTGGGCCGTCCCGGCCGGGATGAGGTGGTCCCGGTCGGGATGGGGTCGGTCCCGGCCGGGATGACCTGCTCCCGGTCGGGAAGGGCTTCAAACAGTAGCCTTCTCTTTTGTACACCTCATCCCGGACGGGATGAGGCCATACCCGTCGGGGATGAGTCTTGTAGGCCTCCAATATGATCTTTAAGGTTCCTCCTTGCTTCACATGGACTTCTCATTGACTCTCGGGTCTCGGGATCAAGCCTAAGGGGCTCGGGATCGGGACCCAAGGTCTCGGGGTCGAATCCAAGGCATCGAGTGTGCGTTCCTCCGCTTCGTTGGCTCCGAAAAGTGTATGTATTGAGTCGGAATTGCTCCAACTCTTCATGAATGGTCTCGGGAACCTGAAACGAGCTAGAGGAAGCATAAGTAGCCCATGAACCGCTCCCAAGGATCGATTCCGCAAGGAAATGAGACCAAAACACAGCAAATTAGGCACTACAAACTAAACTTATTAACTCCCCCACACTTAACCCTTACTCGCCCTCGAGTAAGAACAAACTAACTACTAAACTAGCCGAGTGGGTATTAGCGCACCCTACGCCCTTTCAACTCACGCGAGAACACCTAGAGGGTAAGTGCTCTCCGCAAGGCAAGTGAGGTCTTGCGACAAAACCGTGGATGCAACTGGACACAAAAACACATAAACAAACAAACACACAAACAAACAAATAAACGGTTGCACCCAAAAGAAAACAAATACAGCTTCCCTCAAACAAGCGGTGAAAGAAGCACCGGTTTAGGACTCGAGGCAAGTGACAACGTTCCCAAGCTAGCAATGCAAACCAAGATGAACTAAACCCTAATAGTATGACGATAAAGCAACAAAAACGTTGGTAACTTACCTAGGTCCTCCTAACTTTCTAAGAACGTACTACGAGACGATCGGCGGGATGGAAAGTGATGAACCACAGTGTTAGTCGACACTGTAGGTAAGTGAAGACCCGCCCCCTTTAGCGATGAGCCAAGAGGGTCGTCCCATTTCCTAAAACCGCGTAACTAGTCCAAGTAAAAAGGGGAAATAATTGCAAAGCGAGGGAAGACCGACCTTTGCCGCTATCGTCATTCCTAGGGACTCGGTCTTTTGGTAGGCTCTTCACGGCAAAAGTCGGAAAAAGGCTTATTTTTGTGGGGTTAGGATCTTTTTGTGAGACGATTTTCTTTTGGCATTTTCTCTTTTCTTTTGCATTTTTGCTTTGTTTGTTGCCATTCCATTTCTTTTTCTTCTTTTCTATTTTCTTTTTGGCTTTTGGGCCTTTTCTTTTTCTTCATTCTTTTCTTTCTTTCATTTTCTTTCATTTTCTTTTCTTTGCCCTTTTTCGCTTGATTCGATTGATAGGCATTTCTTGGCAATTGAGAAAGAGAGACTTCAACAAATTGCAATTTATTGTGTGGATATATGTAGGAGGTAGGGTAATGGGTGAGTCGGGACGGCGCCTTCCCTTCAAACCCACAAAAAGGGGAAAAACTTGGACTAATTGAGCAAATTTCAAACATGGTCACCTAAGGGACGGGACTCGGCAACCAAGGTCTTTTCACACCGTGGGTGGTCATAATGGTCAAAATGCAAATCCCGTAGTAAATCCCTAGTAAGCTAGGTGGACTCAAGGTAAAGGACCAACGCATTCATTGATTCAAGGTCATTCTACTGGACTAAAGTCCAAGACTCGATTTATACTACTAAGAAGGGAAAGTAAACACTCGCACACTAGCCTCTAAACCGGGTTTTCGAAAACCATTTTACACACAAGACACAAATACACACACAAAACAAAGACACGACAAAAAATGAAAGAAAAATAAATAAAAGATAACAAAAGAAAACAAGGAGAAACAAACACATAAACAAAACAAACACCACCCCGAACATCCAAACAAGCGTCCAAATCAACCGCAAACTTTACAAAGCTCCACCCGAGCACACCACATCACAAACCTTCTCCAAACTTTACAAGAAATAAAGAGGGAAAAGGGATAGAAGACGTTACCGGATGTCTTGAAAGCTTTCTAAAACTAGCGGTGATTAAGCAACCTATAGGGAAAAGGGAGGCAAAACACGCACACAAAACAAATACACGACACAACGAGACAAAAGTAAAACACACAAAAGGAAATCTTTTTGATTTTTGTGAAATTTTTTCAAATTTTTAGGATTTTTAAAGATTTTTTTTTCGAAAATTGATGAAAATAAAACTAACTACGATAGAATATCGCTCCCCCACACTTAAACCGAGCAATGTCCTCATGCTCGATCGTAGTGTGCGGAGAGACAAAAGAGAAAAGAAAAAGAAACTACGAAAATAAAGCTAAAAATCAAAAATAAAGCGGAGAAAGGGGTAGAATGTGTTCGGCCGGGGTGTAATCAAGTCACCGTGGGCCGAGACAAGAAAAGATATGGATGGAGGAAAAAATAAAAAGAAGGAAATAAAATGAAATGGGAGGGGAGGACTAGGTGTAATCAAGTCACCTAGCCCGGATTCCGCCCAAATCCGACTAAGTCCTATAAAAAGTG
Source organism: Agrostemma githago (assembly GCA_958450325.1). Classification (NCBI taxonomy): domain Eukaryota; kingdom Viridiplantae; phylum Streptophyta; class Magnoliopsida; order Caryophyllales; family Caryophyllaceae; genus Agrostemma; species Agrostemma githago. The sequence goes on along the minus strand of OY288246.1, from coordinate 48,440,380 downwards.
TGAAAATCTTGTAAAATTTGGATTTTGAAATGGCTCTCGATGTAGTCACGTCATCGAGAGTCGGGAGCAACAAATACCAAGGCCCCGAGGGCCACCATGACACAAAAGTGTAAAAGGGGAGAGGAACTACCAAAAGAAGACAAGCTATAAAAGACGGAAAAGAAAGGATAGTTGCCGTACCACGCGGTTAGCAGCTCACTCGCTCCATCGTCTCATATAAGCACTTTGCTTGTCGTCATCATTGTCATTCCGCTTCAAACTTGAAAGTATCGCATGGTTGAGGTAGTAATGGTGTGAGGGGGTGATATTTGATGTGGGGCTCGGTGTAAAGTGAAGAGGAAATGAAGTGATGGGATGTAAATAAAGTGTAAGGGTCGTATGATAGGAACAAGGAGAAGAAGGGAGGTTGGGAGGGGGTGTACAATGGTTGGGTGGACTCAAATGACGAAGAAGAGGCACAAGGGGGAGTAGGGGGCCATCCCGGTCGGGATAGGTGGTCCCGGTCGGGATGACATACCCGTCCTGGTCGGGAAGCTCCCGTCCCGATCGGGATGGCACTCCAGTAAACTCAAAATATGGTACCCTCATCCCGATCGGGATGACTTCTTCCCGGTCGGGACGCTCTCTTCGTGGCTTCCAAAACCCCAAAAGCTATTCAAAGCTTCAAAAACCCGTTCCCTTGCTCACAATCCATGCTCTATCGATAACCATTCTTCTCTAGGAGTCATCTTCACTTCACCTATCACAATAAACTCAATACAACATCAAATTCTCTCCCTCACAACGCTCATCTATAATCCAAATAACAAGAATATCACAAAACAAAGAGTCCTAGGAACAAAATCACAATAAACATAATTACAAACACAAAGCTAAAGAGAAGAGAGGTAGGGGAATGTACAACATGACAGTTCTTAAGGAACTCCGTCAAACCGAGGATGGTGGACTCTCATTCTTCAACCATAGCCCTCAAGGGCATGGAGGAGCAAGTCGAATGCACTACCGACATCATAGAGACGGCCCAAAGAGTGCTCGAGCCAAGCGATTCTCCACGGCCTCCAAGGTGGAGGCAAGAAGTAGTCCTCAAAAGACCCGACATCATCACTCGTGTTGTCTCCGGGGTCTATCCATCCTACGAGCTTCACCGACCTCTTCCTCCCTAAACATCGCCTCCAATTACTATCAAGCTTCAAGTCTTCATCACGAGGCACAAAAAACGGCTTTGGCCTCGTTTCCTTGTTGCACACCCCCACACTTTCCTCAAGTTGTGGTTCCCAATCTTCATCACGTGTCCCCACATCACCTTGGAGGAGAGGATTGAAACTTCTACCGGCGGTTTCAATCTCTTCCAAACCATTGCTCGGTTTACTTACAAGGGGTTCTTGATGCTTATCCACATTCTCGGACATGGGCAACTTGGGCTTGTCAATTTCACCCAACAACTTCACAAACTCCACCAAATCATCCAACTCACTATCCTCCTCCAATTCTTCACCAACGATGCCTTCACCAAGAGCCGTATCCTCATTCATCTCTTTTTGGGTAGACGATTGAGGTTCTTTAAAGCAAGTCTCGCTCCTCATAGGGAATTCACTAACGGCTTCTTCATTGGGTTGTTCCCCTTCCCCAAATGAACATCCCTCATCAAGTTGTGAAGATCGAGTTAAGAACATTAGGGTTTGAGCCGTTAAAGCATTCAATCTAGGTTTAAGTTCCTTTCTTTCCCTTTGGAGCTCGGCCAAGAGTTCATAAGTCTTTTGCGATTGGATGGCCATTTCTTGTTGGTTGCTCCTTTGCACTTGAAGAATCGATTGATACAACTCCAAGTTTGACGATTGGTGGTCATTGGGGTCTTGTAAAGCTCCTTGAAAATCTTGATGATACCCAAGGGGTGGGGCATCATATTGTTGGTAGTGAGGTTGAGGTGATTGGTAGTATTGTGGGTCATGGGGTTCATATTGTGGTTGGGGTGGAGGGTAATGTGGTGGGTTTTGGGGAAATTGGCTTCCATACGGTGAGTGATGATGAAACATGGTGGGTTCACAATGATTGCTCGAGTAATAGCCACCATGATCATATGATTGATAAGCGCTCACTTGTTGGTAGCCGTTTCCATATCCTTGAAGATCATACCCACTAGTGTCTTGATTACCCCAAGAGGCTTGGTAGTAATTAGGAGTCATCATTTCATAATTTTGATCCAAAGAGGGAGAGGAGTAGCTCATGTTGGCTCCTAAGTGTGGGGAGTTTAGATCAAACTTCATGCTAAACTCGAAAATCGCGGCTCGTACCCGGTTGAGGACCTCTCAATCTAGTAACTGTCCGTTAAAGCGGCTCTAAGTTGCAAGAAGAAGATGGTCACCACCTATAAGCACAAACTGTAGACTAAGAGCAAACGTGAGAAGTCTAGTGCTTTTTGGGCACTAGACAAGAGAGAAATAAACTTCACACACAAGAAGCAAGGGAACAAAAAGAAAAAAGAAAAACACAAAAAAAAACAAAGACAAAGTCAAGTAAATAGGCAAACTAGGTCCAAACTAGCACCGTCCCCGGCAACGGCGCCAAATTGATGGTAGGGATTCGTCACGTCCCCACCGTCAATAATTAACCAACCGATCCTAGTGGGTAGCTAGGGCAAGTCGGGTCGAATCCACGGGGACGGTAAGAGGCGTCAAGACTAAGGTCGCCTATGTACGAGACTAGGTCAACTAACTATGCTAAACTAGAGTAATAAGAAGGGGAGAAGGCTAAGGCTACGACTAAGGTGACGGAGAAAACAAATAAGGAAACGGGCTAGGATTAGGTCGGGTTCAAAGGGGCAATGGAATGGTCAAGGAAGAGCTAAGGTGAAGGGGTAGTCAGGTCATCTAGGTGTAGTCCGGGCTCTCGCTACGTAGACCGACCTAGAGGTTCCTCCTAGAACCCATCTTGGAGACACACAATGACAAACGGGGTTACTAGTGTGCTATCGTGGCCTAAGTCGCATCCGGGCTCTCGCTACGTAGACCAACCTAGGGGTCGTCCTCACCGGACTCTCGCTACTTAGTGAGGGAACCAAACCCACAAGCAAACTATTACCCACAAGAGAAAAGCAAGAAAAACAAGCATATGCATCTACAAGTCATTCAAGCATTTCAACAAACATGTACCATGCATCAAATCAAGAGGAAACCCAAAACTTCCACCAACATCTCCAACAAGCCCTTAATCACCCATTAAACACCCAAATCACCTTACTAACCCTAGCAAGATTACTACTCAACCATAACTATGCTAAAACTAACAATAACAAGAGGAATCAACACAAACAACAAAACATGCATATGTGAAACTAACAAGGATGATGAACAAAACAATAAACAAGAACTAAAGATTGAAACTTGATTGATAAAAAAAGATAAAAAGAAGGGAAAAGAAGATTATACCATACTAGAGAAGATGAAAAGAAGAAATCTTGCATAAATGGAAGAAAACCCAAATACATCAACCAAGGTTGTCAATCTTGGTTGGATTCTTCAAGAATTCCCAAATTACAAGAGTTAAACTAGGATTAAAGATTAACTAAGGATTAATCTACACTAATCTATGCTAATCTATGCTAAAATAGGCTAGGGTTTGTGGGTAATGAATAACATAACATAGGAATACAAGAGGAAGGGTATATATAGGGTTCCAAGTGGAAAGGAGAAGAAACAATGCATTCACGGGCTGCCACTGGGCCATCCCGGCCGGGATGAGGTGGTCTCGGTCGGGATGGGGTCAGTCCCGGACGGGATGACCTGCTCCCGGTCGGGAAGGGCTTCAAACAATAGCCTTCTCTTTTGTACACCTCATCCCGGACGGGATGAGGCCATACCCGTCGAGGATGAGTCTTGTAGGCCTCCAATATGATCTTTAAGGTTCCTCCTTGCTTCACATGGACTTCTCATTGACTCTCGGGTCTCGGGATCGAGCCTAAGGGGCTCGGGATCGGGTCCCATTGTCTCGGGGTCGAATCCAAGGCATCGAGTGAGCGTTCCTCCGCTTCGTTGGCTCCGAAAAGTGTATGTATTGAGTCGGAATTGCTCCAACTCTTCATGAATGGTTTCGGGTACCTGAAACAAGCTAGAGGAAGCATAAGTAGCCCATGAACCGCTCCCAAGGAGCGATTCCGCAAGGAAATGGGACCAAAACACAGCAAATTAGGCACTACAAACTACACTTATCAAATTGTGTGTGACGAGAGGGTCTATTTATAGTAGAGGTTCTCGACTGAAGGTAGGAGAGGTATTCTTGCTTGGGTGACAAGAAATACCGGTTAGGATAGGAAAGGTAAGCAATTTGAGAGGAACGATGATTCCGTTACTTGGTGGGGAGGGTAATGTACCCGGCTGGAATAAGGAGTTCTCGGCCGAGTACGCCTCTTGTGCTTGGTCGAGTATTCGGGTTCGGGTAGGACTCCTAAGGGGGACCGAACTCTACCTTTAATGGATTTGTTTAATATTTTGGGTAGCTGATTTTTGTAGTGTTTGAGCTCAAACCGGACTCGTGGGGTGACACGGCTGGTTTCGATGCCTCGGAAAAATTCCTTGATCGGGTTTTGACTCGGTCGCTAAAAGACGGTTTTGCTCCTAGTGTCGGATTTGACGCAAATTAGTCTTATTTGACTCGAAATGACCCACTGGGCCTGAATTTGAGGTCGGTTTGGTGAGATTTTTACTCCGCTAAAAGCTCGTGCCAACTACTATTGATTCCGAGTCCAAAATCGAGTGTATTAAGTCATGTTTACGTCCGATCATCATCGGGTGTTTGTCGGAAACTGCTATAGACACCTGACGGTCAAAATGTGGGTGGCTACAACGAGCTACTGCTCATTTCGAAAATGTGATCGTTTCGAGATTCTATTTATGCAAAATCGATGATCGACCGAGTTGCGTGAAAATATTACGTGATCTAATCTCAACTCGGTTCGCGATATTATAATCGTGTATTGTACGATTATAAGACCGTCATCGGAATTTTATAAAAGCGTTGTTACTAGATTGAAAACTTTGATTAGTGACGAAATTTTCTCCCTCCGCGTTACGAAATCGTAATTAATCCTTACGGATTATATGATGTCAATTTTCGCGTCAATGGGTTCCGTACTAACCTCGGAAAAGGAGTCGAACGCGTTCAACTACGAATGACCACGATCACGTTACGCCCTTGAGTGCATGAGGCGGCGCTCCTCGAAAGGGCGCCACCTCCGTCGCGGCTCATAAAGGGATTAAACGGACTTGGTGCGGTGATCATAGTTAAACGTGTTCAATCCGAACTTTTTACTACTATTATAGATGTATGCGGTATATAAATGTTAGTAATGATAAGAAAAATGAATGAAAATCAAAATGCGATAAGTATAGAAATGTTAGTGTTAGTGTGAAAAAACGACTATGTTATAAAGTATAATGTTCATATATATGAATCGAGATAGAGAGGAAGAGAAAGGATAGAGACGGGGTTGATGACACCCTCAACATACATGCTTAAAATGGCCTAGGAATGGACTCGTAAATAGCGACGGGAGCGCGGGAGTATCGAGGATGTAGTTGAGTTATAGTGTGTGTGTTTGTATGGAGATGTTTTATCGGTTTTTCGAGGGATAAGGCCTCGGTTCTTGTGTAGATTCGCTTAGGGTTGTAGTGTATTGTGATGGGAGACTTAGGGTTGAAAATGTAGGGTTTAGTTGCATGTGGAAAATCTGCCCAAATGAAGGGCATAAGGAGGTGTATTTATAGAGTTCACCCCTCGACCTAGGGTCACTCGATCGAGTGGTCCTAGTGTACTCGATCGAGTACCCTGAAAGTGGTCTGTTAGGTTCAAAGTGGCTCCACTCGATCGAGTGAGGTCAATCCACTCGATCGAGTGGATCAGGCGGGTGAGCCAAATTAGGAATGGGTTGACTTTTTTAAAAATTTAAAAAAGGTAATTGAGCCCAATCTTCTAGATGCTCACTTGGCTGACTTTATGTGACGAATTCGTCTTTGACCGGGTTTTGACCCGGTCGCTAAAAGACGGTTTTTGTTTTTGGTGTCAATTTTCGCCCAAATTAGTCTCATTTTATTGGAAACGACCCACTGGGCCTGGATTTGAGGTTGGTTTTGAGAGATTTGTACTCCGCTGAATGCTCACGTCGGATATTATTGTTTCCGAGTCCGTATTCGAGTATATTAAGTCACGTTTGCGTCCGATCATCATCGGGTGTTTTGTTGGGAACTGCTATAGACACTAGTAGGCAAAATGCGGGTGTCTACAATATATATATAGATTATATAGTCAAGATCCGGTGAGAACCTATAGTATAATGAGAACTGTGAGAACTTCTCCTAACCATTAGATCTTAAAAGATCTAACGACATACATTAATTGAAATTCATCCCCACTCTTACGCAAATCATTTGACTCATATTCTTTACTAAAAGTAGAACTTGACACAAAACTAAATCAATTCTCCAATTTAACAAATAAAATTCAATTTTTCGGTGGAGACAACAACTGCTCCGTATAATTTCAACCGGAATCGGCCCAGAAAACCGTTTTCTGTTTTCCATCCAACATTAATTTCTGAATACCCAAAAAATTCCCAATTAACAAGAGGACCCGAAAGCTGGTTATTCTACAGCGAAATCTAACCCAAGTTAACGGAACCGACCCCTTAGTATTCGGAAACCCACCCGTAAGTAAATTATCCTGGAGTTCAACCTGGTTAGTTTGGGAAACCCGAATAGCCCCTCGGAAATCAACCCGTTTAGGAAATTTCCCCCCATTCGGATCCTCGTTAAACTCTGACACTTCCCCAAACTCTCAGGAATCTGACCGAATAAGAAATTACTGGATGGGTGGAATTTCTGGGTTTACTGGGCAAATCTTCAATTTTTGGGTTAACTGGACTGTTATTGTTGTTGTTGATGATGATGATGATGATTTGATGTGATTAATGATGAGGATGAGGATGACTGATTTGTTTAGTTTTACCGTAGTTAGGTGGTAAAACGAGGGGTAGATTAATAAAGGGTATTCTCGTTATTACAGAATGTATTCACTTAAAATTAAAAAAGGGTTCACCAAAATGGGTACGCTAAAATTGAGAAGGGTACACCAAAATTGATGTATATATGTCTGTGTGTGTATACATATAGGTAAGTTCAAATAAGGTCAACAATTTTTTTAAGTCTATATTAAAGTTACAGATGACATACGATAAAGTTGCATTTGTTCAAAATTGATATGTAACTATAACATTCAGCACTTTTATCACTTCAAGTGATAAAGTGCAACTTTATCACTCATCTCGTGTAACTTTAAGCACTTTTTGTGTAATTTTAACTCTGGAACTTATGAACTTAAAAAAGTTGGAGACCTTATTTGAACCTACCTATATATATATATATTATTATTTGTGCAGATGAAGGAGGAGGTTAAAGTTACGTGAAACAAATATAATGAATGTTAAACTAAGAGTTTGATACTAAATAGAACAATGAAAGAGAGGTGGAGTAGGATTAGAAGTAGGAGAGTAGGAGATTGCTAACAAAGATAAAAAGGAAACGAGATACAATCTAGACCATTAGATTAAAATGGAACATACATCCAAATAAGTGTTATATACACTAAAAAAACTCATTTTATACGTTATTAAACTCACTATATATATACACACTTAAGAACTCAATATATACAGTAAAATAATTGTTATATACACTCAAATTGTTTTTATGTATACCAATTAATCAACAATGGAACATACATCAAAATAAATGTTATATACGCTAAAAAAAACTCATTATATACGCTATTAAACTCACTGCGTATATACACTTAAAGACTCAATACATACAGTAAAATAATTGTTATATATACCCAAATAATTAATATGTACAACAGTTAATCAACAATGGAACATACATCAAAATAACTGTTACATACACTAAAAAACTCATTATATACGCTAGTAAACTCAATACATATATACACTTAAGAACTCAATATATACAGGAAAATAGTTATTGTTATATACACTCAAATGGTTACTATGTACACCAATTAATCAACATATATATAAACTGAAATAATTGAAATATGTACTTAATTATTTGATATAATAGAATTTTATATACCCAAAAACAGTTATTATGTACACTGAAATAGTTTTTATATACACCAATTTTATTTTAATATTAAAAAAATTGATTTTTTTTCGGGATTTGTTTTTTTGGTTTTTTTTTCTTTTAGGAAAAAAAATGTCCGACAGAAAATGTTTTTTTTGGGGAAAAATTGTGTTTATTTTTTCGGAAAAAAAAGTGGGTTTTTTTTGGGAAAAAATGTTTTTTTTTTTTCGGAAAAAGAAAATGTTTTTTTTTTCGGGAAAAATAAAAAATTTGAAAAAAATATTTCCGATTTTTTTTTTTTTTTTTCTGAATTTTTTTTTTTTCGATTTTTTTTCTGAAAAATATTGATTTTTTTCCCCGGGGAAAAAAATTGGGGGAAACAATTTATGTATGAGTTTTTGTTTCAATCTTAGTCCTTAATTTGATTTTAATCTAATGATTGAGATTTTGCCTCAATGAGGGCGGCGAGTTGAGCTGCCTCAAACTCTTTGTGGCAGCTCAACTCGCCGCACTCATTGAGGCACAATCTCAACCATTAGATTAAAATCAAATTAAAGGCTAAGATTGAAACAAAAACTTATACATAAAATTTTTTCCCCCAATTTTTTTCCCGGGGAAAAAAAATCAATATTTTTCAGGAAAAGAAAAAATTGGAATTTTTTTTCCCAAAAAACAAAAAAATTCCGAAAAAACAAAATTGGGAATTTTTTTTTTCAAAAATATTATTTTTTTTTACGAAAAAAAAAACATTTTCTTTTTCCGAAAAAAAAACATTTTTTCCCAAACAAAGCACACTTTTTTTTTTCCGAAAAAATAAACACATTTTTTCCCCAAAAAGACATTTTTTGCCGGACATTTTTTTTCAAACAAAAAAAATCCAAAAAAACAAATCCCGAAAAAATATCATTTTTTTAATATTAAAATAAAATTGGTGTATATATAAAAACAATTTCAGTGTACATAATAACTGTTGTAGGGTATATAAAATTCTACTATATCAAATAATTAAGTATATATGACAATTATTTCAGTGTATATATGTTGATTAATTGGTGTACATAGTAATCATCTGAGTGTATATATAACAATAACTATTTTACTATATATATTGAGTTCTTAAATGTATATATATGTGGTGAGTTTAATAGCGTATATAATGAGTTTTTAAGTGTATATATAACAGGTATTTTGATGTATGTTCCATTGTTGATTAACAGATGTACATATTAATTATTTGGGTGTATATATAACAATTATTTTACTGTATGTATTGAGTTCTTAAGGGTATATATGCATTGAGTTTAATAGCGTATATAATGAGTTTTTTTAGTGTATATAACAGTTATTTTGATGTTTGTTTTATTGTTGATTAATTGGTGTACATAAAAACTATTTGAGTGTATATATATAACAATTATTTTACTGTATATATATTGAGTTCTTAAGTGTGTATATATATAGTGAGTTTAATAACGTATATAATGAGTTTTTTAGTGTATATAAAAACTTATTTGGATGTATGTTTCATCTTAATCTAATGGTCTAGATTGTGCCTCAATGGGTGTAAGGAGTTACCCTACCTCACCGGAACCCGCCTTATATATATATATATATATATATATATATATATATATATATATATATACATACATACATACATACATACATACATACTTATAATAACCGGTTTGTATCACAAAAGATATGTCTTATAAGTAGTAATATGATTATCAATCTATAAAACTTTGTTGAATATAATAATAATAATAATAATAATAATAATAACAATAACGACGACAACAATATAATTATTATAATTATAAGGGAAAATTGATACTTTATACCCTCAATAACTTTGTTTTTCAAACTTTATACCTCATATAATTTACTTTCAAAACTTATACCTACTTAGTCTATTAATGTCGTAATCAATACCTAATCTTAATTCCGACAAAAAAAATAACAGAATGAATTTGAAAAGTCACATTTACCCTTCAATTCACCCCTCTCATCCAGTTTCATTTTCCCCAAAAACCTATTTTTGTCCCATGCTTCGACTCTTCTTCTGTCGATTTTGTAAACCCTCTTGCTATTTTTTAGTCATTTTGGGTTTATTTAGCTTATTAGTCAAGTTTAGTTTAGTTAGTGTAAAATTTTGTTATTTGTCGGAATTTGGGTATTGCTTCTTTGTTTGGTCTTGTAGTTATCGGGAAGGGTCGGGATGAGTCAAGAGAAACGAGTCAAGACGGAACAAAATGTCTCGATACAGATCAAAGTTAAGGAAAATTCTTGACCAAATCCACCTTCAAGTCTCCTGTAACTCCACCCACCTCCATTTCCAATTAAATTCATCCACCATCAATCATCTAAATCAACACCCCATTTATCTCATCTTCATAATCACAATTGTCATCCTCCTCATCCCCCATCTTCATTAATCAAACTCATCGCACCATTCATCATCAATCTCAGTCATTAGCTCCATTTCCGCACCTCCTTGACTCCCTTGCTCTTGCCCAGATTCCGACCACCATTCGACCACCCTCCACTGTATCAGGCGCAACAGCAGCAAAATCCGTCGATCTCCGGCCAGATTCAGGCAACTTACACGAAGAAGAAAAAAAAATGAAGAGAAATGAAGAGAAAATTACCCTGAAGATGAAGAAGTTGAATGACTTATTAATGGGGGTGAGGGTATAATTGGAAGTAAAAATAAAGAATTTGGAACTAAATGATTCTGGGGGACGGTTCCGTTAATTTTTTGACGGAAATAAGATTAGGTATTGAATACAGGATTAATAGAATAAGTAGGTATAAGTTTTGAAAAAAAATTATGTAAGGTATAAAGTTTGAAAGACAAAGTTATTGAGGGTATAAAAGTTCAATTTTCCCTAATTATAATACTAATTTGAATAAAATGGAAATTATATAAATCATTTTTTTTTTAAAATTTCACATCATGTTTGCATTAAATACTTCACATTCAATAAACTAATTACTTTTATATTTTAAAAAAATTGACCAATGAAAAGAGGCTGACATGACTTCTCCAAATCCTTTCAAAATGAAATGGTGAAATTAGATAGTTTTGTTGGGGTTTTAATAGTATATATAAATAATACGAGTAGAATATTAGAATTAACTGGGTGCATTAGTTTATATCCTAACAATCTGAACCGTTGATCTAATACTTGATCAACGGCTCCGATTTAATCTTCAAAAGAGAACAAAACCCTCACAAAGTCCCTCCCTTATATTTTGTTTCTCTCTCCTGTCTTTCTTTGATAGTCTTGTAACCCAATTTTCTCTACAAATTTTGCTCTCAAAATTGAAATGTTGAATTTTTCTAGAAAAATGCTCAATTATAAGTTCCTATTGCTAATCGTAATCTTAGATTGTAGATTATTTCATTTAATTCGTTATAATTTTCCAGAAATTTCTTCAATCCATTCAATTTTTTGATTAAAATTGCAATTTTTGCAGAAAATTCGTTCCTATTGCTCAATTTTCCAAAAAATTGTTCAATTGTAAGTTCTTGTTGCTTAATCGTAAGATTAGATTGTAGATTACTTCATTGAATTCGTTTTAATTTTCTTGAAATTCGTTCAATTTTATGCAAAATATATGCGTTCATTAGAATACTTGAATATATATATATATGCGTTGGAATACTTGAATATATATTCAGTTATTCCAACACATATATTCAACTCTTCCTACTCATATATTCAAGTATTTCAACACATACATTCAAATACTCCAACATATATACTCAGTTATTCCAACACATATATTCAAGTATTCCAACATACATATTCAAGTATTCGAACATACATATTCAATTTTTTCACCGACTAATATTGTTTTACAACAGTCGATGAAGAAAAAATAATGCAAGAACACAAGTTCAGAGATATCAAAACATCTACCGTATCGGAAGATCAGAAAGACGCATTTCAAAATGGTCGAACTTTCCGTATTTTAATTGTCGTATCCCATATGTAATTACACGTACAGATTTAAGCAATTACTCCAACCTGTTTTTGTGATTATTCCAACAATCATTCAAATTATTTATTGAATCAATCAATTATTCATCTTCAATTACTCTAATGTCGTTATTTCAATGTTACAAGCAGTTATTCCTATGTTCGACAATAGGTACTCCAACATTTACTAATTGTTGATGGAATCAATCAATTTTTTAAATATTCAATTACTCTAATGTCGTTGTTATTCCAATGCTTACAAGCAGTTATTCCTATGTTCGACAACAGTTACTCCAACATTTTACTAGTTGATTAAATCAATAAATTTTTAATCTTCAATTACTCTAATGTCGTTGTTATCCAATGTTTATAAGCGGTTATTCCTATGTTCGACAGCAGCTACTCCAACATTTAGTAATTGTTGATTGTAACCACATGTAAAGAAATACATCTTATAAAAATTATTCTATTCCTCATGAGTTTTGAAACATCTCTCTATCTTAGGCATGAACTCATCTTCTACCGTTCTTATCCAATTGTCGTTGACACCCGGAGTGCAAGTCAAGCTTAGAGAATTCGTGCTATTTTCAATAGTTGGTGTTGAGCATTTTTGCGAACTTGAGTATTGTTGCTATCAATTGATTGAATGTCTTCAAACATATTCAGGTACTCCAACATTCAAATTCAAGTACACTAAAGCATATTTTCAAGTACTCTAATGCATATATTCAAGATTATGTAAAAAATACATACAAGCACTCTAAAATTCGGGAGATTCAAATACCTATTTTAACATTCCAATTCATTTATTCCAACATACATGTTTAAGTACTCCAACATATAAATTCAAGTATTCTAAAACATATAGTCATGTACTCCAATGTATACATATACTCAAGTATTCCAATTACTCCAAGACATATACTCAGTTACTCCAACATATATATTCAAGTAAACCAACACATATATTTAGCACTCTATAAAATTCTGAGATTCATATACTCAAGTACTCCAAGTACTCCAATTACTCCAAGACATATACTTAGTTATTCCAACACATATATTCAAATATTCCAACATATATATTCAAACATTCCAACGTAATTATTCAAGTACTCCAATTACTCCAACATATATACTCACTTACTCCAACACATGTATTCAAGTATTCTAGCATACATATTCATGTATTCCAACATATATATAAAAGTACTCTAAAAATTATGAGGTTACCTTCAAGTTGATTCATGTCTTTTATGTTGAAATCGATATTCATCATAAAAAATTCTGGAAGAATTCAAAAACGAATACTTGTCGTGATAAATGACCTTAAAAATGAATAGGCGTTCAAAAACAAATAGGTATTGAAGTATAATGATATTACCTTCATGTTCATCAACAATAGGTTCTTGCTCGGTGTAATTCATGCTCATCAAAAACGAATTTCGTATAAAACTTCTGGAAATTTAAATGAATTGAACGAATTTCTGAAAATTGAACGAATTGAATGAAGTAATCTATAATCAAATCTTACGATTGAGCAATAGGAACATATGATTGAGCGATTTTCTGTTTAATTAGATGTTTCAATTTGAAAGGTAGGATGAATTTTTGGGAGAAAAAAATTTGAGAGGAAATTTGGGGGTTTACCCTAAAGAGAGTAGAGAGAAACACCTAATGAAAATTTGGGGGTTTTGTTATCTTTTGAGAATTAATCTCGACCGTCGATCTTGCAAGATCTAACGGACCGAATTGTTAGCACATTTACACCCAATTTGGTGTTTACACCAAATCCCACCTATATATATATAAAGAGAGAGAGAGAGAGAAGTTCTTATGAGTCACTTTCTAATATTGAGTCCCTAAGTCCCCCTCTCGTCCATTGGATGACAATAAAATGGATGAATGTGATCATCATTTTATTAATTACTTCATTTATTTATTTATTTATTTCGTAAAAATGTAAATATATTAATAAGATCAAAATACATCAAGTACAAACTATTTTGTATACAGACTTCTCATGAATTTAATTGGTATTAGTGCTATCCTCCTTTCCACCCTATGCTCAACTTCCATTCTCAACTCGTTAACTAATACTTGTGGCCTCTTTAATTGGCCTTCCTTCCAACAAGTGTTTCGCTCACTCCAAACTCCATACACAGTCGCACACACCGCAGCACAAACAAACTGCTTATGGCACGCATATTTGCTTCTTATACGAGTATAATACTTTAATGTCTCCTTTTCTGGCATAGGTAACCCCAGCCATTCCTGCAAGAATTTATGAACTTGTCTCGTGTAGATGCACTTCCAAAACAGATGATCATGACTTTCCATTTGCAGCCCACACAAATAACAGATATTATTGGGTGTAATACCAAAACTTACCAATCAATCCTGTGTAAGTAGTTTCCCGTTAGCATATAACCACGTAATAAAGTTGTGCTTAGGAACTGCCATACGACTCCATACAACAGACCACCATTCTTTCTTCACACCCTTATTTCGTATCCGTTGATACCCTCCACTCACCGAATATCCATTTGCATCAGCAATCCATTTACCATTTAGATATCCGCTATTCATCTCATTTTTTATGCTACATATCTTCCTCCACGTCGAACTAGAGGCCATTGTAGGTTGATATGTCGCCCAAGAAGCTCCTTTTATATAAATCGCATTCACCCATTTAATCCAAAGATGATCTGCTTTCGTATAAATCCACCACACGTATTTCCCTAGGAGCGCTTTATTCCATTCCTTTCCTGCCTTAATACCCAGTTCTCCCCTTCTCAAATCATAGCAGCACGTATCCCAATTCACCAGTGAACTTTTGTTTCCTTCTGCTATTCCTTTCCACAAATAATCTCGGCATAGACTCTCGATTTTCTTAATTACTGTATTTGGCAGCAAAAAAATACGACACCAGTATCGGTGAAGCTGGTTGAGGATCGCCTTTACAAGTACTAGCCTCCCAGCGTAACTTAGATGTCTCACACCCCATCCTCGTATATGTTGTGTGATATTGTTTCCTATTTTGAAGAAACATAACAGACAACTTTTTAGGAAAGAGTATCACGTTCATTAGGAAACACAAATTTTGCTTGTTAGAGTTACACATAGATAATGTTAGGGCAACACAGTAACCTGGTTAAAGTAATACAATGACAAGGTTAGAGTAACGCAGTGACATAAATTATCAATCTTTTTGGTGTTGCAGTAACTTGTCGTTAGAGTAACACAATTACAAGGTTAGAGTTTCAATGAACAAACTCTGGAGTAACACAGTAAGATAAATGTAATAGTTTTTGGTTTATGCAATTCACCATAATGTGAGATTTAAGATACAACAAATATTTCCATAAAAAATAGTTTATATAACAATTAAAAAAATTGAGGCATGTAATTCTGAAATCAATGTAAGCATATTTGAATGGTGCTCGTTAGAGATTCACCAAACTTTAGCTTGAGTAACAGTTCTATATAATAAGAGTAATACAAAATAAATTAAGGAGGGGAGAAGAGAGGCGTTAATTTTTTATTTATTTTTTGTTCTATATAATAAAAGTTCAATTTGTTTAAAATGAAAAAACTTAATTTCAAAGTAACTTGAGTGTGAAAGAGAGATGGTAATTATTTTTTATAGTAGAGAGAGATTAAATAATGAGTAAATTAAGATGAGAGAAAGGTGAACGAAATATGTACCAAATAAATCAGTTAGTTGCTTTAATTATCCAAACAAATCACAATCATTCATCTTCCTCTAATCCAAGAGATGGAGGACCTATGGACTCAACAGAGAGAGAGAGAGAGAGAGAAAGAAGGGATCAAAAGAGTTGGTTAATGATTTGGAAGTTGGAGAGTTGTATTTGTAGTCATTGATTGTGTAACAAATGGATGACTTAGATTGATTTGGGATTAAAAAAAGGAAAGTAAATCAGCCGCATAGATTGACAACAGCAGCAGGGGCATGACAGCACCCTCTCTTTACAATTCAATCAAACCACTCCCTCTTAAAGCTGAACAAATGGCCCAAGCCCCAAAGCTTGGTCCGACTCGGTTTGCCTTTTTCCCGGGTTTGGGCTGGATTTTACGGCCCAAAAAAGCCCGAAGCCTAGAACCAATGGCCCATTGAGTAAAATGATGAGCTGGGTTTGGGCCTGACTTTTAGCCCGTTTTTTGGCCCGGCCCGACCCCAATTTGAAGAGATACTGAGATACAGTACACAATTAGTCAAATAGTCAATTACACATCATCAAATCAAACCCTAATTAATTGAATAAAAAAACCAACTCCCCAGAAACTTCATCTCTTCTAAAGTCTGAACATGCTTACCCTAATCTCTAACCCCGAAACTTCCTCATACGATTGACATTACCCAACTTTACTACTCCCTTCGTTGAAATCCAAAGTGCACATTTCTTTTTTTGACAATATTCAACAACTAAAGGGAATCTTCAATATTCTCGACAATTTATAAGAGAAAATATTTATGCCTCTAGTTAGGACTCTGTCATCTTTCTCTAAAGCTTCTGAGCTGTCGATAAAGGCCTCTAAATCGGCCATCTATTTTAACGATATGAAAAAAGATACCAAAGAGGATATTAAATAGGCTACTGGATTCTTGGAAGGTGAACTGCTCTTCACCTATCTTGGTCTTTCTATTAAGACTAGAAAGCCTAACAAACAAGTTTGCTCAATTCTTACGGAAAAAATGGTGACCAGAATCCGTAGCATGGGAGCAAAAAATCTATCTTATGCTGGCAGAGTTACTCTCGTAAACTCAGTGATCAACTTGTGGACAAGACATAGGTCCACCCCGACGCGGCCACGCGCGGGTTTGGGGAGGCGAATGAATCTCCATATGAGATGGGTCGAATTGAAATTTAAATCGAAGTGGAGTCGCCACCGAACTTTGTGGGAGTTCGGGCCCATTCGAACCCACTCTATGTCGTCGTGGACCATACACAAAGTATTGAAAGGTACATGACCCTCTAATTAGACTCCTCTAATTAGTTGCTATATTACTTGTTAATTTAGTATATAAAGATCTAGTTACATGCATGAGATAAAAATGACAAAATTAGATACAAGAAAAATTTCCTTACATAAACAAAGAGGAAATAATGGGCACAATAAGAAAACTCCTTTTCTTATTGTTCTTGAACTTATATTAGTATGGATGATCCTCCAAAACTTGAATCTCCAAAGAAGAAGATCTCCTTTAAGTTGCACCCAAGATTTACCCAAATAATCACTATTATTATTAACTAGATAATAGTAGTGATGAACCTATACTAATATTATGAATATTACTACTTTAGTAATAAGGATGAATATTAGTATATGAGAGTATTTTTGGAGAAGAGGAAAAGCATTCATTAATCAAAGGTTAGAGCTTGAATGAGAACAAAATGTTCTCTTATAATAAGCCCCAAAACCGGCCACCCCCTCTCTAGGGAAGACAAAAAAGCTTATTTTAATTGCATGCTTAGAGTGCTAGGGTCTAGTGTAATTATGACTATTATTCTTGCATGCACATAAATAAGAACAACCATCATTGCCCTTATTCTTCTAGTGTGCCGTGCACATGCGTAAAAATGGGTCCATTTTATTTGTCATTTGTCATACAAATGCTTATGTGTGACATGATTTAATTATCTCATATAATTGATCACATCAAATAAATAACATACTCTTTACTCTTTAAGTAGTACATTACTATTATATCAATATATAATTGGTCCCATAATAATAATAATCATTTGGCTAAATTTACAACTCCTTGTAAATATTAATACCTAATCACCACTACCCATAAAAGCATACAAAACCACAACTAATTTAGTAATTAACTCTTAAATACTAAAGTAGGTCTTATTTAATCGTATTATAATAAGACGTAAAATTTATTCAGTCAATTATCGTATAATAGACTAATAAACCTAATCGGACTGAGTTCTAAACTCTATCAACAATAAATAACTCTCATTACCAAGCATATATCAAATATATACGCAAGGAACTAATTAACTGTATCAAATACAAATAATTAGTTTTCTATCTGGGTCTCATCCTATAGGTGTGACCGAAAGGGATCAGTTGATCACCGCCGTCATACGGCAATAACGTCCAACTCTAGTCAGATGAGCGTTATCAATTTACGTTAATCAACTGACGTGGAGTAGCAATGTACTAATTATCCCAAGTATATTCCGTCCATGATATTTAATATATAAATGCACTATTGTGGAGGACACTTGCTCCAACAATCTCCCACTTGTCCGATACAAGTTGTGCATGTAGTCACTATATTGCGGAGGACTCCTACTCCATCAATATCTCCCACTTGTCTACACAAGTTGTGTGCTACCGATTCTCTTGTCTCTTTGATGTCACATCCTCCCACTCATCACAAGGTGTCTTTCAGGTCGCACTTGTGATTTAATTATAATTAGAGTGGTTTTCTCGATCTGGAGAATAACTGTCTGACCGGAAAATCTACCATAGATCTATTTCCGAGCGTGGCCACGCATTTCCAGTTACTTCTCCTCGAGTGGCCCAAGGATGTTTGTACCCAACGTGGGTGGACAATTCCTGTTGACCCATCTTATACTGTATAATGCAGATCACCATGACCCAAAAGATGTCCATTAGCCTCCTTTCACGGTACAACCTAGGACAACAACCAAAGCCAATCGCAAACTGCACCGACTCAGATAAATGGTCGCCAGTCTAAAGAATCGACTCATAGGAATAAAATAGAAATCCCCACCACGACCAGGCCTCAACTATTTTGATAAGGGACTCTATTGTGATCACTGCCCGACAGAGTGACAATCAATCTGCCTTTGTAAATGACCAGTCATCTCCATGACCCCATGCTCTTGAACTTACCATCGGTCAACTTACAATCTCGTCACTCCGAGTCGTCACCTCATTAAGTGACAAGGGGCAAAAATACTATGTTCAAATATTCAATTGAATAGGGTTCAAGATTGTCTCACAATCCATTCCAATGAACAAAGTATAAGATTTAGTCAAACTAAATAAAAGAGTTCATATTGAAACTCGAACAATGAATGCTATTATCAGAAATGTAAAAATTGCTACAATATCCAATTATTACATCTTAGATAACTTAAAGAAAATCTGGGACCTTTCTCAATCCCATTGCAACAACATGACCATCATGTTTAGCCTTTGAAAGAGGCTTGGTTAAAGGATCAGCGATGTTATCGTCTGTCCCAACCTTACATATATCGATTTCCTTCCTTTCCTCGAGATCTCTTATCACATGGTATTTCCTAAGTAAATGTCTAGACTTATTGCTAGACTTGGGCTCTTTTTCTTGAAAAATAGCCCCACTGTTATCACAATATATGGTGATAGGATCCTTGACGGAGTGGACTACTCCTAGTCCTTCCAAAAATTGACGAATCCAAACAGCTTCCTTTGCAGCTTCCGAAGCCACGATATACTCAGCTTCTGTTGTAGAATCCGTGGTGACACTTTGCTTGGAGCTCTTCCAGCTAACGGCTCCTCCATTCAACGTATAAACATAGTCGGATTGGGATTTCAAATCATCCTGATCGAATTGGAAACTGGCATCCGTGTAACCTCTTACACGTAATTCAGTATCCCCTCCAAACACTAAGAACGAATCCTTAGTCCTTCGCAAGTACTTAAGGATGTTCTTTACGGCTGTCCAGTGACTTTCACCTGGGTTGGCTTGATAACGACTCGTCACGCTCAAAGCATACGAAACATCGGGATGAGTGCACGTCATGGCATACATGATTGACCCAACAACGGAAGCATATGGGATCAACTTCATGCGTTCAATATCTTCGGGTGTGGTAGGACACTGTGACTTGCACAAAATGGTACCTTCACTCATGGGAAGAAAGCCTCTCTTAGAGTCTTTCATTTTGAATCTATCAAGAATCTTATCTATATAAGCTTCTTGACTTAATACCAACATCCTTTTGGACCTATCTCTATAGATCCGAATACCCAAAATGCATTGTGCATTTCCCAAATCTTTCATTTGGAAGTGTTTTCCTAGCCACTCCTTTACAGAAGCAAGGATCAGAACGTCATTCCCGATAAGAAGTATGTCATCCACATACAAGACAAGAAAGGTTACCTTACTCCCACTAAACTTCATGTACAAACAAGGTTCTTCGATACTTCGAACAAAACCATATTGTTTGATAACATGATCAAAGCGATGATTCCAACTTCTGGATGCCTGCTTAAGACCATAAATGGATCTCTTAAGCTTGCATACCTTCTTAGGATTAGATGTATCTACAAAATCTTCTGGTTGTGTCATATACACTTCCTCTTCTAGATTCCCATTCAAGAAGGCGGTTTTGACATCCATTTGCCAAATCTCATAATCATGAAATGCGGCAATCGCTAAGATAATCCTAATGGAGCGAAGCATTGCGACTGGAGCAAAGGTTTCGTCATAGTGAAGACCATGAACTTGAGTAAAACCCTTTGCCACCAATCTTGCTTTGTAGACATATTTACGTCCATCTATGCCATTTTTGATCTTAAACATCCATTTACACTGAAGAGGTCTCACCTTTTCAGGTAAATCAACCAAATCCCATACTTGGTTTTCGTGCATAGAGTCTATTTCGGATCGCATGGCTTCAAGCCATTGCATGGAATCACGACTAGATATGGCCGCCTTGTAGGTTGTAGGTTCGTCACTTTCTCAAAGCAACATATCTAACGCATCTTCCTCGACAATACCAAGGTATCGATCAGGAGGATGACTAACCCTCGTGGATTTCTTAGGTTCAAAGGGAACAACAACCGTGTCCGAGGAGGAGGGAACGCATTCCTCCACTTCATTCTCCGTTTGTGGCTCTTGGACTTCATCAAGTTCAAATTTTCTCCCACTCTGTCTTTCAAAAATGAAGTCATTTTCTAGAAAGACAGCGTCACGAGCCACAAACACTTTGTTTTCGTGACGATCGTAGAAGTAATAACCTTGTGTTTCCTTTGGACACCCTACAAAAAGACATTTGTCGGATCTGGGTGCGAGTTTATTGTCAGACTTATTCTGAACATATGCCTCACAACCCCATATTCTCGTAAACGACAAATAAGGAACTCTTCCCTTCCATATCTCATATGGTGTCTTATTGGCTGCTTTAGTCGGGCTTCGATTTAGTGAAAATATTGCGGACAAAATGGCAAAACCCCGAAATGAATCAGGAAGCTCAATGAGACTCATCATGGACCGAACCATATCTAATAAAGTTCGGTTTCTCCTTTCGGCTACACCATTCAATTGTGGTGTGCCGGGAGGAGTTCATTGTGATACTATGCCACAATCTTTTAGGTGTGAATCAAATTCATTATTTAGGTATTCACCACCACGATCAGATCGTAGTACTTTAATCTTTTTATCCAATTGGTTCTCTTCTTCATTTTGAAACTCCTTGAACTTTTCAAAGGCATCACTCTTGTGCCTCATTAAGTAGACATACCCATATCTACTTAAGTCATCGGTAAAAGTGATGAAGTAGTTGTAACCACCCCTAGCGGTGATAGTCATTGGGCCACACACATCGGTATGTATAAGGCCCAATACCTCACTTGTTCGTGTTCCTTTACTTGAGAAAGGAGCACGAGTCATCTTGCCCAAAAGGCGAGACTCGCATACACCATAAGATTCGTAATCAAACGGTTTGAGAAGTTTCGTTGAAACAAGCCTTTTAATGCGTCGTTCGTTTATGTGTCCTAAACGACAATGCCAAAGGTAGGATTGATTAGGTTCACCCATTTTGAGCTTCTTGTTTTCCACATGATATACATCATTAACATTATCCAGAACATAAATACTCCGATAGATGTAGCTTTACCTTAAACAATGTCATTAAATTAAAAAGTACAACAATTGTCCTTAATCATAAAGGAAAAACCTTCCATATCAAGTACGGAAATGGAGATAATGTTCTTAGTTAAAGTTGGTATGAAATAACAATTATTCAAATACAACTCAAAACCACTAGCTAGAGTGAGTACATAAGTTCTTACTGATGTAGGGGCTACTCTAGCTCCATTTCCCATGCGTAGGTCCACATTACCCTTGGCTAGTGCTCGCACGTCTCTCAGCCCCTGTAAATGATTACAAATGTGAGAACCACATCCGGTATCTAATACCCAAGTGGAAGTGCAAGTATAGTTAATGTCTATCATATAGAGAGAAGTGAGGACAATAACTGACGGAGTCTCACTCTTGTCTTTCTTGCTCTTCAAATCCTTCAAAAATTTGGGACAATTGCGCTTCCAATGTCCCTTGCCATTACAATAATAGCAATCGGCGTCGACATGTTGATACGGGTTAAGTCGCGGTACCGTAATCAAAATAATCCTAAATACAACTAACTGATAGATAGTGATAAATAGGGTCGATTCCGCAGGGAGGCAAATTGAATTTATAAATCGGTTGATTAAAAAGTCCAGTTCACAAAGTGCGATTTAGTTGAGTTTATAAACTAACAGACTACAGCAGACAATAAACTATGATGCTAAAATTAAAACAGTAAACTAGTATGAAGATGAAGATAATAAAATTAATGGAAGAAAGACACCAGAGTTACAGGATCGTTAAAAACCAAAATAAGCAAAGATACAGTAATCAAACAATCGATTAATATGAACTAAAGGGTGTAGACACGGTCCTCTCGGATCACTAGTCGCCCTAGAAGTCACCTAACGGTCTCTCGCTACGTATTAGGGAATTCTATCGATTACAACGAGTCTTATCCTCTCCTGGGCTTTCGCTACGTAGGTCGGGATTACGAGATACAAACAATCAATTAAGGCCCATAATTAATTATTCGTCATTGAGATGTTGCAAGAGCGATAAAGTTCATAAAAGCCGATTTATTAAGCTACTGCATAAATACAAATACTGATTTATAAATCACCTATAACTCTAGTGAAAAAGAATTTAGCTACTCATATTTACATCGACAATTACTATACTAATAATGATGATAAAAATGGGATATGACATGACAACAATATGAATTGAGAACTATGGAAAAAATACAGAATTAACAGGATTACAAAACTAATGGAAAAAAGAGAAATAAGAATTAATAAAATTAAAAAGAAAAAGAAACTAATAATGCTAAACTAATCCATTCTAAAAAGAGACAGAAAATAAAATCTAATACTACTGGAAGAGGGAGATAGGGAAGGAAGAGAATTTTACCTAACGGAGATACTGCAGAAATAAAGAAATAGAATAAGAAGAAACCCAAGAATAATAATAAACTGAAGAATAATAACACTGAATAATTCATAAAGTGCTTGAATTAATTACTGAAGATCGATTACAGAATGCCTTGAAAATAAAAACTGACTATGTTTTGATTACAGAGAGAACAAGGAAGAAGATGAACATGAAGATATGTTAATGAAAGATGATCAAGATCATAAAATTAAAACCCTATTTATACTGCTCAAGCCCTTACTAACTGTTGCTTAATTCCTGCCTCCACCACCCCATTAACTTAGGAAGAATTCAAGTAGTGGGGAGAACTGAAGATGCGTAAGAGGGTAGTGGTGGGTAACGTCAAAATAGCTGAATTAGTCTTGGAGTAGTATCCCATCCGGCAGACTTGGATTTTACGCTGGTAGAATTGAGATCCAAGTCTGCAGACTGAGTTATTCAGTCTAGGCCTCCAACGGACTTCTCCTCAGTCTACAGACTGTTTGCTGCACTTTCTCAGTCTATAGACTTGTTTCCCAGTCTATAGACTTGTTTCCCAGTCTATAGACTTGTGTATTAGTCTACAACTTTCATACTTCCTTCTTCTCAGTCCACAGACTCACAGTTTGGTCTATAGACTTAGCTTCCTTCTTCTCAGTCTATAGACTCACAGTCTAGTCTATAGACTTAGCTTCCTTCTTCTTAGTCTACAACGAACGGTTTTAGAGCTTTAAGATTTTTGATGCAATTTTTAGCTCTTTAGACTACTCGGTCTCGATTATCTGCAGAACAACAAAAGAATACCCGAGTAGCACATATGGGAGAAAATAACGTAATCCGACTCCTAAAAATAATAAAACGACACGGAAATGCGTGCCAAAATAGGTGAAAAATCGAATAGGAACGGCACGCATCAAATCTCCCCAAACCGAACCATTGCTTGTCCTCAAGCAATCAAACACAAGATCTAAGGGAACGGTATACAACTCAAGGCTATTTACACCAACTAGACTCACTACAAAAACTAACTCAAGCTAGCGACACTTAGAAAACATGAACTGACTCAAGCTATGGCATAATCAAAAGAATAACAGTGAACCGTCAACCTTGCTAGGCTTGTCATTGTCGGACTCTCGCGGTTACACTCTACTCTCATGAAGGGGATATGGAATATAAATGTGAGATAGAGATAAAGAAAGACGCTCACCTAATCTGCGACCTATAAACACATGCATGCAATCTAATGTGACGACAATCTCTACCAATCACTTGCGCATTCAAACTAATCGAGACCAAAACACATATCGAGGCATAAAATGGTGAAATGGGATATGAGTTAAGTGGTGGGTAAAAAGCGGTTATAATTTTGGGAATGTGGAGTTAATAGTCGAGCTAGATAATCCAAACTTCCAAATTATACTGCCAAAAACGGATAAAATCAAGCCGATTAACGACGGCATTCTCCATATCTCGCTTATTTCACCAAAATCAACTCTACAATATTATCACAATGAAGTATCGGAGTTCACAACTCAATTCTTTTTCCAATTTTTTTTTTTTGGAAACATATATACACCAAACCGACTTGTCTCAACAACACGTCAATATCACCATGACTAGCTCGACTAAGGTAGGCAATTTAGGCTTGTGGTTAATTTTGTAGTGAAGGGATAATTCGATTTTTTTTATTTTTCTTTTTAAAAAAACGAAAACGGGAAAGGGAAATAAAAAGTGAGAAGGAAAAGCCTCAATACATGCTATAGTTACGACCCGAATGCACAAAGACTTTAGAGACTGACTTCACACTTATGCAATTTGATGTTACATGCGAAATAGGGAGAACTACTCTCATTCCTAAATAAACCGATCATGGATGTCACCGGTTTCATATGTCTCTAGACCTCAGAATTTAAGTAGTTTGCCAACAATTTTAAGCCAAGTTTATTCGTTCACTAAAATTACAATCGAAATATACCATAACTCGAGACTCGATCAAATAAACTAAAATGTCACTGAAATGAGATAATTAATTAAATGAGAGAAGAAAAGGCAAAAGCATTTTCATCATCGTTGCTTAACCCGTCCCGACTCCTAAAAACTCCTAAAATGCCTAATATTAAAATAAAATAAAAAATGCATGCGAAAATGCAGAAAATATGCAACTAATGCAAATTATTTACCCTCCCCAAACCAATCAATACAATGTCCCCATTGTATACACAAATTGGACAATAGTAGAGAAGTGAAAAGTAACTAAAAATGCAAAACTAAAGAGTGAGGAGGAGAGGAATACCTAATATATACAAAGAATTCCCTAAACCGAACTCTAGTCATGGTCGGAATCTGACGTAGTTGTGGGCGATCGTGGTTTCCAAGCATCGGGTGCGGGTCTCGGGTCAGGCGGGTTATTTATCGTGATGGTAC
Source organism: Agrostemma githago (assembly GCA_958450325.1). Lineage (NCBI taxonomy): Eukaryota > Viridiplantae > Streptophyta > Magnoliopsida > Caryophyllales > Caryophyllaceae > Agrostemma > Agrostemma githago. The sequence continues at coordinate 48,414,587 of OY288246.1, read as the reverse complement.
CACTACCCGACGTAGCGCTCTTAGTGACGACTCGACCTGCCAAACTTCTCCTAGTCGGGGTACGTCCTGAAACATTACTAACTCTACCACGAGGGACAACGCCGCTAGTCAAACCACCGCGAGTGCGTGGTCCACGCAAAGACTCTCCCCTAGTGGGAGCACTACTCGACGCACCACCTCTAGCGCTAATCCCTCCGGACGGGGTTTCCGACGGTGCTACCCGAGAGCCTGAGTTGACAATAGCGGTTCGGAGTTGCCGAAGCTCAGTGAAGAGATGGTTGAGGGTGGTGTTGTGCTCGGCACGAAGCCAATTACGGTCTTCTGCTGCCTCCGTGTGGTGTCGGATGAGCTCTTCACGGAGTTGTGTGTACTCCCTGCGGAGCTGTGTGTACTCCTCACGGAGTAGTGTGTATTCCCCACGGAGTTCAGTGAGAGAATCGGTCATCTGACTCAGTCTATCGTCAGTCGAGGGTAGGCTCGCGGTGGGGGTGGGGCGGTCGGTTGTCGATGGACCTGTTACGGGTCCTGGTGACGGGGTAGTGGATGGTTGAGTGGGTGTTGAAGTCGATGGTCTAGCCCCAGAAGATTGCCCGACCTCCGGTGTAACACCGGATGACGGGGTAGTGAGTAATAGTGAGGGGTAAGGGGGGTCTGAACCCGCTGAAGTCGACTCAGGGAGAGAGGTGAGTGAAGGGAGGGTGGGATAGGGGAGTGTAACAGACTCTGCTGTCCCGAGAAGCCAAGTGGGCGGAGAGCCTACCAGCCACTTGAGGTGCCTCAAGTAGTCGTCATCGAGTGTGTCAATGTTGACTGGGTCAGTGGGTGTAAGGGTGTCAATGGGGTAGCCGGGGGCTATCCGCCGTGCTAAGTGGGTGATGAGGCCGCCACATGTGATCGTGTTTTGCTTCCCCTTTTTGACATCGGCGAGGTGATTGGCCACTAAGTGGGCCACATTAAGAGTACGAGGGGTGGTTTGGGCAAAATTGAGGTGTGCATCTAAAAGGCCGAGCTCGTACTTGTTGATTTTATGGGCCTCGTTGCGGCCAAAAAGTGAAGAGGTGAGCAGCCTAAACCAGTACCGAAGTACTGGGTGATGCACGAGGGATCCTCGAAAATGGTCCATCGGGTGTCGACTCTGACCCGTGATGGCCTTCCACAGCTTACTATAGTCGGCGAAATTGCTGGGTAAGCTACCTGAGTCTCGAAGACCAAGTATGGTAGCGAACTGGGAAAGGGGGAGGTTATAATGTGAGTTACATAGCCTAAAACTAAGGCTCGACTTCTCGTTGTGAATGACAAACTCAAACGAGCTAAAAAATTCAGTAACTAATGCGGGGTAAGTGAGGTCTCCCATATCCCGTAGCCCGTGCATACCCGTACCGACTAAAAGTGCACACATACTATCCCAAAGACCCAATTTACGTAACGTTTCCGCACAAATAAAACGAGAAGCTACTATCTTTTTATCAGTAGAAAAAGAAAGGAACTTCTCACGTTGGGTGGCGGCTACGAACTCGATGGTTTCGAAGCCCGGGACCGGAGGAATGGCAGGTGGTGGTTGTGAAACATCGGCCTCAGTTTCAGTGCCAGCTACATGCTCCGACTCTAATGTTGTCCCGATTTCAGCCTCAATTTCCGCTTGTACATGCTGTCTTGACGCTGAAGTTCCATCCTCCGTTCGCGCACGTTTCCTTGGCGGGTCGTCGTGTTCCATGATACCTGCAGAATAGCAACGAACACAGAACCCAGAGAAATAGCAGAAACTCGTAAAATAAAAACGAACGGAAGCAAAACCAATTAGAAGGAAAACCCCAGAAGTTCGAAGTTCGAAATTCCAGAATTGGAAATTTGAACTCAGAAATCAGGGACCAACCCTAATGAACTGAATCAGGTAAACGAAACCCTAGAACAGTGAACCAAATGGACAAACGGAAGAGCGTACGGAGGTGAACTCAGGTGAGGGATGAATGGAGAGCGAGGGTGGAAACGACGGTGGAGAGGGGTGGTAGTCAGGCGAACGATGGTGGGTTAGGACAGATGAAGAGCGATGGGTGACGTGGATGACGGAGTAGAAGAGGGGAAAGATGATGGAGATGGCGGCAGGGTGAACGGAGTCAGGCGAGAGTGAATGGAGGCAGAGCGGTGGTGAGGATGAATGGTGAAGATCGGCGGACGGCAAAGAAGGGTGAAGACGAACGGTGATGGAAGGTGGTTAGGGTTTGTGGTGAGTTAGCAGGAGGAAGGTGGGAGATGAATAGGAATGGTATATGGGTTTGAGTGAAAAGACTGAGTCTGTAGACTGGGGTTTAGCCTAAAGAATGAGTCTGTGAGTCTAATAGATTGGGATAAATCTATAGACTGGGGTGTTCAGTCTGGTATACTTCACTAGACTCAGTCGGGTATATCATAGCTCAGTAATCCCTGCACACTAACCTGAGATAAATATAAGTATCCTCGTTCTCACTCGATAAATGCAAATTATATTATTTATTTACAAAAACTGGAAAAAATACGAAAAAATAAAAATACCCGGGTTGCCTCCCGGCCAACGCTGGTTTTTACTGTCCCGCACGACCGTGATTCAGTGACTGGGTTAAGATTTGAGGTTGAGGTGAACGACCTCGACGGCTCCAACACTAACACCTTCATGATACAGCTTCAACCGTTGCCCATTAACTTAAAATTTTTCTCCTGCATCGGTTGTGATTTCAATAGCTTCACTCTTGCTTACGGAAATGACGGTAAAGGGACTGCTCCACCTCGATTTCAGCTTTCCTGGGAACAAACGCAAACGTGAGTTAAATAACGAGACTTTATCACCAATTTGGAATTCTCGAGAAAGGATCCGCTTGTCATGCCACTTTTTCGTTCGTTCCTTATAAAGCTTAGCATTCTCGTAAGCATGATACCGAAATTCTTCAAGCTTGGCTACCTGTAATTTCCTCTTTTCCCTACATAATGATGTTTCGAAATTGAGCTCTTTGATAGCCCAAAATGCCTTATATTCTAATTCGACTGGTAAATGGCATGCCTTGCCATAGACGAGTCGATAAGGGGAAGTTCCGATCGGGGTCTTAAAAGCGGTTTGGTAAGCCCAAAGAGTGTCTTCGAGCTTCAAACTCCAATCTTTACGTGCTTTCGACACCACTTTCTCAAGTATGGACTTGAGCTCTCGGTTGGATAATTCAACTTGGCCGCTTGTCTGTGGATTATAAGTCAAGCCGGTTCGATGTGTTACTCCATATTTAGCTAGAAGGGAATCTAGCTGCCGCTCATGAAAATGACTTCCCCCATCAATAATGATGGCTCGCGGAACACCAAACCTTGGGAAAATCACCTTCTTAAATAATGAGATGACAGTCTTTACATCATTGACTTGCGATGCAACAACTTCAACCCATTTGGACACGTAGTCCACAGCAACAAGAATATACCGGTTTCCCTTGGAGGAGGGAAACGGACCTTCATAGTCAATTCCCCAAACATCGAACAACTCGACTTCTAAACTTCCGGTTTAAGGCATCTCGTGCCTCCTGGAGATATTTCCGGTTCTCTGGCAGGCATCACACGCTAGAATAAAAGCATGAGCGTCTTTAAATAAGGTGGGCTAGAAAAACCCGGATAGCAGAACCTTGGCACTAGTTCTAGATGGGCCGTGGTGATCTCCGTAAGCTGAAGAATGACAGTGCTGTAAAATACCCGGTACCTCCCATTGAGGTACACATCTCCGAAATAGTCCGTCAGCACACTCCTTAAATAAATACGGGTGATCCCAAAAATATTGGCGGACATCATGGAGGAATTTCTTCCACTACTGATACGAGAAATCTGGTGGTAGAATATTGCCAACTAAATAATTGGTGTAATCGGCAAACCAAGGATTCTCTGTAGTAAAAATCGCCATAAGGGAATCGTCAGGATAGGAATCATCGATAGGGAGAGTGTTCCTTTCATCTACGACCGGTAGCCGGGATAGATGATCGACTACTACATTCTCAGTTCCTTTGTTGTCCCGTATATCTAAATCGAACTCCTAGAGTAGGAGTATCCATCGGAGGAGCCGGGGTTTGGCTACGTCACTCTTGGCTAACAGATATTTTAGTGCAGCATGATCGGTGAAGATAATAACAGATAAGTTTGAATTTTTCTAACGCGAAAACCACTGCTAGAAGCTCCTTCTCGGTCGTGGCATACTTCATTTAGGCCTCATCGAGCGTTCTACTAGCATAGTAGATGGCACTCAGCTTGTTGTCTTTCCTTTGCCCTAATACTGCATCGACAGCATAATCACTGGCATCGCACATAATCTTGAACGGGAGGTCCCAATCTGGGACCTGAATGATCGGTGCTGTGATCAGCGTTGTGTTCAACCTGTTAAATGCATCAAGACAATCATCAGTAAACTGAAAATGCGCGTCTTTAAGGAGAAGGTGCGTAAGTGGTTACGCAATTTTAGAAAAATCCTTGATAAACCGGCGATAAAATCCGGCGTGACCAAGGAAACTTCTAATTCCCTTAACATTGACAGGGGGCGGTAATTGCTTAATCACTTACACTTTCGCCTTGTCAACCTCGATGCCTTTATCAGAAATAATGTGACTGAGAACAACTCCCTGAGTGACCATGAAATGGCACTTTTCCCAGTTCAATACCAGATTGACCTCTATACATCTCTGTAAAATCTTATCCAAGTTAGTGAGGCAATCAGAATAATCAGACCCGTAAACACTAAAGTCGTCCATGAAGACTTCCATGATTGACTCTATATATTCTGAAAAAAATGCCCATCATACATCTCTGAAATATAGCAGGGGCATTACATAACCCGAATGGCATCCTGCGATATGCGAAAGTGCCATATGGACATGTAAAGGTGGTCTTTTCCTGATCGTCAGGATGAATGGGTATCTGAAAGAACCCGGAATAACCATCTAGAAAACAGAAAAATTTACGGGATGCTAGATGTTCTAGCATTTGATCGACGAATGGGAGGGGGAAGTGGTATTTACTGGTAGCTGTATTCAGCTTCCTGTAATCGATGCACATGCGCCAGCCTGTGACTATTCTAGTGGGTATAAGTTCATTTTTTTTCATTTTTTACGATCGTGGTCCCTCCTTTCTTAGGGAGCACCTGAACTGGACTAACCCATTTAGAGTCGGAAATGGGATAGATTATGCCGGAATCTAAGAGTTTCATGACCTCCTTCTTAACTACTTCTTGCATGTTCGGGTTGAACCTACGTTGACCCTGAATGCGTGGTCTATGACCTTCCTCAAGTTTAATCCGGTGCATACAAAAATCCGGACTAAGACCTTTCAGGTCATCAAGGGTATAGCCTAAGGCCTTCTGGTTCTTTTTCAGTACAACCAATTGTAAGAGTGGAACTAACTACGACTGGATACCTTTCGGTATCATCTAAAAATTCATACTTGAGATTAGGAGGGAGAGGTTTAAGTTCAGGTTTCGATACCTCGACAGCATATGAGGTATTTACCAAATTGTGGACCTTCTCACTTTCCGTCTCAGTTAGTTCACGCTCTTCCAATGCTGCTGCTAACATATCAACGATAGCCTCGTTCCTTCCTGCTTCCTCTACACATGCTTCTAAACACATCAAAGCCTCAAACAGGTCCCTCAACAGGGGACCCGATCAAAAATCTGACACTGACTCTTCAATTATATCAATAGAATAGCATGTGTCCTCTATCATAGGCTTAGCCATGGTCCGGGCAAGGTTAAATGTGACCCTGTCATCCCTTACTTCTAATGTCAAACGACCTTGCTTGACATCTATTACCGCCCCCGCAGTGTGTAAGAACGGTCGGCCTAAGATAATCGGGATTTGGACGTCTTCAGCCATATCAAGCACAATAAAATCGACAGGTATAAAAAATTTACCTCTCCTAACTGGCACGTCCTCTAGTATCCCTAAGGGCTATTTGACCGATCGGTCAGCCATCTGAAGAGTCACGTTAGTGACTTTGAGGTCGCCCATATTCAGTTTCTCGCAAACTGAATAACGCATGACACTGACACTGGCACCAAAGTCACATAATGCTTTATCTATGGTCACGGTGCCTATCGTGCAGGGAATAGAAAAGCTACCCGGGTCTTTTATTTTAGGGGGAGATTTTTTCTGTATGAGTGCGCTACACTCCGTAGTAAAAGCTATGGTCTCGGTTTCACTAATACTTTTCTTACGACTCAAAATATCTTTCATAAATTTAGCGTAAGAAGGTACCTGAGTGATGAGTTCGGTGAACGGAACCGTGACCTGAAGATTCTTCACGACCTCCATAAATCTCCCAAATTGTTGTTCCGTCTTTGTGTTACGTAACCGACCCGGGAACGGAAGCTTAATTTGAACTGGGGCCTGCTTGCTGATAGCTGAACCTGAGCCTGTGTACTGTACTAAACTATTGCTTTCAGTCTGTAGACCGGCATTGTTAGTCTGTAGACTGGCATTGTTAGTCTGCAGACTGGCATTGTTAGTCTGCAGACTGATTGCTCCTTGCTCTTGGCTAGTTTGTAGACAGGCGTTAGTATTCTGGGCTTCTCCCCCAGTCTGTAGATTGACCGTCCCAGACCCAGTCATCTTTTCTTGCTCCTTCTTGCCAGTCTGTAGACTGGCATCACCAGTCTGGACTAATTCACTTGACTCAGCTTCAGTCACATCTTCAATATCTTCAATCTTAACCAGTTGGTCGTCCGATGGCATCTTAGGACCCTCATAACTAGTACCACTTCGCAACAAAATGACATTGGCGGTGTCGTGAGGCTGCTTTGGCTGGGACGAAAGAGTATCCGGCTGCCTCTGAGCTTGAGAAGATGCTAATTGAGTGACCTGTTTCTCGAGCATCTTAATAGCGGTGGCATGATTCTGATCACTCTTCTGGACTGATAAGTGTAGTTTTTAGTGCCTAATTTGTTGTGTATTGGTCCCATTTTCCTTGTGGAATCGCTCCTTGGGAGCGGTTTATGGGCTACTTATGCTTCCTCTAGTTCGTTTCAGGTTCCCAAGACCATTCATGAAGAATTAGAACGATTCCGACTCGTTTCATACACTTTTTGGAGCCAACGAAGTGAAGGAACGATCGCTCGATGCCTTGGATTCGATCCCAAGACCTTGGGACCCGATCCCGAGCCCCTAGGACTCGATCCCGAGCTCCGAGAATCGATGAGAAACCCATGAGAAGCAAGGAGGGACCTTAAAGATCATATTGGAGGCCTACAAGACCCATCCCCGTCGGGAAGGACCTCATCCCGTCCGGGATGAGGTGCACAAATGCGAAGGGTCCTGTTTTGGGTCCGTTCCGGTCGGGACCAGCCCGTCCCAGTCGGGACCGATCCGTCCCGGTCGGGATGGTGGGTCTGCTGCGCGGGACTCCTTTTTCTTCCTCCTTCATTCTTGTAACCTTTTAAATACTTCCCTCTTTTATTGTTTAAGCATCTTACATTACCCTAGACTATCTTAAGCCTCTCTACATTGTTTAAACCCTAGATTTAGTTCTCCTCTCATTAGCTTAATCTTCCTTTAAAACTTTTGTTACTCTTAGATTAGCCTAGCAATTAGTCTTGTATTAAGAAGATTCTTGAAGACTATTCCAAGCTTGACAACCTTTGAGTTTTATTTGGGTTTCTTATTAATTCAAGTTCTCAACTTTTTCATCCTTTGCTAGTTTGATATAATCCTCTTCTCCCTTTTACTTTGGTTCTTTGTTTATTTATCAAGTTTGAATCTTTATATATTGTTCATTGTTCTTGTTTGTTCATTATGAATGTTTTGATTATTATGTCTATTTCTCTTGTTAGTCTTAGTTTTGATTTCATTATGAGTGAGTAAATTCCTTGTGGGGTTAGTAGGGGGATTAAGTGTGGATTATAGGTGATTAGGGCTTGATTGTGGGTAAAGGTGATTCCTATGTGTTTGTTGTATTGCTTGTGTGGGTAGTAGTGGCCAATGCTTCTCATACTTGTTCTCTTCTTCTCATTGTGTATTCAATTTGTGGTTGAATGTTTGTGTTTTGAGTAGCATCTTGCATGAATATTCGGGTCTAGTCTTAGACACGAGAGTGCGGACTTTGGCTTTGGCGCGAGAGCGCAAACCGACCTTAGTAACTAAGTGGCACCTACACCCTTAATTACCCAACCATCCTACTATGCTTGTGAACCCGACCTAACCCTACTCCCTTCCATATTTGAATTCTCTATCTCTTTAGTCGATCATCTTCTCTAGTTTATTTGCTTAGTTAATCTTAGTGGTTTCTATAAGTTCATATTATTTCTAGTCCATTGTTAGTCTAGTTCATACCTCTTCAACCATCATAGTTTGTCAATTATCGTCTTCTTTGTGTTTGTTTGTGTGACTTAGCCTTGTTTCTAGGTAGACCTAGTCTAGACACCCATAAACGTCTCCGTGGACACGACCCGACTTACCCTAGCTACCGTTAGGATTAGTTGGTTATATATTGATCGGTTGGGACCCACGGCAATTCCCACCATCAATTTGGCGCCGTTGCCAGGGACGGTGCATGTTTAGACTTAGTTTGCTTATTAGCTTGACTTAGTTACCCTTCTTGTGCTCTTCTTCTATCTCTTGTGCATATTTTGTAGGTTTTTTTCTTAGTTCCTTTAGCTTCCTTTTCTCTTTGTCTTGGGTAGTGTTCGTTTATTGTCTTTGCCTAGTGCCCATAAAGCACTAGGTGTTCTCACGTTTGCTCTAGTGTGTAGTGTATGCCTAGGAGGGGAGGCGATTTCTTTCTCTTCAATCCAGAGCCGGAAAGACTCTTTAGAGCCTTTCGCCAATGGATGATTGACCGGGTTAGAATCTCTCAACCAAGTGCTTGCAATACCACCGAAGAACAAGCCCAAGGATCCGACTTTATCGAGCAACCTCAAGGCAATACCAAAGGAATCTTCATAAATCCCTTTGGTACTTCTTCTAATCATTCCTCTCAACCAAGTTCTCCTTCAACATCTACATCAACACCATCTACACCGTCCTCCCCCGCATATCCAATAATGCCTAAGTTCTCTTCACACTCAACATTTACGGATGATGTCTTGCCCGGTCCAACCGCTTTACCGGAGGCATATACCGACAACTTTGTGGCAAAGACTCAATTCATCCAATTGGTCGAGCGAAGCCAATTTAGTGTGTTACCGACCGAAGATCCTCATCAACACATGAAAACCTTTTAGGATTATTGCGATGCTATCTCACAAACGGGAATAACCCAAGACCAAATCCGATGGGTACTATTTCCTTTCTCTTTGATAGGTAAAGCAAAGCAATGGTTCAAAGGGTTAGACAAGGCGACTTTTGGTATTGATACTTGGAAGAAGCTAGCATTGGATTTTTACCAACAATTCTATCCCCCGGAGAAGACAAATTAATTGAGAGCCTCTATCACGGTATTCCAACAACGTGATGAAGAAAGCCTCTACGAAGCTTGGGAAAGATTCAAAGCCTTGATCCTCTCTTGTCCTCACCATGGTCTATCACAATGGTTCCTTGTTCAAAAATTTTGGAACGGATTATATGAAGACTCAAGGGCCATACTCAATATGGGATCGAATGGAAGGTTTACCGAGGTGGATGATGACCAAACTTGGTCAAGAATCGAGGAGATGGCGGTACACAACTCTCAATACTCAAGGCCTAGTAAGGCGAATCGAGGAGGAAGGCACCATATCGATGCCATTACACAATTAAGCATTGATCTTGGAGCTCAACTAAAAACCCATATGGAATCTATTGACAAGAAGCTCCAAAGCCATTTTGATCAATGTCAAAGTGCAAGTGCCTCCCACCAACATTCCATTCAACAAGTTAATGCTTTGGGAGTTGTATCTCCTACATCTTATTATGGGATATGTGATACTTGCGGGATAGTGGGACATGAGCCTTTACATTGTCGTTGTAGTATTGAGCAAGTGAACGCCTTTCAAGCGTTCAAGCAAGGTGCTCCCTATCCCCATATGTTTCAAGCTTCCCAACAAGTTCCCCAACAACAATCTCTACAACACCGTCCATATGTGCCACCTCCCTTAAGGAAAACAATCAAAGCTACCAAGGTTATATAGGCAACCCAAGGCCACTCAACAATTTCAAGCAACATAACCAAGGTACCTTCAACAACAATAAAGGGTTCCAACAAGGGAACTTCAATCAAGGTGGTTTCCAAGGGAATCAACACTCCCAAGGACACCATAACTACAACCAAGGTAACAATCAAGGCCTTAATCAAGGTAACTCTCATGGGTTCCAAGGGAACCATCAACAACAACAAGGATCTCAAGGTACTCAACATGAAAGCAAGCAAAGGAGTCGGTCTCCTATTCATGACTATGGCATTCCTCTAGCTATCACAAACACTCCTCATAACCAACAATCTCCCCCTCGGGATTTTGACATGCAAAAGTCAATGTTGGACATGCAAAGAAGTCAATTGGAGACACAAAGAACCCAACAAGAAATTATTGCTCAACTTCAAAGGGATAACTTGGCAAGATATGCTCATATGAAGATGCTCGAAACCCCAATAGCTCAACTTGCTTCGGGTAGCTCTTCAAGGCAAAAGGGGCAACTACCTTCTCAAGGTGAAAAGGCGAAATTTGAGCATGTGAATGCTATTACCTTGAGGAGCGGTTCATCTTATAACTCCCCCTTATCCCCTAATGAGCACGTACCAATGAAAGAAGTTGTGTCTCCAATTCAAGAAGATCCAAGCTTGGGAAATCCAATAGAAGAGCAAGTCTTGTGGGAGATTGAGAAACCCCAAGAAGACAAGCTTCCCCCCACTTCAAGGAAAAGACAAGGGTAAAGGGAAAGTGTCATTTGAGAAGTCCACCCCTATTGAGCAAAACAAGGTTCATATTAAGTTGCCTTTCCCAACAAGGTAAATGAAGACCAAGGTGGATGTCCAATATGACAAGTTCCTCAATATTGTGAAGAAATTGGATGTGAGTGTCCCATATACTGATCTACTTACCCAAATCCCGGCATATGGAAGATTCATGAAAGAATTCTTGGATAGGAAGAGATCCGTCGACAAGGAAGAGACCATAGCGTTCACAAGGGTGGTGAGCGAGCTTATTCAAGGTTCTACGCTTCCCAAGTTGAAGGACCCGGGTAGTTTCTCGATCCCGTGCAGCATAGGCAACTTCAAGATTGAGAGAGCACTATGTGATTTGGGCGCGAGTGTAAGCATCATTCCTTATTCCATTTGTGAGTGACTTGGGATGAAGGAGCTCAAGAGTACTTCCATTACACTCCAAATGGCCGATAGTTCCCCCAACCAACCTTTGGGGATGTTGGAAGATGTGCCAATAAGAATCGGGAAGTTCTTCATTCCGGTCGACTTCCTTGTGCTTGACATGCCGGAAGATGCTATCACTCCCATTATCCTTGGGCGCCCATTTCTACATACCGCCGGTGCTACGATTGATGTGAAGAACGGTAGGATCACATTTGAGTTAGGCGAAGAAAAACTCGTGTTTGACCTCCAAGGCAACACCTCGCCTACTAATGATGAGTCTTGTAAAATGATCCACCCCGTGAAAGACATCGGTCTAGGGGATGGGTCGAGTAAAGCTTAAAGAACGACTTCTTTGGAATTGAGGATGATGATTCCGAGTTTGGGGCGTATGAATGCCCATATCATGAATTTGAAGACAAGTTGCAAGGCAAGAACAAAAATGAGCCTCCCTTGGGGCCACATGAAGATAGATGGACGTTTGGGTATATCCCGAAGGATCGCAAGTACAAGTTCAAGCCCTTGAACTTAGTAGATCGGGATGCCCCGGGAACGTCGAGTTTAGATCACGAAGACCCTTGGAGTGTGGATGGTTATACCACAAGCTTGATTGAAGACTTTGCGAGAGCCTTTGATTTGTTACTTCGAGCCCTTGATGGAGATGGAATTAGCCAAGTGTTGTTAAGAAAATGATTGAAGAATGCACCACCTTTGGTTTGACGGAGTTCCAAAAGAACCGTCCTATTGTATATATCTCTTCCTTGTAATACTTTTAGGTTTTGTGAAATTCTTGTGATTTGGTATTTTGATGAGTGATGTGAGGGAGGGATTTTGATGAATGTTTTGAGCCCATTTGATAGGTGTGAAGTGAAGGTGAATCCTAGAGAGGAGGGGTTATTGTTAGAGCTTGGATTGTGCGAAAGGGAGTCGGTTTTTGAAGCTTGGGACAAGCTTTTGGAGTTATAGAGGGTTAGAAGACTCTTCCCGGCCGAGAAGAGTGCATCCCGATCGGGAAGGATGACCCATCCCGACCGGGAAGGAGTCATCCTGATCGGGATGAGGCTGCCAAAAGTTGGGTCTTCTGGAGTGTCATCTCGACCAGGAAGGTAGCTTCCCGACCTGGACGGGCGTGTCATCCCGACCGGGACCATCCATCCCCACCGGGATGGTCCCCTGCTCCTCCTTTTGCCTCTTCTTTGTCATGTGAGCCCACCCTACCACTTTATACCCCCTCCCAACCTCCCTACCTATCCTTGCCCTTATCATATGACCCTTACACTTCATATACACACATTCACCTCATTTTCTCTTCACTTTACACCGAATTTCACATCAAATCCCACCTCCTTATACCTTTGTACTTCAACCATGCGGCCTAATCAAGAAAGAAGAGGAATAACGCTGACGAAGACTAGCTATGTGCCATTATCGAACTTTGAGACGATGGAGTGAGTGAGTTGCTAACCGATCGGTACGACAACTATCCTTTCTTTTCCGTCTTTTATAGCTTGTCTCCCTTTGTTTGTTCCCTTCCCTTATACACTTTTGTGTCATGGTGGCCCTCGGGGCCCTGGTAAATGTTGCTCCCGACTCTCGATGACGTGACTACATCGAGAGTCATTTGAAAATCCAAATTTACAAAATTTTCACCCTTTTTGTTAGGATTTAGTCTGATTTGGGCGGAATCCGGGTTAGGTGACTTGATTACACTTAGTCCTCCCCTCCCATTTCCTTTTATTTCTTTCTTTTTGTTTCTTCCCCCATCCATATCTTTTCTCGTCTCGGCACATGGTGACTTAACTACACCCCGGCCGGACACATTCTATCCTCTTCTCCGCTTTTCCTTTTGATTTTTAGCTTTATTTTCGTAGTTTTTTTTTCTTTTTTTTTCTTTTTAGTGTCTCCATACACTACGGTCAAGCATGAGGACATTGTTCAGTTTAAGTGTGGGGGAGCGATATTCTATCGTAGTTAGTTTTATTTTCGTAGTTTTTTCGAAAAATCTTTAATAACCCTAAAAATTTGAAATTTTTTCACAAAAATCAAACAGATTTTCTTTTGTGTCTTTCTCTTTTTGTGTCGTTCTGTTGTATTGTTTTGTGTGTGCTTGCCTCCTTTTTTCCTTGTAAGTCGCCTAATCACCGTTGACGTTGGAAGGCTTTCAAGACATCCGGTAACGCCTTTCTATCCCTTTTTCCTCTTTATCTCTTGTGGAGTGTGGAGGAGATTTGTGATGATGTGTGCTCAGGTGGAGCTTTGTGGAGATTTGTGGTTGATTGGTTGCTTATTTGGAAATTCGGGGTGGTGTTTGTTCTCTTTATGTGTTTGTTTTTTTTGTCTTGTTTTGTTGCCTTTGCCTCTTTTTCTTTCGTTTTCGTCGTATCTTCGTCTTGTGATGTGTAGTAGTGTCTAGTGTGTAAACGGTTTTCAAAACCCGGTTTTGAGGCTAGTGTGCAAGTGTTTACTTTCCCTTTCTAGTAGTATGAGTCGAGTCTTGGACTTTAGTCTAGTAGAATGACCCTAAATCAATGATTTCGTTGGTTTCTTACCTCGAGTCCACCTAGCTTACTAGGGATTTACTACGGGATTTGCATTTTGACCATTATGACCACCCATGGTGTGAAAAGGCCTTGGTTGCCGAGTCCCGTCCCTTAGGTGACCTTGTTTGAAATTGTTTGATTAGTCCAAGTTTCTCTCCTTTTTTGTGAGTTTGAAGGGAAGGGCCCGTTCCGACTTACCCATTTCCCCTATCATCTACGCATTTTCCACAAAATAAAATTGCAATTTGTTGAAATCTCTCTTTCTTAGTTGCAAAAAGAAATGCCTACAACTCAAATCAACCCATAAGGGCAAAGAAAAGAAAAAGAAAGAAAATGAAAGAAAGAAAAGATTGAAGAAAAAGAAAAGGCACAAAAAGCCAAAAAGAAAATACAAAAGATGAAAAAGAAATGGCATAGCAACACACAAAAAGCAAAAATGCAAAAGAAAGAAAATGCCAAAGAAAACCGTCTCACAAAAAAAAGGATTCTCACCCTCTCAAAATATGCCTTTTTCCAATCGTTACCGTGAAGAACCTACCAAAGGACCGAGTCCCTAGGAAGGATGATAGCGATAATGACCGGTCTTCCCTCATTTTGCAATCATATTCACCTTTTTACTTGGACTAGTTGGGCGATTTTGAGCATGGGACGACCCTCTTGGCACATCGCTAAAAGGGGCGAGGTCTCACTTACCTACAGTGTCGACTAACACCGCGGTTCATCCTTTGTCCATCCCGCCGATCGTCCCGTAGTACGTTCTTAGAAGGTTAGGAGGAACCGAGGTAAGTTACCAACGTTTTTGTTGCTTTGTCGTCATACTATTAGGGTTTTGTCCATTTTGGTTTGTATTGCTAGCTTTGGAACATTGTCACTTGCCTTGAGTCCTAAACCGGTACTTCTTTCGTTCACCGCTTGTTTGAGGGAAGCGGTATTTGTTTTCCTTTGGGTGAAATCGATTTTTGTTTGTTTGTTTGTATGTTTGTTTGTCTATGTGTTTTTGTGTCCGATTGCATCCACGGTTTTGTCGCAAGACCCCACTTGCCTTGCGGAGTGCACTTTTCCTCTAAGGTTTGCATCCCCAGTTTTGTCCCCTGTTGCTGGAATGAATTCTTCGGAGGAGGAACATAAGGCTGTGGTTTCGGTGGTGGCGGTGTGATTGGATTCAACACGTTCTGGTTTCGGTAAGATAAATACGGATGCTATCGGGTAGCCTCGTTATAGTGATTGGAGAATGGATTGCCTTTGTAAGAGCCAAATGCATTCAGTGACTCCATCATACTCATACAATTGACGTGATCTGGAGAGCCACAAGTATGGCATACCGGACCTAGCTGCTGCTGCATGGCATGGACGGGCTGGAGCTGTGAGCTGCTAGGACGGCGGACATCCTCAATCTTTGCGGTGAGGCTAGCTATTTGAGATGATAGCACAATAATTGACTCATCGGCAACTTCTTTCCCTTTAGGGTGATATTGGCGGGGCTGACTGTATTGGCTGTCATGGATAGCCATAGATTCGATTGTCTGTAAAGCAATATTGACATTGATCTCATCAAATCGGCCATTGTTGGCGGCATCCAGTATACGACAAGCTTCGAAGGTACATCCATTGTAGAATGTAATAGCCAAGAACCAAGTATCGAGCCCGTGGTGGGGGCATTCATGTTGAAGCTCCTTATATCGCTCCCATGCTTCATATAAAGGCTCATCTGAGCGCATTCGGAAGCTAGTAATTTGGCTTCGTAGCATTGCGGTACGCTCGGGTAGAAAATATTTTCGATAAAATGCGAGAGCTAAGGTGTTCCAATCGACAATCCCCTCGGCCACCCTGTTTAAGTTGTTTATCCATCTTTCGGCCTTGCCCGTTAAGGAAAATGGGAACATCATTTCCCTAATCTGGTCTTGTGTTACCCCATACTACTTAATTGTGAAACAATAAGCAAGGAATTTCCTTATATGCTGATAGGCATCTTTACCGGGAGTACCACCAAACGTACTCCGTTCGATCAAGCTGATGAAAGCTGGCTTGATTTCAAAATTCGCTGCTGCTAACGTTGGAGTAGAGAGAGTGGGTAGCACGTCAGCATTAGGCCTAGAGTGATCAGACAATTTTTTTGCCATTGGAGGAATATCAGGAATAGTGATAATAGTTTCCTCGGGAGGCGGGACTTCGTTGTTGACACTCTCTAAGTCGGATTGAAGGTCCTCGTATAGACTATCAAGCTCTTCAATAGATTCAGCCCGACTGCTTTCTTTAAGGAACCGTAACTGTCGTCGCAAAGTACGTTCTGGCTTAGGATCAAAAGGATGGAGCTCCGAGCGAGAAGACCTGGGCATACAAACAGCTACAAGTAAACAATGAGATCAGTCTCAAGGAACTGTCGTTCCCTAAGACGAAAGACAAAATAATCAACTAACTAATAAAATTGCGTCGCCTCCCCGGCAACGGCGCCAAAATTGATACGGGTTAAGTTGCGGTACCGTAATCAAAATAATCCTAAATACAACTAACTGATAGATAGTGATAAATAGGGTCGATTCCGCAGGGAGGCAAATTGAATTTATAAGTCGGTTGATTAAAAAGTCCAGTTCACAAAGTGCGATTTAGTTGAGTTTATAAACTAACAGACTACATCAGACAATAAACTATGATGCTAAAATTAAAACAGTAAACTAGTATGAAGATGAAGATAATAAAATTAATGGAGGAAAGACACCAGAGTTACAGGATCATTAAAAACCTAAATAAGAACAGATACAGTAATCAAACAATCGATTAATATGAACTAAAGGGTGTAGACACGGTCCTCTCGGATCACTAGTCACCTAGAAGTCACCTAACGGGCTCTCGCTACGTATTAGGGAATTCTATCGATTACAACGAGTCTTATCCTCTCCCGGGCTTTCGCTATGATAAGTGTAGTTTGTAGTGTCTTTTTCGTAGTATTTTGGTCCCATTTCCTTGTGGAATCGCTCCTTGGGAGCGATTTATGGGCTACTTATGCTTCCTCTAGCTCGTTTCAGGTTCCCGAGACCATTCGTGAAGAGTTGGAGTGATTCCGACTCAATACATACACTTTTCGGAGCCAACGAAGCGGAGGAACAATCACTCATTGCCTTGGATTCGACCCCGAGACCTTGGGACCCAATCCCGAGCCTCCGAGACCCGATCCCAAGTCCCGAGAATCGATGAGATGTTCATGTGAAGCAAGGAGGAACCAAAAGGGTCATATTGGAGGCCTACAAGACTCATCCCCGACGGGTATGCACCTCATCCCGTCCGGGATGAAGTGCGCTTTTGAAGGGGTCACTGCCAGGCCGTCCCGGTCGGGACTAACCCGTCCCGGTCGGGATGACAGGCCGTCCCGGTCGGGATGATCCCGTCCCGGTCGGGACCAAGCACCTGTAGCCGCGCCTCTTATTTTCCTTCTCCTTCATTCTTGTACCCCTATAAATACTTTCCTCTTGTATTGTTTATGGAGGGGACCTTACATTAGACTCTCTTAAGCCTCTCTACAAGTTATAAACCCTAGATTTAGTTCCTCACATTAGCTTTAATTTCTCTTTAATCCTTAGTTAATCCTAGTTTAATCTAGTTGTAATTAGTTCTTGTATTAAGAAGACACTTGAAGATCTCTCCAAGCTTGACAACCTTGGGATTATTTTGGGTTTCTTATTTATACAAGATTGCATCTTTTTCTTCATCTTGTGTTGGTATAACTTTCTTTACTCTTGTTCTTTGTTATTATTTCAAGTTTGAATCTTTACTTAGTGTTTATTGTTATTGTTCTTATTGTTCTTGATAATGGATGTTAGGGTTGTGATGTTGTTTTCTCTTATTGTTGTTAGTTTATCATTGATTATGAGTGAGTAGTTTTCTTGTGGGTTAGTAGGGGGATTAAGGGTAGAATATGGGTGATTAGGGTTTGATTAGGGGTAAAGGGTGAATCTTTGTTGTTAGTCACATACTTGGCACACCATGTGTTTGTTGAAATGCTTGTTTGAGTTGTAGTGGCCATGCTTCTCATGCTAGTCTTCCTCTACTCATTGTTTGTCTTGTATGTGGTCATGTTGAGAATAGTCATTATACATACCATGTGGACTAGGGTTTAGACGCTATCAACGCTAACCCACCTTGACATCGGTCTAAGTAGCGACAGCCCGGACCGACTCTAGCAACTAAGAGACACCTACACCCTTGATTACCCAAGTCACCCTACTACACTTATGAACCCGACCTAACCCACTTCTTTCCACATTTGACTTCATCTTATTAGTTAGTCGTCATTTCTTTGGTTTGCTAGTTAGTTTGATTATTATCATTGTTTAGCATTGTTTTAGCCTAGTTCATCATTAGTCTAGTTCTTACCTCTCCTTCATCATAGTTTTCCATTTATCGCTTATTTGTGTTTGTTTGTGTGACCTAGTCTCGTTTTAGGCCAACCTAGTCTAAGCCTTACGCCACCGTCTCCGTGGACACGACCCGACTTACCCTAACTACCGTTAGGTCTTAGCCGGTTATTTATTTGGCGGTGGGGATCCACGACAATTCCCACCATCAATTTGGCGCCGTTGCCAGGGACGGTGCATTGTTTAGACTTAGTTTGCTTATAGCTATACTTAGTTACCCTTCTTTGTGCTCTTCTATTTTCTCTTGTGCATATTCTCTAGATTTTTCTTGTTTCATTAGTTTTATTTCTCCCTCTTTTCTCTTTGTCTTTCGATTGTGCTTGTTTATTGTCGTTACCTAGTGCCCATAAAGCACTAGGTGTTCTCACATTTGTTCTAGTGTGTAGTGTATGCCTAGGCGGGGAGGCGAATTCTTTCTCTTTAATCCAGAGCCGGAAAGGCTTTTTCGAGCTTTTCGCCAACGGACGATTAACCGGGTTAGGATCTCTCAACCAAGTGCAAGCAATACTCATCAAGAGCAAGCTCAAGGAAACGATTTTGAGCAAGCATTTCAAGAGACGGCCGAAGGGAATTTCACCAATCCCTTTGGATATTCTAGTCCTAGTTCCACCTCTACATCTACTTCAACTCCGTCTTCACCACCGTCTCCCTTACATCCAATAATGCCGAAGTTTTCCTCCCACTCTACGTTTACGGAAGATGTCTTGTCGGGACCCAATGCCCTACCGGCCGCTTATGCCGGAAATTTTATGGCCAAGACTCACTTCATCCAACTTGTGGAAAGGAATCAATTTAGTGGTTTGCCCACCGAAGACCCGCACCAACACTTGGAGACTTTCTCCGATTATTGCGACGCTATCTCTCAACCCGGGGTTACTCAAGATCAAATCCGATGGGTGTTATTTCCATTCTCATTAATTGGAAAAGCGAAGCAATGGATCAAGAGTCTCGATAGGGCAACCATGGGCATCGATACTTGGAAAAAGCTTGCCTTGGCGTTCTACCAAAAGTTCTACCCTCCGGAGAAGACAAATTTTCTTAGGGCCTCCATCACCGGTTTCCAACAAAGGGATGAAGAGAGCCTATATGAAGCTTGGGAGCGGTTTAAGTCTTTGGTTAGGTCGTGCCCTCATCATGGACTATCACAATGGTTCTTGGTACAACAATTTTGGAATGGCCTTTATGAGGACTCGAGAGCTATACTTAATATGGGCTCCAATGGTAGGTTTACCGAGGTCGATGACGACCAAACTTGGGCGAGAATCGAAGAGATGGCGGTGCATAATTCGCAAAACTCTAGGCCTAGGAAGGCAAATCGAGGAGGTAGGCACGAGGTTGATGCTATTACTCAACTAAGCATTGACCTTGGAGCTCAATTGAAGACCCATATGGAGACCATTGACAAGAAGCTCCAAGGTCACCTCACTCAAGTTCAAAGCATTGGTTCTTCCAATCAACACTCAATTCAAGAAGTAAATGCTTTGGGATTTGCACCTCCTTTGCCTTATTATGGGATGTACGATACTTGTGGAATCTTTGCTCATAATCCTATGCAATGCCAAGGAAGTATTGAGCAAGTGAATGCTTTTCAAGCGTTCAAGCAAGGTGCGTCCTACTCTAATCAATACCAAGCTTCCAATCAAGTCCCTCAACAACAAGCTATGCAACCTCGTCCCTATGTTCCACCTCCCTTAAGGGACAACAATCAAGGCAACCAAGGTTACCAAGGAAAGTCAAGGCCTTACAACAACTTCAAGCAAAGTAACCAAGGTACATTCAACAACAATCAAAGGTTCCAACAAGGGAACTTCAATAAAGGTGGTTTCCAAGGGAACCAAAACTTCTAAAGACAACAAAACCACAACCAAGGGTATCAAAACCACAACAATGGCCTTAATCAAGGCAATTCTCATGGGTTCCAAGGGAACCATCAACAACAAGCAACTCAAGCTAACCGTCAAGAAAGCAAGCCTAGGAGCCAGTCTCCTATTCATGATTACGGTTCTCCATTAGCCCTCACCGATACTCCGCATAATCCATCATCCCCACCCCGGGATTTCGACATACAAAACCAAATGATGGATATGCAAAGGAATACTCAAGAAATGCAAAAGAGGCAATTGGAGACACAAATGTCACAACAAGGAACCATTGCTCAAATTCTAATGGATAACAACGAAATGAAAACTCACATGAAGATGATTGAGAATCAAGTATCACAACTTGCATCGGGAAGTTCTTCAAGACAAAGAGGGCAATTACCTCCTCAAGGGGTAACTCTGAGTTTTGAGCATGTCAATGTCATCACCTTAAGGAGTGGTGCCACCTATAATCCTCCCGTGTTTCCTAGTGAGCAAGAAGCAATGAAGAAAGTTGTGTCTCCAAATCAAGAAGGATCAAGCTTTGATAATCCAATGGAGGAGCAAGTCTTATGGGAGATCGAGAGACCCCAAGAAGACAAGCTTCCCCCACTTCAAGCAAAAGACAAGGGTAAAAGGAAAGTGTCATTTGAGGAGTCTACCCCGATTGAGCCAAACAATATCCAAATCAAGTTGCCTTTCCCAACAAGGCAAATGAAGACCAAGGTAGATTCTCAATATGAAAAATTCCTTAACATTGTGAAGAAATTGGATGTTAGTGTCCCATTCACCAAGCTACTTACCCAAATCCCGGCATATGGAAGATTCATGAAAGATATCTTGGCTAGAAAGAGATCCATCGACAAGGAAGAGACCATTGCGTTCACAAGGGTGGTGAGCGAGCTCATTCAAGGTTCTACGCTTCCAAAGTTGAAGGATCCGGGTAGATTCTCGATCCCTTGCACAATAGGCCACTACAAGATCGAAAGAGCTTTATGTGATTTGAGTGCGAGTGTAAGCATCATTCCCTATTCCATTTGTGAGCGACTAGGGATGAAGGAGCTCAAGAGTACTTCCATTACACTCCAAATGGCCGATACCTCTCTTAACCGACCTTTGGGGATGCTAGAGGATGTGCCGGTGAGAATCGGGAAGTTCTTCATTCCGGTCGATTTCATCGTGCTAGATATGCCGGAAGATGCCAACACTCCCATTATCCTTGGGCGCCCATTTCTACACACCGCCGGTGCTATGATCGATGTGAAGAATGGTAGGATCACCTTCAAATTGGGCGAAGAGAAGCTAGTGTTTGACCTCCAAGGTAACACTTCGCCCGCCAATGATGAGTCATGCAATATGATCCAAGTCGCAAAAGACATCGATCTAGGGGGAAGACCGGGACAAAGCTTGAAGAAGAACTCTTCTGAACTTGAGGATGATGACTCCGATTTGGCGGAAGATGAGTGCCCATTTCATGGGCTTGATGACAAGTTGAAAAGCAAGGAGAAGGATGAGCCTCCCTTGGGGCCCCATGAAGACCGGTGGACGTTTGGGTATATCCCCAAAGACCAAAAGTACAAGTTCAAGTCGTTGAACTTGGAAGATCGGGATGCCCCGGGAACGTCAAGGCAAGGCCATGAAGAGCCTTGGTAAGTGGTCGGTTATATCTCGAGCTTGATTGAAGACTTTGCTAGGGCCTTCGACTTGTTCCTTCGTGCCCTTGATGGAGATGGAACTAATTCTTGTTGTTGAAAAAGAATGAAGAATGTACCACCTTGGTTTGACGGAGTTCCACAAGAACCGTCTCTTTGTATATATCTCTATCCCTTGTAGTTTGTTTTGTTTTGTGAACTTCTTGATTACTTGGATTGATTGATGAGCGATGTGAGGGAGGGAATTTGATGTGCTATTTGAGTTTATTGTGATAGGTGTGAAGTGGAAGTGATTCCTAGGGAAGAGTGGTCATTGTTTGAGATTGGATTGTGTGAAGGGAAGTCGTTTTTTGAAGCTCGGAACGAGCTTTTGGGAGCTATACAGGGTTAGGAGACTCTTCCCGGCCTAGAAGAGGTCATCCCGTCCGGGATGGAAGGCCCATCCCGACCGGGAAGGATGTCATCCTGACCGGGATGAGGTGCACAAAAGATGGGTTTACTAACAGCTCACCCCGACCGGGACGAAGTCTTCCCGACCAGGACGAGACGGTCATCCCGACCGGGACCACCCATCCCGACCGGGGTGGACCCCCTGTCCTTCTTTGGCCTTTTCTTCGTCATTTGAGTCCACCCAACCATTGTATACCCCCTCCCAACCTCCCTACATGTCCTTACCCTCATTATATGACCCCTACACCTCACATACACATTCACCTCATTTTCTCGTCACTTTAAACCGACTTTCACATCAAAACCCACCCCATTTTACATTTGTGCCTCAACCATGGAACCGAATCACGATTGGAGAGGGATAATGACGACAAGGACAAGCTACGCGCCTATATTCACTTATGAGACGATGGAGCGAGTGAGTTGCCAACCGTATGGTACGGCAACTATCCTCTCTTTTCCGTTTTTTTTAGCTTGTCTTCATTTGTTTATTCCCTTCTCCTTATACACTTATGTGTCATGGTGGCCCTCGGGGCCTTGGTAGTTATTGCTCCCGACTCTCGATGACGTGACTACATCGAGAGTCATTTCAAAATCCAAATTTTACAAGATTTTCACCCCTTTTGTAGGAATTAGTCGGATTTGGGCGGAATCCGGGCTAGGTGACTTGATTACACCTAGTCCTCCCCTCCCATTTCCTTTTATTTCTTTCTTTTTATTTCTTCCCCCATCCATATCTTTTCTTGTTTCGGCCCATGGTGACTTGACTACACCCCGGCCGGACGCCTTCTACCCTTTTCTCCACTTTATTTTTGATTTTTAACCTTATTTTCGTAGTTTGTTGATAAGTGTAGTTTGTAGTGCCTATTTCGTAGTATTTTGGTCCCATTTTCCTTGTGGAATCGCTCCTTGGGAGCGATTCATGGGCTACTTATGCTTCCTCTAGCTCGTTTCAGGTTACCGAGACATTTCGTGAGGAGTTGGAGTGATTCCGACTCCATGCATACACTTTTCGGAGCCAACGAAGCGGAGGAACGATCACTCGATGCCTTGGATTCGACCCCGGGACCTTGGGACCCAATCCCGAGCCTCCGAGACCCGATCCCTAGCCTCCGAGACCCGATCCCGAGTCCCGAGAATCGATGAGAAGTTCGTGTGAAGCAAGGGGGAACCAAAAGGATCATATTGGAGGCCTACAAGACTCATCCCCGACGGGTATGTACCTCATCCCGTCGCGGATGAAGTGCGCTTTTAGAGGAGCCACTGCCAGGCCGTCCCGGTCGGGACCAACCCGTCCCGGTCAGGACCACCGGCCGTCCCGGTTGGGATGATCCCGTCCCGGTCGAGACCGGCGAGCTGTAGCCGAACTTTCTTTTTCCTCCTTCCTTCATTCTTGTACCCCTATAAATACTTCCCTCTTGTATTGTTTATGGAGGCTACCTTAGTTTAGACTCTCTTAAGCCTCTCTACAAGTTTTAAACCCTAGATTTAGTTCCTCACATTAGCAAAAATCTCTCTTTAATCTTTAGTTAATTCTAGTTAATCTTAGTTAATTAGTTCTTGTATTAAGAAGATTCTTGAAGTTTTCTCCAAGCTTGACAACCTTGGGATTATTTTGGGGTTTCTTATTTATACAAGATTGCATCTTTTTCTTCATCTTGTGTTGGTATAACTTTCTTTACTCTTGTTCTTTGCTATTAATTCAAGTTTGAATCTTTACTTAGTGTTGATTGTTATTGTTCATATTGTTCTTGATGATGAATGTTAGGGTTATGGTGATGTTTTCTCTTTTTATTGTTGTAGTTAGTTTGATTATGAGTGAGTAGATTTCTTGTGGGTTAGTAGGGGGATTAAGGGTAGAATATGGGTGATTAGGGTTTGATTAGGGATAAAGGGTGAATCTTTGTTGTTAGTCACATACATGGCATACTATGTGTTTGTTGAATTGCTTGCTTGAGTTGTAGTGGCCATGCTTCTCATGCTAGTCTTCTTCTACTCATAGTTTGTTTTGTGTGTGGACATGTTGAGAAAAGTCATCGACATCGGTTTAAGTTGCGACCGCCCGGACCGAATCTAGCAATTAGGAGTCATCTACACCCTTGACCACCCAAGTCACCCTACTACACTTATGAACCCGACCTAACCCACTTCTTCTTCATATTTGATTCATCTTCCTAGTTAGCATCATTTTGTTAGTTTGCTAGTTAGTTTGATTATTAGCATTTTTTAGCATTGTTATAGTATAGTTCATCATTAGTCTAGTCCTTACCTCTCCTCCATCACAGTTTTCCATTTATCGCTTATTTGTGTTTGTTTGTGTGACCTAGTCTCGTTTTAGGCCAACCTTGTCTAAGCATTGCGACACCGTCTCCGTGGACACGACCCGACTTACCCTAACTACCGTTAGGTGATAGCCGGTTATATTATTTGGTGGCGGGATTCACGACAAATCCCACCATCAATTTGGCGCCGTTGCCGGGGACGGTGCATTGTTTAGACTTTGTTTGCTTATTTCTAGACTTAGTTACCCTCCTTTGTGCCCTTCTATCATCTCTTGGTAATATTCTCTAGTTTTTCTTGCTTTCTTAGCTTTCTTTTCTCTTTGTCTCTAGTGGTGCTTGTTTATTGTCGTTACCTAGTGCCCATAAAGCACTAGGTGTTCTCACGTTTGTTCTAGTGTGTAGTGTATGCCTAGGCGGGGAGGCGAATCCTTTCTCTTTAATCCAGAGCCGGAAAGGCTTTTTCGAGCTTTTCGCCAACGGACGATTAACCGGGTTAGGATCTCTCAACCAAGTGCAAGCAATACCCATCAAGAGCAAGCTCAAGGAAGCGATATTGAGGAAGCATCTCGAGAGACGGCCGAAGGGAATTTCACCAATCCCTTTGGAGATTCTAGTCCTAGCTCCCCTTCTACATCTACTTCAACTCCGTCTACACCATCTTCTCCCTTATATCCAATAATGCCGAAGTTTTCCTACCACTCTACATTCACGGAAGACGTCTTGCCGGGACCCAATGCTCTACCGGCCGCTTATGCCGGAAATTTTATGGCCAAGACTCACTTCATACAACTTGTGGAAAGGAATCAATTTAGTGGTTTGCCCACCGAAGACCCGCACCAACATATGGAGACCTTCTCCGATTATTGTGACGCTATATCTCAACCCGGGGTTACTCAAGATCAAATTCGTTGGGTACTCTTCCCGTTTTCTCTTATTGGAAAAGCGAAGCAATGGATTAAGGGTCTCGATAGGGCAACCATGGGCATCGACACTTGGAAAAAGCTTGCGTTGGCGTTCTACCAAACTTTCTACCCTCCGGAGAAGACTAATTTGCTTAGGGCCTCCATCACCGGTTTCCAACAACGGGATGAAGAGAGCCTATATGAAGCTTGGGAGCGGTTTAAGTCTTTGGTTAGATCATGCCCTCATCATGGACTCTCACAATGGTTCTTGGTCCAACAATTTTGGAATGGTCTTTATGAGGACTCAAGAACTATACTCAACATGGGCTCCAATGGTAGGTTCACCGAGGTCGATGATGACCAAACATGGGCGAAAATCGAAGAGATGGCGGTGCATAATTCGCAATATTCAAGGCCTAGGAAGGCAAATCGAGGAGGTAGGCACGAGGTTGATGCTATAACTCAATTAAGCATTGACCTTGGAGCTCAATTGAAGACACATATGGAGACCATTGACAAGAAGCTCCAAGGTCACCTCACTCAAGTTCAAAGCATTGGTTCCTCCAACCAAGCCTTATTTTATGAAGTGAATGCTTTGGGATTTGCATCTCCTTTGCCTTATTATGGGATGTGTGACACTTGTGGAATCGTTGGTCATGATCCTATGAATTGTAGAGGAAGTATTGAACAAGTGAATGCTTTTCAAGCATTCAAGCAAGGTGCCTCCTACTCTAATCAATACCAAGCTTCCAATCAAGTCCCTCAACAACAAGCCTTTCAACACCAACAACAACATCGTCCCTATGTTCCACCTCCCTTAAGGGACAACAATCAAGGCAACCAAGGTTACCAAGGCAATTCAAGGCCCTTTAACAACTTCAAGCAAAATAACCAAGGTACCTTCCACAACAACAATCAAGGGTTCCAACAAGGGAACTTCAATCAAGGCGGTTTCCAAGGAAACCAAAACTTACAAAGACAACAAAACCACAACAATGGCCTTAATCAAGGCAATTCTCATGGGTTCCAAGGGAACCATCAACAACAAGCAACTCAAGCTAACCGTCAAGAAAGCAAGCCTAGGAGTCGATCTCCTATTCATGATTACGGTTCTCCATTAGCCCTCACCAATACTCCGCACAATCCACAATCTCCAACTCATGATTTCGACATTCAAAAATCTATGTTGGAGATGCAAAGGGGTCAAATAGAGATGTCAAAGAATCAACAAGAGTTCCATGCTTATTTTCAAGGGGAAAACGCGATAAGAGATGCCCGTATGAAGATGCTTGAAACTCAAGTATCTCAACTTGCTTCGGGGAGCTCCTCAAGACAAAAAGGACAACTACCTTCTCAAGGCGAAACACCGAAATTTGAGCATGTAAATGCCATTACCACCAGGAGAGGTACATCTTATAACCCTCCCCCACACCCGAATGAGCAAGAGCCGACAAGAGAAGTTGTGCCTCTGATTCAAGAGAACTCAAGCAAGGAAGATCCAATGGAGAAGCAAGTCTTATGGGAGGTTGAGAAACCCCAACAAGACAAGCTTCCCCCACTTCAAGCAAAAGACAAGGGAAAAAGGAAAGTGTCATTTGAAGAGCTTACCCCGATTGAGCAAAATAAATACCAAATCAAGTTGCCTTTCCCATCAAGGCAAATGAAGACTAAGGTGGACACTCAATACGACAAGTTCCTTAACATTGTGAAGAAGTTGGATGTGAGTGTCCCATTCACCGAGCTACTTACCCAAATCCCGGCATATGGAAAATTTATGAGAGAAATCTTGGCTAGGAAGAGATCCATCGACAAGGAAGAGACCATCGCGTTCACAAGGGTGGTGAGCGAGCTCATTCAAGGTTCTACGCTTCCAAAGTTGAAGGATCCGGGTAGATTTTTGATCCCTTGCACCATAGGCCACTACAAGATCGAAAGGGCATTATATGACTTGGGTGCGAGTGTGAGCATCATTCCTTATTCTATTTGTTGCCGACTTGGGATGAAGGAGCTTAAAAGTACCTCTATCACGCTCCAAATTGCCGATAGTTCATTCAACCGACCATTGGGAATGCTAGAGGATGTGCCGGTGAGAATCGGTAAGTTCTTCATTCCGGTTGACTTCATCGTGCTCGATATGTCTGAAGATGCCAACACTCCCATTATTCTTGGGCGCCCATTTCTACACACCGCCGGTGCTATGATCGATGTGAAGAATGGTAGGATCACCTTCGAGTTAGGCGAAGAGAAGCTAGTGTTTGACCTCCAAGGTAACACTTTGCCTACTAATGATGAGTCATGAAATATGATCCAAGCCAAGAAAGACATCGATCTAGGGGGAGAATCGGGACTAAGCTTGAACAAGAACTCTTATGTACTTGAAGATGATGACTCCGAGAGTGGAGAGGATGAGCGCCCAATTCATGGGCTTGATGACAAGTTGAAAAGCAAGGAGAAGGATGAGCCTCTCTTGGGGCCACATGAGGACCTGTGGACGTTTGGGTATATCCCCAAAGACCAAAAGTACAAGTTCAAGTCGTTGAACTTGGAAGATCGAATGCCCCGGGAACGTCAAGGCAAGGCCATGAAGAGCCTTGGTATGTGGTCGGTTATATCTCGAGCTTGATTGAAGACTTTGCTAGGGCATTCGACTTGTTCCTTCGTGCCCTTGATGGAGATGGAACTAATTTTTGTTGTTGAAAAAGATTGAAGAAAGTATCACCTTGGTTTGACAGAGTTCCACAAGAACCGTCTCTTTGTACATATCTCTTTCTCTTGTAGTTTGTTTTGTTTTGTGAACTTCTTGATTACTTGGATTGATTGATGAGCGATGTGAGGGAGGGAATTTGATGTGCTATTTGAGTTTATTGTGATAGGTGTGAAGTGGAAGTGATTCCTAGGGAAGAGTGGTCATTGTTTGAGATTGGATTGTGTGAAGGGAAGTCGTTTTTTGAAGCTCGGAACGAGCTTTTGGGAGCTATACAGGGTTAGGAGACTCTTCCCGGCCTAGAAGAGGTCATCCCGTCCGGGATGGAAGGCCCATCCCGACCGGGAAGGATGTCATCCCGACCGGGATGAGGTGCACAAAAGATGGGTTTACTAACAGCTCACCCCGACCGGGACGAAGTCTTCCCGACCAGGACGAGACGGTCATCCCGACCGGGACCACCCATCCCGACCGGGGTGGACCCCCTGTCCTTCTTTGGCCTTTTCTTCGTCATTTGAGTCCACCCAACCATTGTATACCCCCTCCCAACCTCCCTACATGTCCTTACCCTCATTATATGACCCCTACACCTCACATACACATTCACCTCATTTTCTCGTCACTTTAAACCGACTTTCACATCAAAACCCACCCCATTTTACATTTGTGCCTCAACCATGGAACCTAATCACGATTGGAGAGGGATAATGACGACAAGGACAAGCTACGCGCGTATATTCACTTATGAGACGATGGAGCGAGTGAGTTGCCAACCGTATGGTACGTCAACTATCCTCTCTTTTCCGTTTTTTTTAGCTTGTCTTCATTTGTTTATTCCCTTCTCCTTATACACTTATGTGTCATGGTGGCCCTCGGGGCCTTGGTAGTTATTGCTCCCGACTCTCGATGACGTGACTACATCGAGAGTCATTTCAAAATCCAAATTTTACAAGATTTTCACCCCTTTTGTAGGAATTAGTCGGATTTGGGCGGAATCCGGGCTAGGTGACTTGATTACACCTAGTCCTCCCCTCCCATTTCCTTTTATTTCTTTCTTTTTATTTCTTCCCCCATCCATATCTTTTCTTGTTTCGGCCCATGGTGACTTGACTACACCCCGGCCGGACGCCTTCTACCCTTTTCTCCACTTTATTTTTGATTTTTAACCTTATTTTCGTAGTTTGTTGATAAGTGTAGTTTGTAGTGCCTATTTCGTAGTATTTTGGTCCCATTTTCCTTGTGGAATCGCTCCTTGGGAGCGATTCATGGGCTACTTATGCTTCCTCTAGCTCGTTTCAGGTTACCGAGACATTTCGTGAGGAGTTGGAGTGATTCCGACTCCATGCATACACTTTTCGGAGCCAACGAAGCGGAGGAACGATCACTCGATGCCTTGGATTCGACCCCGGGACCTTGGGACCCAATCCCGAGCCTCCGAGACCCGATCCCTAGCCTCCGAGACCCGATCCCGAGTCCCGAGAATCGATGAGAAGTTCGTGTGAAGCAAGGGGGAACCAAAAGGATCATATTGGAGGCCTACAAGACTCATCCCCGACGGGTATGCACCTCATCCCGTCGCGGATGAAGTGCGCTTTTAGAGGAGCCACTGCCAGGCCGTCCCGGTCGGGACCAACCCGTCCCGGTCAGGACCACCGGCCGTCCCGGTTGGGATGATCCCGTCCCGGTCGAGACCGGCGAGCTGTAGCCGAACTTTCTTTTTCCTCCCTCCTTCATTCTTGTACCCCTATAAATACTTCCCTCTTGTATTGTTTATGGAGGCTACCTTAGTTTAGACTCTCTTAAGCCTCTCTACAAGTTTTAAACCCTAGATTTAGTTCCTCACATTAGCAAAAATCTCTCTTTAATCTTTAGTTAATTCTAGTTAATCTTAGTTAATTAGTTCTTGTATTAAGAAGATTCTTGAAGTTTTCTCCAAGCTTGACAACCTTGGGATTATTTTGGGGTTTCTTATTTATACAAGATTGCATCTTTTTCTTCATCTTGTGTTGGTATAACTTTCTTTACTCTTGTTCTTTGCTATTAATTCAAGTTTGAATCTTTACTTAGTGTTGATTGTTATTGTTCATATTGTTCTTGATGATGAATGTTAGGGTTATGGTGATGTTTTCTCTTTTTATTGTTGTAGTTAGTTTGATTATGAGTGAGTAGATTTCTTGTGGGTTAGTAGGGGGATTAAGGGTAGAATATGGGTGATTAGGGTTTGATTAGGGATAAAGGGTGAATCTTTGTTGTTAGTCACATACATGGCATACTATGTGTTTGTTGAATTGCTTGCTTGAGTTGTAGTGGCCATGCTTCTCATGCTAGTCTTCTTCTACTCATAGTTTGTTTTGTGTGTGGACATGTTGAGAAAAGTCATCGACATCGGTTTAAGTTGCGACCGCCCGGACCGAATCTAGCAATTAGGAGTCATCTACACCCTTGACCACCCAAGTCACCCTACTACACTTATGAACCCGACCTAACCCACTTCTTCTTCATATTTGATTCATCTTCCTAGTTAGCATCATTTTGTTAGTTTGCTAGTTAGTTTGATTATTAGCATTTTTTAGCATTGTTATAGTATAGTTCATCATTAGTCTAGTCCTTACCTCTCCTCCATCACAGTTTTCCATTTATCGCTTATTTGTGTTTGTTTGTGTGACCTAGTCTCGTTTTAGGCCAACCTTGTCTAAGCATTGCGACACCGTCTCCGTGGACACGACCCGACTTACCCTAACTACCGTTAGGTGATAGCCGGTTATATTATTTGGTGGCGGGATTCACGACAAATCCCACCATCAATTTGGCGCCGTTGCCGGGGACGGTGCATTGTTTAGACTTTGTTTGCTTATTTCTAGACTTAGTTACCCTCCTTTGTGCCCTTCTATCATCTCTTGGTAATATTCTCTAGTTTTTCTTGCTTTCTTAGCTTTCTTTTCTCTTTGTCTCTAGTGGTGCTTGTTTATTGTCGTTACCTAGTGCCCATAAAGCACTAGGTGTTCTCACGTTTGTTCTAGTGTGTAGTGTATGCCTAGGCGGGGAGGCGAATCCTTTCTCTTTAATCCAGAGCCGGAAAGGCTTTTTCGAGCTTTTCGCCAAAGGACGATTAACCGGGTTAGGATCTCTCAACCAAGTGCAAGCAATACCCATCAAGAGCAAGCTCAAGGAAGCGATATTGAGGAAGCATCTCGAGAGACGGCCGAAGGGAATTTCACCAATCCCTTTGGAGATTCTAGTCCTAGCTCCCCTTCTACATCTACTTCAACTCCGTCTACACCATCTTCTCCCTTATATCCAATAATGCCGAAGTTTTCCTACCACTCTACATTCACGGAAGACGTCTTGCCGGGACCCAATGCTCTACCGGCCGCTTATGCCGGAAATTTTATGGCCAAGACTCACTTCATACAACTTGTGGAAAGGAATCAATTTAGTGGTTTGCCCACCGAAGACCCGCACCAACATATGGAGACCTTCTCCGATTATTGTGACGCTATATCTCAACCCGGGGTTACTCAAGATCAAATTCGTTGGGTACTCTTCCCGTTTTCTCTTATTGGAAAAGCGAAGCAATGGATTAAGGGTCTCGATAGGGCAACCATGGGCATCGACACTTGGAAAAAGCTTGCGTTGGCGTTCTACCAAACTTTCTACCCTCCGGAGAAGACTAATTTGCTTAGGGCCTCCATCACCGGTTTCCAACAACGGGATGAAGAGAGCCTATATGAAGCTTGGGAGCGGTTTAAGTCTTTGGTTAGATCATGCCCTCATCATGGACTCTCACAATGGTTCTTGGTCCAACAATTTTGGAATGGTCTTTATGAGGACTCAAGAACTATACTCAACATGGGCTCCAATGGTAGGTTCACCGAGGTCGATGATGACCAAACATGGGCGAAAATCGAAGAGATGGCGGTGCATAATTCGCAATATTCAAGGCCTAGGAAGGCAAATCGAGGAGGTAGGCACGAGGTTGATGCTATAACTCAATTAAGCATTGACCTTGGAGCTCAATTGAAGACACATATGGAGACCATTGACAAGAAGCTCCAAGGTCACCTCACTCAAGTTCAAAGCATTGGTTCCTCCAACCAAGCCTTATTTTATGAAGTGAAGGCTTTGGGATTTGCATCTCCTTTGCCTTATTATGGGATGTGTGACACTTGTGGAATCGTTGGTCATGATCCTATGAATTGTAGAGGAAGTATTGAACAAGTGAATGCTTTTCAAGCATTCAAGCAAGGTGCCTCCTACTCTAATCAATACCAAGCTTCCAATCAAGTCCCTCAACAACAAGCCGTTCAACACCAACAACAACATCGTCCCTATGTTCCACCTCCCTTAAGGGACAACAATCAAGGCAACCAAGGTTACCAAGGCAATTCAAGGCCCTTTAACAACTTCAAGCAAAATAACCAAGGTACCTTCCACAACAACAATCAAGGGTTCCAACAAGGGAACTTCAATCAAGGCGGTTTCCAAGGAAACCAAAACTTACAAAGACAACAAAACCACAACAATGGCCTTAATCAAGGCAATTCTCATGGGTTCCAAGGGAACCATCAACAACAAGCAACTCAAGCTAACCGTCAAGAAAGCAAGCCTAGGAGTCGATCTCCTATTCATGATTACGGTTCTCCATTAGCCCTCACCAATACTCCGCACAATCCACAATCTCCAACTCATGATTTCGACATTCAAAAATCTATGTTGGAGATGCAAAGGGGTCAAATAGAGATGTCAAAGAAACAACAAGAGTTCCATGCTTATTTTCAAGGGGAAAACGCGATAAGAGATGCCCGTATGAAGATGCTTGAAGCTCAAGTATCTCAACTTGCTTCGGGGAGCTCCTCAAGACAAAAAGGACAACTACCTTCTCAAGGCGAAACACCGAAATTTGAGCATGTAAATGCCATTACCACCAGGAGAGGTACATCTTATAACCCTCCCCCACACCCGAATGAGCAAGAGCCGACAAGAGAAGTTGTGCCTCTGATTCAAGAGAACTCAAGCAAGGAAGATCCAATGGAGAAGCAAGTCTTATGGGAGGTTGAGAAACCCCAACAAGACAAGCTTCCCTCACTTCAAGCAAAAGACAAGGGAAAAAGGAAAGTGTCATTTGAAGAGCTTACCCCGATTGAGCAAAATAAATACCAAATCAAGTTGCCTTTCCCATCAAGGCAAATGAAGACTAAGGTGGACACTCAATACGACAAGTTCCTTAACATTGTGAAGAAGTTGGATGTGAGTGTCCCATTCACCGAGCTACTTACCCAAATCCCGGCATATGGAAAATTTATGAGAGAAATCTTGGCTAGGAAGAGATCCATCGACAAGGAAGAGACCATCGCGTTCACAAGGGTGGTGAGCGAGCTCATTCAAGGTTCTACGCTTCCAAAGTTGAAGGATCCGGGTAGATTTTCGATCCCTTGCACCATAGGCCACTACAAGATCGAAAGGGCATTATATGACTTGGGTGCGAGTGTGAGCATCATTCCTTATTCTATTTGTTGCCGACTTGGGATGAAGGAGCTTAAAAGTACCTCTATCACGCTCCAAATTGCCGATAGTTCATTCAACCGACCATTGGGAATGCTAGAGGATGTGCCGGTGAGAATTGGTAAGTTCTTCATTCCGGTTGACTTCATCGTGCTCGATATGTCTGAAGATGCCAACACTCCCATTATTCTTGGGCGCCCATTTCTACACACCGCCGGTGCTATGATCGATGTGAAGAATGGTAGGATCACCTTCGAGTTAGGCGAAGAGAAGCTAGTGTTTGACCTCCAAGGTAACACTTTGCCTACTATTGATGAGTCATGAAATATGATCCAAGCCAAGAAAGACATCGATCTAGGGGGAGAATCGGGACTAAGCTTGAACAAGAACTCTTATGTACTTGAAGATGATGACTCCGAGAGTGGAGAGGATGAGCGCCCAATTCATGGGCTTGATGACAAGTTGAAAAGCAAGGAGAAGGATGAGCCTCTCTTGGGGCCACATGAGGACCGGTGGACGTTTGGGTATATCCCCAAAGATCAAAAGTACAAGTTCAAGTCGTTGAACTTGGAAGATCGAATGCCCCGGGAACGTCAAGGCAAGGCCATGAAGAGCCTTGGTATGTGGTCGGTTATATCTCGAGCTTGATTGAAGACTTTGCTAGGGCATTCGACTTGTTCCTTCGTGCCCTTGATGGAGATGGAACTAATTTTTGTTGTTGAAAAAGATTGAAGAAAGTATCACCTTGGTTTGACAGAGTTCCACAAGAACCGTCTCTTTGTACATATCTCTTTCTCTTGTAGTTTGTTTGGTTTTGTGAATTTCTTGATTTTATGGATGATTGATGAGCATTGTGAGGGAGGGAATTTGATGTGTTATTTGAGTTTATTGTGATAGGTGTGAAGTGAAAATGCCTCCTAGGGAGGAGTGGTCATTGTTGGAGCTTGGATTGTGTGAAGGGAAGTCGGTTTTTGAAGCTTGGTACGAGCTTTTGGAAGATATAGAGGGTTAGGAGACTCTTCTCGGCCTAGAAGAGGTCATCCCGTCCGGGATGGAAGGCCCATCCCGACCGGGAAGGATGTCATCCCGTCCGGGATGAGGTGCACAAAAGATGGGTTCACTGACAGCTCATCCCGACCGGGACGATGTCTTCCCGACCGGGACGAGACGGACATCCCGACCGGGACCACCCATCCCGACCGGAATGGACCCCCTGTCCTCCTTTGGCTCTTTTCTTCGTTGTTTAAGACCACCCAACCACTTTATACCCCCTCCCAACCTCCCTACATATCCTTACTCTCATTGTATGACCCTTACACCTCACATACACGTTCTCACCTCACTTTCTCTTCACTTTAAACCGACTTTCGCATAAAAAACCCCCTCACTATACCTTTCTACCCCAACCATGGAACCGGATCGCGATTGGAGAGGGATAATGACGACGACGACTAGCTACGTGCCGATTTGACTTATGAGACGATGGAGCGAGTGAGTTGCTACCCATATGGTATGGCAACTATCCTCTCTTTTCCGTTTTTATAGCTTGTCCTCTTTTGTTTATTCCCTTTCCCTTCTATACCTTTGGGTCATGGTAGCCCTCGGGGCATTGGTAGTTATTGCTCCCGACTCTCGATGACGTGACTACATCGAGAGTCATTTCAAAATCCAAATTTTTCAAAATTTTCACCCCTTTTGTAGGAATTAGTCGGATTTGGGCGGAATCCGGGCTAGGTGACTTGATTACACCTAGTCCTCCCCTCCCATTTCTTTTTATTTCTTTCTTTTTATTTCTTCCCCATCCATATCTTTTCTTGTCTCGGCCCATGGTGACTTGATTACACCCCGGCCGGACACCTTCTACTCTTTTCCCCACTTTTCTTTTTGATTTTTAGCTTTATTTTCGTAGTTTCTCTTCTTTTGTGCTCCCATGCACTACGATCGAGCATGAGGACATAGCTCGACTTAAGTGTGGGGGAGCGATATTCTATCGTAGTTAGTTTTATTTTCGTAGTTTGTCTAAAAATCTTTAAAAACCATAAAAATTCGAAATTTTTTCACAAAAATCAAAAAGATTTTCCTTTTGTGTGTTTTCATTTTGTGTCTTCGTCTCGTATATTTGTTTTGTTGTGTGTGTTTGCCCCCCTTTTCCTTATAGGTTGCTTAAACCACCGATGGCTTTCGAAAGTTTTCAAGATGTCCGGTAACATCTTCTATCCCTTTTTCCTTCTTTGTCTCTTGCGGATGTTGGAGGAGAATGTGATGTGGTGTGCTCGGGAGGAGCTTTGTAAAGTTTGTGGGTGGTTTGGTGATTTGTTTGGAAGATAGGGGTGGTGTTTGTGTTATGTATGTGTTCGTTTTGTGTTGTTTTCGTTTTGTTGCTTTTGCTTCTTTTTCTTTCGTTCATTTTCGTCATGTCTTTGATTTTTTTTTGTGTGTTTTGTTGTGTGTCATGTGTGTAAACCGTTTTCGAAAACCCGGTTTAGAGGCTAGTGTGCGAGTGCTTACTTTCCCTTCCTAGTAGTGCAAATCGAGTCTTGGACTTTAATCTAGTAGAATGACCCTAAATCAATGATTTCGTTGGTCCTTTACCTTGAGTCCACCTAGCTTACTAGGGATTTACTACGGGATTTGCATTTTGACCATTATGACCACCCACGGTGTGAAAAGGCCTTGGTTGCCGAGTCCCGTCCCTTAGGTGAGCGTGTCTAAGATCTTTTGATTAGTCCAAGTTCTCCACCTTTTTGTGGGTTTGAAAGGGGATGCGCAACCCCGACATACCCATTACCCTACCTCCTACACACATCCACACAATAATTTGCAACTTGTTGATTCCTCTCTTTCTTGATGCAATAAGAAATGCAAAAAAAGCCAAATCTTGCCAAAAGGGCAAAGAAAAGAAAAAGAAAGAAAAATGAAAGAAAGAAAAGAATGAAGAAAAAAAAAAGGCACAAAAGCCAAAAAGAAAATAGAAAAGAAGAAAAAGAATGGCATGGCAACAAACGAGCGAAAATGCAAAAGAAAGAAAAATGCCAAAAAGAAAACCCGTCTCACAAAAATAACCCCTACCTCTCAAAATAAGCCTTTTACCGACTATTACCGTGAAGAGCCTACCAAAGGACCGAGTCCCTAGGAAGGATGATAGCGGTAATGGTCGGTCTTCCCTCATTTTGCATATTTCCTCCTTTTTACTTGGACTAGTTAGGCGGTTTCGGACATGGGACGACCCT
This sequence comes from Agrostemma githago, assembly GCA_958450325.1. Taxonomy (NCBI): domain Eukaryota; kingdom Viridiplantae; phylum Streptophyta; class Magnoliopsida; order Caryophyllales; family Caryophyllaceae; genus Agrostemma; species Agrostemma githago. Next base: position 48,377,798 of record OY288246.1, on the reverse strand, counting down.
CTTGGCTCTTTGCTAAAGGGGGCGGAGTCTCACTTACCTACAGTGTCGACTAACACCGTGGTTCATCCTTTTTCCATCCCGCCGATCATCCCGTAGTACGTTCTTAGAAGGTTAGGAGGAACCGAGGTAAGTTACCAACGTTTTTATTGCTTTGTCGTCATACTATTAGGGTTTAGTCCATCTTGGTTTGTATTGCTAGCTTGGGAACGTTGTCACTTGCCTTGAGTCCTAAATCGGTGCTTCTTTCACCGCTTGTTCGAGGGAAGTGGTATGTCTTTTCTTTTGGTGCAACCTTTGGTGTGTTTGTTTGTGTGTTTGTTTGTTTATGTGTTTGGTGTCCGGTTGCATCCACAGTTTTGTCGCAAGACCCCACTTGCCTTGCGGAGTGCACTTTTCCTCTAAGTGTACTCGCGTGAGTTGAAAGGGCGTAGGGTGCGCTAATACCCGCTCGGCTAGTTTAGTAGTTAGTGTGTGCTTACTCGAGGGCGAGTAAGGGTTAAGTGTGGGGGAGTTGATAAGTGTAGTTTGTAGTGCCTATTTCGTAGTAGTTTGGTCCCATTTTCCTTGTGGAATCGCTCCTTGGGAGCGATTCATGGGCTACTTATGCTTCCTCTAGCTCGTTTCAGGTTCCCGAGACCTTTCGTGAGGAGTTGGAGTGATTCCGACTCCATGCATACACTTTTCGGAGCCAACGAAGCGGAGGAACGATCACTCGATGCCTTGGATTCGACCCCGGGACCTTGGGACCCGATCCCGAGCCTCCAAGATCCGATCCCGAGCCTCAGAGACCTGATCCCGAGTCCCGAGAATCGATGAGAAGTTCATGTGAAGCAAGGGGGAACCAAAAGGATCATATTGGAGGCCTACAAGACTCATCACCGACGGGTATGCACCTCATCCCGTCGGGGATGAAGTGCGCTTTTAGAGGAGCCACTGCCAGGCCGTCCCGGTCGGAACCAACCCGTCCCGGTCGGGACCACCGGCCGTCCCGGTCGGGACCGGCGAGCTGTAGCCGAACTTTCTTTTTCCTCCCTCCTTCATTCTTATACCCCTATAAATACTTCCCTCTTGTATTGTTTATGGGGGCTACCTTAGTTTGGACTCTCTTAAGCCTCTCTACAAGTTTTAAACCCTAGATTTAGTTCCTCACATAAGCAAAAATCTCTCTTTAATCTTTAGTTAATTCTAGTTAATCTTAGTTAATTAGTTCTTGTATTAAGAATATTCTTGAAGATTTCTCCAAGCTTGACAACCTTGGGATTATTTTGGGGTTTCTTAGTTATACAAGATTGCATCTTTTTCTTCATCTTATGTTGGTATAACTTTCTTTACTCTTGTTCTTTGCTATTAATTCAAGTTTGAATCTTTACTTAGTGTTGATTGTTATTGTTCATATTGTTCTTGATGATGAATGTTAGGGTTATGGTGATTTTTTCTCTTTTTATTGTTGTAGTTAGTTTGATTATGAGTGAGTAGATTTCTTGTGAGTTAGTAGGGGGATTAAGGGTAGAATATGGGTGATTAGGGTTTGATTAGGGGTAAAGGGTGAATCTTTGTTGTTAGTCACATACATGGCATACTATGTGTTTGTTGAATTGCTTGCTTGAGTTGTAGTGGCCATGCTTCTCATGCTAGTCTTCTTCTACTCATTGTTTGTTTTGTGTGTGGACATGTTGAGAAAAGTCATCGACATCGGTTTAAGTTGCGACCGCCCGGACCGAATCTAGCAATTAGGAGTCATCTACACCCTTGACCACCCAAGTCACCCTACTACACTTATGAACCCGACCTAACCCACTTCTTCTTCATATTTGATTCATCTTCCTAGTTAGCATCATTTCGTTAGTTTGCTAGTTAGTTTGATTATTAGCATTGTTTAGCATTGTTATAGTCTAGTTCATCATTAGTCTAGTCCTTACCTCTCCTCCATCATAGTTTTCCATTTATCGCTTATTTTTGTTTGTTTGTGTGACCTAGTCTCGTTTTAGGCCAACCTAGTCTAAGCATTGCGACACCGTCTCCGTGGACACGACCTGACTTACCCTAACTACCGTTAGATGATAGCCGGTTATATTATTTGGTGGCGGGATTCACGACAAATCCCACCATCATTTCTTTTATTTCTTTTGTGCTCCCATGCACTACGGTCGAGCATGAGGACATTGCTCGGCTTAAGTGTGGGGGAGCGATATTCTATCGTAGTTAGTTTTATTTTTGTAGTTTTTCGAAAAATCTTTAAAAAAAAATCTTACAAATTTGAAAAATTTTCACAAAAATCAAAAAGATTTTCTTTTTGTGTGTTTTTCTTTTGTGTCATTGTCTCGTATATTTGTTTTGTTGTGTGTGTTTGCCCCCCTTTTTTTCCTTATAGGTTGCTTAAACCACCGATGGCTTTGGAAAGCTTTCAAGATGTCCGGTAACATTTCTATCCCTTTTTCCTTCTTTGTCTCTTGCGGAATTTGGAGGAGAATGTGATGTGGTGTGCTCGGGAGGAGCTTTGTAAAGTTCGATGTTGGTTGGTTGCTCATTTGGAAGCTAAGGGTGGTGTTTGTGTTATGTATGTGTTCGTTTTATGTTGTTCTTGTTTTGTTGCTTTTGTTTCTTTTTCTTTCGTTTTCGTTGAGTCTTTGTTTTGTGTTTTGTTGCGTGTCTTGTGTGTAAATGGTTTTCAAAAACCCGGTTTAGAGGCTAGTGTGTAAGTGCTTACTTTCCCTTCCTAGTAGTGTAAATCGAGTCTTGGACTTTAGTCTAGTAGAATGACCCTAAATCAATGATTTCGTTGGTTTCTTACCTTGAGTCCACCTAGCTTACTAGGGATTTACTACGGGATTTGTATTTTGACCATTTTGACCACCCACGGTGTGAAAAGGCCTTGGTTGCCGAGTCCCGTCCCTTAGGTGACCATGTTTAGGATTGTTTGATCAGTCCAAGTTCTCCACTTTTTGTGGGTTTGAAGGGAAGGGCCCGTCCCGACTCACCCATTCCCCTACTTCCTACACATTTCCACACAATAAAATTGCAAATTGTTGAAGTCATCTTTCTTGTTGCTATAAGAAATGCCAAAAAGCCAAATCAAGCCAAAAACGGCAAAGAAAAGAAAAAGAAAGAAATTGAAGGAAAAGATTGAAGAAAAAGAAAAGGCACAAAAGCCAAAAAGAAAATAGAAAAGAAGAAAAAGAAATGGCATGGCAAAACAAAGAAAAAATGCAAAAGAAGAAGAAAATGCCAAAAGAAAACCGGCTCACAAAAATAATCCCCACATATCAAAATAAGCCTTTTTCCGATCATTACCGTGAAGAGCCTACCAAAGGACCGAGTCCCCAGGAAGGATGATAGCGGTAGTGGTCGGTCTTCCCTCACTTTGCAACTATTTCCACTTTTTACTTGGACTAGTTAGGCGGTTTTGGGCATGGGACGACCCTCTTGGCTCTTTGCTAAAGGGGGCGGGGTCTCACTTACCTACAGTGTCGACTAACACCGTGGTTCATCCTTTTTTCCATCCTGCCGATCGTCCCGTGGTACGTTCTTAGAAGGTTAGGAGGAACCGAGGTAAGTTACCAACGTTTTTTGTTGCTTTGTCGTCATACTATTAGGGTTTTGTCCATTTTGGTTTGTATTGCTAGCTTGGGAACATTGTCACTTGCCTTGAGTCCTAAACCGGTACTTCTTTCACCGCTTGTTTGAGGGAAGTGGTATTTGTTTTCCTTTGGGTGAAACCGATTTTTGTTTGTTTGTTTGTATGGTTGTTTGTCTATGTGTTTTTGTGTCCGGTTGCATCCACGGTTTTGTCGCAAGACCCCACTTACCTTGTGGAGTGCACTTTTCCTCTAAGTGCACTCGCGTGAGTTGAAAGGGCGTAGGATGCGCTAATACCCACTCGGCTAGTTTAGTAGTTAGTTTTTGCTTACTCGAGGGCGAGTAAGGGTTAAGTGTGGGGGAGTTGATAAGTGTAGTTTGTAGTGCCTTTTTCGTAGTATTTTGGTCCCATTTCCTTGTGGAATCGCTCCTTGGGAGCGATTTATGGGCTACTTATGCTTCCTCTAGCTCGTTTCATGTTCCCGAGACCATTCGTGAAGAGTTGGAGTGATTCCGACTCAATACATACACTTTTCGGAGCCAACGAAGCGGAGGAACGATCACTCGATGCCTTGGATTCGACCCCGAGACCTTGGGACCCATTCCCGAGCCTCCGAGACCCGATCCCGAGTCCCGAGAATCGATGAGAAGTTCATGTGAAGCAAGGAGGAACCAAAAGGGTCATATTGGAGGCCTACAAGACTCATCCCCGACGGGTATGCACCTCATCCCGTCCGGGATGAAGTGCGCTTTTGAAGGGGTCACTGCCAGGCCGTCCCGGTCGGGACCAACCCGTCCTGGTCGGGATGACAGACCGTCCCGGTCGGGATGATCCCGTCCCGGTCAGGACCAAGCACCTGTAGCCGCGCCTCTTATTTTCCTTCTCCCTCATTCTTGTACCCCTATAAATACTTCCCTCTTGTATTGTTTATGGAGGGGACCTTACATTAGACTCTCTTAAGCCTCTCTACAAGTTATAAACCCCAGATTTAGTTCCTCACATTAGCTTTAATTTCTCTTTAATCCTTAGTTAATCCTAGTTTAATCTAGTTGTAATTAGTTCTTGTATTAAGAAGACACTTGAAGATCTCTCCAAGCTTGACAACCTTGGGATTATTTTGGGTTTCTTATTTATACAAGATTGCATCTTTTTCTTCATCTTGTGTTGGTATAACTTTCTTTACTCTTGTTCTTTGTTATTATTTCAAGTTTGAATCTTTACTTAGTGTTTATTGTTATTGTTCTTGATAATGGATGTTAGGGTTGTGATGTTGTTTTCTCTTATTGTTGTTAGTTTATCATTGATTATGAGTGAGTAGTTTTCTTGTGGGTTAGTAGGGGGATTAAGGGTAGAATATGGGTGATTAGGGTTTGATTAGGGGTAAAGGGTGAATCTTTGTTGTTAGTCACATACTTGGCACACCATGTGTTTGTTGAAATGCTTGTTTGAGTTGTAGTGGCCATGCTTCTCATGCTAGTCTTCCTCTACTCATTGTTTGTCTTGTATGTGGTCATGTTGAGAATAGTCATTATACATACCATGTGGACTAGGGTTTAGACGCTATCAACGCTAACCCACCTTGACATCTGTCTAAGTAGCGACAGCCCGGACCGACTCTAGCAACTAAGAGACACCTACACCCTTGATTACCCAAGTCACCCTACCAGACTTATGAACCCGACCTAACCCACTTCTTTCCATATTTGACTTCATCTTATTAGTTAGTCGTCATTTCTTTGGTTTGCTAGTTAGTTTGATTATTAGCATTGTTTTAGGCTAGTTCATCATTAGTCTAGTTCTTACCTCTCCTCCATCATAGTTTTCCATTTATCGCTTATTTGTGTTTGTTTGTGTGACCTAGTCTCGTTTTATGCCAACCTAGTCTAAGCCTTGCGACACCGTCTCCGTGGACACGACCCGACTTACCCTAACTACCGTTAGGTCTTAGCCGGTTATTTATTTGGCGGTGGGGATCCACGACAATTCCCACCATCACGCTAAGTAGGTCGGGATTACGAGATACAAACAATGAATTAAGGCCTATAATTAATTATTCGTCATTGAGATGTTGCAAGAGCGATAAAGTTCATAAAAGCCGATTTATTAAGCTACTGCATAAATACAAATACTGATTTATAAATCACCTATAACTGTAGTGAAAAAGAATTTAGATACTCATATTTACATCGACAATTACTATACTAATAATGATGATAAAAATGGGATATGACATGACAACAGTATGAATTGAGAACTATGGAAAAAATACAGAATTAATAGGATTACAAAACTAATGGAAAAAAGAGAAATAAGAAATAATAAAATTAAAAAGAAAAAGAAACTAATTATGCTAAACTAATCCATTCTAAAAAGAGACAGAAAATAAAATCTAATACTACTGGAAGAGGGAGATAGGGAAGGAAGAGAATTTTATCTAACGGAGAGACTGCAGAAATAAAGAAATAGAATAAGAAGAAACCCAAGAATAATAAGAAACTGAAGAATAGTAACACTGAATAATTCCCAAAGTGCTAGAATTAATTACTGAAGATCGATTACAGAATGCCTTGAAAATAAAAACTGACTATGTTTTGAATACAGAGAGAACAAGGAAGAAGATGAAGCAGAAGATATGTTAATGAAAGATGATCAAGATCATAAAATTAAAACCCTATTTATACTGCTCAAGCCCTTACTAACTGTTGCTTAATTCCTGCCTCCACCACCCCATTAACTTAGGAAGAATTCAAGTAGTGGGGAGAACTGAAGATGCGTAAGAAGGGAGTGGTGGGTAACGTCAAAATAGCTGAATTAGTCTTGGAGTAGTATCCCATCCGGCAGACTTGGATTTTATGCTGGTAGAATTGGGATCCAAGTCTGCAGACTGAGTCATTCAGTCTAGGCCTCCAACAGACTTCTCCTCAATCTACAGACTGTTTGCTGCACTTTCTCAGTCTATAGACTTGTTTCCCAGTCTATAGACTTGTGTATTAGTCTACAACTTTCTTACTTCCTTCTTCTCAGTCTACAGACTCACAGTCTGGTCTATAGACTTAGCTTCCTTCTTCTCAGTCTACAGACTCACAGTCTAGGCTATAGACTTAGCTTCCTTCTTCTTAGTCTACAACGAACGGTTTTAGAGCTTTAAGATTTTTGATGCAATTTTTAGCTCTTTAGGCTACTCGGTCTCGATTACCTGCAGAACAACAAAAGAATACCCGAGTAGCACATATGGGAGAAAATAACGTAATCCGACTCCTAAAAATAATAAAACGATACGGAAATGCGTTCCAAAATAGGTGAAAAATCGAATAGGAACGACACGAATCACATGTTTGTTAACCTTAGTCTTAGGTTTGCTATTCACAATAGTTTTCCCTTTATACTTGTCCTTTCCTTGTTTCTTGAATTGGGTCTTACCCTTGTTTTTACCCTTTTGAACCCCAAGGTTGAGATTCTTCATTTTCATGGAGAGCATGTCTCTCTTCTCACTCCCATTAGCCTCCATGTCCCTCTCCGCTTGGTTGAGGAGTGCATGGAGCTCTTGGAAACTCTTGTCCATGCCATGCATATTATAGTTCACCCTAATTTGGGAGAACTTGGAGGGGAGTGAGTGAAGAATGCGATCTATCACAAGCTTCTTGGGAATGCTACACCCTAGACGCTCTAGAGTGTCAATATGCTCAATCATCTTGAGCACATGAGGGCCAACTTTTTGACCCTTTTCTAGCTTACCCTCGAAGAATCTCATCCTAGCCTCATATTGGCGGATATCGGGTGATTGAGAAAAAGCCGTCGTAACCCTTGAGAATATCTCATATGCGTTAAGGGTAATGTATTGAAGCTTGAGTTTTGGAGACATTGACCATATCAAGACGTTCTTGATATCGTTAGATATCTTCAAAAACCCCTCATAGGCGGTCCTTTGTGCCGCGGTGGCTCTAGGACTGGGTTCATTGGGTGGTGGCTCGTTCAAGTAACGAAGGACGTTGTCGGAGAACGCCGCACCTTTTATGGTAGACTCCCATTCGATGAAATTACTTCCATCGTCTTTCAAGATACATTTGTCCATAACGAACCTAAGCCAAGAATCCTTTCCGAGTTGAATGGTTGCATTGGTAGCCATAGCGAATTATAAACACTACAACAAATTTTAGGAAATATTAACATTCATTGTTATATAATTTACTTTTAAAACAATTTTAACAAGTCACTCAAATAATGACCCCTCACGAAATTATATAAGTGATTCCGAGACCCGCATTTAGATAAGAACTAACATAGCATGCAATCCTTATGTAAAAACGGTAAGTCATTACTTGACCAATTCTACCCTAGAACTCTCAGTTGACGGATTTCAACCAAATCCATCTCCTAGTCCTGAAATAACTCTTATCCCGTTGAATCCAACCCAATCTTGGCATGTGATCTTATCACCCTACTTACCCAAGGTAAAAAGGGTCCACGTTGTGGTTGCCCTAACGAACAAGGGGTTCATAGGTGCTTTAATTGGTAAGGCTAAATCTCAATTCTTACTATGCATGTGAGAGGTCTTGTCAATATTAAGTTACTAATCACTTATAAGTGAACTAAGTTGGTGATTACGTAAATTAGTGAATTGACAATCGATGAATAAAATGCATGATTGGCGATTTTGGCATGAGCGAATATAAAAGCAAACATCAAACAAAATAAATCCTAGTATGGCCATCTAGCTAATCTTATTAACTAGACTATTACAAAATCGGAAACCAACTCCTTGGTCCCTGACCTGTTCAATGGAACACCTCCAAAAGGCACCGTCTCCTTGACCACCGTCTTGGGTAATCTCCGTCTTCATAATAATTAATTACAAATGATACAAATGAATACATAGCAATTCCTATTATATATTTGTATAAATAAAACTATTAATTATTACAAACTGGCGATACGAGATCGCAATTAATTACAACCAAATCGATATTCCCTTGCATTACGGGTAATACCGATTAAAAGACTAGGCCATACTAGGTACAAACTTGCAAAATAATCAATAAAATGAGATTCATTCATTCAACAACATTAAAATAAATAAAATGCTGTAAAAATCATGCCAAAATCGCCCTATTATTTATCAAGTTCATCCAAGCTCGGCTTTTATAGAATTTATCGATTTTTAACCATTAAAAATCATTAATCAACACATAATTCTCAATTAAGCTCAAACTAATTTGGAAATTTCAAGAATTATTCTCCTCTAATTTGAAAAATAAAAATTAGTTCGAATTGATTTAATTTGCTTATTTAATCGGTAAATGGCAATTTTATAAAGTAAATTCAAGTTAAATAATAAAACCTATAAAAATTAAAATAATTTTTTTCGTACATTCCGAAACATTTCCAGGAACACAAAAATAAAAAATTTGTCCATAAAAATTTCGAATAAATTTGGGAACAAATAAATGCATGTTTATCGATTTTTATCCAATAAAAAAACAATAAACATCCCAAAAGGACAAAATAAATTTTAAAATTTTACAAATTTGTCCTTAAACATATAATGAAATGTACAAAAAATTATCATGCCCAAAAACGACATGCAACTATTTTTAGTTAACTTGAAAAATGTCAAAAAGCGACATGCAAGCAACAACAAAGCTCTGATACCACTTGAAAGGTACATGACCCTCTAATTAGACTTCTCTAATTAGTTGCTAAATTACTTTTTAATTTAATATATAAAGATCTAGTTACATGCATGAGATAAAAATGACAAAACTAGATACAAGAAGAAATTTTCTTACATAAACAAAGAGGAAATAATGGGCACAATAAGAAAACTCCTTTTCTTATTGTTCTTGACCTTATATTAGTATGGATAATCCTCCAAAACTTGAATCTCCAAAGAAGAAGATCTCCTTTAAGTTGCACCCAAGATTTACCCAAATAATCACTATTATTATTAACTAGATAATAGTAGTGATGAACCTATACTAATATTATGAATATTACTACTTTGGTAATAAGAATGAATATTTGTATATGAGAGTATTTTTGGAGAAGATCAGGAAAAGCATTCATTAATCAAAGGTTAGAGCTTGAATGAGCGAAAATTACACATTACAACCTTATAAAAATCAGTTTTTTGTAATTACAACCTTATAAAAATTTTCTTTTCAATTACTACCTAAAAAAGCCCTTTTCATTTGCAATTGCTACCTTTAATGAACTCCGGTGGGTTAGTAAGCTAATTTCCGTCTCAAATTAGATTACGTCTAATTTTGTGACCATTTTGCCCTTGACTTTGTATACTCTTTCCCCAACCTTTATCTCTCTTACAACACCTCTTAAAAATTGTATTGCTCTTCAATCAATTGCTTCACTCTTCAATTTAATTTTTGCAGTCTTCAATCTTCATCCTCTCTCTATCGTTTATACCTCTTCTTTATTTTCGCCGCCATTAGTGTTTGTAGTTTATTGTCGTGTACGAACAAGATATGTAACCCTAATTCACGATTCTGTACTTTGCAAAATTTCTGTTAACCTAGAAATTAGGGCTTGTGGAAATTTAGGGTTTATCCCTAATTCCCTTTATTATTCGTCTAAATGTATGTTGCAAGTTAACGGTGAATGGTTGAATATCCATATCTACAAAAAATTGAATAGCAAAAGCAACATAGCAGACATTAGGCGAAACAAAATCAACGACAAGTTGGAGAAACTCTAAAAATTGAAATTATCTAATCGACAACCACATTTGGCTCTCAACATGCTAATGAACTACAATAACACTATAACTACACTTAATTCATATTAGAAAGACTAAAATTAAATGCAAATCTGGGTTCGTGTGAAAAATCGATTCAAAACCCTAAATTAACGAAAAATCTGGGTTTCCTGTGAAGAATCGATTCAAAACCCTAAATTAACGAAAAACCCCTAAACCAACGAAAAAAAACCCTAAATTAACACAGGATTTGGGGCTACTTGCTTGCAGATATGTCGTTTCCTTCAATTGCGCCAGAATTTGGTATGGATTTTGGATTCAATTGGAAAATTAATTAGGGTTTAGTGGATGATGATTGAAGAGGAAGGTACGGAGTGAGTAGTGTAGGAAGTGAGTAAAAGGGTTAAAGGAGTAAAAAGAAGATTTTAACATCGAGGGTATTTTCGTCATATAATAACTTCGCTAACGGAAAATAGCTTACTAACCCACCGGAGTTCATTAAAGGTAGCAATTGCAAATGAAAAGTGTTTTATTAGGTAGTAATTGAAAAGAAAAAATTTATAAGGTTGTAATTACAAAAAATTGATTTTTATAAGGTTGTAATGTGTAATTTTCGCCTTGAATGAGAACAAAATGTTCCCTTATAATAAGCCCCAAAACCGGTCACTCCCTCTCTAGGGAAGACAAAAATGCTTATTTTAATTGCATGCTTAGAGGTCTAGGGTCTAGTGTAATTATGACTATTATTCTTGCATGCACATAAATAAGAACAACCATCATTGCCCTTATTCTTCTAGTGTGCCGTGCACATGCATAAAAATGGGTTCATTTTATTTTTGTCATTTGTCTTACAAATGCTTATGTGTGACATGATTTAATTATCTCATATAATTGATCACATCAAATAAATAACATACTTTAACTCTTTAAGTAGTACATTACTATTATATCAATATATAATTGGTCCTATAATAATAATAATCATTTGGCTTAATTTACAACTCCTTGTAAATATTAATAGCTAATCACCACTACCCATAAAAGCATACAAAACCTCAACTAATTTAGTAATTAACTCTTAAATACTAAATTAGGTCTTATTTAATCGTATTATAATTAGACGTAAAATTTATTCAGTCAATTATCGTATAATAGACTAATAAACTTAATCCGACTGAGTTCAAAACTCTATCTCCAATAAATAACTCTCATTACCAAGCATATATCAAATATATACGCAAGGAACTAATTAATTGTATCAAATACAAATAATTAGTTTTCTATATGGGTCTCATCCAATAGGTGTGACCGAAAGGGATCAGTTGATCACCGCCGTCATACGACAATAACGTCTAACTCTAGTCAGCTGAGCGTTATCGATTTACGTTAATCAACTGACGTGGAGTATTAATGTACTAATTATCCCAAGTATTTTCCGTCCATGAGATTTAATATATAAATGCACTATTGTGGAGGACACTTGCTCCAACAAGTATGGCCCATTCGGATGTCAGAGTTTATTGGGCTCGTCCCTTTGCATTTGATACCAATACCGACATTATCGGATATCGTGTATTGAATGACTCTTGTGCGGCAACGGTTTCGGGCATCCGGAAACCGAGGTTCTGAGTAAGGGGTGAGGGTACGTGTTGGGAAGTTCACAAAGAACACCCAACCCCGCCCGCACATTAGCGACCTCTACTAAGATATCGTTTGACTCTTGAATACGCGCGTTAGTAGAACGATGAAATGATATGCAAACAACGTTTTACCTAAACATGCGAGAATTTGAATGGGTTGCTAGGTCGATTTAATGCATCTAAAATTAACGTCAAATTGCATTTAGCATGCGAGTCCATTTTAGTACAATAAAATAAACAACAGGAATAAAAAGCGAAAAATAGAAGTGAACGTGTTAGTAACGACAATAACGGTAGTAACGGTTTATAACTAATATGGGATGATATTGAACGATGCAAGGAAATATGATGCATGAATTTTGAAAAGGTAGTTTGACACGTGATTGATTTGACACGTGTTGACCGAAGTCATAAAATATTTTGTAAGGCTCACAATACGTTTAGGGCTCACATTTTGACGTGATGAGAGGACACTCGATCGAGTCATTGAAGGACTCGACCGAGTGTACCTCGGAAAAGGGGTCTGCCCGGAATTTGAGGTGCTACTCGACCGAGTCACGAAGGGACTCGACCGAGTAGGTCGCCACTCGACCGAGTCATTGCGGGACTCGACCGAGTGGTCCTCAAAAGACCATTCTGCCTCGATTTTTGCATGTCACTCGATCGAATGGCCTATAGCACTCGGTCGAGTGACCCCTGTACGAACCGGGGTTCGTTTCGGTTTTGCTTTTGAGAATTGATTTTGTATTTAAAAATCATCGATTTGTTAGGTCGCACAGAAATATAATGAGATTTATACTCGACCCAAACTTCTCGATACTCGCCATATTCTATGCTCGATTATGAAATCGATATCGAATATTTGGAGTGCACTTTTTAAAAAAGTTGTTGGAAAAAGAATTGTTTAATTGAATTAAGACGAAGTAACTTGTTTTGTGTCACGGTTTTCAGGGAACCACGCGACCCGCGCAAGAATGGCGCGACTCGCGCAGACAAGCGACTCGCATGAGACCCATGCGACTCGCGTGGCCGACTGTTCTCGTTCCGTTTTTCGATACCCATTGTACCCGGTGTTTGATATAGGACCAATACCGAATATTAGGGTGAAGTAAAAAAAATGTTGTAAGTCGCTTAAATCAACTAGAACGATACAAATTATCTCCGCGTTTATAGTTGTCGTAATTAATTCTATCGAATTATATGATAACTATTTTAGCATCAACGAAAATCGTACTAACTAAATTAATTGACTAAATTGATTAGATTTGACATCCAACTATTAAGTTGGTATCGAATCTAATAGATCGGCACTCAAATTAAAGAAAGACTCGACTTGATCCCCTCCGCATCCCGACATCGTAATAAATCCTTGCGGATTGTGTGATGTCGGATCCACGTCAACAGGTTTCGACTCAAATAAAAAGAAAAGTGTTTTGTTTGAAATAGTTAGGAAAATTAATGAATATGCGATGAATGATAAAATAATAATACTATTGTTGATGTTAACTTGTCTCAACAATCAAGCGATCGGGGTGTCGGGATAAGCAACCGTCAACATCGGGTGCGTTACCCTCATATGTTCGGATTTTCTTATCCCATCATCAGTCACGCTCGACACGAATCGACGAGTAAGTTAATGTTTTATACTAATAATATTATCGATATTATAAACAATAAAAAAACGGAAAAAAAAAGATGAAGAGGACGAGAGGAAGACGAGAGAAAGAGAACGGGATTATTGAACCCTCAACCTACATGTTTCTTAGTCTCGGATGGAACTCGTTCGTTGTGGCTTTAGCACGGGAGTGTCGACATTGATGTAAATTGAGTTATGGTGGTTGGGATTTCTAGACACTATAGGGTTTAGTGTTGAAGATGATGAGTTGTGATGGTTGATTAGGGTTGATTAGGGTGTAAAAAAGGATGTCAAGAGGGTTGCAAAGGGGGTGTTTATATAGGCATGCTCCACCACCTGGATTGAGTAACCTGCTGACTCGGTCGAGTGGCCCAAACTGCCGCACACGGGCCTGTTTGAGGGCCCACTCAATCGAGTGCGCTGACACTCGATCGAGTGGGTGAGCTGAAATGCAAGGCCCGGTTTTTTGGACCTTGAGTTGGGTATTTTTGTGGGTCTTGTATTTGGATTGGACTTTTGATATTTGTATGGCTGTTTTTTGTCTTGGAAACGACTTTGACCGGGGTTTGACCCGGTCGCTAAAAGACGGTTTTATTTCCGGTGTTGGTTTTGACCCAAGTTAGTCTTATTTGATTGGAAACGACCCACTGGGCCTGAATTTGAGGTCAGTTTGGTGAGATTTGTACTTAATGGTCTCGAGCCCATATCCGTGCGCGTGGAAACACGTTTGCGTCCGATCATCATCGGGTGTGCTTTGGGAACCGCTATAGACACCTAGCGGCCAAATGTGGGTGTCTACAGAGCCCCCACTCTGGCTTAGGCTTGGACAAGGCAAAAGTCAGAGTAGCTACCAGGCCAATCGAGGATTAAGACCCGGTAGACTTCCGGTTGGGTAGTTTATAGTCCGTTAGACTTGCGTGAAAGGGCTCGCCAGCCATAAGATAGAAATCATACCTGAGTAGATGCTGATAACTCCGTGGGGAATCGGACTTGTCGTATAAGTCCTGGGTGCGCCTATATATGGGCCCATCTTGTGCTACTCCGGGGAAGATGCCGCCTAGGGCTTTCCGCTGGGGAGTTATATGAGTTGTACGGGCTTTCCTTCGAAGCCTTGAGTCGTACATGTAGCAGTTACATAAATTTTGCATGCAACACGTAGAGAAATATATGACTCGTGCTGAGGAGTAAAAAATTTGGATTTTTGAAAATTTGAATTTTTAAAATTTTGAAATTCTTTGAAAATTTTGGAATACTCGAGATGCCTAATTCCCGGGCTAAGATTGGGCAATCTGAGACTAGGCCTGTATGTGTAAACCCTCTAGAATTAGGAAACTTTGTTGCAAGAAGATATGGAAAGAGGGTTGTAAAGCTTGATGCTATAAATACCCCTCCCTTGTTTTAATTTTCTTCACAATTTCCTCACAATCCTTTCTTCTCAAAAGAAACCTCCTTATTCCTCTCAAGAATTTTAGCCATGGGAATCGAGCGATTGACCGCGATGCTGCAAGAATAGTCCCGACGCTTTAGGGACACGGATAGAGTGGCTCTGAACCAGACGGGTATTACTCAGCTATATATTCCGCCAGATGCAGGTTGACCGTTATTTCCTTGATGCTTGTTTGTCCTATTGGGACGATACATATCATGTTTTTGCCTTTCCCCGAGGAGAAATTTGTCCTTTACCCGAGGAGATTGCTGCTGTGGGAGATGGAACCCGATACTTTTGCCTGCCGTCCCGTTTTCGGTCTATGACCCAAGAAGAAAGCTGCAGGAATTTTTAGGACTTTCCCATAATGAAGTATCTCGCATGATGGAGGATGGTAATATTTCTTTGATCGACTTGACCGAGAAATTTATGAACCCTCATGATGTCCAGGTCAGACCGGTTCACAGCCGTAGGGCTTTCTTCTTTTGTATGCTCCATGTTTATGCCTTTGAAGGTCACATGGATTTGTTGTCGTGCATGGGTAACGCTCGTCTTTTATTCGTGGTTGATCTGATGGAGACGAAGCATAGTCCAGCCTGGCTGATTACGGGTGAAATTATCAAGGGCTTAGATAAACATAAATGGGATTCATTGGTTCGTCTGACTGGAAGTACCCGTTTATTGCAGGTATTTTGGATTTTTCTCATTTTTCTCAATTTTACGATTTTTTGATTTTTTTCGTGATTTTTCCGGCTGCAGTGGGCACTCGATTGAGTGCCTTCGTAAAAAATCCCCCCTGCCCGGTTTCAGAGATGCCACTCAACCGAGTGACTCCAGGCACTCGATCGAGTGGCCTCAGGTGGACGTCTATTTTGTCCCGAGAACTCATACTTCTTGTTTCTTTTTCAGATTTGGTTATTCGAGAGGCTATCAGTCATGGATCCTCCCCTCGATTCGAGCAAATATCGTCATAATCAGGTGATGACCAGGAGACGGGCTATTGATTTTTCTCGACAGATTACTCAGAAATATTGGGACGAGGTGTTATCATTCCATAGTGGTCAATTGATTAGATGGGTAGTGACATGGTGGCCCATTTATGTTTGGACGGGCTTGGCCGCGAGGGATAAAGCTCGCTATCAGGTAATCCTGTCTTTTAGGCAAACGGTTCATCTCTACCCGGAACGCATACTAAGGCAGTATGGTTGGACACAAAGAATCCCAGAAGTTGAAGCAATTATGAGTGAATCTACCCAACTGACGGACGTGATGTGCGATACTTGGATGCAAAGATGGTACACTCGACACACTTGGCCTATTCCCAAATCTCTTCACTCAATTTGGGAATCGGATTCTTATGTGAAGTGGACTAAAGCTGATTCTGCGAAGGCCCGAGCTGCTTTGAAGGTTGATGAAGCTTTTGACCTGCTACGGAGGGAACAAGTTAAAGACAATTGAGGCTTCTTTGACGAAGGCGACACTCCGGCTACTTTGGTTCGTCTGATGTCAGGTCAAAGAAAGAAGACTAGGACTCAAGGCGAAGGGTCTAGTGCTAGAGGTGCACGGGGGAAAGTGAGCCCCCAGACTGACTTAGAAAGGAGACTTGGCCCAAGACTGGCAGTGCAGGACCGACTTGGCCCGCGAGACATACTACCTGAGGACGTGCGGGCTCGACTTGGACCGGTGACAATGGCAGAAGACCCGTTGTCGAAAAAACGGGTTCGAGCTAAGGAGGTTCCTCTCGTGATTCGGGAACGCTTGCCCCCGCCCCGGCGACATCGGGCTCCACGCGACCCAAAGGATAAAGGGAGGGGGAAAATGCACGAACACTAGTCTCCTTAGTTTTATTATTTAAGTATTATTACTATTTTTTGTGGTGTGCTTTTCGTGTGATTGCCATTTTTTTCCCGTGTGTGTGTGGTGTAATTTTGGATTTCCTGAGTTTATCGGGTCTTTAATAAAAGTCATATTAGTGAATACCGTTCCCATCTTTTCCGTTATTGCGGTGGTTGTACCCTTTTGAGGGGTCGCCTACGTATCCACAATTAGCGGAATCAAACCAAACGTAGTTCAAACATAGATTTTTTTTTGCAATTTTAGAAATATATCAAGAATATTAGTTCGAGATGTGCGACAGTAGGATGAATAATCCTAACTCATTGACTTGTCTATAATTTTTTGAAAAGTCATAAAAAGACAAATTTTATAAATTTTTGCAAATGACATTGAGATAAGGTTTAGGGGTAGTAGTGCTTCAACTGGTCCAAATTGGTTGGGTTGACGGATTCATTCCCGTCCAAGTCTGTTTGTATCACCGCTCCACCGGATAGGACCTTCTTTACTAAATACGGCCCAGCCCAATTGGGTTTGAATTTTCCTTTTGGGTCAACCGGTAGTAATGCACGGACCGATTTTAGGACTAGATCATCTTCCTTGATATTTCTGGGCCTAACTCTCGTGTTAAAAGCCCTTTGTATTCTCTTCTAGGGTAATGACGGAGTTGGACCACTTCTAGCTCGACCGGTTGGACCACTTCCATTCCGTATGTCAAATAGTATGGAGTTGCTCCGGTTGAGGTGTGAATTGACATCCGATATCCCCAAAAGGCGAAAGGTATTTTATCGGGCCAGTCCCGGTAATTCTCAGCCATCTTTTTAAGTATGGTGACAATTGTTTTATTGGCTGCCTCTACCGCTCCATTTGTTTGGGGACGATAAGGAGAAGATGTATGCCTTTGGATTTTATATTTTGCTAGCAACGCAGCGGTTTCAGCTTTGAAATGGGTCCCGTGATCACTAATAAATTCGTGCGGGATCCCGTATCGGCATATGATCTTCTTTTGGATAAATTTGGCAACATGCCTGGCGTTTAAGATTCGATATGACTCGGCTTCGACCCATTTGGTGAAATAGTCGATTGCCACCAAAATAAAACAATGACCTCCCATCCCGGAAGGGTGGACCTTTCCAATTATATCGATACCCCACGTTGAAAACGGCCATGGCGATGGCATGGTATACAGTAGGGAAGACGGCATATGTTGTACATTGGCGAAAATCTGAGAGTTATGGCAGTGTTTGACATATAACTGGCAGTCAGTTTCCATGATGTTCCAATAATATCCGAGCCTCATGATTTTCCGGGCTAGCATATGGGCGTTCATATGCGGTCCATTTGCACCATCGTGCACTTCGAACATAACCTTTTCAGCCTATACTTTATCGATACACAGGAGGAGAGCCCCCTGTGCCGTCTTTTTGTATAATTGTCCATCGTCCGTACGGATGAATTGGGTTACCAATCTTCGCAAGGCTTTCTTAGCCCGGTTTTCAGTTCCCGGGGGAATATTCTCCCGTTGTCATGTAGGTTAAGACAGCCTGATAGCAAGGTTCCGGGTCAGTTATCTCGATATCTTGGATGGCGTGGATATAGGCCGGCTCGGACCATCTTTCAACGCAGATTGGCATGCTGGTTAGATGCTCCGGGATATTTAGCAGGGATGCTAATTTGGAAAGTGCATCTGCAAATTGATTTTCTTCTTGGGGTAGATAGATATATTCTGCCTTCTGGAATTGTTTCTCGAGAACCCTTACTCGCGCTTGGTAAGCCACGAGATTGGCGTTCCGAGTTTTCCATTTTTGGAGAGCTTGGTTGATGACTAAGGATGAGTCACCGTGGACCCGGAGGTTTGTTACTCCTAAATCAGCGGCGGCTTGCAACCCGTGAATGCACGCTTCATATTCGGATGCGTTGTTAGTCACATCAAAGTCCAATTTAATAGATAACGGTGTACGCTCTCCTTTCGGTGGTATCAACAGAATGCCGACTCCAAATCCTCAAAAGTTGGACGCCCCATCAAAATACAAATCTCATGTTTCGGTGTCGGTATGGAATATGTCTTCATCTGGAAAAGCCCAGGTATCGGTGTGCCCTTCTTCAGATACGGGACTATCGGCGAGGAATTCGGTTACTAACCGGCCTTTGATGACTTTTAATGGTACGAACTTGAGGTCGAACTCTGCTAGATTAATGTCCATCTGGACATCCTACTGTTAAGGCTTCTCGAATAGGTATTTGATAGGATCCATTTTGGATAAAACATGTACCTCGTGACTAAGCATATAGTCTCGGAGCTTTTTAGTGGCCCAAACCAAATCTAGGCACGTTTTCTCGAGCATTGTATACTTGCACTCGTACTCCGGGAACTTTTTACTGATGTAGTAAATAGCTCGTTCTTCAAAATCGACTGTCTGGGCCAGCATAGCCCCCATGGCTGTCTCGGTCGTTGTTAGATTTAACGACAAAGGTAAACAGTGTTGAGGTGGCATTAATATCGGCGGTGCAGACAGAATCTCCTTGTTCTTATCGAAAGCCGTTTGACATTTATCGTCCCATAGTGTTCGTTCTCCTATCTTCAGTTTCTTGAAAATGGGTTCACATACAATGGTTAACTTTGAAATAAACCGGCTAATGTATTGGACTTTCCCGAGAAACCCCCTTATTTCTTTTTCGGTTTTGGGTGGTTGCATCTCGGTGATGGCCTTGATTTTAGCTGGGTCGACCTCGATGCCGCGTTGGCTAACTATATGGCCCATTAATTTGCCTGATGTTACCCCGAAACTGAATTTTTGAGGGTTTAGCCTCATGTTGTATTTGCGTAGCCGGGTAAAGAATTTTCTTAGGGCCGCAATGTTCCCACTTCGGTCTTTGGACTTAACTATCATGTCATCCACATAAACCTCCACTTCCTTATGCATCATGTCATGTAAAAGAGTTGTGGCGGTTTGTTAATAAGTGGCCACAGCATTGATGAGCCCAAATGGCATAACGGTGTAACAGTAAGTACCCCAAGGTGTAATGAAGGTGGTTTTACTCATGTCTTCTTCTGCCATTTTGATCTGATTGTATCCGGCATACCCATCCATGTATGATAGAAGGGCATGATCGGTCGTGCTATCCACCAGTATGTCAATGTGTGGCAATGGGAAATCGTCTTTTGGGCTGGCCTTATTAAGGTCCCGGAAGTCCACACATACCCGCACCTTGCCGTCCTTCTTGGGTACCGGCACGATGTTTGAACCCAGTCTGGATATTCGGACACTTGTATAAAGCCTGCTTTGAATTGCTTGTCGACTTCTTCTTTGACTTTGAGAGACCATTCGGGCCTCATTTTACGGAGTTTCTGTTTTACCGGTTTGCACCCATCTTTGATGGGTATACGGTGTTCAGCTATTTCCCGATCTATCCCCGGCATGTCTTTGTAGGACCATGAGAAGACATCCTTTAATTCTTGGAGGAGGTCTGTGAATTGTTTTCGCTCCTCGGGATCTAAGGATAAGCCCAACTTAAGCATCTGGGGGTCTAAAGGGGTTCCGACATTGATGGACTCGGTTTCTATAATTACTGGATCTCGAGACTCCCTTTGTTCGAGTTGCTCGATCAGATGTGGCGGCAGAGGTACCTGTTCGTCGGATTTCTCAATGTCATTGCATATAAAATTTTTGAAATTGAAAGAATTTTGGAAATAAGACAAGTCGTAAGCGGAACAGTTTTCGTTATTATTAATTGTCAATTTTGAGAACAGCTCAAAGAGAGCGGCCATCTGCTCGTTGGTCAGTGGCGGGATAGGGAGTGCTCTCTGGACTGAGGGGTTACAGACTGGACTCTAGCACTAGACCCTTTAGACTTGGACTCAGACTCCGACTCTGACACAAGATCAGACTCAGACTCGGACTCGGACTCAGTATCCGGCATGTCTCCCTCGCCGGTGGTCAGCTTGTAGACTCGTCCTTGGCTGTCGGTCCACTTGATGGTCTTCATCCAGACCCTTTTCCCGGTGTCTGCACCAACTTCGGAGATCAGCTAGGTTGGGTCAAACTGATTGCTGCGAAGAATTAGGTTGACCAGATCTTCTTTAGGAGCAGGGATGACCTTGTCTTCCCCGAAGAGGAGCCCCAACACGGGCTCGGTGTTGTCACCTTCCTTTGATTCTACTTGAACAAGGGTGAATATATCATCGGGGATGAAATTGCATTCCCGAGCCATTTTGGTCTCGGGATACGAGATAGTGGGCTGGTATAGCCCTACCTGAATAGCTCCGAAAACTGGTGTAACGAAGTAATCAGTTAGCTTTGGGCTATAAGGGCCTAAGTAGGTACCCTTGATGATGTTGGTACCCTTCTGAATACCGGCCCGGACCACGTTTTCTGGGGTTATAGCATACCCTAAACCGAATTGTGATTCGCCATCGTTTAGGACCTCGATGATCTTCCCAACTGGAAGATATGGTCTCGAGGTAGCCCCCGGTAAGTAGCCCAAGTTTTGTAGCATCGTATCGATGCTAGTAGTGAAGTAGGGCCTGAAGAGATATTCCTCTTCGATCATCCCCACGAAATCAAATCCTCGTGGGTCGGCCCAGCCCGTAGCGTTGCAGCTTGCTACGGCAATGGGGGTTGCCTCCAGTGTGATGACGCCCTCTTGAAGTGGCATCTTGACTTTTCTATGGAGGGTAGAGGACACGGCGTTGACCGCATGGATCCAAGGCCTTCCGAGAAGCAAGTTGAAGGAGGAGGTGACATCAATCACTTGGAACTCTTGTTCTTTCTCAATTGGGCCCGTTATGATTGTCAGTTTAACGGCCCCAGCAGCCGGTTTTGGGCTTCCATCGAAAGCGTGAATAGTCTGTGCGGTTGGAAGATAGTCGGCCTCGGTAATGCCGAGGGCCTTAGCGGTCCTTATGGGAAGGACATTTACAGCGGACCCGTCATCGATTAGGGTCATTGGGAGGTACTTCCCTCGGCAAATGACCGTGATGTATAGAGTCAAGTTATGGTTGGGCCCGAACGGTGGAAGATCAGACTGAGAGAAGGTGATGAGCGGGCCCTCTTCTTTTGGCTTGCCCTTGAGATAGGGCATGATAGTGGCTACCATTTTAGTAGGGGTAACCTATGAATCGACCTTAATTTCATCGAGAGCCTTGGTAAGTGCCTCCCGATGTGCTTGCGAGCTAACCAGAAGTTGCCATATGGTTAGATCGGTTCGAACCCTCTTCAATTGCTTGACCAGGGCTGTGTCAGTGCTTGGTTCCTCAGGGTCAGCTTCTGTCCTAGCAGGTTCAGTGACGGTTGTGGGAGTAGGATGCCCGGTGGTGACGAGGTGGTTGGTGGCTAAGGATTTAGATTAGCTTTTCTAACCTCTTCCATGGTGATGGGGACAGCTTCCCCTTTGGCTAGGTAGACATCCTCTTCATCATCGAACCATATCCCGTTAATTTGTGGGATAAAAGGGGAGATGAGGTGTGAACAATCAATTACCTCGCCAGTGAATATAGCATGGGCGCTGAACGGGTTTTCTTTGTTGCTCGGCTTGTCTCCGGGCAATGGTATTTTCCCACCCTCGATCAGATCTTGGATCAGATGCTTCAATTTCCGACACTTTTCAGTGTCGTGCCCATTACCTCGATGATATTGGCAATAGGCCTGAACATTGTAGCTCTTGGACCTTTTCTCCACTGGAACTTCGGGAGTTGGGTCTATCGGTTGGATCAGGCCCCTTGAAGATAACCTTTGTAAGGCGTAGGTATAGGTAGTCCCTATATCGGTGAATACCCAAGTTGGAGTATTCTTTTTGGATGAGGTATCCAGTAGATTAACCTCATCGAATATGCTGCGGGTTGCAGCTGCAGGTGTGGGCTTGCTCACAGATGATCTTACCCCTTGATATCCCTTGGTAGAGGCCTTAGTCAGGCTCTCTAACCTTAAATCATCCTCGATCCTTGTGCCCATTTCAGTTAGGGTGGCAAAGTTAGGAATGACGGCATATTGGAGATGGACCCTGTAGGAAGGAAGGAGGTTCTTGACAAAGGCCTCCACTAAAACTTTCTCGCTGGGCTTATCAACCAGCTTCACACTCTTGGCCCTCCATCTTTGCAGATATTTGGTGAACCCTTCTTTGAGCTCTTGGGCCATCACTTCCAGAGTAAGCATCATAGTCTGGATCTCGGTATTATCAGCGTAATTCTGAGCAAATTCAGTTGCCACATCATCCCAAGTTTTGTACTTCTTGGAATCGAGCCTGTAGTACCAGGCTTTGGGATGCTTCTCGAGGGAGGAAGCGAACAAATGCTGGAACATGGTGGATTTCACCCCCTTGACAGCCATAAATTCTTTGAAAGCCCGGATGTGATGGACCGGGTCTTTAGTACCCTCAAACATCGGTATTCCCGTAGGTTGAGGTTGGTAGGCAGCTCGTCATTCAACTGTGAGTAGGAGCGAGCATTCTCAGTATGGATTGAGTTGCTTGTTGACAAGTGGACCTATTCTTCAAGCTTGCGAACAACGCTGATTAGTTCAGCTATGGGCCCGGTGGGCTCAGATCCCGCAACAAGAGTCCCCTTCTCCACAGCACTCAAACGGGTGGCCAGGGTTGTTTGATCGGTCCGGATAGCCATCAATTGAGTTTCCATCTTGACCAGCGCGACCTTCAATTCGTCCAAGGTTTCTTGCATCTTGCGTTGACGTCTGGTTTCGGGTGGCCTGTCTGTAAGAACACCGCGTAATCAGAAACTAACCCAAATCCTGGAATAGGAAGTACATCCTGAGTAAGACTGAAAATGGAAAAGACTCGTAAAAGACACCTAGACGGGTGACTTGTGAAAGGTGGGCCTCCCTTAGAATCCGGCAATGTGGGCCGGGTCCTGTTCGAAGGATGGGCCACGTGAGACATCCTCAGGCTTTAGACTTGAATGTGTAGACGGGCCCTCCTTGTAGGAGTACGTCCTACGTAGGTGGGCCATGCCTTAGTCAAATAAGGCGGACGGGGATAGGGAGGAAACTCGTGATGTAAGATTGACAGAGTTTCGACAATAAAAGACTTCGACGACTTATGACACGACCCGACATTGCTAAATACGGGAAGTCCTAAGAAGAGGAAGGTTTTGAAAAGGGATTTTTTTGGAAAGTCCGAGAAGACTCGGTGGAGGGCCCGATTTTTTTTTCGAAAATCGGAAAGTGTATCGGGCCTAATTTTGAAAGTTCGAAAATATTTTCGAGTTTTGAAATGGGTAGAATACCGGCTAAAAATAGGCTATTTTGAGTAAAATCATAAGTCCTAAATTCGGTATACGTCCCGGGTTTTGAAATTGGATATTTTGAGAAAAGATGCAATTTTCAAAAAATTGACGGTTTTTGAAAACGACATAGAAACCAAGCAGCACGTAGTTAGGCAAGCATTATAACGACGCCATGTATGCCTTTCACTAAGTCTCGATCGGTCTATAAAGGGTCTATACCAGTGCACATAGCCTATCCGTGAATCGGGACGGACTCTCTAAGTCGAGTTGAGCTTAGAACATGCCGCGAAACCCATACGAATCGACTATGAACACCTTTGACATATCCATATTGGAGTACGTCACGTTATAGTGGGACGTCGGTCAGTATCGGCCCGGGAAAATATGGGGTTATGCATGAACCGTAAAACTAAAACGCGTATTTTACTAGTCAAACGATTTCTATTCGAGTCTCACCCTGAGGATGCCGATGGTAAGTCACGCATCAGTTAATCACCAACGGAGTTGCCAAATTGTGGACATGACATAGGTCCACCCCGACGCGGCCACGCGCGGGTGGCGGGAGGCGAATGAATCTTCATATAAGATGGGTCGAATTGAAATTTAAATCGAAGTGGAGTCGCCACTGAACTTTGTGGGAGTTCGGGCCCGTTCGAACCCACTCTATATCTTAGTGGGCCATGCACAAAGTATAGCCCATTCGGATGTCAGAGTTTATTGGGCTTGTCCCTTTGCATTTGATACCGATACCGACTTTATCGGATATCGTGTATTGAATGACTCTCGTGCACCAACGGTTTCGAGCATCCGAAAACCGAGGTTTTGAGTAAGGGGTGACGGTACGTGTTGGGAAGTTCACAAAGAACACCCAACCCCGCCCGCACATTAGCGGCCTCTACTAAGATATTGTTTGACTCTCGAATACGCGCGTTAGTAGAACGATGAAATGATATGCAAACAGCGTTTTACCTAAACCTGCGAGAATTTGAATGGGTTGCTAGGTCGATTTAATGCATCTAAACTTAACATCAAAGTTGCATTTAGCATGCGAGTCCATTTTAGTATAATAAAATAAACAACGGAAATAAAAAGCGAAAAATAGAAGTGAACGTGTTAGTAACGACAATAACGGTAGTAACGGTTTATAACTAATATGGGATGATATATAACGATGCAAGGAAATATGATGCATGAGTTTTGAAAAGGTAGTATGACACGTGATTGATTTGACACGTGTTGACCGAAGTCATAAAATATTTTGTAAGGCTCGGAATACGTTTAGCGCTCACGTTTTGACGTGATGAGAGGACACTCGATCGAGTCATTGAAGGACTCGACCGAGTGTACCTCGGAAAAGGGGTTTGCCCGGAATTTGACGTGCTACTCGACCGAGTCACAAAGGGACTCGACTGAGTAGGTCGCCACTCGACCGAGTCATTGCGAGACTCGACCGAGTGGTCCTCAAAAGACCATTCAGCCTCGATTTTTGGATGTCACTCGATCGAATGGCCTATGGCACTCGCTCGAGTGACCCCTGGACGAACTAGGGTACGTTTCGGTTTTGCTTTGGAGAATTGATTTTGTGTTTAAAAATCGTCGATTCGTTAGGTCGCGTAGAAATATAATGAGATTTATACTCGACCCGAACTTCTCAATACTCGCCATATTCTATGCTCGATTATGAAATCGATATCGAATATTTGGAGTGCACTTTTTAAAAAAGATGTTGGAAAAAGAATTGTTTAATTGAATTAAGACGAAGAAACTTGTTTTGTGTCACGGTTTTCAGGGAACCATGCGACCCGCGCAAGAATGGAGCGACTCGTGCAGCCACGCGACTCGCATGAGACCCATGCAACTCGCGTGACGGACTGTTCTCATTCCGTTTTTCGATACCCATTGTACCCGGTGTTTGATATAGGACCAATACCGAATATTAGGGTGAAGTAAAAAAAATGTTGTAAGTCGCTTAAATCGAACTAGAACGATACAGATTATCTCCGCGTTTATAGTTGTCGTAATTAATTCTATCGAATTATATGATAACTATTTTAGCATCAACGAAAATCGTACTAACTAAATTAATTGACTAAATTGATTAGATTTGACATCCAACTATTGAGTTGGTATCGAATCTAATAGATCGGCACTCGAATTAAAGAAAAAGACTCGACTTGATCCCCTCCGCATCCCGACATCGAAATAAATCCTTGCGGATTGTGTGATGTCAGATCTGCATCAACAGGTTTCGACTCAAATAAAAAGAAAAGTGTTTTTGTTTGAAATACTTAGGAAAATTGATGAATATGCGATGAATGATAAAATAATAAAACTATTGTTGATGTTAACTTGTCTCACCAATCAAGCGATCGGGGTGTCGGGATAAGCAACCGTCAACATCGGGTGCGTTACCCTCGTATGTTCGGATTTCCTTATCCCGTCATCACTCACGCTCGACACGAATCGACGAGTAATTTAATGTTTTAGACTAATAATATTATCGATATTATAAACAATAAAAAAAATGAAAAAAAAAAAAGACGAAGAGGACGAGAGGAAGACGAGAGAAAGAGAACAGGATTATTGCACCCTCAACCTACCTGTTTCTTAGTCTCGGATGGAACTCGTTCGTTGTGGCTTTAGCACGGGAGTGTCGAGGTTGATGTAAATTGAGTTATGGTGGTTGGGCTTCCTAGATACTATAGGGTTTTGGGTTGAACATGATGAGTTGTGATGGTTGATTAGGGTTGATTAGGGTGTAAAAAAGGATGTCAAAAGGGTTGCAAAGGGGGTATTTATATAGGCATGCTCCACCACCCGGATTAGGGCTACTCGATCGAGTAACCTGCTGACTCGGTCGAGTGGCCCAAACTACCGCACACAGGCCTGTTTGAGGGCCCACTCGATCGAGTGCGCTGACACTCGATCGAGTGGGTCAGCTGTAACGCAAGGCCCGGTTTTTTGGACCTTGGGTTGGGTATTTTTGTGGGTCTTGTATTTGGATTGGACTTTTGATATTTGTATGGCTGTTTTTTGTCTCGGAAACGACTTTGACCGGGGTTTGATCCGGTCGCTAAAAGACGATTTTATTTCTGGTGTCGGTTTTGACCCAAATTAGTCTTATTTGATTGGAAACGACCCACTGGGCCTGAGTTTGAGGTCAGTTTAGTGAGATTTGTACTCCATAATGGTTTCGAGCCCATATCCGAGCGCGTGGAAACACGTTTGCGTCCGATCATCATCGGGTGTGCTTTGGGAACTGCTATAGACACCTAGCGGCCAAATGTGGGTGTCTACACAACTCTTTTTATACATACTGGGCTTCTATCTTTATTATCCCTAAAGGAACAATTATCTCGAAACTTCCTCTGGGATGCATCACTAGTAGAAAAACATGGATTTGAGGTTCCATAAAACCATTCATTTGAGGCGTTTTTTATGATGCCTCATACGGGGGGGCCGCACTTTGGAAATTATAGTGGGGCGTTTTTTAGAAGCCTCTATTAATGAACCATTTGCGGCGTTTTCGTCCAAAAATACCTCAAATAGTTAATTTCAAATTTTGAAAAAAAAAACACATTTGAGGCGTTTTCTGAAAACAAACGGCTCAAATAGGTGTATTTTTAATTTAAAAAAATCAATACAAAATTAATGATTTCATAAATTTCAAAATATGAATTACATTATTCAACTTTTCATGATATTAAAGTAAATACACCAACTAGAAATTACATTTGCACAATATTTATACTAATGCACTCCATGCACTTTGTAAGTCTCCATTGGCACTGTTAGTTCCAACTTCCGAGTAGATGATAAACCTACAAAGAAGGCAAAATACTCAAAATTAAACAAATATTATAAACAAAAATATTTACACAATATGCCATTACAAAAGTACTCTTTGGATAATTAAATATTAATTTATACCTAATTATTGTACTTTTAATATTATTTTACTACTTTCTTAATCCTTGTGCAAAAGGGAAGCGTACCCTTTGGATACGAACGGAGGGAGTATTATAAACGACTTTCAAATGAAACTTACCACATCTAATAACTTAAGCAGCTGCAAACTACTGTATTATACAACATTCCAATTCTATTGATTTCAAATATATAAACTACTCAAACCTTACAATCTTTCAATATTTCAGCCCATCATGAATAATGACCATATGATTATCAATTACATCAAAAATAAAAGCATACATAAAGCACAACTAGTATATCACAATTAATAAGCCCCTCTAAAACATGTAAAGGCTATCTTAACGTCAATTAATGTAAACCATTAATAAGCTATGGGTTCAATGGGTTCATAACGTCTATCTTAAATCGGAAAATTGGAATTCGTATCAACCTAAAGCTGATTCGAGTTGGTCGTGGAAGCAAATATGCCAGGCAAGAACCCTACTGCAGGCCGGCTTAGCAGCTGATAGCTGGTCTGTCCGTGATGATAATCCGTATATCATAGCAAAGGGATATCAATGGCTAAGGGAGAAAGGACAAATTGCTCGATGGAGCAACCTGGCCTGGAGTTCGTGGACGATTCCAAAGCACAGATTTATTGCTTGGATGATACAACACAATGCATTAAATTTGAAGGATAGGCTTATTCATTTACATATTGCTGCGGACAACTTATGCTGCATATGTGGGTCTGATGGTGAGGATAATACTCATATTTTTCAGGAATGCTGCTATATCCAAAGCATTAAACAGGCTGTACTAAGGAAGCTTGAGTGGAAGGATAAATTGGATTTTGATAATAAACGTAGACAGAATATGAGGGGGACGAAATTACAAAGAGCGGTGAAGAATGGAGTCCTTAATGCCATTAATTATCACGTGTGGATGCAGAGAAATATGAGTAGAACCGAACTACAGCTAGTGCGACAGGAATTTTTAGCTAGTTCGATTATTCGTGAGTTTAGCCTCTTCTGTAGTGGCAAATGTCGGCAGAAATTTAGCACAAGAGATGAATCTTTCATATCTAGCCTTATGAGGCACATCTTGTAAATGATGTAATCTTATTATCATTTATAATATACTTACCTTTTAACAAAAAAAAATAAAACATGTAAAGGCGTTAAGAGAATAATACTCATAGCCTGAAACCCGCCGATTAATCCACTTAACACTACGAAATAGGCATTACAAACTACACTTATCAACTCCCCCACACTTAACCCTTACTCGCCCTCGAGTAAGCACATACTAACTACTAAACTAGCCGAGTGGGTATTAGCGCACCCTACGCCCTTCCAAATCACGCGAGTACACTTAGAGGGAAAAGTGCACTCCGCAAGGCAAGTGGGGTCTTGTGACAAAACTGTGGATGCAACCTGATGTGGGTAAAGTCGTCTCACCCAATCAAGGTAAACCCTATGCTACTAACAAGAAGATAGCGGCAAGCAAGGTATCGAATCCACAGGGAAACAGTTAAACTAGTCAAATAGCTATGGCGATTCTAGGATGCTCTAAACGGTTGAATTGATAGAAGGATAAAAAAACACTACTAAAATGCGATAATAAATAATCGAATCTAATAAAGAGATGAAAACTAAGGTCACGGGTTCACGATAGATGCTCAACAATTATGCGACGATAATAATAAACATATAACATGCTAGTCGGCTATAACACGTTCTCTCGAATCGTGTCAACCTAGGAAGGTTCTAACGGGCTCTCGCAACTTATTAGACTCCCTACCAAATCGCGCGTGATCTAATCCTAATTCGGCTTTCGCACAGGAACTAGAATTTCCCAAACAGATTAAAATGTTGTGGCCTTTAACAAATTAATCGACAAATAAACACGCGAAAGTGGTACTAGCATAATTATGAATTTAGTATCAAAGCAACATAATCGTATAATAACCCATCGATCCCCCTCGACCCTAGCGAGAAAATTAGCTACGCATGATGATTACGAAACAACTAATCGCATATATGGAATTCATGATAAAAAGGTGAAGCAAATAAATCTAATGGTAAACGGACGAAAATCTAACGAACTAAACGGAACAACAAATTGCAAATAGAGAAAATTACGACGAACTAAGTAATTTACGATGAGGATTGAAACGTAGAACTGAAAATTGCATAAAATGAAATTACCGAAATCGAATCCGAGTGAAAACCGAGTGCTAGAATCCTAAAGGTCACGAGTTTCTAGAGTAAAATTTCTAAGTATGAAAAGTGATAGTTAGAAAATAATCCCCTCCTCCTAGTTATACAAAATGAGGCGGAAAAAGAACTGGGTGTGCACCCCGGCCGGCCGGCCGGCCGCCTGCCACATGCAGGGGCCGAGGCACACAATAAAATGAAGCTAAAAATGGCTTGTGTCATGCCGGCCGACTGGCAGGCCGCCGGTCACATGCAGGCTGGCGTGCACGCACTAATAAAAGAAGCTATGGGCCGCTTCTCATGGCCCATTGAATCGTCACCTCCCATTTCTTCCTCGCCTAAACGTCTTGAGGCACGGGTTTTGTCTCGAGATCGTTCTTCTAACCAGATATGAGTGTAATTGCACAAAAAGACCTGAAATCGTGTAGAATCTACAAAAACACTCACTCGAAGCAAAATGTTAGAAGAAACGGCTCTAAAGAGCGCGTTCCGACCATAAAAGACAACGGAATCGAGGGAGAAAAGCTATATAAATACAACACATCAAACTCCCCCGAACCGAACCCTTGCTTGTCCTCAAGCAAGACCCGTAAGAAAACAACTAATATAATACCGAAACAGCTCAAAGCAAATAATAGGCAACCAAATACTCAAGTCCGTCATAGCAAACATCTAAACCAAGTCTAAGAAACGAATTCCAAGACGGGAAATAGGAAAAATAACCCATCAACAAATGCACAATTTTACCA
Source organism: Agrostemma githago (assembly GCA_958450325.1). Classification (NCBI taxonomy): domain Eukaryota; kingdom Viridiplantae; phylum Streptophyta; class Magnoliopsida; order Caryophyllales; family Caryophyllaceae; genus Agrostemma; species Agrostemma githago. Next base: position 48,346,860 of record OY288246.1, on the reverse strand, counting down.
AGCATAACATGTAGAAACCACATTTTCAACCAAGCCCTTGCATAGGCTACTCACGGAGCCACTCATCGCTCAATTAGGAAGGGCGTGTATATGTGAAATATATATATGAAAACGCTCAACTACTCCAACTCATGGAAATATACCCGCAATCCAATATGGTATCGACCTCTAAATTTTTACAAAACGTGCTAAGATCACAAAGGGAGGCAAGGATGGTGATAACAAGGCAGAAGGTGGAAATCGATATGGTCTTGTGAGGTTAAAGCCAAGCTAATGAACTAACTAGTGCGATAATGCTCAACTCAAAAATTCTTCCACTTCCATAAACAAATCATACAAACCACCAACCAACGAGAACGAGTCCGGGATCAAAAGAGGGCGCTCAAATTTCATCAAGTAAACGGAAAATAAAAGTAACAAGAATAACATATATTTTTGATTTTTTTTTTCTTGATTTTTTCCTTTTTGCTTCTTCTTTTTCGATTTTTCCGATTTTTTCCTTTTTGCTTTTTTTTTCATTTTTTCCTTTTCTTTCTCTCTTTTTGAACTATTATTTTTTCAGCTTGATGAAATTAAAGGCAAATATATACAATAACCCAAATTGACCCGGACAAGATCTACAAATTCCCTTGAGACAGAGTCAACCACATCCAATCATCCATCAAAACTCTCTGTAATCACACAATAACGAGCATAGAACGCACTAGGTGACCTACTTCATCAAGCTTGGCTGGGTAGGCAAATTTGATTTTGTAGTTCATTTTGTGAATTCTTTTAACATTAGCCAAGGAGAAAATGGATAGAAATGGATGGAAATGAAAATGACCCAAAAATGATCACTAGGCAAGTTAGTCAAAATGAAGGGGCAAACACCATACTTATGCGTATTGACATAGCATATTCCACGAGGAGTCCTACACACAATCCTAAGTGGTAGCCAGGTATGAATGTACTGGCTACAGGAGGCTCTAAATCTCACCAATTTTGTAGTTAAAGCCTAAATGCAGGGTCGGTCTAAATGGGAACCACAAATCATAGCTCGGTTGGTTGCAAACTTGCCGATTAATTATTATTCCACATAACAAAGGTCAAATGAATGCCAATTAAGAATGAGTAGGTAGCCTAACGAGTGCAAATTATCATCATTGCTGCATAATCGGTATCATAGACAACCACTAAGACTCAAGGAAATAAAACTAGAAATACTAAAAACTCCCCCACGCTAGACTCGACATTGTCCTCAATGTCCATATCATACAGACCCAAAATTGGTGGGGGACACAAATAAAATCCGAGGAAAGAGAAAAAACATACCAAATATACACATGGAGAGGTAGCGGAGTCAGCAATCCGCTACTGATCATCATCATCATCACCAAAATCATCATCCTCCATACCATCATCTGCAGCGGTCCCAGAACCTGACGCACTACCCGTATACCAACCACCTCCCTGATAATCACTAGCGGCTCCAAAAGCAGGGCTCGTCGGGGCACTGAAATAGTCAGTGTGAAGATGGAAGCCGCCATGAATCGAAGGGTCAGTATAACCACCCACGGGCCACGAAAAGTACGAGGGGTAAGGGCCCTGTGGTGGCACAGCTGCACGCCTAGCATAGTCATCATAAACGGGATACATCCCGAGACACTGATCAGCATATAACCTGTCTAGACGAGCGTGAGTAGCAGCGGTGTCGGCACGAGTCTCCGTGCGAAAAGTATCAAAGTCAGAACGTGACGAACCGGCACTCAACTCCATGCGCTCCATCCATGAAATCAGATCGGGATGGAGGGGAGCATACTGGGGTGGTGGAGGAGGCTGCTCAAAAGTAGTAGTGGTGGTGGTCTCGGGAGCAGGCTGAGATGGACCGGGCTCAGAAGTGGGGCGGGAGGTACTAGGCTCGCTCGTCGGGCGATGAGTATAGGTAACAGCATGCGACGAAAGAAGAGAGCTAGGGGCAGCGACGGGTAATAAATAATTAGGCTGATCAGCCTCAAGTGACAAAACCGACCCGGCTTGCAAAATAATAGTCGCCTGCTCATGAATAAGCCAAGCCCAACGATTCTGATGCCTAGAAGAAATCCAGTTAAGAGAAGCCAAATATCGGAGGCTAAGAGTAATCTCACCCTGGACCGGATCATGATCTGCCTCGCGAAAAGCGGTCAACCGGAGAGCTAATTGCGTGACTAACCCGCCTATATAAATAGGAACGTCGGCAACGGCCGTAGCTATTCTCCTAAACTGGAGGACCAGGTGATAGGTAATATTGATATGCCACACCTTCGGCTTACGCCGCAAATATGAACCCAAAATAAACACCTCCTCGGTGCGCACATTATGTGGCTCCTTCCTAGCAAAAATCGTCCACCCCATAAACCTCTACCAAACCTTAATAACAGGATTATGAATATTGTTTGAACTCATATGCCCCGCGGTAGTGTACGGGGCATCAGCAAGGCATTCCCAAAAATCACCCACCCTAAAATTAGCATGCTCGGGTGGTGTACGGTCGTCATAATCCTTAAGGTCAAAACAATCCCCAAATTGTTTCAGGCTCAGCGCAAAACTAGTATTTAATAAACGGAACTCAACAGAAATATCACCAGTCCGTCTATTCTTATGTACCTCAAACGAACTCAGAAATTCCAACGTAAGCTGGGTAAACGTGTTACGACGCATCGTAAAAAATGTACCCATACCAACACCCTTAAACAATAGTTCCAAAGCAGAATCTAAGCCTAAAGTTCGCATAGCATCACGATCGATAAAACGAGTTGGAACAATAGACCGCTTTCTCAAGTTCTGAAACCGTACCTTTTGGTCAATAGTGGTAAAAATTACACCTGGAAAAACTGGATCGGGCTCAATGTCGGGTTGAGCATGTTCGTTTCTGGTGCGCTTGTTCCGAGGAGGCATTGCAAATCAGCTGAAAGTAGCACACTTGAGAGAAAAATGGGGAAATTTTGAGGAGAGAGAGGGGAGATGAGTGCTGGGAAATGGGGAAATTGGGGTTTTGGGGATGAGAGAGAGAAGAGAGGGGCGAGAGGAGTGAAGAAATGAATGAAATGACACGAGAAATTTGGTTTGGGGGTCTGATGTACGCCCCGGCCGGTCTGGACCGGCGGCCGGCTAGCCGGCCTGACGCACTTCTCCAATTTTTTCGATTATTTAAATCAAACCTTTCCTCTCACAGCCAGCTGGTATGGACCGGGGGCCGGCTGGCCAGCCGGACCGCACAATTCCTTTCTTTTATCGAGATTTTGCCCCACTTTTTCTCAAATTCTTCTTGTGCCTCGGCCCCTGAAGTCTATAGGGGGCCTAGGGGCAGGCTGAGACGCACAAACCACTCTATTAGAACTCTAATTCATCTCGTGTCTCGGCCCCTATAGTCGACAGGCCCCCTAGGCCTAGGCTGAGGTGACCTGCTATATTATCACAAGTACGATGAATTTTTTTCCTTCTCCATATTTCACTAATATCTCCAAATCAAGTTATTTCCGATGATTCTGCGCATCTCCAAAACGTTAGTCCCTCCTCTCATCCTCACTAAGATAACTAAAATAAAAATAAAATAAAAATTAAAAAAAAAAACGAGAATGAGGGAAATTATGTACATACTCGGGCTGCCTCCCGGTAGCGCTGGTTTAGAGTCCCGCACGACTTGATGAGGATAAGGTTTAGTGGGATAAGGGAACGGGATGAAGTCGTATGACCTCAATCGCTCCAACTTGAGCACCTTCATGATACAACTTCAATCGTTGACCATTCACCTTGAATCGTTCACCCGCATCACTCTCGACTTCAATCGAGCCAAATTTACCCACGTGGGTGACAGAAAAAGGTCCGGACCAACGAGATTTTAACTTTCCGGGAAACAACCGGAGCCTAGAATTGAATAATAATACCTTATCTCCCACATTGAACTCACGGTGAAGGATATGCTTGTCATGCCAGCGCTTGGTGCGCTCCTTATAAACTCGAGCACTATCATAGGCACCAAGTCGGAATTCCTCCAACTCATTCAGCTGCATAAGTCTCCTCTCCCCACTCAAATGTGGATCCAAGTTAAGCTCCTTAATCGCCCACCAAGCCTTATACTCAAGCTCGACCGGTAAATGGCATGACTTACCATAGACCAATCGGTAAGGTGAAGTACCAATAGGCGTTTTAAAGGCGGTACGATAAGCCCATAGTGTATCATCTAGCTTAGAGCTCCACTCCTTCCTAGCTTTTGACACGACCTTTTGGAGAATAGACTTGATTTCCCTATTGGACACCTCAACTTGCCCACTCGTTTGAGGGTGGTAGGCAAGACCGGTACGGTGCGAGACACCGTACTTAGCAAGCAAAGCATCAAGTCGCTTCTCATGAAAATGGCTTCCACCATCACTAATAATCGCTCTTGGAACACCAAAGCGGGGAAAAATAGTCTTTTTAAACAGAGATATTACCGTTCTAGCATCATTAGCAGGAGATGCTACCGCCTCCACCCACTTGGAGACATAATCAACCGCAACCAAAATATATCGGTTGCCCTTGGATGACAGGAACGGGCCTTGATAGTCTACACCCCAAACATCAAAAATTTCTACTTCGAGAATCCCATTTTGAGGCATCTCATGCCTCCTAGAAATATTACCGGTCCTTTGACATGCATCGCAGGACATAATAAAAGCTTGGGCATCCCGGAATAAGGTTGGCCAATAAAAACCCGACTGGAGGACCTTAGCCGTGGTTCGGCTCGGTCCATGATGGCCACCATATGGCGATGAATGACAACTCTCTAGAACCCCTCGAACTTCCCATTGAGGGACACATCGACGGAAAATACCATCGGCACACTCCTTAAATAAATAAGGGTCATCCCAAAAAAATTGTCGGACATCATGTAGAAATTTTTTCTTTTGTTGATAGGAAAGATCGGAAGGTAATACCTTGCCAACTAAATAATTAGCATAATCCGCATACCAAGGTCCTTCGCTTGCACCGGTACTTAAAGCCATGAGAGAATCATCGGGAAAAGAGTCATCTATGGGGATGACAACTCCTTCCTCCTCAACTCTAAGCCTCGATAGATGATCTGCAACGGCATTTTCCGCTCCCTTCTTATCCCGGATCGATAAATCAAACTCTAGGAGGAGGAGGATCCATCGAAGTAATCGGGGCTTCGCTTCTTTCTTAGCAAGGAGGTACTTGAGCGCCGCATGATCGGTGAAAACAATGACCTCCGATCCAACCAAGTAGGTTCTGAACTTTTCCAAAGCATACACTATAGCTAGCAACTCCTTCTCGGTGGTGGCATAATTCACCTGAGCATTATCAAGTGTTTTGCTAGCGTAGTATATGGCATGCAAGACCTTGTCCTTCCTTTGGCCCAAAACCGCTCCCACAGCATAATCACTCGCGTCACACATTATCTCGAATGGCAAATTCCAATCTGGTGACTGAATGATCGGAGCAGAAATGAGGGCCTGCTTAATCCTGTTAAAAGCTTCCACACACTCATCAGTAAAATCGAAAGGGGCATCCTTTAGGAGCAATTGTGTAAGTGGCTTAGCAATTTTGGAAAAGTCCTTGATAAAGCGGCGATAAAATCCCGCATGACCAAGGAAACTTCTCACTCCCTTTACATTAACCGGCAAGGGCAATTGCTCAATCACTTGCACCTTTGCTTTATCCACCTGAATGCCCTTTTCGGAGACCACATGACCCAAAACAACACCCTCAGTGACCATAAAATGGCATTTTTCCCAATTCAAGACCAAACTAACCTCGACACATCGGTTTAAAATGGTATCCAAATTAGCTAAACAAGCTGAAAAACTCATACCATACACACTAAAGTCGTCCATAAACACCTCCATAATGGACTCGATGTAGTCGGAAAAGATGCTCATCATGCACCTTTGAAAGGTGGCGGGTGCATTACATAGCCCGAATGGCATCCTGCGATATGCGAAAGTGCCATATGGACAAGTGAACGTGGTCTTTTCTTGGTCGGCGGGGTGTATCGGGATTTGGAAAAATCCCGAATATCCATCTAAATAGCAAAAATACTTGTGAGAAGCTAGTCTCTCAAGCATTTGGTCGATAAAGGGCAATGGGAAGTGGTCTTTAAGTGTAGCGGTGTTCAACTTCCTATAATCTATACACATTCTCCATCCCGTCACAATTCGTGTAGGGATTAACTCATTCTTCTCATTCGGGACCACAGTAGTCCCTCCCTTCTTAGGTACAACCTGTACCGGACTCACCCATTTTGAATCGGGAACCGCATAAATAATTCCCGCATCCAACAACTTCATAACTTCCTTTTTAACAACCTCTTGCATGTTCGGGTTCAACTTACGTTGACCCTGGACACAAGGACGATGACCTTCCTCAAGATTAATTCTATGCATACAGAAATCGGGACTGATTCCCTTCAAATCATCAAGACTATACCCCAAAGCTTTCCTATTTTTCTTTAAAACAACTAACAAATCAGAAAGTTGTTGCTCAGTTAAATCAGCACTTATAATCACGGGGAAGCTCTCGGTATCGTCTAAAAAGGCATATTTTAGGTGAGATGGAAGTGGCTTACGCTCCGGAACGGATATGTCGATAGCAAATGAGGTGTGTACGATGTTGGTTACATCGACACCTTGCTCCTCCGTGAGCATCCTTCCTTCCAAAGCGGCCTCTAAGGCATCAACAACAGCGGAGTCAACGGAAGCATCACCTGCACATGCTTCCAAACATATCAAAGCTTCTAAGGGATCCCGTATAAGGGACGCCTCCATAGAATCATGAACCAACACATCCACAACATCAATCATGCAACATGAATCCGTTATCATCGGATTCTTAAGTGTACTATCTAAGCAGAAAACAATGGTGTCTCCACCCACTTCCAAGGTCAATTTACCGTTCTTGACATCAATCACCGCGCCGGCGGTGTGCAAAAATGGCCTTCCCAAAATTATGGGAATTTGGGTGTCCTCGGCCATGTCAAGGACGATAAAATCAACCGGGATAAAAAATTTTCCAACTCTAACGGGCACGTCTTCTAAAACTCCCAAAGGGCGTTTTATGGAACGGTCCGCCATCTGCAAATTGACACTAGTACACTTAAGAGGACCCATATTAAGTTTTTCACAAACAGAGTAGGGCATGACACTTACACTGGCACCTAGATCACATAAAGCCTTATCAATCGATAAGGTGCCAATAGTGCAAGGAATCGAAAAACTACCGGGGTCCTTTAGCTTTGGTGGGGCCTTATTCTGTAAAAAGGCACTACACTCTACAGTAAGAGCGACGGTTTCTACCTCACCAATGCTTCTCTTCCGAGTCAAGATGTTCTTCATAAACTTAGTGTAAGACGGGACCTGCATAATGAGCTCGGTAAATGGGACTGTAACCTGCAAATTCTTCACAACCTCCATGAACTTGCCAAACTGCGTAGTTTCCTTTCGATTCTTCAATCGACCCGGAAATGGTACTTGAATTGTTGGACTAGTCGGAGTGGGAACGGGAGTAGTGGGTGGTGGAACTCGCTCATTACTTGGAGTTTCCACACTTGCATCCTCATTGACATCTTCCACTAAAACCTCCTCCTTCTCGGCCGGTGAATCATCCTTAGGCATCGACGGACCTTCATAGTGTGTGCCACTACGAAGAGTGATCGCATTAGCCGTATCATGTTGTTGATCACCTTGAGAAGGGAGTTTACCTTGTTGACGCGTTGCTTGTGACGCGGCAAGGTGTCCCACTTGGTTCTCCAAATTTTTGATGGCATTATCCTTAGCATGATCATTCTTTTGCATTTGAGCCATCATAGTTTCCTGGGTCTTGGCCATCATCTGCATCATATTACGAAGCTCAGTCATTTCATTAGAACTCGAAGAGGAAGAAGAATTACCTTGAGCTTGTGATGAGGATTGGCCAAAATTCTGCTGACTAGTATCGAAATTCTGATGAGAATTCCCGAAGTTCTGATTAGTATTGCCAAAATTTTGTTGATGTTGACCCAAGTGAGGTCGCTGCTGAAAATTTCCCTGATTTTGGAAATTCCTTTGATTTCCGAAATTCTGTTGATTCTGAAAATTCCCTTGATTATGGAATTGCTGCTGGTTCTGAAAATTTCCTTGGTTCTGGAAATTCTGCTGATGCTGATTCTGGAGATTCTGCTTGTGCGGGGGCACATAGGGTGGTGTAATAGGCGGGTTCAAGACATTAGTACTCCTGTAAGACAAGAGAGATGCATCATAGCCCGGTTGATTCATATATGGATAACGTGGGCGCATAGAATGAAACGCATTCACTTGTTCTATGGAGCCTAGGCAGTCTTGAGCTTGGTGGTCCGCGGCACCACAACGAACGCATGCATATTCTTGCATGGCATGTACTTGATGCATGCCCCCTCCCCCTTGAGAATTTGACACTTCAAATGCATCAAACCTCTTAGCCAAAGCGGCTAATTGAACGGCCACAGCATTCGAGGATCCACTTTCACCGGAATTTGATCGAGTATTACCACGTGGATTACCCCATCGGGAGTGATGAGATGCCATCTCCTCTATCGTTTGCCAAGCCTTATCATCATCCACATTACATTGGAAATGCCCATTGCATGCCGAATCCAATGTACTCCTGCAATCATCATACAGCCCGTTATAAAATTGGTTACAAAGAAACCAAACCTGAAAACCATGGTGCGGGCACTCCTTCACAAGCTTCTTGAACCGCTCCCACGCTTCATGAATATTCTCGTTCGGAGTTTGACGGAAATTCGTGATTTGACTCCGGAGCATGTTCGTCTTCTGTGGAGGGTAATAGTGCTTGTAGAAGGCAAGAGCAAGAGAATTCCAGTCGGTAATCCCTTCGGTGACTTTATCGAGATCGGTTATCCACTCCCTAGCGGAATCCCGTAGTGAGAACATGAAGAGCATCTCCATGACTTCTTCTTGAGTTACCCCGGCCAGAAGTGGAATCGTGGAGCAATAGTCGGTAAAAATCCTCATATGCTTGTGAGGATCCTCCTTAGGGTCACCACCAAATTGATTCTTCTCCACCAATGTGATAAAGGCGGGTCGAATCTCAAATGTACCTTGAGTGGCAGTTGGTCGTTTAACCAACTTGGGAAGAGCAGTTTGCTCGGGTTCCGAATGACTAGAAAGCTTCGGCATTTTTACGTTCGGAAGGGGTGGTAAAATGATCTCGGGCTGAGATTGATGTTCCTCTTCAAAGGACTGATTCTCAGCTACAAACTCCGTATGAATAGCTTCCAAAGTCGCAAGATCGGGAGCTGCGGAGATCTCTCTCCAAAACTGTCGTCGCCTACGAAAAGTTTTCTCGGGCTCAGGGTCGAACGGAGTAAGCTCTGATGACCGAAAAGACCTGGGCATAAGCAAAACTACAGTAGAAAAGTGAGATCAATCTCAAGGAGTTTTAATTCCTTGAGACGAAAGAGAGCATAGAAGAAACAAGCTAAAAAAAACAAGAAAAACCGTTTCCCCGGCAACGGCGCCAAATTTGATGTGGGTAAAGTCGTCTCACCCAATCAAGGTAAACCCTATGCTACTAACAAGAAGATAGCGGCAAGCAAGGTATCGAATCCACAGGGAAACAGTTAAACTAGTCAAATAGCTATGGCGATTCTAGGATGCTCTAAACGGTTGAATTGATAGAAGGATAAAAAAACACTACTAAAATGCGATAATAAATAATCGAATCTAATAAAGAGATGAAAACTAAGGTCACGGGTTCACGATAGATGCTCAACAATTATGCGACGATAATAATAAACATATAACATGCTAGTCGGCTATAACACGTTCTCTCGAATCGTGTCAACCTAGGAAGGTTCTAACGGGCTCTCGCAACTTATTAGACTCCCTACCAAATCGCGCGTGATCTAATCCTAATTCGGCTTTCGCACAGGAACTAGAATTTCCCAAACAGATTAAAATGCTGTGGCCTTTAACAAATTAATCGACAAATAAACACGCGAAAGTGGTACTAGCATAATTATGAATTTAGTATCAAAGCAACATAATCGTATAATAACCCATCGATCCCCCTCGACCCTAGCGAGAAAATTAGCTACGCATGATGATTACGAAACAACTAATCGCATATATGGAATTCATGATAAAAAGGTGAAGCAAATAAATCTAATGGTAAACGGACGAAAATCTAACGAACTAAACGGAACAACAAATTGCAAATAGAGAAAATTACGACGAACTAAGTAATTTACGATGAGGATTGAAACGTAGAACTGAAAATTGCATAAAATGAAATTACCGAAATCGAATCCGAGTGAAAACCGAGTGCTAGAATCCTAAAGGTCACGAGTTTCTAGAGTAAAATTTCTAAGTATGAAAAGTGATAGTTAGAAAATAATCCCCTCCTCCTAGTTATACAAAATGAGGCGGAAAAAGAACTGGGTGTGCACCCCGGCCGGCCGGCCGGCCGCCTGCCACATGCAGGGGCCGAGGCACACAATAAAATGAAGCTAAAAATGGCTTGTGTCATGCCGGCCGGCTGGCAGGCCGCCGGTCACATGCAGGCTGGCGTGCACGCACTAATAAAAGAAGCTATGGGCCGCTTCTCATGGCCCATTGAATCGTCACCTCCCATTTCTTCCTCGCCTAAACGTCTTGAGGCACGGGTTTTGTCTCGGGATCGTTCTTCTAACCAGATATGAGTGTAATTGCACAAAAAGACCTGAAATCGTGTAGAATCTACAAAAACACTCACTCGAAGCAAAATGTTAGAAGAAACGGCTCTAAAGAGCGCGTTCCGACCATAAAAGACAACGGAATCGAGGGAGAAAAGCTATATAAATACAACACATCACAACCGGACACAAAAACACACAAACAAACAAACATACAAACAAACACACAAAAGGTTGCACCCAAAAGAAAAGAAATACCGCTTCCCTCAAGCAAGCGGTGAACGAAGCACCGGTTTAGGACTCAAGGCAAGTGACAACGTTCGCAAGCTAGCAATACAAACCAAAATGGACAAAACCCTAATAGTATGACGACAAAGCAATAAAAACGTTGGTAACTTACCTCGGTTCATCCTAACCTTCTAAGAACATACCACGGGACGATCGGCGGGATGGAAAAAGGATGAACCACGGTGTTAGTCGACACTATAGGTAAGTGAGACCCCGCCCCCTTTAGCAAAGAGCCAAGAGGGTCGTCCCATGTCTAAAACCGCCTAACTAGTCCAAGTAAAAAGATGGAAATATGCAAAATGAGGGAAGACCGACTAATGCCGCTATCATCCTTCCTAGGGACTCGGTCCTTTGGTAGGCTCTTCACGGCAAAAGTCGGAAAAAGGCTTATTTTGAGAGGTAGGGGTTATTTTTGTGAATCGGGTTTTCTTTTGGCATTTTCTCTTTTCTTTTGCATTTTTGCCTTGTTTTGCCATGCCATTCTTTTTCTTCTTTTCTATTTTCTTTTTGGCTTTTGTGCCTTTTCTTTTTCTTCTTTCTTTTCTTTCTTTCATTTTCTTTCATTTTCTTTTCTTTGCCCTTTTGGCTTGATTTGGTTTTTTGGCATTTCTTATTGCAACAAGAAAGATGACTTCAACAATTTGCAATTTTATTGTGTGGAAATGTGTAGGAGGTAGGGGAATGGGTGAGTTGGGAGCGCGCTTTCCCCCTTCAAACCCACAAAAAGGTGGAGAACTTGGACTAATCAAACAACCTCAGACACGGTCACCTAAGGGACGGGACTCGGCAACCAAGGCCTTTTCACACCGTGGGTGGTCATAATGGTCAAAATGCAAATCCCGTAGTAAATCCCTAGTAAGCTAGGTGGACTCAAGGTAAAGGACCAACGAAATCATTGATTTAGGGTCATTCTACTAGAATAAAGTTCAAGACTCGCTTTATAGCACTAGGAAGGGAAAGTAGACACTCGCACACTAGCCTCTAAACCGGGTTTTCAAAAACCTTTTTACACACAAGACACAACTACAAACACAAAACAAAGACTCAACGAAAACGAAAGAAAAAGAAACAAAAGCAACAAACAAGAACAACACAAAACGAACACATACATAACACAAACACCACCCCTAGCTTCCAAATGAGCAACCAACCAACATCAAACTTTACAAAGCTCCTCCCGAGCACACCACATCACATTCTCCTCCAAATTCCGCAAGAGACAAAGAAGGAAAAAGGGATAGAAGATGTTACTGAACATCTTGAAAGCTTTCCAAAGCCATCGGTAGTTTAAGCAACCTATAAGGAAAAGGGGGCAAACACACACAACAAAACAAATATACGAGACAATGACACAAAAGAAAAACACACAAAAAGAAAATCTTTTTGATTTTTGTGAAAAAATTTCAAATTTTTAAGGTTTTTTAAAGATTTTTCGAAAAACTACAAAAATAAAACTAACTACGATAGAATATCGCTCCCCCACACTTAAGCCGAGCCATGTCCTCATGCTCGACCATAGTGCATGGGAGCACAAAAGAAAAGAAACTACGAAAATAAGGCTAAAAATCAAAAACGAAGATGAAGAAAAGGGTAGAATGTGTCCGGCCGAGGTGTAGTCAAGTCACCGTGGGCCGAGACAAGAAAAGATATGGATGGGGGAAGAAAATTAAAAAGAAATAAATAAAAGGAAATGGGAGGGGAGGACTAGGTGTAATCAAGTCACCTAGCCCGGATTCCGCCGGAATCCGACTAAGTCCTAAAAAAAGGGTGAAAACCTTGTAAAATTTGGATTTTTCGATTGACTCTCAACGTAGTCACATCATCGAGAGTCGGGATCGACCATACTAAGGCCTCGAAGGCTACCATGACCCAAATATAAGGGGAAGGGGAGTAAACAAAGGAAAACAAGCAATAAAAGACGGAAAAGAAAGGATAGTTGTCGTACCAATAGGATAGCAACTCACTCGCTCCATTGTCTCCAATGATCAATAAAGGCACTTTGCTTGTCTTCATCATTGCTATCCCGCTTCGAACTTGATAAAACACATGGTAGAGGTAGTAATGGTGTGAGGGGAGTGGGATTCGATGTCAAACTCGGTGTAAAGGTAAGAGAAATGAGGTGAGGGTATGTAAGTGAAGTGTAATGGTCATATAACATGAGCAAGGATGGGTAGGGAGGTTGGGTGGGGGTATACAATGGTTGGGTGGGCCCAAATGTCGAAGAAGAGGCCAAAAGAGGAGAAAGAGGACCATCCCGGTCGGGATGGATGGTCCCGGTCGGGAAGACACACTCGTCCCGGTCGGGAAGCCACCTTCCCGGTCGGGACGGCACTCCAGCAAGCTCCAATTTTTGCACCTCCATCCCGATCGGGACGGCTCCTTCCCGGTTGGGATGGCATAACCTTCCCGGTCAGGAAGCTCCCTTCCCGCCCGGGATGGGTCTTCTTGACCTCCAAAACCCCAAAAGCTTCACCGAAGCTTCAAAAACCGACTTCCATACTCACGACCCAAGCTCTACCATTAACCATTCCTCTCTAGGAATCATCTTCACTTCACACCTATGACAATAAGCTCAAATACAACATCAAATTCCCTCCCTCACAACGCTCATCAACAATCCAAATAACAAGAATTTCACAAAGCTAACAATCCTAGAAACCAAGGTACCAAATAAACATATATACACACACAAAAGCAAAAAGGAAAAGAAAAAGAGATATATACAATAAGGTACTCTCACCAACTACACCTCCATAGCCATCAAGAGCTCGAAGGAGTAAGTCAAATGCCCTAGCAACATCTTCATTTAAGCTCACATGGCCGAGCCTAGCCACTTTCAAGAGCTTCCAAGTCGGAGGGAAAAAGCGATCATCTTCATTATGCTCGGGGTTATTGTGATCTTCCGGGTCTTTGGAACCAACATAGCTACGACTCTTATGACCATCCGGTAGGTATAGTGGTCTAGAGTCAAGCTCGGTATCATGATGTGGGAGATCACACTCTAGGGGTGTCGCTTCTTCTACGGGGTCGAGAGTGGAACTCTTTTCCACCGCCCGACAAGGATCCTCTTCACCAATCGTCTCACAAGACAAGGGACTAGGCATCGAGTGCGGTAGAGGAGGATAAGGCATCAAGTTTTCTTCATTGGAGGGTTTAGGATCCTCCAATTTCCCGTTCAAGGCAAGTTCCAAGGCATCTACTTCTTTTTCCCAAGTATTGCGCTCTTTTTCACTCACCTTGTCTATATGGCCTAGAGGAGGTATGTCTTCACTTGGCTTTGGATTGTCTAGTGGTTCATCACGAAGAAAATCGAACAAATCCAATTTCATCGCCAATACATCGGCTCCCCAAGAGTTATCTCGAGAATCATGTTCACTCCCCTCCTCATTGTTGGCCCTTGAAGCTTCAACTTCCTCTATTCTTCCCCTATCTTCACCTCCCAAGCAACACTCAACAATGGTCTCTTGATCGACCCTCTCTTCTTCATTTGTAGCTTCAAGGTTGGGTTGACTTTCTTGTGGAGGCACCCGACCTTTTTGCCCAAATGAACCTTCCTCAACATGTTGTGGAGCTCAAGTGGTGGACATCGTGATATGGGCCATGAGTGCATTGATGCGAGCATCTTGCACCTCTATTTGGGCCTTGAACTCCTCCCTAACCCCTATTATTTGAGCCACCATCGCTTGTTGAGTCTTTTGCAATAGAGCTATCGCATCATGTTGACTCTTAAGCAATTGAGACATCATTTGAAAAGTCTCAAAGTTGGGATCTTGTGGTTGTGGGTTATGTGAGGGTGTTTGGTAGTTGTTAGGATGTTGGGATGATCCTTGACAACTTTCTTGCTAACCGTATGGAGGGCGTTCATAAGAATGTTGATGAGGTTGAAATGGTTGGTGAAATTTCGGGACTTGGCCTTTTATCAAAAAGTTGTCCCGTGATGATTGATGGTAGTTTGGACGAGCCATGTCCATAACGTCGCTTTGGTACCTAGGATAAGCTAGAAGCACTTGAGCAAACGTTAGTAGCCTAGTGCTTTTGAGGCACTAGGAAGGGAGAGTAACACACAAGAAGAAAAAAAACGGAGATACACAAGGAGAAGAGAACACAAAAATCAAGAACAAAGTCCAAAACTAAGCAAACAAAAGTCTAAACTACGCCGTCCCCGGCAACGGCGCCAATTTGATGGGAGGGATTTGTCGTGGATCCCGCCACCAAATAAAAACCAACTAACCTAACTAGGGTAGCTAGGGCAAGTCGGGTCGAATCCACAAGGACGGGGTGTCGGACTAAGGTATGCTACGGTCTAGGACTAGGTTCGAGACGAGCTAATCTAAGGAGGGGGAGACTAGGACTAAGCTAGGTCTAAAACAAGAAAACAATCAAAGGAAACGGGCTAGGATTAGGTCGGGGTCAAAGGGGTAACGAAATGGTCGAGGAAGATCTAGAGGGAAGGAGGTAGTAGGGTAATCTAGGTATACTCCGGGCTCTCGCAACTTAGACTCACCTAGAGGTTCCACCTAAAACCCACCTTGGCGACACAAACAACAAACGGGGTTACTAGCGTGATATCGGAGCCTAGGTCGCATCCGGGCTCTCGCAACTTAGACCGACCTAGGGGTCGTCCTCACCGGGCTCTCGCAACTTAATGAGGGAACCAAACCCACGAACAAACTATCACCCACAAGTAAAAGTCAAGAAAAACAAGCATATGCATACAAGTCATTCAAGCATTTCAACAAACATGCGATATGCATCAAACCAAGAGGAAACCCAAATCTTCCACCAACATCTCCAACAATCCCTTAATCATCCAATTAACACCCTAATCACCTTACTAACCCTAGCAAGATACTACTCTAACATATCTTTACTAAAACTAACACTAAGAAGAGAAATCAATTCAAACAACCAAACTAGCATAATGAAACTAACAAGAACTATGAACTATGAGCAATCCACACAACAAAGATT
The DNA here is from genome assembly GCA_958450325.1 of Agrostemma githago. Classification (NCBI taxonomy): domain Eukaryota; kingdom Viridiplantae; phylum Streptophyta; class Magnoliopsida; order Caryophyllales; family Caryophyllaceae; genus Agrostemma; species Agrostemma githago. The sequence goes on along the minus strand of OY288246.1, from coordinate 48,330,935 downwards.
CAAACTTTAATGAAATAACAAGATTAAGAGAAAGGAAAAGAAGATTATACCTACTAACAAGATGAAAGGAAGAAGGAAACTTGCATAAATGAGAAAAACCCAAAACAAACATCCAAGTTTGTCAAGCTTGGTGGAGATCTTGAAGAATTCCCAAATTACAAGCATTAATCTATGATTAACGATAATCTAAAGACTAATCTATGCTAAAATAATCTAGGGTTTAAGGGGAAGTGTCTAACATCACATAGGAATACAAGAGAAAGGGTATATATAGGGTTCCAAGTGGAGAGGAGATGAACAAAGCATTCACGGGCTGTAGCAGGCCCTTCCCGGCCGGGATGAGGTGGTCCCGGCCGGGAGGAGCTGGTCCCGGTCGGGATGGACCCAAAACAGCAGCTCCTTGTTTTGCTCCTTCATCCCGGACGGGATGAGGTCATACCCGTCGGGGATGAGTCTTGTAGGCCTCCAATATGATCGTTTTGGTTCCTTCTTGCCTCTCATGGGTTTCTCATCGATTCTTGAGACTCGGGATCGGGTCTCGGAGGCTCGGGATTGGGTCCCAAGGTCTCGGGGTCGAATCCAAGGCATCGAGTGATCGTTCTCTCACTTCGTTGGCTCCGAAAAGTGTATGTATTGAGTCGGAATCGCTCCAACTCTTCACGAATGGTTTCGGGAACCTGAAACGAACTAGAGGAAGCATAAGTAGCCCATAAATCGCTCCCAAGGAGCGATTCCACAAGGAAAATGGGACCAAAACACTACGAAATAGGCACTACAAACTACACTTATCACAGGCCACAAAGAGAAGATAACGAGGGGTTCGGTGTTAGGTGCGAAGTACAAAAGGAATTGACGGCTCATAAGTAGAAAGAGAGACAATTAAAATGCATACCTACCATCAGTTTTTTTGGAACTGACTCCTGATATTATTCCGTTCACTTCATTATTCCTGCAACTAAAGCATAAACAAAAACCAAAACAAAAATAAGAAAAATATAATCGAGCAGGAAAAAGAGGGCCAAAATTGAAGGAAAAAAATGAAGCAGCCAGCAACACCGGAGTACTAGATTGTACTATGATAGGTAATAATAATGTTGAAGGACCTCTACAAAAGCAACAATAATGGATAAAAGCACCACCAACATTTCCACCAAGCAAAAGTTTAGCCACTTCCTTAAAAACAAGCCTGTCTCCTCACCATATTTCATAACTTCAAAAAGTTTAATTAATAATATTCAAATGAACATAATCTACTTACTCTTATGCTTATAACACATAAATGATTTTACAAGTTTAAATAATTGATGGCGTTGTGGTGAAGGACAGGCGCAGTTGCGGTCGTGAACTTGACAACAACGGTTTGACAAATGTGTTAAAGTTACTATTAACACAATCATATCATTTAAAAAAATTGGAAAAAGAGGGTAGAACATCAGTTTTAACAAGAATAACTCATTTACAATAGAAGAACCAGTTAAGCTTTGTTACTCTTCGATCATTGTCCTTGTTTAGTTAGGAGAGCAGGTGTACAGGATCCTAGCAAGAAACCTTTTCATTTCTGTAACCTATGGACATCTGATCACGAGTTCTTGGAGATTATTCGGGATAACTGGCAAATGAGTTGTTATGGAACTAAGATGTACATCTTGGTCAACAAATTGAGAGCCTTGAAATTTCACGTCAAGAAGTTGCACTTCAGGAGGTTTTCAGATGTTGAAAGGAAAGCAGACATTACTGTAGACACCCGCATTTTGCCTGCTAGTGTCTATAGCAGTTCCCGACAAACACCCGATGATGATCGGACGCAAACGTGACTTAGTATACTCGGATTTGGGCCCGAAATCAATAATATCTGACATGGACTTTTAGCGGAGTAATAATCTCACAAAACAGACCTCAAATTCAGGCCCAGTGGGTCGTTCCGAGCAAAATGAGACTAATTTGGGCCAAAACCGGCACCAAAAATAATTCTCGTCTTTTAGCGACCAGGTCAAAACCCGGTCAAGACAAACCCGACACAAAGAGCGACCGGGTGCGTTCCCGAAACATGCACCAGGTTCACAAATCTATCCAAATCACTCACAAAATCAGCCAAGATCAATCCAAATCAAACATAATCAATTAAACATAAATCAAGGGCAATCACGCCCAAAATAGCCCGGCCTAATTGATCCACTCGGTCGAGTGGATTGGCCACTCGATCGAGTGGAGCCTCTTCGAACCTGTCCAGATACATTCACGAGGGCACTCGACCGAGTGCACCCGCGCCACTCGGTCGAGTGACCCTAGGACGGGGTGAAGCCTATAAATACCCCTTCAAACCCATTGCATTCAAGGATTCAACTAATGCAAAATTACCCTAAGCTTCTACTCTAACCTATCTATACTCTCTACACTACAAGCCTTAGCAACCCTAAGCCCTATACACAAAAAACCGAGTCCCTTGTCCCTCGATAAACCGACAACACACACACACACCATAACTTACGTACATCCTCGATACTCCATAGTCCCGTCACTATTTGCGAGCCCATTTCCGAGGTCCCTACTAAACATGTATGTTGAGGGTGTCCCAAACCCCGTTTCTATCTTTGTTATTTACGCTTATGTTTTTGTATCGTTTATTTTGTACTTTTACTAGTATCGTAATCCTAACATCTAACGCTCTAACATCTAACACTTTAACATTTTACTTTTTCTTGCATACTAACTTTTACATTTTCGTTGCTAACATTTTAATCATACCGCGTATATATATATAGTATTACCAAATTCTTCGGTTTCGGATGCGTTTGACTACAATTGTCGCCTAAAGTCCGTCTAATCCCTTTACGAGCAACGACGGAGGTGGAGCCCTTTCGAGGAGCCCCGCCCCAATGTACTCAAGGGCGCGACGTGATCGTGACTAGTCGTAGTTGAACGTATTCGATCCCATTTTTATTAGTGCGGAACCCATTGACACGAAAACCGACATCACATAACCCGAAAGGGTTAGTTCCGATGTCGTGACGTAGAGGGAAGCATTTCGTTACTAATTCAAATTCTCTAAACGTAAACGTTTTCATAAAATCCCGACAACGGTATTATAATCGTACATATTCACGATTATAGCACCGGAGGTCGAGTTAAGTTCAAATCATGCGATATTTGTATTTAACTCGACCGACCGTCGTTTTCAACCCCAAAAATGAAACGAGTTAACACTCGCACAGGGACTACTCGACCGAGTGCATAGGCCACTCGATCGAGTAGTATCCACAAAACCGGGCAGACTACTTCCCAAGGGTACACTCGACCGAGTCAGGCCATGACTCGACCGAGTGGATCCTGTAGCCCAGAAAACCGAGAGCTTGGATGCAACATTTAAGTCTCGTCATTTTTTTTACGACTCTTAGTCGACACGTGTAAAGCCAATCACGTGAACTCATTTTCTAAAACTCACGTTTATCGTGGCAAACCGAATTAAATCTAAATTCGTCAATATTTTGATTCAATTTGGCCAACCTTCAAATTTAAGACACATAGATCACGAGTCACGACTCGTACAGGTGCCACTCGACCGAGTACACCTGCTACTCGATCGAGTAGCACCCCAAACCGTGGGCAGAAGCTTCTTTTAGGACGCACTCGACCGAGTCAGGCTATGACTCGACCGGGTGAGCCCTGTAGCCCCATAACCGAGGGCCTTGACACACCTTTCAAGCCTCGCCTTTCTTTTATCGACATTAGTCATCACGTGTAAAGACTATCACGTGACTAACCTATTTTCAAAACCATGCACAACACGACACGTAGAACGACTTTGACCACTTTTGACGTGATAAGTCGGGACAAGACTACGAGGTATGAGATCGGGCTAGCAATACGCCACAGTCTCATATTTCCGTCCTTCGTTTAGTACACGATATAATGTGTATTTAATCGGGGTTAGTCCATCTACACATTTCGCGGTCTAGCTTGCATACGGGTCCGTCCATATCTTTGTATCGCGTTATTTTTATTACTTCTACGTAATGTTGTATTGTGAATTCCGGGTTGTATTTCCGCCCGTGTAACTTGTACGTTTTTATTTTACTTTCGAGCTTTGTTTATTTACTTGCTTTTACGCTTTATAAACGAACCTCGCATGCTAAATCACATTGACCAAAAATAAGATGCATTAAATGACGTAGTTCACATACTATTAATATGCTTAGCCCGAAAACGCTGTTTGCATATCATTTAATCGTTTTACTAGCGCGCACACACGAACACGAACGATGTCTTAGTAGAGGCCGCCATGTGCGGGCGGGGTTGGGTGTCCTTAGTGGGCTTCCCAACACGTACCCTCACCCCTTACTCAGAACCTTCGGTTTCCGGATGTCCGAAACCCTTGGCGCACGAGAGTCATTCTATATACGAAAGCCGGTTTATACGGTATCGATATTGCAATGCAAAGGGACGAGCCCAATGAACTCTCAAATCGAAGTGGGCATACTTTGTGTAAAGCCCATGACGACATAGAGTGGGCTCGTATGGTTCCGAATAACCACAAAATTCGGTGGCGACTCCATTTTGACTTAAATTTCGAACCCGAGAACAATCTCACCACGAGATTCATTCGCCTACCCAAACCCGCGCGTGGCCGCGTCGGGGTGGACCTACGTCATGTCCACAATTTGGCGACTCCGCTGGGGATACCTGATGTACTACATGGCATCGGGGTTCCTAGGGTGAGACTCGAAGAGAAATCGTTCGAATATTAGTGTGTGCGCATTAGTTTAATGGTTCATGCATAACCCAAATTTTGCCCGGGCCGGTTACTTGTGACCGACGTCCCACTATACCACGGTGCATTCCTACATGGGTGCACTAAAGACTTCGATGGCGGAACTCACCGGGGTTTTACGGCAGGTTCTAGTTCAAAATTGGCTAGGAAGTCCGTCCCGTTTCGTGAGAATGCGATCGTTGTTGGTATAGACCCTATTGTGACTGACTGAGACTTAGTGTAAAGCATACATAAGCGTCGTTATAATGCTTGTTTGACTACGTGCTACTTGGTTTCCGTGTCATTTTTCAAAAAACCGTCATTTCAAAAAATGCATCTTTCCAAAAACACCCAAATTTTGAAAAACCCGAAATGCTGTCCGTTTCGGGACCCGTCTTTTCAAAATATCCAATTTTCAAAACTCGGAATGCCGCCGAAATTTAGGATCAACTGATTTGACTCAAAATATCCTTTTTCTCTAGCCGGCATGCTGCCCATTTTAATTCGTGAATTTCCAACACCATCTCGATTTTCTGAATTTTTCAAAATTCTAATCTTGGTTTTCGGAATTCCGTTTTTTTTCAAAACTCCCGGAAATTCTTCCACTCATTCAATATTCAAATTTCAAACATCCAACTATCCTAGTAAACCTTCCTTATTATAGGACCTACCGTCTAGCCGTGCGTCGGGTCTTTGCATAGTATGTCGAAGGTCTATAGCGTCGAAACTCCGCTGATCTTATATCACGAGTTTCCCCCCTTTCCCGAGTCCGCCTTATCAGTCAAGGCACGACCGACCCGCGTAGGGCATACCCCTACAAAGGAAAGTCCGTCCATACACTCGAGTCAAAAGTCTGGGGAAAAGTCTCACGTGGACCTTCCTCGAACGGGACTAGGCCCACAAAGCCGAAATCCTAGGGAAGTTATACCACCCATCGAGTCATCCGTCTAGATGTCTTTCTCGAGTCTCTAGTCTCCTTTCCTAGGGTTGCTCGGGATGTACTTTTCCTTTCCTTTTCCGAGATCTGGGTTCAGTTTCTGATTACGCGGTGTTCTTACAGACAGGCCACCGGCAACCAGACACGCTCGAAGGATGGCTACTTTGAATAGTCTGCAAACTGCTTTAGACGCCATGGTCGCGAAGCAAACCGACATCGAGGCCCAACTAACCGAAATGAGGGCTGGCCAAGTGGCCATTGTTGCTCGCCTAGCTACGGTGGAGCAAGGGACCCCTAATGTCGGAACTACTGGGCCCATAACTGAACTGGTCAGCGCAGTGCGCCGGCTAGAAGAACAAGTCCATTTGACTGGGAGTAACAATATCCACCGGGAGAATAGCCGAGAGTACTCCACGGTGAGTGACAAGCTGCCTGCAAACCTGAACCTCACAGGTTTGCCCATGTTCGAGGGAACTGAGGACCCGTTACTACATGTACGGGCCTTCAAGGAATTCATGGCCATCAAGGGAGTGGACTCATCCATGTTCAAAAACCTTTTTGCTGCATCCCTTGAGAAGCACCCACGGGCCTGGTACTATAGGCTAGACCCGAAAAAATACCCTACATGGGATGATGTGGCTACCGAGTTCGCTCGGAACTATGCTGACAACACCGAGATCCAAACCACAATGCGATCTCTGGAGGTCATGGCCCAAGAGCCAAAAGAAGGTTTCACTAAATACCTTCAACGCTGGAGGGCCGAGAGCGTGAAGTTGGTCGATAAGCCCAACGAGAAGACCCTAGTGGAGGCTTTTGTCAAGAACCTCCTCCCTTCCTACCGGGTTCACCTCCGGTACGCAGTCATACCCAATTTCACCACCCTTACTGAAATGGGTATGAGGATCGAAGATGACCTGAGACTAGAAAGCCTCACCAAGGCTACTAGCAAAGGATACCAAGGGGCCTCTTCATCCACCACAAAGCCCCAGGCTGCAACCCGCAGCATTTTTGACGCGGTCAATCTACTAGATGCCCCGTCCAAGAAGAGCACCCCACCTCGGGTCTTCACTGATATAGGTACTACCTATACTTATGCCTTACAAAGGCTATCCTCCAAAGGCCTAATCCAACCGATAGGCCCAACTCCTGAAGTTCCGGTCGAGTGACGCTCCAAGAACTACAATGCTCAGGCCTATTGCCAATACCACCGAGGCAATGGGCACGATACCGAGAAGTGTTGGAAGCTAAAACACTTGATCCAGGACCTGATTGAAAGCGGAAAAATCCCGCTACCCGGTGATAAGCCCAGCAACAAGGAGAACCCTTTCAGCTCCCATGCCATTTTTGCCGGGGAGGTGATCGACTGCTCTCACCTTATCTCCCCCTACGTCCCGCAAGTGAACGGGATCTGGTTTGACGACGAAGATGATATCTACCTCGCTAAAGGGGAAGCCGTTCCCATCACCCTTGAACAGATTCGAGAGGTCAAAACTCGAGTCCTAGCCAGCAACAACCTTGATCGTCCCTACTTAGCCACAAGCACTAGGGACACCCCTACCCCGACAACCATCACCGATCCACTCGGGATGGAAGTCGCCCCCGAAGAGCCGACCGCTGAAACAGCCGTCGTGAGACAATTGAAGAGAACCCGAGTTGACCTCACTATATGGCAACTCCTTGTTAGCTCTCAAGAACATCGAGAGGCACTTACAAAGGCTCTCGATCAAGTCAAGATCGACTCTCTGGCTACACCCGCTGAAATGGTAGCCACGGTCCTACCCCACCTAAAGGGTAAGACCAAAATAGGAGGCCCAATGATCACATTTTCCGAAGCCGATCTACCGCCATTCGGGACCTCCCACAACTTGGCCCTTTACATCACGGTGATTTGCCGGGGGAAGTACCTCCCGATGACCCTAGTTGACGACGGGTCGGCCGTGAATGTCCTTCCTCTAAGGACCGCCAAAGCCCTCGGCATTACCGAGGCTGACTATATTCCGACTGCTCAAACCATCCAAGCCTTTGATGGGAGCCCAAAGTCGGTAGCTGGGGCCATAAAACTGACCATCATCACGGGCCCAGTAGAAAAGGAGCTTGAATTCCAGGTGATTGATGTCACCTCCTCATTCAACCTGCTCCTAGGAAGGCCGTGGATTCACGCGGTGAAAGCTGTATCCTCCACCCTCCACCGCAAGATCAAGATGCCTCTACTCGACAGTATTATTACTCTAGAGGCGACCCCAATGACCGTGGCTAGCTGTAACGCCACGGGCCGCACGGACCTCTGGGGGTTCGACTTTGTGGGGATGATCGAGGAAGAGTACCTTTTCAGGCCTTACTTCACCACGAGCATTGACACGATGCTCCAGAACCTAGGGTACCTTCCGGGGGCTACCTCTCGACCCGACCTTCCAGCTGGGAAGATCATCGAGGTCCTTAAGGACGAAGACTCCCACTTCGGCCTTGGCTATGCCCTCACTCCGGACAACGTTGTCCGAGCAGGAATTGAAAAGGCCTGCAACATTATGAAGGGTACCTACTTGAGCCCTTATAGCCCACGGTTGTCTGACTACTTTGTCACACCCGTATTCGGGGCTGTCCAGGTTGGACTATACCAACCCAATGCAACGCACCTCGGGACCCACTTGGCCCGGGATTGCAACTACATCCCAGATGAGGTGTTCACCCTCACCCAGTCCGACGGAGCGGACGATAACGAGCCCGTGCTAGGGCTACTCTTCGGGGAAGACACCGTAGCCCCGACTCCGAAGGAAGACCTGGTCAACCTGATTCTCCGCAGCAACAGGTTTGACCCGACCAAGCTGATCTCGGATGTTGGCTCCGAGACGGGAAAAAGGGCCTGGAGGAAGACTGTCAAGTGGACTGACAGTCAAGGAAGGATCTACAAGCTGGTCGCCGGAGAGGGAGACATGCCTGAGTCTGAGTCCGAGTCTGAGTCGGAGTCTGAGTCAGAGTCTGAGGTCGAGTCTAGAGAAGTCGGTGCTAGAGTCACTCCTGTAACCCCCCTCCCTTCTATCATTCCTGTTGCTGGCACTTCGGGGTCTGTCCCGGGTGCTTTACCAATTCCGCCTCTGACCAATGATCAGATGGCTGCTCTCTTTGAGCTGTTTTCTAAATTTTCAATTAATAATAACAACCGTTCTGCTTACGACTTGTCTTTTTTAAATCCTGTTTTCAAAAATGATTTATGCTATGACATTGAGAAATCCGACAAACAGGTACCCTTACCTCCACATCTGATCGAGCAACTAGAGCAAAGGGAATCCCGGAATCCGGTAATTGAAGAGACCGAATCCATAAACGTGGGAACAACCTTAGAGCCTCAGATACTTAAGATAGGGTTATCCTTAGATCCCGAGGAGAAACAACAGTTCATAAACCTCCTCCAAGAGTTCAAAGATGTCTTTGCGTGGTCCTACAAGGACATGCCGGGGATAGACCGGGAAATAGCCGAGCACCACATACCTATCAAAGATGGGTGTAAACCGGTCAAACAAAAGCTTCGTCGAATGAGGCCCGAGTGGTCTCTCAAAGTAAAGGAAGAAGTCGACAAACAATTCAAAGCCGGCTTCATACAAGTGTCCGAATATCCGGACAGGGTTGCAAACATCGTGCCGGTTCCTAAAAAGGACGGTAAGGTGCGGGTATGCGTAGACTTTCGGGATCTTAACAAAGCAAGCCCGAAGGATGATTTTCCGTTACCACACATCGACATACTGGTGGATAACACGGCCGATCATGCCCTTCTGTCATTCATGGACGGGTATGCCGGGTATAATCAAATCAAGATGGCGGAAGAAGACATGAGTAAGACTACCTTCACTACACCTTGGGGTACTTACTGCTACACCGTCATGCCATTTGGTCTCATTAATGCCGGGGCCACATACCAAAGGACCGCTACCACTTTACTACACGACATGATGCATAAAGAGGTAGAGGTCTATGTAGACGACATGATCGTCAAATCCAAAGAACGGGACGGTCACATCACCGCCCTAAGAAAATTCTTCACCCGACTGCGCAAATACAACATGAGGCTAAACCCTCAGAAATGCAGTTTTGGGGTAACGTCAGGCAAATTACTGGGTCATATCGTTAGCCAACGAGGTATCGAAGTCGACCCAGCTAAAATCAAAGCCATTACTGAGATGCAAGCTCCTAAAACCGAAAAAGAAATAAGGGGATTTCTCGGGAAAGTTCAGTATATTAGTCGATTCATTTCCAAGCTAACCATGGTATGTGAACCAATTTTCAAGAAACTGAAAATAGGGGAACGGGTACTATGGGATGACAAATGCCAAGCTGCTTTCGACAAAATCAAAGAAATTCTGTCTGCACCGCCGGTTTTGATGCCACCTCAACACGGCTTGCCTCTGTCGTTATACCTAACAACGACCGAGACAGCCATGGGGGCTATGCTGGCTCAGACAGTTGACTCCGAAGAGCGAGCCATCTACTACATCAGTAAGAAGTTTTTAGAGTATGAGTGCAAATATACCATGCTCGAAAAGACGTGTTTGGCTCTAGTCTGGGCCACTAAAAAGCTCCGACACTATATGCTCAGCTATGAGGTCCATGTGCTATCCAGGATGGACCCGATCAAATACCTCTTTGAAAAACCCATCCTCAACGGCCGGATTTCAAGATGGACTCTAATGTTGGCAGAGTTCGACCTAAAATTTGTACCTTTAAAGGCTATTAAGGGGCGAATAGTAGCTGAATCCCTCGCCGACAGCCCGGTAACCGAGGAAGGACACACCGACACCTGGTCCTTCCCAGACGAAGATATCTTCCATACCGATGCCGAAACATGGGATTTATACTTCGACGGAGCATCTAATTTTCGAGGGTTCGGAGTCGGGGTCCTCCTAATTTCACCAAGAGGAGAGCATACTCCCGTCTCCATCAAACTGGACTTTGACGTCACTAACAATGCAGCAGAATACGAAGCATGCATTTATGGGCTACAAGCCGCCGCCAACCTAGGGATCACAAATCTCCGAGTACATGGTGACTCATCCTTGGTCATTAACCAAGCGCTTCAAAAATGGAAGACTCGGAATGCTAATCTCGTGGCCTACCAGGCGCGAGTAAGGGATCTCGAGAAACAATTCCAAAAGGTAGAATACATATACCTGCCTCGGGAAGAGAATCAGTTTGCAGATGCACTCTCAAAATTAGCATCTTTACTGAACATTCCCAACCATGTGACCAGTATGCCAATTTGCGTCGAAAGACGATCCGAGCCGGCATACGTCTATGACATTGAAGACGTCGAGATAACCGATCCCGAACCATGGTACCAATCCGTGTTAACATACCTGACCAACGGAGAGTATCCCCCCGGGACGGAAAACCGAGCCAAGAAAGCCTTACGGAGGCTAGCCACCCAGTTCATCCGTACTGATGACGGGCAACTGTACAAAAAGACGGCACAGGGGGCTCTTCTCCTTTGTGTTGACAAATATAAGGCCGAGAAGGTAATGGCCGAAGTACATGATGGCGAAAACGGTCCACACATGAATGCTCACATGCTGGTCCGAAAAATCATGAGGCTCGGGTATTACTGGAACACCATGAAGGCCGACTGCCAGGTATATGTCAAACACTGCCATAACTGTCAAATCTTTGGCAATGTGCAACATATGCCGCCATCTCTGCTCTATACCATGACGTCACCCTGGCCGTTCTCAACCTGGGGTATCGACATAATCGGGAAAGTGAATCCCTCCGGTACTGGTGGACACTGCTTCATTTTGGTGGCTATCGACTATTTCACCAAATGGGTCGAAGCTGAATCATATCGCATCCTCAATGCTAAACATGTAGCCAAATTTATCCAGAACAAGATAATATGCCGGTATGGAATCCCGCATGAATTTATCAGTGATCATGGAACTCATTTCCAAGCTGAGACCGCGGCCCTACTGGCTAAATACAAAATTCAGAGGCACACATCCTCGCCCTACCGTCCCCAAACCAATGGAGCGGTAGAGGCAGCCAATAAAACGATTGTCACCATACTCAAAAAGATGGCTGATAATTATCGGGACTGGCCCGACAAAATACCTTTTGCCCTATGGGGGTACCGGACGTCAATTCGCACCGCAACCGGAGCGACACCATACTACCTAACCTATGGGATGGAGGTCGTCCAACCAGTAGAGCTAGAGGTACCGTCCCTCAGAATTCTGCTAGAAAGTCAAGTACCCGAGGCTGACTGGGTTTGAGCACGGTACGATTCGTTGGTTCTACTAGACGAACGACGGTCCCGCGCTCTCAATAACATCCAAATTTACCAAAAACGGATCCAACGGGCCTTCAACAAGCGAGTAAGGCCCAGGAACATTAAAGAAGGGGATCTAGTCCTTAAGTCTGTTCGAGCCTTGCTACCAGTGGACCCAAGGGGAAAATTCAAACCCAACTGGGCTGGGCCATATCTGGTGAAGAAAATCCTATCAGGGGGAGCAGTAATGCTGACGGACCTGGACGGGAATGAATTTGTCAACCCAACCAACCTGGACCAGCTGAAGCGTTACTACCCTTAGCCATTTCTCAATGTCATTAGCAATTTTTATCAAAATCATTTATTTTACAAAAAGCAAGTCAATGAGCTAGAATTATTTATTCTACTGTCACAAAACATCTTGAACCAATAGTCTTGGTGTAATTCGAGATTGCAAGTTCCTAAGCCTGAACTACGTTTGGTTTGATTCTGCTAATTGCGGATACGTAGGCAACCCCTCAAAAGGGCACAACCAATGCAATCGAGAAAAGACAGGAACGGTTTTAATAATAAACTTCCTTTTATTTATCACAAAAAAAAAAAATCCCAAAAGCTTGGGAAAATTACAAGTGCAGGAATTCAAAAAAAAACTACAAAAAAAAGCACACGGCAAAAATAATAATAATATTTAAATAATAAAAACTAAGGACTCGGTATCTAGGGCATCTTGCCCTTCCCCTTGTCCTTGGCCTCCTTGGCCGTCCACTGACGACGGCGCGGAGGAGAGCGTTCCCGAATCACCACAGGAACCTCTTTAGCTCGGACTCGCTTCTTGGAACTTGAGTCCTCATCCACCTCGATTGGCCCAAGTCGGGCCCTTACGGGCTCGGGGAGCCGGTCACGCGGACCTAGTCGGTCCCGGGCCGCCAGCCTTGGCCCAAGTCGCCGCTCCAAGTCAGTCTGGGGGCTTTGCCACCCCCGCGGGCCACTAGCACCGGCATCTTTAGCTCGAGTCTTAGTATGTGACTTAAGACCCGACTCTAATCGGACTAAGGTAGCAGGGGTCTCTCCCTCATCGTAGAATCCCCTATTGTCCTTTACCGTCTCCCGACGGACCAGTTCGAAGGCCTCATCGACCTTCAGAGCTTTACGAGCCTCCTCGGACTCCTCAGAAGTCCATTTCTCGTAGGCTCGAGAAACCCAAGCAGATTGGCAAGGGTTGGGAATAGTCCATGTAGGACGGGTGAACCACCTCTGCAACCAAGTGTCGCACATAGCATCCGTCAGTTGGAGCGGGACACTAATGATGGCTTCAGTCTCAGGAATGCGCTGAGACGAACCGAACTGCCTCAGAATGCGGTCCGGGTAGATGTGAACTGTCCAGTCAAGGGACAGGATCACGAGATAACGAGCTTGGTCCCTCTTGGCCAATCCCGTCAGCTTGGAAAGGAACCACCAAGCAACCGTCCACCTAATCAACGGGCCACCATGGAACACCAATTCCTCATCCCAGTAAGCTCGATTTATATGGTGGTTCGAGCTTATCTTGCGCCCCCTGGAACTGAGTTGGTTGTTACGGTAGTTTGGAACGCTCGGAGGAGGCTCTATGATCGACAAGCGCTCCGACAACCAAACCTGCAAACGTGTACACGCAACTCATGAGTAACGGAATGGTTCGCTACAGCCCACTCGATCGAGTACACCCTCTGACTCGATCGAGTGAGGCTCTCTAAGACAACCAGAAGCTCGTCAGGTATGGCACTCGACCGAGTACACCCTCTGACTCGATCGAGTAAGACTCGCTAAAACAAACAGAAGCCTATCAGGTATGACACTCGATCGAGTACACCCTCTGACTCGATCGAGTAAGCCCTTCACAGGCTGGCAGAAGCACTTAACAGACGCCACTCGATCGAGTGGTAGGTCCACTCGATCGAGTGACTTACGGACTTCAAGAAGCCGCGAAACAAAAAAATCGCGCAAACCAAAATTGAAAAATCGAAAGACGTTTACCTGCAGAATAAGGATACTCCCCGTCAGTTGCCGGGTCGGGTCAAGTCGCCTAGCATCCAGACCCATGATGAGTTCTCCCGTGACTAGCCAAGCAGGGCTGTGACCAGTCTCCATCTGGTCAACCACTCCGATCAGTCTAATCCGGCCCACGCACGAGTCAGCATCCATCAACCCCTCGAAGACGTAGCGGTGCAGCATGCAAAACGCGAAGGCCCTACGCCGGTGAGAAGGCGTAGCCCTTACATCCTGGCTATTCATGAACTTGTCAGCCAAGTCAAAAAGGGAGACAGTATCTCCCCGCACCATTCGATCTGTCTCAGCATGAGACAGACCCAAGAATTCCCTCAGTCTCCTCCTCGGGTCCGGGTAGAACGGAGGAATGGCAGGGCGAGCAACAGGGCTCCAACCGCCAATGGCTGCGATCTCCTCGGGAAGAGGGCATATCTCTCCCCGCGGGAACACGAAGACGTGATGGGTAGTGTCCCAAAGCGCCAAACAAGCATCCAGAAAATGCACATCAGGCACCAGACGCCTAAGAGGAAATAGGCTGGTAATCCCCATTTGGGTCAGCTGAATCCTGTCATCATCCCGAAAGTATTGGGACCAGGCAAAAAGCATTGAAGTGAGATGCTCGATACCCATGGCAGGAACTTGATTTCTTAAAAGACTGAGAGATTTTTTTTAGAGAAGAGAAGGGTTTTGATTTGAGGTGCAGAAAGCTGAAGCAGGAAACCTGTATTTATAATATGGAAGCCTGGCAGTAGCCTGACTAACCCTGCCTCCTCAGCAAATTGGGCCCCAACATGCGCAGGCCTGACTTCAACCCAGAATAGGAATCTAGTTATCCTGAGCTTTCCTAAATTCTTTCTTAAAAAAATCGCTTTTTCGAAAATTCCAACTTTTTTTCAAAATCCAATACACTTTCCCCAGCACAAGTCGGTGTTTTGCCTATGTGTTACATGCAATATATGATGTGTCAGCATGCAGGTACACCCCAAGACTTCAGAAGCAAGTCCCCGCGCAGCTACTTTGCTCCCCAGCGTGAGTCGGTGTTCTCCTGGAACGCTACATCCAAAATGTGATGTATCAGCATACGGGTACTCCTACACCTCCAAGCACAAGTTTTATTCCCCAACGGAGACAACCTTCCCCGGTATGCTACATCCAAGACGCGATGTGTCGGCATACGGGTACACCTACGTCCCAAAAGGCAAGTTTCACTCCCCACGGAGCATCATCATCAGGTCAGGTACGACTCGGGGCCTCAAAAGCAAGCCCGTACGACTCACGTATTTCCCCAGCGGAACGCCCGAGACGGCATTTTCCCCGAAATGGTACAGGATGGGCCCACATATAGGCACGCCTAGGACTTATGCAACAAGTCTGACTCCCCGTGGAGCTATCATCGGCAGGACAGGTATGACCCTCTGCTTATGGCTGGCGAGCCCTTCACGCAAGTCTACTGGACTATAAACGACCCGACCGGAAGGCTGCCAGGTCGTAATCTGCGATTGGCCTGGTGGCTACTCTGACTTTCGCCTTGTCTAAGCCTCAGTCAGAGTGGGGGCTCTGTAGACACCCGCATTTTGCCTGCTAGTGTCTATAGCAGTTCCCGACAAACACCCGATGATGATCGGACGCAAACGTGACTTAGTATACTCGGATTTGGGCCCGAAATCAATAATATCTGACATGGACTTTTAGCGGAGTAATAATCTCACAAAACAGACCTCAAATTCAGGCCCAGTGGGTCGTTCCGAGCAAAATGAGACTAATTTGGGCCAAAACCGGCACCAAAAATAATTCTCGTCTTTTAGCGACCAGGTCAAAACCCGGTCAAGACAAACCCGACACAAAGAGCGACCGGGTGCGTTCCCGAAACATGCACCAGGTTCACAAATCTATCCAAATCACTCACAAAATCAGCCAAGATCAATCCAAATCAAACATAATCAATTAAACATAAATCAAGGGCAATCACGCCCAAAATAGCCCGGCCTAATTGATCCACTCGGTCGAGTGGATTGGCCACTCGATCGAGTGGAGCCTCTTCGAACCTGTCCAGATACATTCACGAGGGCACTCGACCGAGTGCACCCGCGCCACTCGGTCGAGTGACCCTAGGACGGGGTGAAGCCTATAAATACCCCTTCAAACCCATTGCATTCAAGGATTCAACTAATGCAAAATTACCCTAAGCTTCTACTCTAACCTATCTATACTCTCTACACTACAAGCCTTAGCAACCCTAAGCCCTATACACAAAAAACCGAGTCCCTTGTCCCTCGATAAACCGACAACACACACACACACCATAACTTACGTACATCCTCGATACTCCATAGTCCCGTCACTATTTGCGAGCCCATTTCCGAGGTCCCTACTAAACATGTATGTTGAGGGTGTCCCAAACCCCGTTTCTATCTTTGTTATTTACGCTTATGTTTTTGTATCGTTTATTTTGTACTTTTACTAGTATCGTAATCCTAACATCTAACGCTCTAACATCTAACACTTTAACATTTTACTTTTTCTTGCATACTAACTTTTACATTTTCGTTGCTAACATTTTAATCATACCGCGTATATATATATAGTATTACCAAATTCTTCGGTTTCGGATGCGTTTGACTACAATTGTCGCCTAAAGTCCGTCTAATCCCTTTACGAGCAACGACGGAGGTGGAGCCCTTTCGAGGAGCCCCGCCCCAATGTACTCAAGGGCGCGACGTGATCGTGACTAGTCGTAGTTGAACGTATTCGATCCCATTTTTATTAGTGCGGAACCCATTGACACGAAAACCGACATCACATAACCCGAAAGGGTTAGTTCCGATGTCGTGACGTAGAGGGAAGCATTTCGTTACTAATTCAAATTCTCTAAACGTAAACGTTTTCATAAAATCCCGACAACGGTATTATAATCGTACATATTCACGATTATAGCACCGGAGGTCGAGTTAAGTTCAAATCATGCGATATTTGTATTTAACTCGACCGACCGTCGTTTTCAACCCCAAAAATGAAACGAGTTAACACTCGCACAGGGACTACTCGACCGAGTGCATAGGCCACTCGATCGAGTAGTATCCACAAAACCGGGCAGACTACTTCCCAAGGGTACACTCGACCGAGTCAGGCCATGACTCGACCGAGTGGATCCTGTAGCCCAGAAAACCGAGAGCTTGGATGCAACATTTAAGTCTCGTCATTTTTTTTACGACTCTTAGTCGACACGTGTAAAGCCAATCACGTGAACTCATTTTCTAAAACTCACGTTTATCGTGGCAAACCGAATTAAATCTAAATTCGTCAATATTTTGATTCAATTTGGCCAACCTTCAAATTTAAGACACATAGATCACGAGTCACGACTCGTACAGGTGCCACTCGACCGAGTACACCTGCTACTCGATCGAGTAGCACCCCAAACCGTGGGCAGAAGCTTCTTTTAGGACGCACTCGACCGAGTCAGGCTATGACTCGACCGGGTGAGCCCTGTAGCCCCATAACCGAGGGCCTTGACACACCTTTCAAGCCTCGCCTTTCTTTTATCGACATTAGTCATCACGTGTAAAGACTATCACGTGACTAACCTATTTTCAAAACCATGCACAACACGACACGTAGAACGACTTTGACCACTTTTGACGTGATAAGTCGGGACAAGACTACGAGGTATGAGATCGGGCTAGCAATACGCCACAGTCTCATATTTCCGTCCTTCGTTTAGTACACGATATAATGTGTATTTAATCGGGGTTAGTCCATCTACACATTTCGCGGTCTAGCTTGCATACGGGTCCGTCCATATCTTTGTATCGCGTTATTTTTATTACTTCTACGTAATGTTGTATTGTGAATTCCGGGTTGTATTTCCGCCCGTGTAACTTGTACGTTTTTATTTTACTTTCGAGCTTTGTTTATTTACTTGCTTTTACGCTTTATAAACGAACCTCGCATGCTAAATCACATTGACCAAAAATAAGATGCATTAAATGACGTAGTTCACATACTATTAATATGCTTAGCCCGAAAACGCTGTTTGCATATCATTTAATCGTTTTACTAGCGCGCACACACGAACACGAACGATGTCTTAGTAGAGGCCGCCATGTGCGGGCGGGGTTGGGTGTCCTTAGTGGGCTTCCCAACACGTACCCTCACCCCTTACTCAGAACCTTCGGTTTCCGGATGTCCGAAACCCTTGGCGCACGAGAGTCATTCTATATACGAAAGCCGGTTTATACGGTATCGATATTGCAATGCAAAGGGACGAGCCCAATGAACTCTCAAATCGAAGTGGGCATACTTTGTGTAAAGCCCATGACGACATAGAGTGGGCTCGTATGGTTCCGAATAACCACAAAATTCGGTGGCGACTCCATTTTGACTTAAATTTCGAACCCGAGAACAATCTCACCACGAGATTCATTCGCCTACCCAAACCCGCGCGTGGCCGCGTCGGGGTGGACCTACGTCATGTCCACAATTACCAAAATTAAACTGATCCAAATTCAAAAGGAGCTGGCTGCTCAACCTTTAAATGCAGATCTTATGTTCAGGAGAGGGCTGTGGCAGCTGAGTATGCAGTTTTGGAGCAAAATCAACTCACTTACCTGAAGCAGAAGGCGAAAGCACACTGGATTGCTGAAGGAGATACCAATACGGCCTATTTCCATAGTCTGCTTCGGGTCAGAAGAGCACATAATCTTGTTACCCAGATTACTGATCAGCATGGGGTAACTCATACTGATCCGGAGTCCATTCAAAACAGCTTTCTAAACTTTTATACTGGACTATTGGGGACTAGTGCTCAGACGGTGAAGGTATGTAAAAGTATTGTGCAGAAGGGGAAGATATGCAGTCCTGAGCATCATCAAATTCTCATGAGACCTGTTACTCATGACGAAATTAAGGAAGTCTTTTTTTCTATCTGATGGTAGGAAATTGTCGTGGGTCCCGCCACCAAATGAGTCCAAGTAAACCTAACACGTAGCTAGGGTAAGTCGGGTCGAGTCCACGGGGACGGTAAAGGTTGTCTAGACTAAAGTCAACTCGAAAACAAGACTAGGCTACCAAAACAACATAAAGAGAAGAGAATTGGCAAGGATGAACAAACTAGAATGATGACAAGAGAGTAGAAATATGACTAGCAATGAACTAGGTATAACATGAACTAATGATGAACTAAACTAAAATGAAACAACGAACTAGAGAAAGATTTGCTAACAAGATGGAGAAATCAAATTGGGAAGGAGTAGGGTTAGTTTGGGTTCATAAGTGTAGTAAGATAGTTGGGTAATCGAGGGTGTAGGTTTCACCTAGTTACTAAGGTCGGTCCGCGCTCTCGCGTCAAAGACAAAGTCCGCACTCTCGTGTCAAAGACTAAACCCAAATACTCATGCAAGATGTTACCCAATACACAAGGATTCAACCACAAATCAATCACACAATGAGAAGAGGAAGACAAGCATGAGAAGCATGGCCACTACTACTCAAACAAGCAATTCAACAAACACATAGTGTGCTTAATATGTGACTAGTAACAAAGAGTTCACCTTTACCCACAATCAAACCCTAATCATCCCAAATCAACACTTAATCCTCCTACTAACCCCACAGTAAGTCTACTCACACATAGTGGAACTAACACCAACAATAATAAGAGAAATCAACACAAACAGCAAAACATTCATTATGAACTAGCAAGAACAAAGAACAATAATCAAAGATTAGAACTTGAATGATTAAACAAAGATTAAGAGTAAAGAGAGTAAGAAGATTATACCAACTAACAAGAGGATGAAAAGATGAAAACTTGTATTGTAAGAACACCCAAAAATCTCCACCAAATGTTGTCAAGATTGGATGGATTCTTCAAGAGATCCTTAATACAAGATTAACTAACTAAATTAAGCTTTGATTAACAAAAGATTAAAGAAAGATTAATGTAAAACTAAGCTAGGGATGAAGAGAGTTTATCTAGGGTTTAGAATAATGTAGAGTAATGTAAGGTGCATAAACAATACAAAAAGAGAGTATATATAGGGTTACAAGAGCAAAGGAAATGAAAAGAAGAAACACGGGTTGCAGCAGGCCCTTCCCAGCCGAGAAGGATGGTGATCCCGACCGGGATGGGTGGTCCCGACCGGGAAGACTCTTGATCCCGACCGGGATCATGAATAACACCGGGCGGTAGTACGCATAACACCGGGCGGTAGTACGCATAACACCGGGCGGTGTTATGCTCTTCCCGGTCGGGAAGGGTGATGATCCCGACCGGGATGGTGGTCCCGACCGGGATGGCTCATGGTCCCGGCCGTGATCAGCTGCCAGTAGCTCCGCTTTGTTTGCTCTTCATCCCGGTCGTGATGGCCCTTCTTCTCGACCGAGATAGGTCTTGTAGGCCTCAAATATGATCTCAAAGGTCCCTACTTGCTCCTCATAGGTTTCTCATCGATTCTCGGTGCTCGGAATCGAGTCTAAGGGGCTCGGGAATGGGTCCCAAGGGCTCGGGATCGAGTCTAAGCTACCGAGTGATCGTTGCTTCTCTTCGTTGGCTCAAAATATGTCGGAAACGAGTCGGAATCGTTCCACCTCTCCAAGATTGGTCTTAGGAACCTAAAACAAACTATAAGAAGCGTAAGTAGCCTCAAAACCGCTCTAAAGAGCGATTTCACAAGAGAAACTGGACCAAACACAAGGAAAATAGCACTGCAAAACACACTTATCAACTCCCCCACACTTAACCCTTACTCGCCCTCGAGTAAGCACGAACTAACTAAAAATTAAAAGAAACTACACTACTAACCGAGCGGGTATTAGCGCACCCTACGCCCCTTCAACTCACGCGAGAACACTTAGAGGAAAAGTGCTCTCCGCAAGGCAAGTGAGGTCTTGCGACAAAACTGTGGATGCAACCGGACACAAAAACACACAAACAAACAAGCAATCGGTTGCACCCAAGAAGAAGTAAATACCGCTTCCCTCTACAAAGCGGTGAAAGAAGCACTGGTTAAGGACTTAAGGCAAGTAATAACGTTCCCAAACTAATAATACAAACCGATATGAACTAAACCCTAATAGTATGACAACAAAGAAATAAAAACGTTGGTAACTTACCTAGTTCCTCCTAACCTTCTAAGAACGTACTACGGGACGATCAGCGGGATGGAAAAAGGATAAACCACGGAGTTAGTCGACATTGTAGGTAAGTGAGACCCCGCCCCCTTTAGCGATGAGCCAAGAGGATCGTCCCATGCTCAAAAACCGCCCAACTAGTCCAAGTAAAAAGGGAATGAGGTTGCAAAGTGGGGGAAGACCAACTATTTACCGCTATCATCCTTCCTAGGGACTCGGTCCTTTGGTAGGCTCTTCACGGTAATAGTCGGAAAAAGGCTTATTTTTTAGGGTGAGAGTTCTTTTTGTGAGATGATTTTCTTTGGCATTCTTTTCTTTTGCATTTGGCTTTTGAGTTGCTACGCCACTTCTTTTTCTTTTGTTGTATTTTGTTTTTCTTTTGTTGTGCCTTTTCTTTTTCTTCTTTTGTATTTTGTTTTTCTTTTGTTGTGCCTTTTCTTTTTCTTCTTTCTTCTTTCTTTCTTTCTTTTCTTTTCTTTCATGGTTTTCCCTTTTGGCCAAATTTTGTTTTGTAAGCATTTCTTGCAACCAAGTAAGAGATTCAACAATTTTGCAACTTATTTGTGGAAAATGTGTAGGAGGTAGGGAAATGGGTAAGTCGGGGGTCACGATTTCCCTTCAAACCCACAAAAGGGTGGAGAACTTGGACTAATCAAACAATTTCGGACATGGTCACCTAAGGGACGGGACTCGGCAACCAAGGCCTTTTCACTCCGTGGGTGGTCATAATGGTCAAAATGCAAATCCCGTAGTAAATCCTTAGTAGACTAGGTGGACTCAAGGTAAGAAACCAACGAAATCATTGATTTAAAGTCATTCTACTAGACTAAAGTCCAAGACTCGACTCATATCACTAAAAAGGGAAAGTAAACACTTGCACACTAGCCTCAAAACCGGGTTTTCGAAAACCTTTTATTACACACTAGACACACTAAACAAGACAAAACAAAGACACAACAAAAAAAACTAAATGAAAAAAGACAAACACAACAAAACAAAACAAAACAAGAGAAAAGAGAACAAGCACATAAAGAAAACAAACACCACCCCGAAACTTCCAAACAAGTCACCACATCAACCACAAACTTCACAAAGCTCCACCCGAGCACACCATCACAAATCTCCTCCAAACTCCACAAAAAAGGGAAAAAGGAGAAAGAATTGAAAGGGTATTACCGGATGTCTTGAGCCTTTCGAAACTCACGGCGATCAAGGAACCTACAAGGAAATGGGAAGGCAAAACACACCATACAATAAAAATACGACACAACGACACAAAAGGAAAACACACAAAGGAAAATCTTTTTGGTTTTTTATGAAATTTTTCAAATTTTTAGGGGTTTTTAAGATTTTTTCGAAAAAAACTACGAAAATAAAACTAAACTAGCTTAAGATATCGCTCCCTCACACTTAAACCGAGCAATGTCCTCATGCTCGATCGGTAGTGTGTGGAAGACACTAAAAAAGAAAAGAAAAAGGGAAAATAAACTAAAATCAAAAAGAAAGTGAAGAAAGGGTAGAAAGTGTCCGGCCGGGGTGTAGTCAAGTCACCAAGAGCCAAGACAAGAAAAGATATGGATGGGGAAGAAATAAAAAGAAGAAAATAAAAGGAAATGGGAGGGGAGGGCTAGGTGTAATCAAGTCACCTAACCCGGATTCCGCCTAAATCCAACTAAATTCTACCAAAAGAAAAAAAAAGTGAAAGTACTTGTCAATTTGGATTTTTGAAGGCTTGCATTGGTGTAAATGAGGTGGGATTCGAGGTGAAACTCGGTGTGTAGTGATGATAAAGGTGTATATATGAAGTGTAAGGGTCATATGATAGTTGCAAGGGCAGGTAGGGAGGTTGAGAGAGGGTACAAAGCGGTGGGATGGGGTTTAAATGAAGGAACAAAGTCGAATGGGGCTGCAGCGGACCATCCCGGTCGTGACAGACCTCATCTCGGTCGGGATGGTTCCTTCCCGGTCGGGATGACCATGATCCGGACGGGATGGACAGGCAGTAGCTCCAACTTTCGTGCACATATCATCCCGGTCGGGATGGAACCCTTCCCGGTCGGGATGACTCTTCTTGGCCTTCAATCCTCTTGAAAACTCCACCCACAAGTCAACTAGTACATCGGGATTTAGAATCCCGCCCCCAAAAGCTTGTCAAAAGCTCAAAAACCCGACTTCCTTGCTCAAGAACCAAGCTCTATCAACAACCACTCCTCTCTAAACTTCATCTTCACTTCACACCTATCAAATAAGCTCAAAACATCCATCAAAATCCCTCCCTCACATCGCTCATCAAATAACCCAACAACAAGAATTCCACAAGCAAACAAATCCAAAAAAATCACACAAATACAATTACAAAACACAAAGGAGAGGGAAAAGATATATAGAACTCGACGGTTCTTGAGGAACTCCGTCAAACCTAGGATAGTGGCTTCTTCATTCAATTTTCATCAACAAGGTATACAACTCCATCGCCTTCAAGAGCACGGAGTAACAAATCAAAGGCTCGGGATAAATCTTCAATCATGCTCGTGGAGTACCAATCCACACTCCAAGGTTCCTCACAACCTTGCCTAGAAGTTCCCGGGGCATCCCGATCTACTCAGTTCAACGGCTTGAACTTGTACTTTCGATCCTTCGGTATATACCCAAACTTCATATCATCTTCACAAGGCCTCAAGGGAGGCTTAAATTTGTTCTTAATAACCGACTTATCTTCAATCATGTCAAAAGGGCATTCATCCGCCCCAAGCTCGGAATCATCATCTTCCATTCCACACAAGTTGTTATCTTTCAAGCTTTCACTCGACTTATTCCCTAGATCTTTGTCATTAAAGGCATGGATCATATTACATGATTCTTCATATGTAGGCGAGGTGTTGCCTTGGAGGTCAAACACGAGCTTCTCATCGCCTAGTGGTGATCCCGATCGGGAAGACTCTTGGTCCCGACCGGGATAATGAATAACACCGAGCGGTGTTATGCATAACACCGGGCGGTGTTATGCTCTTCCCGGTCGGGAAGGGTGATGATCCCAACCGGAATGGTGGTCCCGACCGGGATGGCTCATGGTCCCGGCCGGGATCAGCTGCCAGTAGCTTCGCTTTGTTTGCTCTTCATCCCGGTCGTGATGGTCCTTCATCCCGACTGGGATGGGTCTTGTAGGCCTCAAATATGATCTCAAAGGTCCCTACTTGCTCCTCATAGGCTTCTCATCGATTCTCGGTGCTCGGGATCGAGTCTAAGGGGCTCGGGAATGGGTCTCAAGGGCTCGGGATCGAGTCTAAGCTACCGAGTGATCGTTGCTTCTCTTCGTTTGCTCAAAATATGTTGGAAACGAGTCGGAATCGTTCCACCTCTCCAAGATTGGTCTTAGGAACCTAAAACAAACTAGAAGAAGCGTAAGTAGCCTCGAAACCCCTCCAAAGAGCGATTTCACAAGAGAAACTGGGACCAAACACAAGGAAAATAGCACTACAAAATACACTTATCACTATCCCCAATGACAAAGCTCCAGGACCTGACGGTTATTCGAGTAAATTCTTCAGGCGAGTTGGGAAGTGATTGGCAAGGAGGTGGGGGAGGCTGTTCAGGAATTCTTCACCCATGGTAAGATCCTGAAACAACTTAGCAACACAACCTTGACTCTTATCCCCAAGGTGACTAGACCGAAATCAGTTCTTCAATTTTGTCCCATTGTTTGTTGTAATATGGTCTATAAATGTTTTGCGAAGCTCTTATGTAACAGGCTGGCGTCGGTTCTCCCTCAAATCATCTCTAAAACTCAGGATGGTTTTATTCAAGGTAGAAATATTCTTGAAAACATCCTGATATGCCAAGATCTTATCAAGCTATATGGGAGGAAATCAGTGTCTCCTAGGTGTTTATTCAAAATTGACCTTCAGAAGGCCTACGATAGCGTGGAGTGGACCTTCCTCGATCAAATGCTACGGGCCCTGGAATTCCCTGCCACATTTGCTGATCTTATTATGGAATGTGTGACGTCTACGTCCTACTCGTTGAATCTAAATGGTAATGTATTTGGCTTTTTCAGAGGGAAGAGAGGTCTCAGGCAAGGAGACCCACTTTCTCCCCTTATTTTCACCATATGTATGGAGTATTTGACGAGACTACTTGATCATACTACGAGTACTTTAGAGTTTAGATTCCATCCTCTCTGTAGTCCGATGAGATTGAGCAGCCTTATGTTTGGTGATGACTTGCTCTTATTCAGTAAAGGGGATGTCAAGTCCATAATGGTTCTTCTAAGGACATATGCTACATTTTCTCAGGCATCTGGACTTAAAATGAGCCCCGGTAAGTCGAATGTCTATTTTAATGGCGTCCCAGAACAGGTAAAGGAGGATATTGTAGCCGTCTCAGGTTGTGTAGAAGGCAAACTCCCCTTCAAGTATCTAGGGGTTCCTATTAAACCTTCCAAACAGAATGCAATGGACTGTAGACCCCTCATCGACAATATCATGGAGAGAATAAGAATGCTGGGGGCAAGAAAATTATCTTATGCTGGCCGTCTAGTCCTAGTTCAAACAATGCTCAAAACGCTGCACACATACTGGGCCTCGATTTTCATGATCCCCACGGGTGTCCTAAAGAACATTGAAGCTCTGTGCAGAAATTTCTTATGGGACGGGGGCTCTGAATACAAGTGCGCCCCACTGATCTCTTCGAAAAAAATCTGCAAACCGATTAAGGAAGGAGGTCTGGGACTGAAAGATGATGCTGTATGGAATAAAGTCGCGCTTGGGAAGATGGTATGGTGGGTATATACAAAGGCTGACTCGCTATGGGTTATGTGCGTACATCAAATATACCTCAAAGGCACTGATTGGCTGGATTACGATCCTCCTACTGACTCAACTTGGACATGGAAGAAAATTAGTAAAGTTAAGAATGCTCTGAAACCTGCCTATGAGTCAACGGAATGGGTAAATGAAGCAGGGAGGAAATACACTGTCAGGAAAGGGTACGAATACCTAAGAGAGAGAGGAGAGGAAATCAATTGGTGGCATCTCATCTGGAATAGGTGGACGACGCCTAAGCATCAATTTACTAATTTGATTTATCAGCACAAAGGACTCAATACTAAGGAGAAGCTACTGAAATTACGAGTAGTGGAAGAAGACTCCTGCTGCGTCTGTGGCTTGTAGGCTGAAACGCACGAACACCTGTTCTATGAATGTGGTTACAGTAAACAAATACTCCAGCTGGTCAATGTGTGGTCACGCTTAAACATTCCTGATACTGGTTTGCAGGAATGGCGAATTAGGAGGAGAGGTACCAAGTTTAGACGTCAAGTGACTAATGGAATCATTAATGCGGTTATATACAATATTTGGCAGGAAAGGAATAAGAGTCGAGTGAAGAACTACGTTCACAGACCTGAGATCGTGACGATGCGGATCAAACAGGAATTGAAGACTAAAATTAGGAATTGTGCTAGTGCTAAATTATCTACTAGCGATAGAAATTGGATTGACGAATTGGAATGTAAGTGAATGACCGCAAGGTCATAAACACTGTAAATTATTCATTTATTCAATTTTTTACCAATTACCGAAAAAAAGCTCTTTTACACTGTCAAGTAAGAAATTAACTCTATAAGGGTTTGCTGGGGATTGGGGTAATGTATTAAGGAGTAATGAAGTTAAAATGAACTAGAAACTGAAGAAGGGTAGTGATGGTGACAAACGAAAATGGAGAAAAAGATATCAATATGAGACTAAAATGACCTCTTTTGGGGTAAAACATTACTCACCTCCCCCCTAAGTAATGCATTACTCCCATATGGGGTGTTACTCCCTCCTCCCCCTTTACACCATAAATAACAACAATGACCACCAATCTCCTCGATCCATTTTCTAATTTATTTTAGTTTCATTACCTCTTAATACATTAACCCATCCCAAGAGAACCCTACAAGAAAGGTTCATAAATTTAATTTACTAAACATTAGGAAAACAAACCTCCTGAAGAGAGCAATGTCACTAGCACCAATATGGCAATATCTTGTCCGTTCACAAATTATCATTAAAACATAATTTTCTGTTACACCAACCAAAGTGAAATCACCTCAATTGGTTCCATGAATCAATTACCTTTATGAAATGGATATCCCCATTGATATTATAACTCAACAACAAAGCAGTAGTATTGACATAAATTGTTATTAGACTACTCAACGAGAAAACAGATGTAACAATATATTTACAAGCAAGTTCATAAATTACTTCTACAAACAGCCATAACCCGGATTTAATCACATCAAAAAGTGAACAGAAATATACATTCATGCACCAAAGGCGTGAGGCAGCCAGACTGCAGACAAGAAACGGTAGACAGAAGGCGTGACGTGGCAGAGATACTAGAAGCCATATCTAAAATGTCTCAAATTTGACAACTGTTCATCAACGACAATAGAAACCAAATAATAAAACAAGCATACAGTACAGCAATAGTTCATCAGGATTTTCCATGTAGGAAACAGCAACAGCGCCAGATACACCAAGTTCATCCCACTAGAATCTTCAGAAAACATATCTTCAATATGTTCTTTATATATGGCCATTCATATGCGAGAGCAGATGCTTCAATTGAATATTAAATGAAGTGAATGTAAATTTGTTTTAAATAAACGATGAATGGATGATCATCATAATACAATGTTTCAGCAAAAATATTGGGTTTCACCACAAATATTGGACTATCAAGTTAGACTAACAGTGACTGAACGATGAAAAACAGACTGAGATTCTCGGTATTCTTCATTGACAAAAGGATATAAAACAGGGTTATTTAACAGGAATAATATCAACTTTGGGTGATATTACATAAATAAAACAAACTTTAATTAATACGGGAAAAAAACCATGTATGAGACATATTATACACGAATGAAATTACTTCTTAAAAGACCGGATGAAGTCGGTTTTTGTGGGTCCTATACTATTAATTAACCCACACCTTTATCTTCTTCATTCCCACGACAAACTCGATTTTCCTCTAAACCAAATTCTCTCTCCTAAACCCTAATTTCTCCAAATCCATGGGTGATCCATCAAATTCATGTTCTTCGAATTCATAGGACACTAAAACCCCTAAATTAAACCCAGAATAAGAAAACCCTAAATTAGAAAAGGAAACCCAGAAAAATCGATTTGGGGAAATGAAAAACTCACCATTGACATTGCCGACGCAAAAAATTGAGGAAGGAACTTATGTACAACTATAACCCTTGAAAATGAATTTCCGACAATATTAATGCTAATTATAATGACGAACATAGCTGACACTTGATAAACAAACAAAAGTTTCGAAAAAAATTACTTTCAACCAGATGAATTGAGGAAGAAGAAGATGAAGTGATGAATTGAGGAAGCAAAAGATGAATTGAGGAAGAAGAAGATGATGAAGTGAAGACAAAATTAGAAGTTAAAAGGTTGAAAATTAATGAAGTGTGGGGTTACTGAAGTTAATGAAGTTGAAAATTGTGAAATATATTTGGTATTATTCCTGAAGTTAATGAAGTTACTGAAGGATTAGTGAAATATAGACTGGCCCAGTCGGTAGCAGGTAAGCCTATTTCATTTGTATATAATATACTCCCTCCGTTCCAATGAATTGTTTGCCTTTCCTTTTGACACCAAGGGTAAGAGATCTAATGAGGAAGCGACATGTGGAGCAAAACTCATTAAAAGGGTCAAATTGCATATAAAAAACATTCCTAAAATAGAAAGGCAAACAATTCATTGATACGCCTCAATATGGAATAGGCAAACAATTCACTAGGACAGAGGGAGTAATATGTCTCATAAATGGTTTTATTCCCGTATTAATTAAAGTTTGTTTTATTTACGAAATATCACCCATAGTTGGTATTATTCCTGTTAAATAACCCTATAAAATAAGAAAACCACATTATTAGTATATTATACATGTTGCAGAACTCTAGGCCATTTGTAAACCTTATACAGAACTAGCTATTTCTGCGACACAATTCTACGTACATTTTAAGAGGGGATAAATTGAATGGAGAGATGGCGAAGTAAAAGAAAGTTAGTAGAAATCGTCGAGTACAATGTGGGACTCGTTGTCACCCTTGTCTGAAACGCTGATGCTCATCCTCCCTTTAATTTCTGAACCTGGTTAACATAATACAAAATACAACTCAAATTTAGGTCATTGATGAAGAAGAGGGGACTGATGAGGGGAACCTGAAGAAGGGAAGGAGAGGGAAATTGGGTATGTTAGGAACCTGACCCCATAGTAATAAAACAATGGATATATACAAGAATAATTATCTAATTATGCTAATTATAAGTTCATATTTCTTTTTCTCAAGGTATATTTTTATAAATCCATCCTTAACTAGCATATTAATCCTAATTAAGGAGCTAACATATCTCAACAAGTTGTGACTAAGAAGAATGATGCACCAACCTACAGGAACACACAGACACACTGTTTCGGCCTATCCGTACATTAGAAAGTGTGGAATTGAAATGAAGGATAAACAGAGAAAAAGGTGAAGACTCACCAGTCTTTGGCTTAGACCAATCTGTGTAGCCTGCTTATGCTGATATATCACCCCATAAAATCCCTGAAGTTCACTTGCATCGGCTCCCAAGTTATATGCTGCTAATAACAGCAAAAACCAGCGGCTGTTGTAGACAGATTAAGAAGAAAACACAAATTACTTTGTCTTCAGGGTCTTCTTCAACCCTGTTCGCTGTAATTTCCCTCTTATCATCCACATTTTTCTTCTTGTCCTGCAGGCTTCTCAACTGTGGCGTCGACCTCAATAACAACAATAGGCTCTTCAAACGCCGCCTAAGAAGTGAGGTTGTGTATTAGCAGAAAAGAGCAAAACATGAATACGACTGATCAGTAAACCTAAATGACCCGACCCAAATTTCGCTAATCTAAAACCGATCCTATACCCATTTGCCAACTCAAGTATCAACTATTGACCGATCCGTACAACAAGAAAATTCATCCATTGACTTCCAAATAGAAATTCAATATTTCCTGAAATGCAAAAGAAAAACGTTCCAACCAATAAAAACTTGCACAAAGTATAATGAAGGAAATATATTACCAGTCAATACTACAGCTATATCATTATTTATCATCACCATTTTCCACACTCAGCACCATCACGCTTGATCTCACTACTTCAGAACAAAATTACGAAAAAAAATCGTTGTTTCCTCAACATCAGGAAACCCAAAATTGAAAAAAAAATTGAAGATGTGGTGATGTCATCTCGGAGTGGAAAGATGAGATCGGTGGCTTTTTCCCACCGAGTCTTCTCTGGCGAGATCAGGTGGGGGCGAGCAACAGTGGAATGCGCGTTAGAGGTTTGAGGACCGGATGAGTGAGGAGTTTTGCTTTTTAAGAAAAAAGATGAGTGAGAACTGAGGAGGTTGTTATAAGAGGAAGAAATAAATACATGAATATATTAGAGGAAGATATATACATGGATGAAATGAAATTCCGACGAGCCTACGGAATGGCGAGCAGAAATACGACGGAGATGAGGGAGCAGCGACCAACGACCAGAGAGCAGCTACCAGCGAGCCTACGGAGTTCTGGGTCAGCGAGAAGGAAGCAGCCATGGGGATGAGGGAGATCAACGATGTTGATGTGGGTTTTGTCGGGGATGAGGGAGGGAGGGAGAGTTCTGGGGTTTGGTTTCTTACGGGTTGAAATTAGGATAACCGGTTAAGGAAGAGTGGGGCTTCCTTTTTTTTGATAAATTAAAATACATAGATGGGGAGAGACAACTAACGCCGCACCACTGCCAATTTTAAGAATGGAGAGGCGTCAATTATGGAAACGCCTCACTATATTGTTTTTTCTATTTTTTTGCAATTTATCCCTAAAAACAACTCACCTAAACAATTTTTCTTAAAAAAAAAAGATAAATTATTTGCAGCTAATTATCAAAAATGCCTCAAATGCGGAGCAACAATTCCACCTTTTTCTACTAGTGATGGTCAGGCTGAGTACAAACGAGTTCTGTTAGTGGCTTGGGAGAAAGTAACTAGACCTAAAGATGAACGGGGCTTGGGGATTCGGAAAGCAAGCACCTGGAATGTTGCAGCAGTTGGCAAATTGGTCCAATGGATTTACGAAAAGAAAGAGTGCCTATAGACTAAGTGGGTTAACTCTATTCACTTAAAAGGGGCTGATTGGCAGACTTACTCCCCTCCACCGGACTCTATCTGGACTTGGAGGACTATTTGAAAGGCAAAGAACAAGCTTAAAGATGGCTATAATCAAGGTAAGTGCAATGCTCACCCGTTTGGGTACTCGATTGCAAAGGGTTATCAATGGCTTAGAGGCAAACTTCCTAAACCTGATTGGTACTATTTGGTGTGGAATAAGTGGAACATCCCTAAACATTCCATAATTACTTGGATTCTACTTCAAGGTGGACTTAATTTGAAGGATAAACTTGATAACTCGTTAATTATTCATAATTTCACCCGGTTTGTATGTGTCGTTAATATCATTTATAATATTCTTTAAGCTATATTGTAGACTGTTTATTTGGTTAATTATTCAAGTAAATATTATTTTAGAATAAATTGGGCTAAATTGTATTAATTATGAATTATAGGTACGAGTTGATCGGTATACAATTGGGTTGGTTGAGGGATGACCCCAGAGGAAGAGGAAAGTTGCAACTCATGGAACCTAGCTAATTGAACTGCGAGATACCAAAGTCTCAAATAAAATCAAGGTGGCAAGATACTGGAAGAATAGAAGATTTGAATGATCAAAAAGGAAAGAAAATATTGAGGAAAAAAGGCCAACGAAAGTACAGGAGGAATAAGGCAAGAAAAAGAGAAATATAAAAGATACAAGTTATCTATGGAAAATAATGTAAATTATACCTCCCAATCTTCCAATTAATTTATAAAGTTTCCATATTTTTATTTAGAAACTATACCCCAAATCTTCTCATAATTCGATCCAAGGAAACTATAAATACTCAAGTCCTCAATCATGAATCAGGCAAGCAAGCAAACACAAAAATATCCAAGGTTATTAGTAATTGAAATTGGCGGTAGTTCTGAGCTCGGAGCAGTCCGTCGGGTGAAGCAGCTTCAACTCGAGGGAAGACGAAAGCACTACTTGTGGAGGTGTCGAAACCGAACCAAGGAGGAGTTTTTTGGTCTTAGATATTAAGTTCTCTACTCCTTACTACATGTTAATTTCAGTTAATTTTGTCTTGAATCTCATATGACGTTAATCGTTCAGTTACGGAATCAATTAGTTTTACCAATATTATTTTGTTAGTATTCAATTTTATACTCGTCCTTATTGTTCAGTAGCTAGTTGTATTATTTGGCGCGACGTTAAATTATACAAACTTAGTAGCAACTATATTAATTTAGGATTGCGAATTGTCGCTAAATTAATCTAGAAGTATAATTTGATCTAGTTAATTTTAATTGACTAGGATTAATATTGTCTTTCTTGTCCTTAATGCGACAAGTTAACTTACGGAGCGTCAAAACTAACGTAATAATTAATTAGTTAGAATTGGTGGTCGAGCGGCTCGACACTGGTTATAAGTAAGGAAGGATAGGGAGATTTAGCGGCTAAATTCTCTACAATTAATCTAGTAATAAAATAATATGGGTACGACGAGTTGATTTAGTAACTGAATGGGTGACCGAGTCTAAGAAATATATGAGCCGAATTGTTATGCTTGTTTCACTTGTATATATTAGAATATTAGTTATAGTTTATTACGGAGTAATTCATTAGTTTAGATTATTCGAGTCAATTAATTGAACCCCCATTCCGCATATATTCTTGTTAATATTGCTAATAGGTTATTCATAATCGTAAATATGAAGTGGACTAGTTAATGAATAAATCGTCTCTCCGTGGGATCGACCCTTACGTGTACTATACTACGTAATTTTTAATATCGTTAGTATGATAAGAGTAAGGTTATAAATTATTAATTTGAGTGCGGTAACGACACGTATCAAAACTGTATAAAATCGGGTACTGCGACGATGAAAAATGTTGTATTTGCGAGACGGAGACTGAAACTGACGTGCATCTGTTCGAAGAATGCCCTTACAGTAGTAGAATCAAACGAAACATGGAGGATTGGATTGACTGTAAGATCCCCTTGATGCATGAGTTCAAGAAGTTCAATGCAAGCGAGAAGTTGATTCCCCTTGTAACCACAACTTTCATTCATTCTGTGTGGATTGAAAGAAACAATGCTAGAATGGAAGGTGCAGTTAAGCGTCCGGAGATCGTGACCAAATTTATTAAAGAGACTGTCAAAAGCAAGATTAAGGTTATCTTAAATTCCAATCTTATCAAACAGGATACCGAAGCTTTGGCTAGGATGATCTAATTTTTTTTCCGTTGTCTACTGTATTGCTTTGAGTGATTTCGAGGTTCCATCCTCTGGTTTCCTCCCCCTTGTAAATTGTATTTGTGAATGAAATAATAATACTCACATTTCACCAAAAAAAAAGAGAAAATATAGTCATGTAGGATCTTGTTTGATTAATCTTTATGAGTAGGTTAAGAATATCAAATTTTTATAATTTTTGCTAATGTAAAATGAAAGATATCGATGGTGCAAAACACGTCTCGACAAATGTGTAAAAGAGAAATGTGTAGTTTGGATTTGAATAGAGGGAGTACTTCTTTATAAGTTAAGATGTTTATTATTTTGAATTTTTCGTTTCACTTTCCCTTTTTGCTTCTCGATTTCTCATATTTTCTTATGGTTGGATGAATTAAGTTCCTAAATCGTACAACACAGGTTTGTGTTCTAGTTTTTGATTTGGCTTGTAATTTGACTAATTTCTAGTTTTATATTTTTATTCTATTTCTTATATGACAATATTAGAACATTAGGTACTGTATTTTTTTTCAATTTGGATAACACAGTTATAATGTTACAGTCATGTAACGTTATTTGATTTTTTTTTTAAATTCGAATTTTTATCTCAATTAGTTAAAACGTGGATGTAATTTGTGTGTGTAAATTGTACTGGCATCCAATGACTAAGAAAGGCAATCCGACGTTGGTTGATGTCGATCTTGATGAAGTTGATGATGAGTATTTGGGGACGATAATATTGATGTCAATAATGAGGGAGATGTCAGAGAGGTGATTCAACACTACTACACAAATGGTCTATTGCAACACCTTAAAAATGTTGCCTAATGGCTTAAAAGTGTTACTAAAGGCTTTTGTAACACTTTTGGATGTGTTGCTTAAAGTTATATTGCTATAGCTTAATCCAACACTTTACGCAACACTCTCTTATCAAATGCAACATTTTTTTAAGTGTTGCATTTAATTAAAATATGCAACATTTTTCTTGCGACACATGTAATTGTCTAATGCAACACTTTACCCGACAAAATGCAACACTTTAAGGGGCAAAAGCAACATTGTTTTTTTTCTGCAACACTTGTAATTGGCCAAAGTAACACTATAAACATTGTTTGCAACACTTTTGTTTAGCAAATGCAACAGCCGCCGAAATTTGAATTAATGAACGTCAAAATACACCAATTTTTTTATCGTTGATGCAACTCAAATAATACATGGTTCATCGATATACATATATAAACTTTGCACAAAATTGAATAATAATACTTTACAATGTAGACACTACGTATGTATTTATAACATCAACTTCACTGTGCTTTGTATTTAAAACTAATAGATCCAAAATAATTATTTAAGAAAAATAAAAAAATAGTTCGAACTTGTCTCGTTCAACAATTTCAGCTTCGTTTACATATCCAAAAAGTACTATTCCACAATCTTAGTGTTTAATGCTAATTCAATAAGAAGCTTCTCATCCAGCCACGAAGAAGTGATGACATCTGCAAAGGATTGTAGAATTACATTAGTCAGTATTGTTGGTACTTCAAATTCCGCAAAAGATTATAGAATTATATGAGTGAATATCATTTGTACTTCAAATTTCGTATGTTATAAGCTGCCACCTTTAATACCTATCAGCTATTATACTCGTGTCACTCACAAGACGAAGATGGGTCTTCGAATGCCAGGCAGAAACGGTCTCAGCAGGTCTTTGAATCATGTAGTTGCAGATGTTGATTGCCTCAAATTTCATTATGAACTTTCTGGCACGTTAATTAACAGTCAAAGAGCCAGATTTGTCACTAAAATGTGTGGCCCGACACTAATCAGCACTTCAGGCCTGATGCATTGAGGCGCCAAATGGACTGTTGAGCTTTAATTGAATCGCACAACCTCCACTTATACTGAAAACAGCTTGCACTTGATATTGCCTAACTCACATTCAGGTTTATAGCAGTCCAATTCTTCAATAACTAAGCCATATTCGATGATAATGCAGCCTGCATCTTATTTAAGCATAGGGGAACGTAAAACACCAATTATATAACGTGTTCCGATTACAACACTGTGAAATATATTATCCAATAATATTACAAGAAAATTGATCAAGAGTATGCTATTAATTCACAACAATCATCATCATATACTCGTATAAAACTAATTTATCACCAGATTAAGCTCTAATATAAAAAAATATTGAAAACACAAGACTCCACTGAGAAAAGGTGTCACTTCTGTGTGATCCAGATTTAATTTTACCAATCTTAGGATAAGCAAAGAATGTTACAAGCCGCCCACAAACATCAACCTACAATATCCTTAAAAACAACTACTCCGTATATTTCAATTACCATAAGAAAAACCAAAATTGAATGATAGAAACAAAATCGAATGAAAGAATACAAATTGAGAAGAACCCAGATGGGATGGGAGAGGTGAGACCTTGTTGTACCAAATGTCTATAGCAGCTTGAATAGCAAGATCAAGGTGAGAAATAGGGGACAAGTTTGTCATTTGTTTGGTAAAGCTTTTGCTTCCACTCTCATTATCTCAATTTCCTATAGAATCTAATAGTGTTCACAAATTCTTTTATGCTTTACAAAAACAATTCATACATTGTTTTCCAGACTATTAATGTGAAACCATAATTTCAAACAGAAGACAATACGAATTTACTCTTCAATGAGACACACGAAGCACATAAAAGAGAGAAAAACAAAAAGAGAGACTATTAATGTCAAGCATTGCTGAAAAGAACGCGACAGCCTGCTTCGCCTGAGCAGGAGTGAGCCCTAGGTTTAGGCCCTGCTCCGTCTCCTGCCCAGCCACAGTCGCCGCTCCCTTACTTGACGTTCTCTGGAGGGTAGCCTGCCCAACTCCTCTTCAATGGGACACACGAAGCACATAAAAGAGAGACTATTAATGTCAAGCATTAATAGTCTCCCTTACTCTTCAATGGGACACACGAAGCACATAAAAGAGAGAAAAACATAAAGAGAGACTATTAATGTCAAGCATTGCTGAAAAGAACGCGACAGCCTGCTTGGCCTGAGCAGGAGTGAGCTCTAGGTTTACGCCCTGCTCCGTCTCCTGCCCAGCCACAGTCGCCGCTCCCTTACTTGACGTTCCATGGAGGGTAGCCTGCCCAACTCCTCGAATTGTTGCGGCAGGCGTTGCCTCTCTGGTGGTATAAGGCATGCCGTACCAGGGGACGACCAGTTGCCCCGCCGGATCGGCACCCGTTTCCACCTCTTCAATTTGATGCATTTCTTAATGGCTTTTGTTCTTTGAGGAATCTCAAGTTAGATGTTAAGTCCCCACAGACGGCGCCAAATTGTTTCGGTAGGGAAACAATGGACCTAAAACAGATTCTGATCTAGGATTAAACTTTGGTCGTTCCTTGCTGACGTTGCTTGACCTTCAAGTCTCACCTCCCTCTCCTTTAGTGATCGGACCTTCCCGGCGGAGGGGCCTGCTACCTGCACACCAAGAGCGCACAGAGCCTCGGAGGTGTCCGAGGGAACCCTCTCCGATGCCTATGTCATTCCGTGAATGCACTTAACGGACCTTACTCTTGAGGAGTAAGGTGGCGTTTTCTAGAGTGAGATTTCAGTGAGAGAAAATCAATTACACTCTCTTATGGGAAACAAATGAGTATTTATAGATTCCCATAAGAGAGAGAAAGAGAGAGAGGGAGGGAGGTAATGAGCAAGTGACCACTCATTTCCTCTTTCCTTAGGCATGATCAAGAGGGCTCTTATTGCCTGTCCTGGGCTTATCAGGGAGACGTCCCCTAATCTCCGGAGGGCGGGGAGGGCTTCCTCCCCCTTCTGTTATGGTGGCAGTGGCACAACCTTGACGGGCAGGGGGGCTGGACCTTGCGCCCCAAGTTTGCCATGGCCTTCCAAGAGCTCCCAAAGTTTGCCATGGCCTTCCAGGAGCGCCCTCAAGGAGCCGCAGGGAAAGGTCTGATGACCGGCCCGCACAACAGGTTTCTAGCTATCTGGGTCGAGTCGGCCCCGGACTCGTCTGACGAGCGACCCGGAGCAGGTGACCGACCCCCATCAATCAGATGACGCCATAGTAAAGAGCAAAGGGGACGCAGAACACCTGGAGGACTTGCATGAAACTTTTTCCTCCCTGCCCACCTATCAGATGAAGTTAAACCCTAAGAAATGTACCTTTGGGGTCCGCTCTGCAAAGTTCTTTGGGTTCCTGGTCAGCGCCAGATGGATTACTGAAATGGGCTACAGAATTAAGCGGGCTAGGGATATCTTATCAGTCCAGGACCGCCATCAAGGCGCAATCCCTGGTAGACCTCCTAACTGAGTGCTCCCATTCGGAGGAGGATGACCCACCAGCTGGCGAGTGGATGGTGTACACAGATGGGTCATCCACAGCTAACGGTGCGGAGGCAGGGATCGTGCTAGCCAGCCCTGAGGGGGTAGACTTTGAACACGCCCTCATGTTCACTTTCCCAACATCAAACAATGAGGCTGAGTATGAGGCTGTCCTGGCAGGCATCCGCCTGACAAAAGCAGCAGGAGCAGAGAGGCTTGTCCTGGCCACTGACTCCCAGCTCATGGCGAATCAGATTAACGGTGAGTACGAAGCAAGGGACCAGGCCATGGCCTCATATCTGAAAAAAGCCAAACAGAAGTTGTCAGGATTAAAGTCCTATGATGTCAGACAGGTCCCCCGGTCGCAAAACAACCGAGCAGACGCCCTGTCCAAATTAGGAAGTTCCACCCTACAAGACATTAAGAGGTCAGCATTGGTGGATGTGATACAGGAAAAATCCACAGCACCCTGCCAACTGATTGATGTCATTGAAGAGGCAGAAGTCGAAGGCTGG
Organism: Agrostemma githago; assembly: GCA_958450325.1. Lineage (NCBI taxonomy): Eukaryota > Viridiplantae > Streptophyta > Magnoliopsida > Caryophyllales > Caryophyllaceae > Agrostemma > Agrostemma githago. Next base: position 48,292,584 of record OY288246.1, on the reverse strand, counting down.
ATGACCCCAATCATCAAATTCAAGAGGCACGGGACCCTACCGCAGGATCCATCCCAACAAAGGAGAATGCCAGCCAAAGCCGCATGGTACGTACTGATCGATGGAGAGTTGTACCGCAAGTCATTTCCCCCCCCCCTTTGCTCAAGTGCCTGGGGGCAGGGCAGGCTGCAGAAGTGTTGGATGACATACATTCGGGAATCTGCGGGCATCATGTAGGGGGACGAGCGCTGGCGCATAAGGCCCTGAGGGTAGGGTATTATTGGCCGACCATGCTCGCAGACGCCAAGAGCCTGACCCAGAAGTGCAAAAAATGCCAGCTCTTTGCCCCTGTGATACATGCCCCAACATAGGACCTCAGACCAATCTTGTTCCCCATTCCCTTCGCTTAGTGGGGGATGGACATTTTAGGTCCATTCGCTGTGGCGACTGGGGGCAGGAAGTTCCTTATAGTGGGGATCGATTACTTCACCAAGTGGATTGAGGCAGAGGCCGTCCCAAACATAACGAAGCCATCCGTCAGAAAAGTCATCTGGAGAAACATAATTACAAGATATGGCCTGCCAAAGGAGTTGGTCTTCGACCACGGTAAACAATTTGACAATGACCCGCTAAGGACCTGGCTGGAAGGCCACAGTATCACTATTTCCTACTCCGCCGTCTGCCACCCTAAGACCAATGGATAGGCCGAAGCAGCAAACAAACATATCCTAAATGGACTAAAGAAGATGGTAGATGAACTCAAGGGCAGATGGGCAGACGAGCTCCCAAGTGTCCTGTGGTCAATCAGAACCACCATAAAGGAGTCCACAGGACAAACTCCCTTCGGTTTGGTCTACGGAGCTGAGGCTTTGCTGCCCATTGAAGCATGCAATCCTACCCTTAGGTCTCAACAATTCGACAGAGCTAGCAACGACGCGGCAATGACAAAAGCCCTTGATCTGGTCAGCGAGGTATGGCAGGAGGTCAGCTCCAACATCGCAGCCTATCAACAGAGAATGAGAAGGGTCTACAACAGAAGGGTAAACGTGAGGAGTTTCCAGATAGGTGACCTGGTCCTGCGAAAAACCCAAGCGGTTCAGAAGTCTAGAGAGCACTACAAGCTAAGCGCAAACTGGGAAGGCCCGTATCAGGTTACCTAGATCATGGGACCAGGGATATATAAGATCGCCAACCCTGAGGGCCAGGAGCTAGCAGCCCACTGGAATGCGGATACCCTAAAGAAATATTATGTCTAGACTAGAGTTGAAATGTTTCTTTTCCCTAAAAAGTACCAGCGGAAAACGATCATGTTAAAATGTCGACGGCTCCGACCATGATGTCAAATTTTATTTCAAGAAATGAAAGACTTCCATACTCATACTCGTTGTCTGTTCAGATTAGCACTTCACACACAAATGAGCAGGGGCAATAGGGGGAGGGCCCTCTATTGCAAAGCCTAGGGAAAATAGACCCCCAACAAAAAACGCTAAGTCCCCCACCTGCCTCCAGGCAGACAGGGGCAGGCCCTTTGATTCCAGTCAGGAGTCAGGGTCAAGCCGGGCCCCACGAGCCGAACCAACAAGGACTGAGACACAATCAGCCTTGTATAAAAAACGCTAAGTCCCCCACCTGCCTCTAGGCAGGCAGGAGACAGGCCCTCTGATTCCAGTCAGGAGTCATGGTCAGGTCGGGCCCCACGAGCCGAACCAACAAGGACTGAGACACAGTCAGCCTTGTGTAAAAGTGCTAAGTCCCCCAACTTGCCTCCAGGCAGGCAGGGGGCAGGCCCTCTGACTCCGGTTAGAAGTCAGGGTCAGGCCAGGTCCCTGAGCCAAGGCTGTAAAATTAATAAACTTTCAAGCCTTACTCCAAAGGTGCTAGAATCTGCCACTACTGAAGGCTGAATATATGTCAAGCAAGGCAATACAAAAGGGAATACGTAACAAAAGAAAATCCATAGAATTAACATAAAGTTAAAAGAAAAGCTTGCAGAGCAAGCAATAAGAATCCAGGAGAAAGAAAATAAAATTACAGAGCCGGCAGCCGGCCACGATTGGGCTCGGCGCGCAAAAGATCAGGTAATTAGCGGGGAAACAAAGGCGCTGAGGGATAGGAGCACGAGCCCTCGGAGGACGACTGCCCTAAGTCCTATGCAGGAGTTGCATCTTGGTCTGGAGCAGCAGGGCCGTCAGAACCATCATGGGTTGACCTGCTGGACCGAGCCTCGTTCTTGGCAGCGTAAAGCTCGTCAAAGGCGTCCTGGTTAAAATCCGGAATCAACTCCCGAATAACTTCCAGGCAGAACTCAGAGGAGGAGTTCGCACCCTTAACGAAGGCATCGTCGACCGCAGTATTTGCCTCCTGGATAATATCTTCTTTCTCTTTCAGCCATCTTTCCTTTTGGGCCTTCAGCTCCCCGTGAGCAGATTGAAGATCAGTGTCAGCCTTGAAAGACGGCCAGCACAGTCCTCGAGTTTTCCCTCTTGCTCAGCCACGTTCTTCCTGACCTCTTCCAGCTCAGCTACGTTCTTCTTATCCTGCTTCAATCCCACCTCCAACTCAGCAGCTTCCTTCACAGCCTTCTCTCTTTAAGCCTTCCAGGCAGCGACTTGGCGCTTGGCCTCCTCCAACTCACCTTCCCTCTTGGACAGTTGAAGCCTTAGATTGCTGATAAGGGCGGCATCCCTCTCGACCATCGCTATACGCTCGGAGAGGGAGGACCCGGGGGTGATGACCAGCTCCTTATCACTCAAGAGGTTGAGTGCCGCCAGCTCTGCAGGAGCCTGGAAGACTAGGAAACAATGGTAGAGGAACTGTGTTGCATGAGAACTAGAGTGCGTCAGAGCCTTGGCAGCTTGATCCAGGGAGCCAGAGTTAGAGTCTGAGAATAGAGCAGATACATCAATGCTCTCAGCAGTAAAGTTGAACTCAGCATTTCCCTCGTTGAACAACGTTTCTGGAAGGCTGGGAGCAGGGCGTTTTGGTTGGGGAGTGCTGGCATCAGCCTCCAAACCCACTACCTGATCAGCAGCCACAGGTTCTTTATCCTTCCTTTTCCTGCTAAGGAGGGGGGCACTCTCCCCTCTCTCTTCAGAGGGAGAGGGCTCCACCACTGCAGAAGGACGGGATCGTGGAGAAGTGCCCCCACACCTGCCAACCTGCGAAGGAGTGGCCTCTGACGTGACCCCTCCTTCGGCTGCCCTAGAAGCAGGGGCGGAGGGCGCAGGGCATTTGGAAGCTGGCCTGGGAGGAGGAGGGGAAGCTTCGTCCTGCTCGCTGTGATGCCTTTTACATGCCCCATAAGGGTTTCCTTCTTGAATCCGGAGGGAGTAGTTGTGCGAATGGTAAGGGGTCTACGTTCTGTATCCAGCCCAATAAGCTTCAACTGCTTCTTCGTCCAAGTATTTTTGCTGAAATATGCAAGAGGCGGAAAAAACGAACTGAGTAAGCACATAATAAAATATCCCGAAAAGAGATCATTAGTGCCGAACCCCTGAACTACCTGAAGTAAGGCCATGATTCAACCCCAGTGGGGTCAGATATTCATCGGTTGTTATGAGGTCTGCAGGGTGGAGCCAGTCAATGGGGCCAAACACACCCTTCCCATCCTTCGCACAAGCAAACTGTTTAATCAAAGATTTATCTTTACAGCTAAGATTACCTTCAAGAGCCTTCCCGCTGACTTCAGGGTGATACTCCTCGCGGGTTTCCAGGCGAGTATGAACATGGTTCTTGAAGTGTCGGAGAATTCTCCAACCCTCCTCACTGTGAACATACAGGAAGTTGTCCTTCAAGTGTTTCAGGCTATTCATGGTCGGCCAAACCAGTTAATAACCCTTCTACCTGAGGATGGAGAAATACCTTGGGCCCCCTCTGTAGAGGCAACCATCTGCAAGCCTATCATATATCTAAGGGCGTCTATTGAAGGCTCATCCCAAGGAATAGGCAGACCCAGGCGAAGGCCACCAGTGACCTGACAAATACGGCGGTCAGCTGGGCGACGGTGACGTTCATGCGCCTGAAAGCCTCTTCAAAGAAAGGGTGCAGGGGGAAGCGCATACCGAATTCCAGGCATTTGTAATAGACATCTATACAATTCTCAGGAGGGTTACATACGGTATCCTTCTCCCCTAGGATTACAACTGTATAACCCGCCCCAAAGTTGTAGAAATTGGCAATAGCCTCGGCAGCGCTTTTGGCCATAATCATCTCCTTGTTGCCCAGGCTCGGGGTATGTATGCAAGGGAACCTTATATTTTACCCTATCCAAATAGTAGGTACGCCCCGGCGCCCTAGGCACAAGGTCGCCGGCAATAGAGAAAGGGTCAATCTCCAACGCCTCGTGGTCCGAGTCAACGACATCGACTGGGGCAGGGTCGGGAGAATTAGCGCCCCCGCTGTCCTCTAAAGGCGGCCCCCTAGCCACCGTAACCCTCAGTCCGACAAAGGAGGAGGGGAGATCCGTGTCAACCCCATCCACATCCTCTGCTGAGGTCTCAGTGGTGGCTCAGTGAAGGGCAAGATTCGGCAACGATGATGGGTCATGATGTTCAAGAAAAACAAAAAGGCAAGAATAATAGAAAGACGAGGAAGGCAAGGGTTGAGGTTCTAACATAGTCGGATGTCGCCGGATAAGGACGCCGGAGAATTCCTCAGTCTAAATGCTCGACAAAATGGAGAGTGTGAAAGAAATGGAGTTTTGCGAAGGTTTAAAAGTGTAAAAAGGAGGAGTAAATTGGGAGGAAGGTCTTTTATAGAGAGAGGGAGATGATGAGTCTCCCCTAAAAGCCATTCTGTCAGGTACCTTCCCCATAAAATCCCCACACGTGACACACATTTTAACCTACCTATCCACCATTTCCCAAGGTCTTCAAAAACGCAAAAGGACAGCGAGAAATGATTGCAGTACGTCATCCAAGAAGGAAAAAAAAATAACAACAACAACAACAAAATAAAAACCAAACCCGTGAACTCCTTCATTAAGAAAAGGCTCAAAGGCCAGAATTACAAATCAGGGGATGAAATTCAAAAAGTAGAAAATAGATAACTATCCCTAAGCAGTTGCAGACAAAAAGGGCCTAGAGTTCGGCCTCGCCAGTCAGAGAATGTAGGTGTAGACATCCAGATTTGGACCTGGTGGCTGCAGAGGTGCCCGACAAACACCCAATGATGGTAGGACTGCAACGCGACGCGGGTTCGCAGTGTTTTAGGTAGTTTTCTATAGAACGGATCAAATAATTACTCGAAAAAATTAAAACTAACATGATGGCAGCCTTAGTCGTGTCGTTACGGTCTCATAGACACTAATTAGAGTCAATTCCGACACCGGGACCCCCGAGTCGGTCCCGAAACTCAAATCGAGTCAGCACCGCGCCAAGCGAACCTCGGGATGCACACCCGAGGCCCACTAACGTTCACGGGAGCAGGTCAAGCCGCGGGAACCTTAACGCCCAAGTATTGAATTATCCTCCTCCCTCTCAGTTTTGGACAATATCAAAATCGTATCTTCAAAACTCCAACCGCCCTACCTCACGCGTCTCAGCCTCACCGCGCCTAAGCCCAGGCGGCTGAGTCCTGGTGTGCCCCAGCTCAGGCGTCCATATGGGCGACGAGGGCCGAAAACACCTATAAATACCCCCCTCCGCCTCATTCATTCGACACAATTCTCATTCTTCTCTTCCCTCTCTAAACTCTCGCTAAGGGCTCGCACTCCGACACCCGAGGCAAACGATCCACTAAATCGTTGTTTCAATAAAAGCGACATCGACGTACTCCTCTCCTTCGAGCACCCCACTCGATACCGAGGTGCCTGTGATCGACTAGCTCAAGTCTAGTAGCGAAGCTCTGCCGGATTAGCCGTAGAACTAGTCCTTAGTAACGAAGCTCTACCGGAGTAGCCGCAGAAAGGGTAAACGGTAACGGAGCTCTGCCGGAGTCACTGGTCAAGCTAGAAGGATCCGCCTGTTGAAACCGAGTCGTCACTAGGTTGTCATCTAAACAAAACTTTCCATATTCGCACCATCTTTTATTATGCACTACGATAATACTAGATGTGGACGCTAGGTCCACGAACATCTACTAAAACACGTAACGTCCCAACTTCAACCGCAAATACTAAAACACACTAAATAGACCCGAGTAATTCCGAGATCCGTTTTCAACTATCTATGCATCGAGTCCCGTTTAGTGTACACTCCGAGGGTGCAACTCCTCACTACATGATTCACTTATATTCGCATTTACAGTTTTTCGTCTGATTTATTGCTTTTATGACCTTATAATCGCATGCTAAATCACCTAACACGGAATTCAAAACGTAAAACAACTAAAACTGAATAAAGCGATGGTCGGGTTCCGTATTAGTCCGGGTGCTCACCTTATTAGGTTCGACGCATCTCTATTAATATCGAACCGACGCATCTTAAGCAGAATACCAGGTAAGGTATACCACGAGAACGACTAATATCCGTATTATCGCGTTAAAACTGACTTGCTAATACGTATAATACTAGTACTCTCTACTCTCCTACGTGCATCTTTTCATGGCCTGCTTGTCACGTCAAATCGCATGCAAAGAATGTAAACACAACTACTTTGACAACAATACTTACTTGTTCTTAAACAACTGACGTAGCAAAAGACATAGGGTTAAAACAACGGATGTTACAACATTTCCGCCACAACAAAAGAACTAGGTTATCAGCCCACCGATTGATTAGTAAAGGCCACTATAGTGCGGGCGGGATTGGGTGTCGACATCTATCGGATGTTGGCTTCCCAATACGTACCCTCACCCCTTACTCAGAATCGACGGTTTCTGGATGGCCGAAACCATTGACAATGAGAGTCATTCCAAGCATGGAGTGCTTAAGTGTACAAGTCTTTATCTTTAGGTCCCGTGCCACTCAACTTTGAGCCAGCAAGGGATCAAAGTTGACTTGAACGGTTTCCGAGTCCCCATAATAGACTCGGTGGCGACTCCACAAATCGGCAACGAATTTAGTTCACTAAAAAGGTCGCCTTACCAAATGAATCGGCCTTTAAACATTTACAACCACGACTCGATCGATTCCCAAATGGAAACACGGGTGCCCGCACCCGTCTAGTACAAGTCCGGATCGTCATCCGAATCGAGGTCCGACACGTCGCCCCGTACGAGAGATCGGACCGGCCCCCGACCGGGAGGGGGCCGCGTGGGTGGCCGCCGCCACACGTTGAAAAACCGGGTCGGTCCCGCGCGGTCGCGCACGGGGCGCCGGGCGGTGCGGACGGACATCCACAGTTTGGCGACTCCGCTGGGAATTTGGAAACAAGTTTCCAGTGGTGGTGTAACTTGGACGAGGTCGGTGAAGCTCATTTCTTAGTTCCTAGTTGTGGTCACTACAGGTTTTGGCCCTAAAAGGCCCACCCTAACCGATATCAGGACCAATCGACCTCTTCGCGATAAGATCTTTAGGGACACGCGGAGAGATCCTTGGTTGATGCTCCGGCCGCCTAACGCGTAACCCGCGGGATTAATAAGTGGATAGTTCCGAACGGACGGTACGACACTCGTCTCCCTAGATGATCCGTCAATGCCTAAGTGAAGACTATTCGTGGGCGGTAGCCTACCCTAACCTACCCGTGTCTGCATCCTGCATGAGTGTACCCATTCCTAGTTATGTGTAGCGTGCTTGCAAACAACCCAAATAAAACACTTAAAATCCGGATTCCACCACGCCAACATATCCAACCGCACCCAATTCCATTTTTTTCGCAAAAAATGTAAACCTCATCTTTTCAAAAACGACCTTTTTAACGCCGATACTCCGGATAAACCGTGATTTCTAAAAAGGGAAAACATTTTTAGACGCTGTCATCATGGCAAATTTTACACTCACCATTTTCAAAAAAAAAATATTTTCAATGCCATTACCTTGGCCAAAGTAAAACCCGTCAACAACAAATACCGTTAATACCACTGAAACTCTCGATCAATGGGATCAAGGTACACCAAACGGTTACATTTTATTTCAAAAAAGAAAGAAAAGTTTTTTTTACACACATACCGTTAACACAACCGAAACTTCAATTAATGAGGTCAAGGAATCCAAAACGGTTACATTCTATAAACACTTTTCACAATACATCACTCTCCACTGTCAAACGCTAGTTGACGCAACCGACAAACGTGGATCACTCATTTTGAAAGCTTTTTCTATATACACTATTCATAACCTAAGTTCTTTGATAAGGATTTAGTTACACCTATAAAACACCATCATTAGACTTCACGCTCTACCACGAGCACCGCATAAACCGCAAGTATCGAACTAGCTAATTAATAGTAGTCTCGATAAAAGCATAACGTCATCATTTTCAAAATTGGTTCCCCTAAGAACCATGTTCCTTTCAAAAAAAAACATTTACACTTTCACTATCATCGGATTCCTGACGTAGCAACACATTTTCACATCACAAACGATGTCACCACACCATCGAGACCCTGATTTTACAAAATCATCCTTTTTCAAAAACTTTCCTCTGCAAATATTGGTCGTTTTCGAAAAAAAAACTAAAATTTCTTTGATCCTGAGCCGGGATCGCGATCAACTTCTTACGTCGTACAACCGTGTTATAAACTGTCTGTGTTAGTTGCTAGAATCATCTCTACTAGAGGTCTTACATTTTGGGTCGTCTCATTCCGAGAAGTCCTCTTTAAACCTCACCTTCGAGGTTTGGGTCAAATCATCTCGTTACAGAGACCTAAGATCCATAAGGTGTTCCGCCGAATACACCAAGAGTCGGTAGATTCAAGCGCCATTGAAAGCATCCGCAACGATATCAATACCCTAACCAAATTGGTTCGCAACATCCATACTTCAGTAACCCGTTTGACTTTCTCCGTTCATTACATCGACAACCGCCTCAATTTCCTTGAGAGTAGAGACCCATAAAGTGAAACGTACGCCAATCCGGGCAACTACCACGCCCAAGAGCCTACCCAGGATAGATTATCCTAATGCTTCGCCCGATCGAAACTTCCTAAAGTCAATACGGGAAAAACCTCAAGACCTTATAAAACCACATCCAACAAAGTAGAAATACCATCGAGGGAATTCACCCCAATCAATTCTTCCTACACCGAAGCTCTTGAGCATCTGGTCGATCAAGGGAAGCTGGAGCCCATAGGTCCTACTGCGGACCCACCCGTAGACAAAAGGGCAAAGGCATGGGATGCTAATAAGTATTGCCACTTCCACCGTGGCAAAGGCCACGATACCGAATCTTGTTTTCGGCTCAAGCATACCATACAAGATATGATAGAAAATGGGACTATCCCTCTCCCTCCACCCGAAAAACCTAACAATACCACAAACCCATCTAGCATTCACGCAGTCTTCGACGACGCCATCAATTGTTCCCACCTCGACCTTATAGAGGAGAATGTCCTAAATATCGAGGAAGATCCCGGCAACGCATAGGCATCCTAAATTTGTGCCTGAGTCAGAGTCTAGTTCGTCTTAAGGCCTAGACCTAATAGTATAACAAATGTCTTTTGTTCTTACATCGAGTCAGGAGGTGCGAGGGGATCTGTCCTCCACCTCCCCGAAAATAATATCTCGGGCGCATAGCCCGCTTATTACAATCAATAAAAAGAAAATCACTTTTCTTACTTTATAATGCGCCTCGACAATCGCTTGATTTAATAATGCACTTTCTTGCTTAGAACTTGATATCATGCCATTTATCGATAACAATCAAACATACCTCAAAACAACGAGGAATTACAAAAACCGAGATCCCGTGTTCTCTTTTTACCTATCCCATGTCTGGTATAGAAAGCCACAAACTATCCCTTAGAACGAGCATTCCCGAATCCTATGACGAATCTAGATAGTTTCTTAGCTTGTGATCAAAAACGGACGGCAAACCCATTTCCCACAATAAACATCCCACGAACAAAGACCGACCAATTCCTACCATAGGTGCTAGTCCGACAAAAAAAAAAAGTCTGAAACGGCCAAAAGGAGCCAAAGAATGAATGAAACCAAGGCCAAATTAAACCGGCCCAATTCAATGATCAAGACCAAAATCAACGGTCAAATGAAACCCCCAATCGTCCAATTCAACTTTAAGTGCAAAGTCCGAACAAAAAGCAAAAAAAAGAGAGAGAGAGAAAAAGAAAAATGAATAGGCCAGTCAGCTAGCACCCAAATACTAGCCTCCCTACATTACAACCCTTAAGACCTTCCCGAGATACTTGTTAGGAGACAGTCCGGAATTTTGAGGATTCAAGCTCAATAGGAGAATCCCAACCGTTAGGGCCAGACATGGAAATCAGATCCCATGTAATTTACACCCCGCCCGATTGAAGTCTGAGTCATTTTTACTCAACTTCCCCTTTCCTACCACATTACGAAACCGTAACCCCATAGCCTTAACTCCACAAAAATCAAGCTCCAAATCTTAGTTCATCAGAGCCACTCACTACCTAGCTCCACATTCCAAATTCATCCAAGCCAGTCGCCCCGACCCAAACGCGGTATCTCGGTAATTGTCACTATCAAGGGGTCTCACTCGACCATTTCACATTAATTTTTAGCTAGAATGAAAACCCATGCGAAACACTCTAAACATCTCACATCGATAATTTCCATAACGGGTCTAAAGCAAAATCACTCACATCTATAAAGAACTATGAACATGTTTGATTCCGTTTAAACACGGATACGTAGGCAACCCTTCTTCGAGTACAACCAACCAAATAACAGAATTGATTACTCGATTCGCATGCAAACCGGAACCTTTTTCCACGCTCCGGTTAACGAGTGATTCCAATGACGAAGCACAAACGACGAGCCGAGGACGGGGGGAAAACCAGAAAGGGCGCCCCGGGCAAAAAGAAGAAACGAGTTGCGAGCCGTCGTAAAAAAAAAAAAAAAAAAAAAATATATATATATATATAGAGGTAGGTTCAAATAAGGTCAACAACTTTTTTAAGTTCCTAAGTTCCAGTGTTAAAGTTACACAAAAAGTGCTTAAAGTTACACGAGATGAGTGATAAAGTTGCACTTTATCACTTCAAGTGATAAAAGTGCTGAATGTTATAGTTACATATCAATTTTGAACAAATGCAACTTTAACGTATGTCATCTGTAACTTTAATATAGACTTAAAAAAATTGTTTACCTTATTTGAACCTACCTCTATATATATATATATATACAAAAAACGAAAAAGAAGAAAAAAGAAGAGAAAAAAGGTGAGCCGAGGACGGAGTGAAAACCCGAAAGGGCACTCCGGGTAAAATGAAAAATCGAGTTGCGAGCCACCAAAAAAAATTAATAAAAGAAAAATGTGCTTCTCATTAATAAAAAAAATCAATTAAATCAAACCTTTGTCGAGGCCCTTTACATCAAGCATCCGAAATCTGGCTGCCCCGGAAAATGACGACGTGTCAAGTAAAACCCTACAAATACGCCACATAATATCAATTAATACAACATAGTACTAAACGGCTGGGCTCTACCGGTCCAACTTTTTCTTTTCCCTTGCCATTCAGGTGTGCTTGCTTGAGTCTCTCACCATTGACCCTCCTAACGCAAGCTTCCACCTCCCTAGCCAAAAGCGAGCCCAGGCAATCTCACTTCCCCTCCTCAATCACATTTTCAGTATGGGTCTTGTCGATCTTGGCCCGTTTAGATGAACTGACGAGTACTGGGATCAGTAACGTCGTCTTCGGTCGGGCACTTAGTCACATTAGCCCACATAGCTTCCTTATTCTGTAGTACGGTCATCTCCACAATCCTTAACCCTTCTCTCACACCCGACAACCCCAGACGTCAAGAACGACCTCCTGAAGTCGCTAAACCCTTTTCCAGAAGCAAAAATGCCCACGCAAGAGTAACATGTCCATGTGGGTATCACATTCCACCCGTCGGACCCATCAGACTTAGACGTCTTTTCATTTTTTAAGGGGATAAGCTACCCCATCTAGGCGTGTTGTAGCCTTTTAACGGTCATCGTCAAGTCGCGTCTGTAGCCTAACAAGGCAATATTATGAGTATGCAAAAAGTGGTCCAACTTTTTTTTCAAAAGTTGCCCGAATTTTAAACTTCCGATTTCGTTATGAATGTCAAAGCAACTAAACTCATCTCCTAATGAACTCGGTCAAAACACGTTAATATTTTACGTTAGCATCTCGTCCATCTCGAGTCAAAACATTTTAATCGACGTACTATCTAATCCGATTTCTGGCTCAAATCGACGCATTTCAAAACATCCAAAAGGAAATGTTTTCATACCTCTGTACAACGTCAACGCACCCCATGCTAGGTCAGATCGCAAACGAATGAACGCAAAAGTGATTACTTGTCAATCTAGGTAAACAATTCGCCAAACAAAAACACAAGACTAATCCAGCTAATTCAAGCACTAAAATGTAAAATCAAATATACAACATATCCAAATTCATACACGAATCGAGGCTAGGAAGGGCCCCTAGAAGCCGCACCAATAGCTATCATAACCTCGCAAAGGTTGTCATCTAAACCTAGATCCTCCAAGTTTATAAGAGGAGACTCACTACCATCCATCCCCAACAGCATGTCTAAGGTAGCCGTCTCGGGGACTCCTCCGATCTCCTCGTTAGCACCCACAACCTCAGCCTCCCTTTTGACGCGATGTCTGGCTTCGCCTTGCGCAGAGGTCTCACCCTGAAACCGAGCCAGCTGCTCCTTTAGGAAGGCGATCACATCAGCCCGAGATTGCACGAGCTGTCGCGCCTCAGCCGCTTCCACCTAGAGCTCGGTCACCCAAGTCTCCAGCTGCCCCAACATATCCGGGACATCCTACAAATACACTTAAACATTAGGAGGGTACGCCAACAGCCTAGAAAACCACCCTAATCACACAAACTCACCGATCGAGGCCCTGAAGTATCACGGGAAACCCTCGAGGCATAGGCCCGGAAGCGGTTGGCGGCCTGCCACAACCGCTGATGGCAAGCTAATGAAACCTGAAAGGTGAAACCACGGAAGTTAAACAAACCAATCCCAACTCTTAGAACACAAGCCCAAAACAAAAGCCAAAACTTACCCGGTATACCCGGTCACGCCACTCTATCCCAACGTCCATCACCTCAGCAGAACACGGAGGGAGAGGTGATGGTAGGGAATTGCCGTGGGTCCCCACCAACAAGTAGAGTCCAACAAATCCTAATGGGTACCTAGGGTAAGTCGGGTCAAGTCCACGGGGACGGTAGAGGTTGTCTAGACTATGGTCAACTCACAAACAAGACTAAATTACCAACACAACGCAAAGGGAGACTAACTAACATGAATTGATTAACTATGATGATTGGAGATGATGAAAGTGGACTAACAATGAACTATGTATAACAAGAACTAATAAGAACACTAGAGCTAAATGAAACAAGTAAACTAGAGAAACAATAGCTAGCAAGATGGGTATATCAAATATGGGAAGGAGTAGGTTTAGTTTGGGTTCATAAGTGTAGTAGGATAGTTGGGTAGTCAAGGGGTGTAGGTTTCACCTAGTTACTAAGGTCGGTCCACGCTCTCGCGTCAAAGCCAATGTCCGCACTCTCGTGTCTAAGACAAGACCCAAATACTCATGCAAGATTTTACCAAATACACAAGAATTCAACCACAAATCAATCACACAATGAGAAGATGAAAACAAGCATGAGAAGCATGACCACTACTACTCAAACAAGCAATTCAACAAACACATAGAGTGCTCAACATGTGACTAGTAACAAAGAATCCACCTTTACCCTCAATCAAGCCCTAATTACCCATAATCCACACTTAATCCCTCTACTAACTCCACAATAGGTCTACTCACACATAATAAAACTAACCCTAACCATAACAAGAGGAATCAACACCAACAACATAACATTCATAATGGAACTAACAAGAACAAGAACAATAATCAAAGATTAAAACTTGAAAGATTAAACAAGGATTAAGAGTAAAGAGAGTAAGAAGATTATACCTACTAACAAGAAGATGAAAAGATAACAACTTGTATTAATAAGAAAAACCCAAATCAATCTCCCAAGGTTGTCAATCTTGGATGAATCTTGAAGAATTCTCTTAATACAAGGATTACAAACTAGATTAAGCTAAGTTTAATTAAAGATTAAGGAAAGATTAAGCTAATGAGAGGAGGAACTCTATCTAGGGTTTAGTCTAATGTAAGATAGTCTAAAAAGTGCTTAAACAATACAAAGGAAGGGTATATATAAGGTTACAAGAGTGAAGGAATAGAAAAGAAGAGGCGCGGGCTACAGTTGGTCCATCCCGGTCGGGATGGTGGTGGTCCCAACCGGGACGAGATGGTCCCGACCGGGATGAGCTTCATCCCGGTCGGGATGAGACTCCAGAAGCCGTCTTTACTTTGCACTCCTTCCCGACCGGGAAGGCTACTCTTCCCGCCCGGGAAGGGTCCTGTAGGCCTCCAATATGATCATAAAGGTCCCTATTTGCTCTTGATAGGCTTCTCATCGATTCTTGGTGCTCGGGATCGAGTCTAAGAGGCTCGGGAATGGGTCCCAAGGTCTCGGGATCGAATCTAAGGCACCGAGTGGTCGTTCCATCTTTTCGTTGGCTCCAAATGTGTAGGAAATGAGTCGGAATCGTTCCAATTCTCCATGAATGGTCTTGGGAACCTAAAACGAACTAGAAGAAGCATAAGTAGCCCAGAAAACGCTCCAAAGAGCGATTTCACTAGAGAAACCGGGACCAAACACAACAAATAGGCACTACAAACCACACTTATCAACTCCCCCACACTTAACCCTTACTCGCCCTCGAGTAAGCACCTACTAACTAAAAACTAAAAGAAACTAGACTACTAACCGAGTGGGTATTAGCGCACCCTAAGCCCTTTCAACTCACGCGAGTACACTTAGAGGAAAAGTGCACTCCGCAAGGCAAGTAAGGTCTTGCGACAAAACTGTGGATGCCATCGGACACAAAAACAAACAAATAAACAAACACACAAACAAACAAACACCAAACGGTTGCATCCAAGACAAAACAAATACCGCTTCCCTCAACAAAGCGGTGAAAGATACACCGGTTAAGGACTCATGGCAAGTGAAAACGTTCCCAAGCTAGCAATACAAACCGAAATGGACAAAACCCTAATAGTATGACGACAAAGCAACGAAAACGTTGGTAACTTACCTAGGTTCCTCCTAACCTTCTAAGAATGTACCACGGGACGATAGGCGGGATGGAAAAAGGATGAACCACGGAGTTAGTCGATACTGTAGGTAAGTGAAGCCCCGCCCCCTTTAGCGATAAGCCAAGAGGGTCGTCCCATGCTCAAAACCACAAAACTAGTCCAAGTAAAAAGGTGGATAATGTTTGCAAAGTGAGGGAAGACCGACCATTACCGCTATCATCCTTCCTAGGGACTCGGTCCTTTGGTAGGCTCTTCACGGTAATAGTTGGAGAAAGGCTTATTTTGAGAGGGGGATAATTCTTTTTGTGAGGTGATTTTCTTTGGCATTTTCATTCTTTTGCATTTGGCTTTTGATTTTCTATGCCATTTCTTTTTATTCTTTTGTATTTTGTTTTTTATTGTTGTCCCTTTTCTTTTTCTTCTTTCTTTTCTTTCTCTTTTTTTTTTCTTTCTTTTGACTTGGTTTGCCTTTTGGATAACTTTGTATTGTAGGCAATTCTTCCAACCAAGTGAAAATTTCAACAATTTGGAACTTATTTGTGGAAGTGCGTAGGAGGTACGGAAATGAGTAAGTCGGGACGGGCCCTTCCCTTCAAACCCACAAAAAAAGGGGAGAAACTTGGACTAGTCAAAGCAATTCCGAACACGGTCACCTAAGGGACGGGACTCGGCAACCAAGGCCTTTTCACTCCGTGGTTGGTCATAATGGTCATAATGCAAATCCCGTAGTAAATCCCTAGTAGACTAGGTGGACTCAAGGTAAGGAACCAACGAAATCATTGATTTAAAGTCATTCTACTAGACTAAAGTCCAAGACTCGATTCATACTACTAGAAAGGGAAAGTAAACACTTGCTCACTAGCCTCAAAACCGAGTTTTTGAAAACCTTTTTCCTACACTAGACACAAACCACACAACACGAAACAAACACAAAGGAAAATGAAACGAAACGAGACAAAACAGAACAAAATGAAAGAAAGGAAAGAAAACACACAAGGAAAACAAACACCACCACGAAACATCCACATAAGCATCCAAATCAACAAAAAACTCTACAAAGCTCCACCCGAGCACACGTCATCACACAATCTCCCCCAAGCTCCACAAGAGACAAAGAGGGAAAGGGGATAAAAAGATGTTACCGGATGTCTTGAAAGCCCTCCAAAGTTAGCGGTGATTAAGCTACCTACAAGGAAAAGGGAGGCCAAACACACACAACACAACAAATATACGACATAACGACACAAAAGGAAAAGACACAAAAGAAAATCATTTTGATTTTTATGAAAATTTTCAAATTTTTAGGGGTTTTTAAGATTTTTCGGAAAAAACTACGAAAATAAAACTAACTAGGCTAGGATATCGCTCCCCCACACTTAAACTGAGCAATGTCCTCATGCTCGATCTGTAGTGTGTGCGGAGACACGAAAAGGGAAAAAACCTACGAAAATAAAGCTAAAAAAATTCAAGAAGAAAAGCGAAGAAAAGGTAGAATGTGTCCGGCCGGGATGTAATCAAGTCACCATGGGCCAGACGAGAAAAGATATGGATGGGGGAAGAAATGAAAAGAAGATAAAAGGAAACGGGAGGGGAGGACTAGGTGTAATCAAGTCACCTAGCCCGGATTCCGCCCGAATCCGGCTAAATTCTACCAAAAGAAAGAGAAATCAAAGAAAAAGTGAAAATACTTGCAAATTTGGATTTTGAAATGACTCTAGATGTAGTCACATCATCGAGAGTCGGGAGCAAAGACTACCAAGGCTCCGAGGGCCACCATGACAGAAATATGATAATGGGAAGGGGAACAAACGAGTAACGACTAGCAATAAAAGATGGAAAAGAAGGAAAGTCGCCTACCAACCGGTTAGCAACTCACAAAGTCCATCGTCTCAATGATCAATAATGCCATAGTGCTTGTCTTCATCATTGATACTCCTCTTCATGCTCAATGTAATCACGCGGTAGAAGCTCTAGGCTTGCAATGGTAAAATGAGGTGGGATTTGATGTGAACTCGGTGTATAGTGAAGAGAAGATGAGATGAATGTATGTATATGAAGTGTAGAGGTTATATGATAGTTGCATGGGTAGGTAGGGAGGTTGGGAGGGGGTATAAAGTGGTTAGGTGGGCTCAAATGTCGAAGAAGAGGCAAAAAGAGGAGCTGGGCACCATCCCGGTCGGGATGAACTTCTTCCCGGTAGGGACGGTTCCTTCCCGGTCGGGACGGACTTGATCCCGGTCGAGATGGCACATCAGTGAACCCACTTTTCAGCACACTCATCCCGATCGGGATGACATCCTTCCCGGTCGGGATGACATCCTTCCCGGTCGGGATGGACTTCTTCCCGGTCGGGACGGTTCATTCCCGGTCGAGATGAGTCTTCTAACCCTTCATAATCTTGATAGCTTCACCCATAAGGCCAACAATAGAACGAGACCTAGAATCTCGTCCCCAAAAGCTTGTCAAAAGCTTCAAAAACCCACTTCCTAGCCCAAGTTCCAAGCTTCTATCATCAACCACTCACTCAAGACTTCATCTTCACTATAACCTATCAAATGAAATCAATAAACATCATCAAAATCCCTCCCTCTCATCGCTCATCAAACAACCAAATAACAAGAATTCCACAATCACACAAAAGAATAAGAAAGAGATATATACAATAAGACGGTTCTTTTGGAACTCCGTCAAACCAAGGATGGTGCATTCTTCAATCATTTTTCAACAACACTATAGATAACTCCATCGCCATCAAGAGCAAGAAGTAACAAATCAAAGGCTCGAGAGAAATCTTCCATCAAGCTTGTGGAATACCAATCCACACTCCAAGGTTCTTCACAACCTTGTCTAGAAGTCCCCGAGGCATCCCGATCTACTAAGTTCAATGGCTTGAACTTGTACTTTCGATCCTTCGGTATATACCCAAACTTCCACTCATCTTCACAAGGCCCCAAGGGAGGCTCAACTCTCTTCTCAATAACCGACTCATCTTCAATAATGTCACATGGGCATTCACCCGCCCCTAGCTCGGAATCATCGTCTTCACTTCCACACAAGTTCTTGTCTTCTTTCAAGCTTTCACCCAACTCATTCCCTAGATCGAAGTCTTTCATGGCACAGATCATATTGCACGATTCTTCATTTTTAGGCGAGGTGTTGCCTTGGAGGTCAAACACGAGCTTCTCGTCGCCTAGTTCAAAGGTGATCCTACCATTCTTTACATCAATCATCGCTCCGGAAACGTGTAGGAATGGGCGGCCTAGGATAATGGGGGTGATGGCATCCTCCGGCATATCGAGCACGAGAAAGTCAACCGGGATGAAGAATTTCCCTATTCTTAATGGCACATCCTCTAACATTCCTAATGGTCGATTTAGGGAACGATCGGCCATTTGGAGTGTGATAGAGGTACACTTAAGCTCTCTCATCCCCAGTCTCTCACAAATAGAATAAGGAAGAATGCTCACACTTGCTCCCAAATCACGTAATGCCCTATCAATCTTCAAGCTCCCTATGGTGCACGGGATTAAAAAACTACCCGCATCCTTCAACTTAGGAAGTGTAGAGCCTTGTATGAGCTCGCTCACCTCCCTTGTGAACGCTACGGCCTCTTTCTTGTCCACGGATCTCTTCCTAGCCAAGATTTCTCTCATAAACTTTCCATAGGCCGGGACTTGGGAATTAACTCGGTGAAAGGGATGCTCACATCCAACTTATTCACAATATCAAGGAACTTGTCATATTGAACATCCACCTTAGTCTTCATTTGCCTTGTTGGAAAAGGCAACTTGATATGTATCTTGTCATGCTCATTAGGTTTGGACTTTTCAATTGACATTTTCTTTTTTCCTTTGTCTTCTTCTTGGGGTGGGGGAAGCTTGTCTTCATGGGGTTTCTCAACCTCCCACAAGACTTGCTCCTCCATGAGGTTTCCCAAACTTGCATTGTCTTGAGATGGAGATACAACTTCTTTCATTGCTTGTTTCTCACTAGGAAACAAGGGAGAATCGTAGGATGCACCGCTCCTTAAGGTGATGGTATTCACATGTTCAAACTTCGTCGGTACACCTTGAGGAGGTAGTTGCTCCTTTTGTCTTGAAGAACTACCCAAAGCTACTTGATCTAGTTGGGTTTCAAGCATTTTCACATGCGTATCTCTTGCCTTATTTTCCATTTGAAGATTAGTAAAGAATTCATGTTGAGCTTTTTGCATCTCCAATTGGCTTCTTTGTATCTCCAAGATTGTCTTTTGTATCTCCGGTTCTCTAGGTGGATATTGTTGATTGTGTGGTGTATTGGTAATGGCTAGGGGAATGCCATAGTCATGAGTTGGAGACCGGCTCCTTTGCTTGTTCTCTTGTTGTTGATTTTGGGACCCTTGTTGTTGTTGTTGAAAGTTCCCTTGGAACCCTTGAGTATTGCCTTGATTGTGATTGTGGTAACTTTGGTTGTTGCTTTGGTATCCTTGAGAATGTTGGTTTCCTTGGAAACCACCTTGATGATTGAAGTTCCCTTGATGGAACTCTTGATTGTTGTTGAAGGCACCTTGGTTATGTTGTTGGAAGTTGTTAAAAGGCCTTTGATTGCCTTGATAACCTTGGAAGCCTTGGTTGTTGTCCCTTAAGGGAGGAGGAACATAGATGGGACGGTGTTGTTGTTGGAATTGTTGGTGGGAAGCTTGGAACATATGTTGATTTGGCACATTTTGAGGCTTAGAATATGGAACACCTTGCTTGTATGCTTGAAAGGCATTCACTTGCTCAATATTACCTCGACAATGTAGAGGCTCATGTCCATATATCCCACAAAGCTCGCATATCCCATAATAAGATGTAGGAGGAACCATTCCCATAGCATTAACTTCTTGAATTGAATGTTGGTGGGAAGAACTTGTGCCTTGAACTTGATTGAGGTGACTTTGGAGCTTCTTATCAATAGTATCCATGTGGGTCTTCAATTGTGCTCCAAGATCGGCACTAAGTTGTGTTATGGCATCGATCTCGTGCCTTCCCCCTCGATTCGCCTTCCTAGGCCTACTATATTGGGAATTGTGGACCGCCATTTCTTCAATTCTAGCCCATGTTTGATCGTCATCAACCTCGGTAAACCTTCCATTGGAACCCATGTTGAGTATAGCCCTAGAATCTTCATATAAACCGTTCCAAAATTGTTGTACAAGGAACCATTGGGCCAACCCATGATGGGGATAAGAACAGATCAAGGCTTTAAACCTTTCCCACGATTCGTAAAGACTTTCTTCGTCACGATATTGAAACCCCGTGATTGAAGCTCTCAATAGATTGGTCTTCTCCGATGGATAAAATTGTTGGTAGAACGCTAAGGGTAGCTTCTTCCAAGTGTCTATACCGAGAGCCGTCTTGTCAAGGCCTTTGAGCCATTGCTTTGCCTTGCCAATTAAAGAGAAGGGAAATAATACCCACCGGATTTGGTCTTGGGTTACTCCCGGTTGTGAGATGGCATCGCAATAATCCGAGAAGGTTTCCATGTGTTGATGAGGATCTTCGGTTGGTAACCCACTAAATTGACTTCTTTCAACCAATTGAATAAATTGCGTTTTTGCAACAAAATTTCCGGCGTAAGCGGCCGGTAAAGCGGTGGGACCGGGCAAAACAGAAGGTTGAATGAGAAGAGAACTTAGGCATTGTTGGATAAGCGGGAGATGATGGTGTAGATGGTGATGATGTTGATGTTGATGGAGAACTAGGTTGAGAAGAGTGGTTGGAAGAAGTACCAAAGGGATTGATGAAGGTCCCTTCGGTATTGCCTTGAGGTTGTTCGTTAAAGTCGTATCCTTGGGCTTGTTCTTCAATGGTATTGCTAGTACCCGGTTGAGAATTCCTAACCCGATCAATCGTCCATTGGTGAAAGGCTCTAAAGAGTCTCTCCGGCTCTGGATTGAAGATAAAGAAGTCATCTCTCCTCCTAGGCATGCACTACACACTCGGAACAAACGTGAGAACACCTAGTGCTTTATGGGCACTAGGCAAAGACAATAAACGAACACAACCCAAGACAAAGAGAGAAGAAAGCCAAATGAACTAAGAAAAAGCCTACAAAATATGCACAATGAATTGAAAAAGAGCACAAGAGGGGTAACTAAGTCAAGCTAATAAGCAAACTAAGTCTAAACATGCACCGTCCCCGGCAACGGCGCCAAATTGAAGGTAGCGAATTGCCGTGGGTCCCCACCAACAAGTAGAGTCCAACTAATCCTAACGGGTACCTAGGGTAAGTCGGGTCGAGTCCACGGGGACGGTAGAGGTTGTCTAGACTATGGTCAACTCACAAATAAGACTAAATTACCAACACAACGCAAAGGGAGACTAACTAACATGAATTGATTAACTATGATGATTGGAGATGATGAAAGTGGACTAACAATGAACTATGTATAACAAGAACTAATAAGAACACTAGAGCTAAATGAAACAAGTAAACTAGAGAAACAATAGCTAGCAAGATGGGTATATCAAATATGGGAAGGAGTAGGGTTAGTTTGGGTTTATAAGTGTAGTAGAATAGTTGGGTAGTCAAGGGGGTGTAGGTTTCACCTAGTTACTAAGGTCGGTCCGCGCTCTTGCGTCAAAGCCAATGTCCGCACTCTCGTGTCTAAGACAAGACCCAAATACTCATGCAAGATATTACCCAATACACAAGAATTCAACCACAAATCAATCACACAATGAGAAGATGAAAACAAGCATGAGAAGCATGGTCACTATAACTCAAACAAGCAATTCAACAAACACATAGAGTGCTCAACATGTGACTAGTAACAAAGAATCCACCTTTACCCTCAATCAAGCCCTAATTACCCATAATCCACACTTAATCCCCCTACGAACCCCACAATAGGTCTACTCACACATAATGAAACTAACCCTAACCATAACAAGAGGAATCAACACCAACAACATAACATTCATAATGGAACTAACAAGAACAAGAACAATAATCAAAGATTAAAACTTGAAAGATTAAACAAGGATTAAGAGTAAAGAGAGTAAGAAGATTATACCTACTAACAAGAAGATGAAAAGATAATAACTTGTATTAAAAAGAAAAACCCAAATCAATCTCCCAAGGTTGTCAATCTTGGATGAATCTTGAAGAATTCTCTTAATACAAGGATTACAAACTAGATTAAACTAAGTTTAATTAAAGATTAAGGAAAGATTAAGCTAATGAGAGAAGGAACTCTATCTAGGGTTTTGTCTAATGTAAGATAGTCTAAAAAGTGCTTAAACAATACAAAGGATGGATATATATATAAGGTTACAAGAGTGAAGGAATAGAAAAGAAGAGGCGCGGGCTACAGCTGGTCCATCCCGGTCGAGATGGTGGTGGTCCCAACCGGGATGAGCTTGGTCCCGGTCGGGATGACACTTCAGAGCCGTCTTTACTTTGCACTCCTTCCCGACCGGGAAGGCTACTCTTCCCGCCCGGGAAGGGTCTTGTAGGCCTCCAATATGATCATAAAGGTCCCTATTTGCTCTTGATAGGCTTCTCATCGAATCTTGGTGCTCGGGATCGAGTCTAAGGGGCTCGTGAATGGGTCCCAAGGTCTCGGGATCGAATCTAAGGCACCGAGTGGTCGTTCCATCTTTCCGTTGGCTCCAATTGTGTAGGAAACGAGTCGAAATAGTTCCAATTCTCCATGAATGGTCTTGGGAACCTAAAACGAACTAGAAGAAGCATAAGTAGCCCAGAAACCGCTCCAAAGAGCGATTTCACAAGAGAAACCGGGACCAAACAAAACAAATAGGCACTACAAACCACACTTATCAAGAGGCTCGGTGAAAGGTATCCCAGCCGCATCCACCCTAAGCAACGTCAGGGGAAAATCTGGGGGCTAGATTTCATCAGCCGGATCGGCCAGCTGAGAAAACAATTGATTGGTCGGTAAGAGGGCAAGAAAAGAACAAACCGCAAAATAAATCTAAGAACTAAAATTAGAACATTACCACGAGGCGGTACCAAGCTAACCGCTGGGTGACGTGAGATAGGAAAGAGGCACCTGACACCAACAGCGCATCGCCTCCTTCTCCGTCCCTATCCTCGAGGAACTTTGCGGTGGTCGGTGGTCTAAACTTGGTCCGGGGAGGATCAATCGGCACCCTGAAATCGTCATATAGGCACTGACGCACCAACCGCTCGCCCAGATACCAAACTGGGCGAAACAACGCAGGAAGGAGCATCCTCCTGTAACTTCTAGGCCTCAGCTCTGTGGCCACATACTCTGGTACGCCCTCATAACCAGCCCAAGGGCGGGCCAGAAACTACACAAATGAACCAACACTCCGATAAATCCTAAACCTTGGGGGATACTAAACTAAGTGGGACATAAAAAGAAAACTTACATCTCTGAGACCTAGCTTGTTGACCAACGCATTTTCCGACGGGTAGTGGCTGGTTGTACTATTAGGCTGAGCCAGCCTCCACTCGATCCCCGCTGGGAATCTCTTCGGGTGAACTCTCACCGTCTTAGGCGCCAAACAAGGAAAATAAGAATAAATCCAAGCCTGCAAAATCCCAAATACCCTTAGTAACACTAAGCCAAAAACTAAGTAAAACTTGAGATAAAAGAATGAGAATAGTAACTAACCTCCAATATAAGGCCCGGATCCACGATGGGCACAGCTGAGGCCGACTCTATCGCCAACGACCTCACCATGGCTTGCAGGCAGCGAGTCATCTCCGCGAAAGCCACGGTCACCCAATCATAATGACCCTGCTGAGCCAGGTCCTCTAGGAGAGGCAAAATCCTAGTGCTAAACCTCTCGCCTTTATCGGAGAAGTGGGTCGACCCTAGAAAGTATCACAACCACAACCGGGCATCCTGCTCCGGCGTATTGGGTTCCTGACCATCTAACACCGCCACTCGCTCAAAATGATCGGTGATATACCAACTCACCAAAGCATGAGGCGCACTATATGCCTCATGCGGTAAACAGTCCCCGATAAGGCCTCAAACCCCATCACTATCTAGCCTAGGGCCTTCGGCGGCCCACCTAATCCTATCTGGCCCCCACGGCAAACCGGTAATCATCCCAAAATCCTCTAAGGTCATCCCGACCTCCCCAAAAGCCATTTGGAAGGTCGAGGTAGTATCGTGGAAGCGATCTATCATCGCTCTAATCACCATAAGGTTGCACTTAGTCTTGTAACCCACCAACCTAACCCACTGCTCAACCACGGGACCTAGAGCAGTACTCGCGATAATCCCCTTTACCGCAGGGGTCAACTTCTGAAAGTAAATCTCAAGACACGTAGTAAAGCCCGAGAAATTCCTCATCGGACCTGGGGGGCTGCAAACCGAAACAATACGAGCATAAACAAAACTAGTCTAGCCTAGCTAGAGCCAAAAATCCAAGACATAGCCAACAAACCCGAATAGAATACTTACCATACCCCGCACGATACGGTGAGAAATGTGACGGTCAAGGTGAAATAGCAGTTGATGACCATCCCAATCCCGAGCCCACTCAGGATCTTCATAAACAATCTCCTCATCCTCCGGTACAGGAACCCGAACGTGAGCCCTCCTAGCGACCGTCTCCGGAAGCCTACGCTTCCTCACTCTATCAAAATCGGCCTCATTAATGGCCTCAGGGTCACAACGCTGAGACGAGGTACTTCGTCATCTCCTACGAATCCCTCGGGGAGTCCGTGAACTAGTCCCAAAAACCTCATCACTAGGAGCTCCCTCGAGACGCTCGATGTTACCTCTCACTACGAAATAAAAAAAAAAAATTCGTGCCTCAGGTCAGGCTAAAGCAGCTCAAACAGGTCAAAATAGGGTCAAAATTTCGGATAAGGATATCAAAATTCCGAAAAGGCTTTTAGCACCCATTTTCGATCCCGGTCACAATGGTAGTTTCGGGAAAATCCGGCATCGTTACGACATCTTTTGGTCCATCTTAAGACACACAAAACCTCACAGAAAAGCCCTAGGAGCCACCCTAGCCCACGAAAACCGACAAGAGACCTACCCACGTCCTCACAAACATTATTTAAACAATATCACGCAAAACAGATACGAAAATAATCGGGAAAACGATCCCTAACCCTAGCATTTCGAACCTATCACCCTAGGAAGCCATTTTGGCACCTCGAGAACCTCTATCAAGCTTATAACAAACCTAACAAGCTCTAATCGACCCTAATTTAACAATGGGACTAAGCACAAGCATCGAAACTTAACATACTAAAACCCCCCAAATCGATTTTCTAGGGTTTTCGACAAAAAAAAGCTAATAATCAATCAAATCAAGCAAAAACAATAATAAACGAGTAAAAGACGTTTACCCGGAGTCGACATTGGCGCGTACGACGGAAATCGGGGCAAAATTTGGCAAAGAAAAGTCGATAAGGCGATTTGGAGCGAATGGTTCAACGCGTTCGACGTTTTGTGTGAATGAACGAATCGCCCCAACTTTCGAAAACTTAAACAGACTCGATACCCAGAAACCCGACCACTTCAGGCGATGCGTCCGAGTCCTGGCACGCTGGGGGCTAGGCGCCTGAAGACTGGAGCGCAGACAAATGCGCGTCTAAGCAGCCCAGTACAGACTAAAACAAAGCAAACGAAACTCTAAATTCGATACACATAAAACACGCACCTCTTAAGACAAATAAAATAACAAATAAAGAAACATTTACTAATCAACATCAACAAAACACGCTCGATAATAAGACAAGTATCAGAACCACGCTTAACCTAAACACTACACCCGAACGCGTAGCAAAGCAATCTGAACCGAACTAACCCTAAAACAAATCTCAAATGCACAACAAACTAAAACAAAACAAGAGCAAACCCAAACAAAATAATACAAACTCACTAAACAAAAACTATTAACTAAAACAAATAAACAAACAGCAATTTCGCCCGAGGGACGTTAGTATCCCGGAGGCGCAGCATTTTGCCCGAGGGACGTTAGTATCCCGGATGCACAACATTTTGGCCCGAGGGAATTTAGTATCCCAGAGGCACAACAAACGGCATTTTGCCCGAGGGACGTTAGTATCCCAGAGGCACAGCAATTTTGCCTGAGGGACGTTAGTATCCCGAAGGCACGGCAACTGCAATTTTCAAGTGGATACCAACGCCCTCGAAGGAGTCTGATACCTCCACAGCAATTTTCGAGTGGATACCAATGCCCTCGAAGGAGTCTGATACCTCAACAGCAATTTTCGAGTGGATACCAACGCCCTCGAAGGAATCTGATACCTCCACAACATTTTTCATTCGAGAGGAGACCGACGCCCTCGAATGGTGTATTTTGTCCTAGGGGTCAGAGCATTCCCGAAGACAGCTGCTCGAGTGGAGACTGACGCCCTCGAGTAGTTAACAACAGCAATTTTGTCCCAGGGGTCAGAGCATCCCCGAAGACAGCTGCTCGAGTGGAGACTAATGATAAGTGTAGTTTGTAGTGCCTTTTTCGTAGTATTTTGGTCCCATTTCCTTGCGGAATCGCTCCTTGGGAGCGGTTCATGGGCTACTTATGCTTCCTCTAGCTCATTTCAGGTTCCCGAGACCATTCGTGAAGAGTTGGAATGATTCCGACTCAATACATACATTTTGCGGAGCCAACGAAGCGGAGGAACGATCACTCGATGCCTTGGATTCGACCCCGAGACCTTGGGACCCAATCCCAAGCCTCTGAGACCCGATCCCGAGTCCCGAGAATCGATGAGAAGTTCATGTGAAGCAAGGAGGAACCAAAATGATCATATTGGAGGCCTACAAGACTCATCCCCGACGGGTATGCACCTCATCCCGTCCGGGATGAAGTGCGCTTTTGAAGGGGTCACTGCCAGGCCGTCCCGGTCGGGACCAACCCGTCCCGGTCGGGATGACAGGCCGTCCCGGTCGGGATGATCCCGTTCCGGTCGGGACCAAACAGCTGTAGCCGCACCTCTTCTTTCCTTCCTCCTTCATTCTTGTACCCCTATATATACTTCCTTCTTGTATTGTTTATGGATCTTACATTACCCTAGACTATCTTACGCCTCTCTACATCAATTAAACCCTAGATTTAGTTCCTCTCATTAGTTTAATCATCCTTTAATTTTTAGTAATCTTAGATAATTAGTCTTGTAATTAGTTCTTGTATTAAGAGGATACTTGAAGACTCCTCCAAGCTTGACATCCTTGGAGATTATTTGGGTTTCTTATTTATACAAGATTGCATCTTTTTCATCATCCTATTGTTGGTATAACTTTCTTTACTCTTGTTCTTTGTTATTATTTCAAGTTTGAATCTTTACTTAGTGTTTATTGTTATTGTTCATATTGTTCTTGATAATGGATGTTAGGGTTGTGATGTTGTTTTCTCTTATTGTTGTTAGTTTATCATTGATTATGAGTGAGTAGTTTTCTTGTGGGTTAGTAGGGGGATTAAGGGTAGAATATGGGTGATTAGGGTTTGATTAGGGGTAAAGGGTGAATCTTTGTTGTTAGTCACATACTTGGCACACCATGTGTTTGTTGAAATGCTTGTTTGAGTTGTAGTGGCCATGCTTCTCATGCTAGTCTTCCTCTACTCATTGTTTGTCTAGTTTGTGGTCATGTTGAGAATAGTCATTATACATACCATGTGGACTAGGGTTTAGACGTCACCAAGCGCGAACCCACCTTGACATCGGTTTAAGTTGCGACAGCCCGGACCGAATCTAGCAATTAGGAGGCACCTACACCCTTGACCACCCAAGTCACCTTACTACACTTATGAACCCGACCTAACCCACCTCTTCTTCATATTTGATTCCACTTATTAGTTAGTCATCGGTTAGTCTAGTTTGCTTGCTAGTTTGATCTTAGTTATTCCGTTTTAGCATCATTTTAGTCTAGTCATTGTTAGCCCACTTCCTTCTTCTCTTCTCATCATAATTCACCAATTAATAGCTCTTTGTGTTTGTTTGGTAGCATAGTCTCGTTTTGGGCCGACCTAGTCTAAACCTTGCGACACCGTCTCCGTGGACACGACCCGACTTACCCTAACTACCATTAGGTGCTAGCCGGTTATTTATTTGATCGGTGGGATCCACGACAAATCCTACCATCAACTAACGCCCTCGAGTAGTTAACAACAACAAATTTGTCCTAGGGGTCAGAGCATCCCCGAAGACAGCTGCTCGAGTGGAGACTGACACCCTCCAGTAGTTAGCAACAACAATTTTGTCCTAGGGGTCACAGGCATCCTGAAAGACAACCGTTCGAGTGGAGACCAACGCCCTCGAATGGTTCTTTTATTTCATTTTGTTTAGTCCTAAGGGTCAGAGCATCCCCGAGGACAGCTGTTTGAGTGGAGACTAATGCCCTCGAATAGCTTATATCATCTTGTTTTGTCCTAGGGGTCAGAGACATCCCAAAGACAGGGGTTCGAGTACTGGAGACTAACGCCCTCGAACATTTTTGCTGTTTCACATCGTTTCGCCCAAGGGGTCACAAGCGTCCCGAAGACGACCGCTTGAGTGGAGACTAACGCCCAAGAACGTTTTATCAAGGGTTCACAAGCACCCCAAAAGAAACATTCGTTTAAATAAAAGACAACACATAAGAACGTTCTTTGCACGTGCGCTTAACGCGTCACCTACACACACAAAAATTTAAAATTAAAAGAACTTTTAAACAATCCAAGAGGCCAAGCGCGCGCACATAAAGAACCAAGAACGAGATATCAAGCAACGGCCCGGGCCCAAGCAAGCAACCGCGAGCGAAGACGTCAGGTATGATTTCTAAGCTATGACTGGCGAGCCTCAACACGTAGTCCACTGGACTTAAAACGACCCGACCGGACAGCCACCAGGTCATAATCTTCGATTGACCTGGGCGGCTATACTTTGACTTTCGCCTTGTCCAAGCCTCAGTCAAAGTGGGGGCTTCTGTAGACACCAAGATTTGGACCTGGTGGCAGCAGAGGTGCCCAACAAACACCCAATGACGATAGGACTGCAACGCGACACGGGTTCGCGGTGTTTTAGGTAGTTTTCTATAGAACGGATCAAATAATTACTCAGAAAAATTAAAACTAACATGATGGCAGCCTTAGTCGTGTCGTTACGGTCGCATAGACACTAATTAGAGTCAATTTCGACATCGGGACCCCTGAGTCGGTCCCGAAACTCAAACTGAGTCAGCACCGCGCCAAGCGAACCTCGGGATGCACACCCGAGGCCCACTAACATTCACGGCGCTATGTCAAGCCATGGGAACCTTAACGCCCAAGTATTGAATTATCCTTCTCCCTCTTGATTTTGGAAAGTATCAAAATCGTATCTTCAAAACTCCAACCGCCCCACCTCACGCGTCTCAGCCTCACCGCGCCTGAGTCTTGGTGCACCCCAGCTCAGGCGTTCATATGGGCGACGAGGGCCAAAAACACCTATAAATACCCCCCTCCGCTTCATTCATTCGACACAATTCTCATTCTTCTCTTCCCCCACTAAACTCTCGCTAAGGGCTCGCACTCCGACACCCGAGGCAAACGATCCACTCGATCGTAGTTCCGATAAAAGTGGCATCGACGCTACTCCTCACCTTCGAGCACCCCACTCGATACCGAGGTGCCTGTGATCGACTAGCTCAAGTCTAGTAGCGAAGCTCTGCCAGATTAGCCGCAGAACTAGTCCTTAGTAACGAAGCTCTACCGGAGTAGCCGCAAGAAGGGTAAACGGTACTAGGTTGTCATCTAAACAAAACTTTCCATATTCGCACCTTCTTTTATTATGCACTACGATAATACTGATGTGGACGCTAGGTCCACGAACATCTACCAAAACACGTAACGTCCCAACTTCAACCGCAAATACTAAAACACACTAAATAGACCCGAGTAATTCCGAGATCTGTTCTCAACTATCTATGCATCGAGTCCCGTTTAGTGTACACTCTGAGGGTGTAACACCTCACTACATGATTTACTTATATTCGCATTTACAGTTTTTCGTATGATTTATTGATTTTATAACCTTATAATCGCATGCTAAATCACCTAACACGGAATTCAAAACGTAAAACAGCTAAAACCGAATAAAGCTGTAATACCCCGTATTTTTCAAATAGTGTTAAAAATTTTAAACATTTATTTAAACCAAGTTTAACGTTTGAAAAATTATTTTCGTGAATAAAATATTTTATTTTCGTTAAATTAAAAAATTATTTCGTTATGAAAACGTGAGAATTCATTTATCGAATTATTAAAAAAAAATTCTTTAGTAAAATAAAGTTTAAAACTCGAAAATATTTTTAATATTGACCTGTCGTTTTGACGTTTTCTTGTCTCGTAAAAAGTTTAATAATTTATCGAATTCTTAAAATAATAATTACTTATAACTTTTGTCTCATAATAATATCTATCGTCTATTAACTTACCGTCTTACAAACTCGTCTTTAAAAATATATTTTACAGTTTCCATTATTTTTAATTTCGTGATCTTATATTTCAACCTTTTAAAAAAGAAAGAAAAACATTTGTACGAGAAACGGACCGAGACTCGGTCTCTTAAATGAGTCCCACGTATTTTTTTTTTACCTACACTAATCCTACGCATTACTATACTTATCAATCCTACTCACCAAAGCTACTTCTACACCTAATCTACCTATCATTACCTACACCTAGTTTTAGTGTACTATATATACACACTACATTTCCCCTACTAACTACGGAGTACATATCATACATACTCATACGTACCAAACTCCATTAGTATTACTAACGACTCGTACTTACTACACTAGTATACATATTACGTACATACTAGTACGTACACTCCGTACTATCTACTATGAGTATATTTACTCCCTCGTCCTTTTCTATAATTGGAGCATCGGGAATGAGGAGCTGCCCATTAATTGGCGGGATCACTTTTCTAGTACCGTATTTGGGTCAATTCATTTCGATCTTTTATTCTTAATAACGTTAATAAATATTCCGCAATAGCCTATTAAGGTAACCAAACTTTTCTTCTAACAACATTTCTTATATATAAGTATATTATGTTAGTAATTTAATAAATTGCTTACTTAAATATTTAGGCTTATTTGTATGACTAAATTACTTATATATAAAAATGTTAAGTGATATTATTTGTGTTATTTACGACTAAATTCAACTCGACTAAACTATCACTTGTTTAATTTATTTATTTATCACCTTACATTACTATTTATATGAGAAATTGAGAAAATGAATAAAATAACTTAAAATGATAAAAATTTACTTATATCATTTTCATTGTATCTCATATGTATGTTTAATTCTATCTGTTATGTATGTTACTCTATGTACTTTATATTTTGTATGTATTTTATATAATTATAATTTCGGTCATATTTAATTTTCATTAGTACTTTTACATTTGTTTATATATTATAATATAAAGTAAATTACTAACTTGTAAAATGTTTTATTTTAATAAAACTTCACTTATTATTTTTATATAGGTAGAAATTTATAAATTTCATTTTCTAAAATTAATGAATTTATTTTATTTCGAAACTTTTACACGACATTTATATATTTAAAAATGATTTTACTTCAAATTTTGTAAATCGATTAAGAACGACTTAAATTATATTTTTTAGAAACTATAAATTTTAAAATAATATTTTATTATTATTATACCTTCAATTTTAATTTTATAAAAAACTTCATTTAAAAGATTTACTATTTTAAAAATATTATACGATATTTGGGATATAATGTTTCGGGTGACACTTGAGGATTAAAGTGTAACGTTGTCACACTGAAAGTAAGTATTTGAGGATTTGACTGTTTCAAATGAGTCTGACCAATTATTGAAGGTCACCAAATAAAATACTACTTGTTCACGGACGACTTTTATATAAAGTTTACGATGCGAGTCTGGGACGAATAGCTTGTGTTGGATCCTACCATGCGTGGTTTTTCGACTGCACTTGTAATGAAAAGCAGACTCGGAGGCTACGGTCCGAGAGTCGACCTAGTGTTTAAGGTAGTCGTCCTACGGCAGTGAGTTCTGCGGTTCAAGAGTCTGCGTAGGGTATGTGGCGCACATATAGACAAGTACTTGATCAGTATTACCACCTAGGTAGTGGGGGCAGAACAGGATTCTGAAAACGGTGGGTTCCCTCTTGGTGATGCAGAGAATGTAATCATCAGCTTTCATTTCAGCCCAGAGCCCCGTTTGAATAAACGTATAATATAATAGAAGTTCGGGCCCAATTGAGCCTTATGGGTGAGATGTAAACCTCATAAGATCGGTTCGGTCTACGAGTCGGTACTACGGTTACTTCTATTGGTGAGATGCAAGCCAATATGGAGTAGCGGTGTTACTAGGAGCCACGACTCGTGTGTTTATTCTCTGTTTACGTGAAAAATGATTTTAAAATCAAATGGCTGCCAATGTCTCATCTTTTAAACTTTATCGTTTTCATCACCTCACATGTTGTTTAATTGGAATAAAGGAAACTATTTGTCACGTGATATCCTTTAATATTTTTATAAGCATATTATTTGTTATTCACATGATTATCTTATGTGTATGAGGTGATATTAGTTGAACGGCTTGGTTGTTGTCCCGCTCAGCGGTCTCTCTACTCTATATATTTGTGCAGGTCTAAGACGTTGGGGAATCAAGCGAGAGAGATTTAATAATATGTTTAGTAAAAAAAATGAAATTTATATTCTGTACTAAGTGAATCAAGACTATGTAATTAATAGTCGTTTATTATTATTATAAGGATCCGTAGCGATCCGGATTTATTTACACTCTGATATAATTTTAATTAAATGACTTAGATAACTTTCCGCATTATCTATTATTTTAAGTCATCGAAAATCCGGGTTGTTACAAAAGCGATGGTCGGGTTCCGTATTAGTCCGGATGCTCACCTTATTAGGTTCGACGCATCTCTATTAATACCGAACCGACGCATCTTAAGCAGAATACCAAGTAAGGTATACCACGAGAACGACTAATTTCTGTATTATCGCATTAAAACTGACTTGCTAATACGTATAATACTAGTACTCTCTACTCTCCTACGTGCATCTTTTCATGGCCTGCTTGTCACGTGAAATCACATGCAAAGAATGTAAACACAACTACTTTGACAACAATACTTACTTGTCCTTAAACAACCGTCGTAGCAAACATAGGGTTATCAACAAAAGAACTAGGTTATCAGCCCACCGATTGATTAGTAGAGGCTGTTATACTGCGGGCGGGATTGGATGTTGACATCTATCGGATGTTCGCTTCCCAATACGTACCCTCACCCCTTACTCAGAATCGACGGTTTCCGGATGTCCGAAACCATTGGCAATGAGAGTCATTCCAGGCATGGAGTGCTTAAGGGTACAAGTCTTTATCTTTAGGTCCCGTGCCACTCAACTTTGAGCCGGCAAGAGATCAAATTTGACTTGAACAGTTTCCGAGTCCCCATAATTGACTCGGTGGCGACTCCACAAATCGGCAACGAATGCAGTTCACTAAAAAGGTCGCCTTACCAAATGAATCGGCCTTTAAACATTTACAACTACGACTCGATCGATTCCCAAACGGAAACACGGGTGCCCGCACCCGTCTAGTACAAGTCCGGATCGTCATCCGAATCGAACCTGCCCCCGACTGGGAGGGGCCGCGTGGGTGGCCGCCGCCACACATTGAAAAACCGGTCGGTCCCGCGAGGGCGCCGGGCGTTGCGGACGGACGTCCACAGTAGGCAGGATCTAATCCTCATCAGAGCCTGGGAAGGAGTAGTCCTTGGGGCTGCTGCAACCTTCATCGTTAGATCCCCAATCCCAGCTCCCTGAGGCATTCATCGGGTCGTCAGGCCCCTCCTCCTCACTTCCTAACGCAACACGGCCAGACGAATAGCCCTTACCATCGTAATCCCCTGAGTCGTGGCTGCTGAGATCCCAGTCCTCACCAAACTTGGCCACCTTGGTTCCCTCAGGGTAGCCAAAGTTGCTCTTCAACCTCTTCGGCACTGGAGAAGAGGGGCCTGGGTCAGGAAGGTCAGGGTCGATGTTCTCCGGTTGTACACAGGGAAAGCACCGATGACAGCCCTTGTAAGAGCAGCCTCCTGCCTGCGTGCAGTATTTAGGCTTCGGTCTCGCAAGAGACGAGGCCTTCATGGGACGCCTAATAGCCTTCGACAGGGTGCTTGTCCCAGGAGCGTGAAGAGACCGGAGGAAGATTCGCCTGCTACGACGGATGATTGATCGCACCTGTCTGAGGTACCTCAACCGTCTGCGGCCCCTATATCGGAAGGCGGTAGCAAAGACCCCCCATTGGAGAATCTTATCTTTTACCCAAGACATTGTGAAAGAGGAAGTAGCAAAGGAGAGCAATCAGAAATTCGCGAAGAAGAAATGGATTGAACTCAACCCTTTATATATAAGGGAAGAGGATTATGCATTAAATGATACTCTAACCACCCTCGCAGAAGAGGCCAAGTGTCAGCCGAGCACGGGGTTCGAAGGATTTCTCTACAAGGAGTAAT
This sequence comes from Agrostemma githago, assembly GCA_958450325.1. Classification (NCBI taxonomy): domain Eukaryota; kingdom Viridiplantae; phylum Streptophyta; class Magnoliopsida; order Caryophyllales; family Caryophyllaceae; genus Agrostemma; species Agrostemma githago. The sequence goes on along the minus strand of OY288246.1, from coordinate 48,257,885 downwards.
CATGAGGGAGAGCCTTCTAACTCTTTGCATATCCCAAGCAATTAAAGACATTCCTCCTAGGGAATGCGCGCAACATTAATAGCAAGGAAAGATTAGAAGTCAACCTCCCACCATGCTTATCAAAGAGAGTCTGCCGAGAGGAGTCCCGCTCCCTCCTGCCGACGAGGGCCAATTGATGGGGGTCGGTCACCTGCTCTGGGTCGCTCGTTAGACGAGTCCGGGGCCGACCCGACCCAGATAGCAAGAAACCTGCTGCGCGGGCCGGTCAGCAGACCTTTCCCTACGGCCCCTTGAGGGCGCTCCTGGAAGGCCATGGCAAACTTTGGGCGCTCCTGAAAGGCCATGGCAGACTTGGGGCGCAAGTCCCAGGCTCCCTGCCGGTCAGGGTCGGGCCACTGCCACCATAACAGGAGGGGGAGGGAGTCCCCCCTACCCTCCGGATATCAGGGGACGTCTCCCTGATAAGCCCAGGACAGGCAATAAGAGCCCTCTTGATCATGCCTAAGGTAAGAGGAAATGAGTGAACGAGACGCTCCCACGTGTCACTTGCTCATTCCCTCCCCCCCTCTCTCTCTCTCTTATGGGAACCTATAAATACTCATTTGTTTCCTATAAGAGAGGGTAATTGATTTTCTCTCACTGAAATCTCACTCTAGAAAACGCCACCTTACTCCTCAAGAGTAAGGTCCGTCAAGTGCATTCACAGACTGACTTAGGCATCGGAGAGGGTTCCCTCGGACACCTTCGATGCCCTGTGCGCTCTTGGTGTGCAGGTAGCAGGCCCCTCCGCCGAGAAGGTCCGATCACTAAAGAAGAGAGAGGTGAGGCTTGAAGGTCAAGCAACGTTAGCAAAGAACCAAAGTTTAATCCTAGATCTGAATCCGTTTTGGGTCCATTGTTTCCATACCGGAACAATTATTATTAATTATTAATATTAATAAATATTAATATTAGTTTTAATTAATTAATAATATTATTATTATTACTTAATATTTATAATAATATTAATATTACTATTAATAATATTATTAATTATTATTTTTATTATTATAATTAATAATTAATAATTATACTCTTTTTAATACTTAATATTTATAATAATAATATTAATATTAATATTAATTATTATTATTATTATTATTTATTAATATTAGTATTAATTAATTAAATAGTTTTATTATTAAATATTAATATTATTAATGTTTTTCGTTATTTAATATTAATCATTAATAATAATAATAATAATAATATTTATATTAGTTATTATTATTGTTATTATTATTATTATTTATTATTAATTATTTCTATTATTAGTTATTTTTACGAGTATTATTTAGGGATATTTCCCACGGTACCCTCGAACTTTGACACATTACACATGGTACCCCTCATTTTAAGTTTGTTCCTATGGTAACCTTGTGTTTTGCGTTTAGTGCACATGGTACCCCTGATCAATTTTCCGTCATAACAGTGTTAAAAGTTAGTTTAGTTAAAGTGATTAATTTTAAATTTTTTTGGTGAAATTAGTTTGAAAATTAATGAAATTCAAATTAAAATAGTTAAAATTGAGGAAATGACCATGGTACCCCTGTGTTTTCATTATTTTAACCATGATACCATTGTATTTTCAATTTTTTGTTCATGGTAGCCTTGTGGTTTCAATTATTTGTCCATGGTACCCCTGAATGAATTGTAACCACAAGGGTACCATGGGCAAAGAATTTAAAATATAAGGGTACCATGGCTAAAACATTGAAAACATGGGGGGTACCATGGACATTCCCTCAATTTTCAATTATTTTAATTAGAAGTTGGTGACGGAAGGTGTTTGTCGTCTATCCTACCGATCAAATAATAACCAACGAACCTAAGCTGGGTAGCTAGGGTAAATCGAGTCGATCCACAGGGACGGGGTGTCGGACTAAGGTGTGTTACGTTCTAAGACTAGGTTCATGGCTAACTAAACTAGGGTGATGGCAAAACAAGAGCTAATGTCTAAGCTAAGGTCTAAAACACAAAATAAGAAGGCCAAACAAGCAACTAGTGACAAATGGAAACAAATGAAATCAACAAGAGGGAACTGGGGCTAGGTCGGGTTCATGGATGCCAAGGAGATCAAAAGAAGGAAACGGGGGTTCCTGGCATGCTTTCATAGCCTAGGTTACGATCGGGCTCTCGTTACTTAAACGGCCTAGGGGTCATCCTCGCCACGCTCTCGCTACTAATGAGGGAACCAAACCAACCAAACAAACACATACAAGAGAAAAGTCAAGAAAAAGCAAGGATTGATCATCTCAAGTCTCACAAGCATTTCATCGAACATGTGGAGTGCAAGGTAAAAAGGAAACAACAAAAACAACTAGTACCACCCATCTCACCCTAATCATCCCTAATTGCACCCAATCCCCCTACTAACCCTAGGGGATAACTACTCACACATATCTAAAGGAATATCAACACAAACTAGAGAAACCCACAACATAAGAACAAGACAATTCATAAACAAGATGAACAACAAACAATAAATAAAGATGTAAACTTTACTAACAAAGAAAGATTAGGAGAAAAGGGAGAAGAAAGATTATACCAACTATAAAGGAAATGGAAAGATGAACACTTGCATATAAGAAAACCCAAAACATCCACCAATGTTGTCAAGATTGGTAGAATCTTCAAGAATTCCAATATTACAAGAGAAATAATCTAACTAGATTAAACTAAGATTAAGGAGTAATTAAAGACTAATCTACACTAATCTAAGTTAATCTAACCTAAAGTAGTCTAGGGTTTAGTGGGTAATGTCTATGATAATGAATGAATACAAGAGGGGGTATATATAGAGTTACAAGAGTAAGGGAGGCGAACAAATGAAAATAGCTGCGATCTGGGCCCATCCCGGCCGGGAAGGAGGGGATCCCGGTCGGGATGAGGTGGTCCCGGTCGGGATGGACCTGGTCCCGGCCGGGATGGACCTCCAGTGGGTCGTCTCTTCTTTGCACTTCATCCCGGTTGTGATGGATGTGATCCCGACCGGGATGCGTCTTGTAGGCTTCAAATATGGTCTCATAGGTCCCTACTTGCTCTTCATAGGCTTCTTATCGATTCTCGGTGCTCGGGAATGGGTCCCAAGGGCTCGGAAATGGGTTCCAAGGGCTCAGGATCGAGTCTAAGCTACCGAGTGATCGTCGCTTCTCTTCGTTGGCTCCAAATGTGTCGGAAATGAGTCGGAATCGTTCCATTTCTCCAATATTGGCCTTAGTAACCTAAAACAAGCTAGAAGAAGCGTAAGTAGCCTTGAAAACCGCTCGAAAGAGTGATTCCACAAGAGAAACCGGGACCAAACACAAGGAACAAGCACTACGAACCACACTTATCAACTCCCCCACAGTTAACCCTTACTCGCCCTCGAGTAAGCACGAACTAACTACTAAACTAATAAAAACAAAAATACTAGTCGAGCGGGTATTAGCGCACCCTACGCCCTTTCAACTCACGCGAGAACACTTAGAGGAAAAGTGCTCTCCGCAAGGCAAGTGAGGTCTTGCGACAAAACTGTGGATACAACCGAACACGAAAACACACAAGCAAACAAACAATCGGACAATCGGTTGCATCCAAGAAGAAACAAATATCGCTTCCCTCAACAAAGAGGTGAAAGAAATACCGGTTAAGGACTCAAGGCAAGTGACAACGTTCCCAAGCTAACAACACAAATCGATATGGACAAAACCCTAATAATATGACAACAAAGCAATAAAAACGTTGGTAACTTACCTAGTTCCTCCCAACCTTCTAAGAACGTACTACGGGACGATAGGCGGGATGGAAAAAGGATGAACCACGGAGTTAGTCGACACTGTAGGTAAAGTGAAACCCCGCCCCCTTTAGCGATAAGCCAAGAGGGTCGCTCCAAGCTCAAAAATAGCCTAACTAGTCCAAGTAAAAAGGTGGATAATGGTTGCAAAATGAGGGAGGACCGACCATCACCGCTATCATCCTTCCTAGGGACTCGGTCCTTTGGTAGGCTCTTCACGATAACAGTCGGTAAAAGGTTTATTTTTGAGAGGGTGAGAATTTTTTGTGAAACGGCTTTCTTTGGCATTTTCTTTTCTTGTATTTTGCTTTTGAGTTGCTATGCCATTTCTTTTTCTTCTTTTGTATTTTGTTTTTGATTTGTTTTGCCTTTTCTTTTCTTTTCTTTCTTTTCATTCTCTTTTTCTTTTTCTTTCTTTCTTGGCTTGCCTTTTGGATAAATCTTGTATTGTAGGCATTCAATCACAACCAAGCATAGAAACCTCAACCAAGATGCAACTTATTTGTGGAAATGTGTAGAAGGTATGGAAATGGGTGAGTCGAGCGAGCTTTCTGACGGAAGGATTTGTCATGGAATCCCGCCACCAAATAATTAACCGGCAATACCTAACTGGGTAGCTAGGGTAAGTCGGGTCGAATCCACGGGGACGGTAGAGGCGTCTAGACTAGGTCGGCCCAAATACTAGACTAAGTCAACGAGCTAAACTACACAATGATAAGAGGGAGAGAAAGCTAGACTATGGCTAAGGAGACGGAGAAACGAACAAGGAAAACGGGCTAGGATTAAGTCGGGGTCAAAGGGGTAACGGAATGGTCAAGGAGGGGTTAGAGTGAAGGCGGTAGTAGGGTAATCTAGGTAATCTAACTTAGATCGACCTAGAGGTTCCTCATGGAACCCATCCAGCGACACACAAGACAAAGGAAGGCAAGAAAAACAAGCATTCCAACCTACTTAGTCATTCAAGCATTCCAACAAACATGTAATATGCATCACTCAAGAAGAAACCCAAATCTTCCACCAACATCTCCAACAAACCCTTAATCATCCAATTAACACCCTAATCACCCTACTAAACCTAGCAAGAACACAACTCTAACATTATCAAATTAATTCTAACATCAACAAGAGGAAACAACACAAACATCAAAACATACATAATGAAACTACCAAATATGATGAACAAAACAATAAACAAGAACTAAAGATTCAAACTTGATTAAAGAAACAAGATAAAGAGTAAAAGGAAGAAAGGATTATACCAAACTAGTGAAGGAGAAAGATTGAAACTTGCATTAATGAAGAAAACCCAAAACTAACCCAAGGTTGTCAATCTTGGAGGGATCTTGAAGAATTCCCTTAATACAAGTACTAAACTAAGATTAAGAACTAATTACCGACTAATCTACTCTAATCTAAACTAATCTAACCTAAAGTAGTCTAGGGTTTTATGTCTAATGAAGTGCATAAGCTTTACAAAACAAGGGAATAGTATATATAGGGTTACAAATGGAAGGGAGAAGAAAGAAAAGAAGTCCGGCTGGAACTGGGTGGTCCCGACCGGGACGGACCCACCATCCCGACCGGGACGGGTTGGTCCCGACCGGGACGGCCTTGCAGTAACACTTCCAAACGCGCACTTCATCCCCGACGGGATGAGGTGCATACCCGTCGGGGATGAGTCTTGTAGGCTTCCAATATGACCCTTTTGGTTCCTCCTTGCCTCACATGGACTTCTCATCGATTCTCGGGACTCGGGATCGGGTCTCGGAGGCTCGGGATTGGTTCCCAAGGTCTCGGGGTCGATTCTAAAGCATCGAGTCGTCGTTCCTTTACTCCGTTGGCTCCAAAATGTGTATGTATAGAGTCAGAATCGCTCCAACTCTTCCAAATCGGTCTCGGGAACCTGAAACGAACTAAAGGAAGCATAAGAAGCCCCTAAACCGCTCCCAAGGAGCGATTCTACAAGGAAAATGGGACCAAAACACTACAAAATAGGCACTACAAACCACACTTATCAACTTCCCCACACTTAACCCTTACTCGCCCTCGAGTAAGCACATACTAACTACTATACTAGCCGAATGGGTATTAGCGCACCCTACGCCCTTTCAACTCACTTGAGTGCACTTAGAGGAAAAGTGCACTCCGCAAGGCAAGTCGGGTCTTGCGACAAAACTGTGGATGCAACCGGACACAAAACACATAAACAAACAAACACACAAACAAACACACAAAAGGTTGCACCCAAAAGAAAAGAAATACCGCTTCCCTCAAATAAGCTGTGAAAGAAGCACCGGTTTAGGACTCAAGGCAAGTGACAACGTTCCCAAGCTAGCAATACAAACCAAGATGGACTAAACCCTAATAGTATGACGACAAAGCAATAAAAGCGTTGGTAACTTACCTCGGTTCCCCCTAACCTTCTAAGAACGTACTACGGGACGATCGGCGGGATGGAAAAAGGATGAACCACGGTGTTAGTCGACACTGTAGGTAAGTGAGACCCCGCCCCCTTTAGCAAAGAGCCAAGAGGGTCGTCCCATGTCCAAAACCGCCTAACTAGTCCAAGTAAAACGGTGGAAAAACATGCAAAATGTGGGAAGACCGACTAATGCCGCTATCATCCTTCCTCGGGACTCGGTCCTTTGGTAGGCTCTTCACGGCAAAAGTCGGAAAAAGGCTTATTTTTATGGGGTTAAGATCTTTTTGTGAATCGGGTTTTCTTTTGGCATTTTCTCTTTTCTTTTGCATTTTTGCCTTGTTTTGCCATGCCATTCTTTTTCTTCTTTTCTATTTTCTTTTTGGCTTTTGTGCCTTTTCTTTTTCTTCTTTCTTTTCTTTCTTTCATTTCTCTTTCTTTTCTTTTCTTTGCCCTTTTTTTGGCAAGATTTGGCTTTTTGGCATTTCTTGACAATTAAGAAAGAGAGAAATCAACACTTTGCAATTTATTGTGTGGATATGTGTAGGAGGTAGGGAAATGGGTGAGTTGGGACGGGCCCTTCCCTTCTAACCCACAAAAAGTGGAGAACTTGGACTAATCAAACAATCCCAAACACGGTCACCTAGGGGACGGGACTCGGCAACCAAGTCCTTTTCACACCGTGGGTGGTCAAAATGGTCAAAATGTAAATCCCGTAGTAAATCCCTAGTAAGCTAGGTGGACTCAAGGTAAAGGACCAACGAAATCATTGATTTAGGGTCATTCTACTAGACTAAAGTCCAAGACTCGATTTATACCACTAGGAAGGGAAAGTAAGCACTCACACACTAGCCTCTAAACCGGGTTTTCGAAAACCATTTACACACAAGACACACAACAAAACACAAAACAAAGACTCAACGAAAATGAAAGAAAAGGAAGCAAAAGCGACGAAACAAAAGCAAAAGAAAACAAACACATACATAACACAAACACCACCCCTAGCTTCCAAATGAGCCACCAAATCATCCACATTTTACAAAGCTCCACCCGAGCACACAACATCACAATCTCCTCCAAACTCCGCAAGAGGTAAAGAAGAAAAAGAGATAAGGTGTTACTGGGAGTCTTGAAAGCCTTCCAAAGTTAACGGCGATTAAAGCAACCTATAAGGGAAAGGGAGGCAAAACACGCACACAAAACAAATATACGACACAATGACACAAGAAGAAAACACACAAAAGAAAAATCTTTTTGATTTTTGTGAAAAAATTTCAATTTTTTATGGATTTTAAAGATTTTTTCCAAAAACTAAGAAAATAAAACTAACTACGCTAGAATATCGCTCCCCCACACTTAAACCGAGCCATGTCCTCATGCTCGATCGTAGTGTGCGAAGAGACAAAAGAAAAAGAAAAGAAACTACGAAAATAATGCTAAAAATCAAAAAGTAAAATGGAGAAAAGAGTAGAAGGTGTCCGGCCGGGGTGTAGTCAAGTCACCATGGGTCGAGACTAGAAAAGATATGGATGGGGGAAGAAAATAAAAGTAAGGAAATAAAAGGAAATGGGAGGAGAGGGCTAGGTGTAGTCAAGTCACCTAGCCCGGATTCCTCCTAAATCCGACTAAATCCTCAAAAAGAAAGAGTGAAAAACTTGTAAAATTTGGATTTTGAAAATGACTCCCGATGTAGTCACATCATCGAGAGTCGGGAGCAACCAAAACCAAGGCCTCGAAGGCCACCATGACAAAGGGGAAGGGGAGAAACAAGGGGAAAACAAGTAAAAAAAAACGGAAAAGAAAGGATAGTTGCCATACCGACCGGTTACCAACTCACTCTCTCCATCGTCTCAATGATCAATATAGGTACTTGCTTGTTGTCGTCATTGTCATCCTTCTTCAAGCTTGAGAAAATCGCACGGTAGAGGTAGTAATGGTGCGAGGGGGTGGGATTTGATGTGAATATCGGTCTAAAGTGAGGAGGAAATGAGGTTAAGGTATGTAAATGAGGTACATGGGTGGTATGATATGAGAAAGGAAGGTAGGGAGGTTGGGTGGGGGTATATAATGGTTGGGTGGGCTTAAATGTCGGAGAAGAAGCACCAAAAAAGGAGTAGGGGATCATCCCGGTCGGGATGGGTGGTCCCGGTCGGGATGACATACCCGTCCCGGTCGGGAAGCCTCCTTCCCGATCGGGAAGACACTCCAGTGAACTCGATTTTTGGCACCCTCATCCCGATCGGGACGGCCCCATCCCGGTCGGGACGACACACCCTTCCCGGTCGGGAAGGGTCTTCATGACTCCCATGACCCCAAAAACCGGCTCCCTTGCTCACGATCCAAGCTCTATCACTAACCACTCCTTTCTAGGAGTCACCTTCACTTCACCTATCACAATAAACTCAAAGTACACATCAAATTCACTCTCTCACATCGCTCATCAAAATACCAAAACAATTACAAGAATCCCACAAAAACAAACAAAATCAAGAGAAAATAAAACACACAAATACAAGCACAAGTACTCTAAAGAAGAGGAAGGGGGAATATACAACATGACGGTTCTTTAGGAACTCCGTCAAACCTAGGATGGTGGACTCTTCTTCAACCATAGCCCTCAAGGGCATGGAGGAGCAAGTCGAACGCGCTACCGACATCATAGTGGAGGCCCAAGAAGCGCTCGAGCTTTGCCAACCTCCACGGCCTCCAAGGAGGAGGCAAGAAGTAGGATTTCCAAGACCCAAAATCATCATCTGTGTCATATCCGGGGTCTATCCATCCTATGAGCTTCACCGGCCTCTTCCTCCCTAGGCATCGTCTCCAATCATTAGCAAGCTTCATCTCCAAGAAACAAGGCACAAAAAACGGCTTTGGCCCCATTTCCTTGTTGCACACCCCCACGCTTTCCTCAAGTTGTGGCTCCCCATCTTCATCACTAAGCCCCACATCATCTTGGAGAAGAGTATCAAAACTTCTACCGGCGGTTTCAATCTCCTCCAAGTCATTGCTTGGTTCACTAGCTAGGGGCTCTTGATGCTTTTCCACATTCTCGGACAAGGGCAACTCGAGGCTAACAATTTCACCCAAAAACTTCACAAATTCTACCAACTCATCCAACTCACTAACTTCCTCCAATTCCTCACCAACTATGCCTTCACCAAGAGTCATATCCTCATTCGTCTCTTTTTGGGTAGACAATTGAGGTTCTTCAAAGCAAATCTCTCCTCCAAAGGGAACTACATCGGCGGCTTCATGGTTAGGTTGCTCCTCTCTCTCAAGTGGGCACCCTTCATCTAATTGCGATGTTCGGGATAAATACATTATGGTTTGAACCGATATTGCATTTAATCGAGCATCCCTCGCCTCGTTCTCCCTTTGAAATTGGGCCATGAGTTCATCTTGCTCCTTTTTCATTTGAATGGCCATTTCTTGTGTGCTCTTTTGCAATTGAAGAAGTGAATGATACAACTCCAAGTTTGACGATTGGCGGTCATTGAGGTCTTGTAAAGCCCCTTGATAATCTTGATAATCTTGATGATAATCTTGATTAAACATGGTGTCTTGATGATGCCCAAGGGGTGGGGCATCATATTGTTGGTAGTGGGGTTGAGGTGATTGGTAGTATTGTGGGTCATGGGGTTCATATTGTGGTTGGGGTGGAGGGTAATATTGTGGGTCTTGGTGGTATTGGCTTCCATAAGGTGAATTTTGATTGGACATGGTGGGTTCACATTGATAACTCGAGTAATAGTCACCATGATCGTAAGATTGGTAATCGTTCACTTGTTGGTAGCCATTTTCATAACCTTGAAGTTCATACCCACTAGAGTCTTGATCCCCCCAAGAAGCTTGATAGTGATAGGGGGACGTCATGTCATGGCTTTGGTTCATGGAAGAAGAAGGGTAGCTCATATCGGCTTCCATGTGTGGGGAGTTTAGATCAAACCCCATGCTTGATCGAAAATCGTAGTCCATACCCGGTTGGAAACCACTCATTCTAGCAACCGTCCGTTTAAGCGGCTCTAAGTCGCGAGAAGGAGATGGTCACCACCTCTAAGCACAAACTGCAGACTAAGAACAAACGTGAGAAGCCTAGTGCTTTTTGGGCACTAGACAAGAGAGAAATAAACCACACAAACACAAGAAGCAAGGTAACAAAAAAGGAAAAAGAAAAACAGAAACACAAAGACTAAGTCAAGCAAATAGGAAAACAAAGTCCAAACTAGCACCGTCCCCGGAAACGGCGCCAATTTGACGGAAGGATTTGTCGTGGAATCCCGCCACCAAATAATTAACCGGCAATACCTAACTGGGTAGGTAGGATTAAGTCGGGGTCAAAGGGGTAACGGAATGGTCAAGGAGGGGTTAGAGTGAAGGCGGTAGTAGGGTAATCTAGGTAATCTAACTTAGACCGACCTAGAGGTTCCTCATGGAACCCATCCGGCGACACACATGACAAAGGAAGGCAAGAAAAACAAGCATTTCAACCTACTTAGTCATTCAAGCATTCCAACAAACATGTAATATGCATCACTCAAGAAGAAACCCAAATCTTCCACCAACATCTCCAACAAACCCTTAATCATCCAATTAACACCCTAATCACCCTACTAACCCTAGCAAGAACACTACTCTAACATTATCAAACTAATTCTAACATCAACAAGAGGAAACAACACAAACATCAAAACATACATAATGAAACTACCAAATATGATGAACAAAACAATAAACAAGAACTAAAGATTCAAACTTGATTAAAGAAACAAGATAAAGAGTAAAAGGAAGAAAGGATTATACCAAACTAGTGAAGGAGAAAGATTGAAACTTGCATTAATGAAGAAAACCCAAAACTAACCACCAAGGTTGTCAATCTTGGAGGGATCTTGAAGAATTCCCTTAATACAAGTACTAAACTAAGATTAAGAACTAATTACCGACTAATCTACTCTAATCTAAACTAATCTAACCTAAAGTGGTCTAGGGTTTTATGTCTAATGAAGTGCATAAGCTTTACAAAACAAGGGAAGAGTATATATAGGGTTACAAATGGAAGGGAGAAGAAAGAAAAGAAGTCCGGCTGGAACTGGGTGGTCCCGACCGGAACGGACCCACCATCCCGACCAGGACGGGTTGGTCCCGACCGGGACGGCCTTGCAGTAACACTTCCAAACGCGCACTTCATCCCCGACGGGATGAGGTGCATACCCGTCGGGGATGAGTCTTGTAGGCCTCCAATATGACCCTTTTGGTTCCTCCTTGCCTCACATGGAATTCTCATCGATTCTCGGGACTCGGGATCGGGTCTCAGAGGCTTGGGATTGGGTCCCAAGGTCTCGGGGTCGATTCCAAAGCATCGAGTCGTCGTTCCTTTACTCCGTTGGCTCCAAAATGTGTATGTATAGAGTCGGAATCGCTCCAACTCTTCCAAATCGGTCTCGGGAACCTGAAACGAACTAAAGGAAGCATAAGAAGCCCCTAAACCGCTCCCAAGGAGCGATTCTACAAGGAAAATGGGACCAAAACACTACAAAATAGGCACTACAAACCACACTTATCACTTTCCCTTCAAACCCACAAAAAAAGGAGGAAACTTGGACTAATCAAACAATTTCGAACACGGTCACCTAAGAGACGGGACTCGAGAACCAAGGCCTTTTTACTCCGTGGGTGGTCAAAGTGATCAAAATGCAAATCTCGTAGTAAATTCCTAGTAGACTAGGTGGACTCAAGGTAAAAAACCAACGAAATCATTGATTTAAAGTCATTCTACTAGACTAATGTAATCCCCTGGAAATTCTAACGCAATACAGTGGCGGAAACACTGTAGAAGTGGGATTATAACACACTGTAACTATGTCTTGATAAAATTTAAATGGTAAAGTCAAACATTAGGCCTTAAATAAAATGACCAAAATTAAAACAATCCACAAAGGGGTTTAACAAATCCACAGGACAAAATTCTAAAAATAATAATAAGCAGGATCCACAATGCCCGCTAGCCGACACCCGGAAACAAGCATACCTGCCATGTTAAAACATAACAGCCACAATCAGTGGGGAGCAACGTCAACGCTCTCTCAGCCGTATGACAGGATTTTAAAAACTGTAATTATTACTATAAAAAAATAGTAAAAATGAAAACAGTAAAACATTATAATGAAAATAAGCTTTTAATGAAAAACTTCACGTATCGAAACAATATAATAAAAACGAGTTTTCCGAAGAAAACATAAAACATTTGCCAACCTGCAACCAAATTATATCGATAATAATAAAAATATTCAAAATGGCGTTATGGATAGGATTAATGTAGAGTCTAGACTTTCACCAGGAGAATACCAAAAACTAGCTTCGAGAACTTAGTTCAAACAAATCAAACTTCAGTCTCTAACTAGGCTACTCAACCATAATAGAGCGGCGACTTATAAATGCGTGGCCCTAGTTTAAGATAATGCACACCCCTTCTGGGATTACCTGTCACCAAGTTCAACTTATGACGGCGACTTACTGCGAGGCCTAAGCTTAAGGTCAAAATGTACACAACTCCCGGGATACATGTCACCCGGTTCAACAACCAATGTACCGATTCCTGATACACTAGCCTTATAGTTGATGGCAAAACCGTAAACCCCAGATTATATTACTCTAAACCCACATTTGTCCTTATTCCATAACTCCAAAACCAAACCATCTATAAATAAAGTTAAAAGGTTTCTTGAGGCATTTAATTTTTTGCCACGTGGCGGGCATTAAATGCTTAAGCCATTTTTTTTTTTTAATTATTATTATTATTATTATTATTATTATTATTATCATCATCATCATCATCATCATCTATAAATTCCTTCATTTTGTGAATTTAGTCCAAATTTTAAAACATTTAAAACATTTCCCCATCTATTTTAAAACTCTATTTTAAAACATTTCCCCATCACGTTTTGAATCCCTCGCTTTTCAGGTATAGCAGTTTTGTTTCAGTTCATTTTTTATATAGATTTGTCTTATTCAATAATTTCCCGTTCTATTTTCAAAATATTCTCCCCAATTATAAATACATTTCACGTTGACTTTAAATATAATGGATTTGTTGTTCATGGGCGTGTGGTTTTATATATATTCAGACTTGAAGAAATTTGCAGAATATAATTAAGAAGAGGTTACAGCTGTTTTGGTTTTTCAATTTCTTGCGTTCGGCTCTGATTCATTCTTATTGCATTTTGTTCGGTTGCTTATATATGTGTTGTTTTTTCATGATTCTAAATAGATAAGTTCCCGTTCTATTTTTAAAATATTCTCTTCAGTTGTACAATTGTTGTTCCTTGATTCTAATTTTAGTGCTGATTTCATCTTTTCGCATTTGTTTTGGTTTAGTAAATTCATGCGAGGCCAATAATCAACTCTGCAATTTTTCATTTCTCAGGTATAATAATTTTGTTCTGGTTGATTATTTATATAAATATTTTGTCTTATTAAAACATTTCCCCATCTATTTTAAAAATGTTCTCCCCAATTGTATACTTGCTCTTTGTGCGTTCTAATTTTTTAGTGCTAATTTTTTTAGGTGCCTTTGTTGTTGTTTGGTGACCTTACGTGAAACCACTGATAACGTCTCGAATCCCTCGCTTTCAGGTATAACAGTTTTGTTTCAGTTAATTTTTTATATAAATTTGTCTTATTCAAAAATTCCCCGTTCTATTTTAAAAATATTCTCCCCAATTATATATACATTTCAGGTTAACTTTAAATATAATGGATTTGGTGTTCATGAGCGCGTGATTTTATATATATTCAAACTTGAAGAAATTTACAAAATATAATTACGGAGAGGTTACAGCTGTTTTTGTTTTTCAATTTCTTGCATATATATTCAGAATATAATTAAGTTGATTATTTATATAAATATATTCCAAGTTAACTTTAAATATCACGGATGTTGGGTGCATAAGAGTGTTCTTTTATTTATATTGAAGCTTCGCTACAAAATATGATTACGAGGATGTTGCAACTGTTTGTGCTTTTACAATTTTTCCATTCGGCTCTGATTTACTCTTATTGCATTTTGTTTGTTGCTTACATATATGTACTGTTTTTTTCATAATTTCATACAGTAACTTTTTGTAAAAATCCAATTTCATACTTGATTACTGCCTTTGCATAATTCTCTAACCAAAAACAATATCCGAAAAGTAATATCCGCAATACATTTATTACCGCCTAAATTAAATTGAATTATTTATGAAAAAAAATAATTACTTATGGGTAAACGAAAGGTTTGTGATATGTATTACATTGTGATTAAAATATTGTAAGTCAAATGAAATTTTCATTCATTATCAGTAAATCTTATTATCAAATATCACATATAATAATACAACAAATTATTAAATAAAAGTTCTGGATAGGATCGTTATTCCTGAAAATGTACGTCACAATAATTTCCTTAATGACAACAATTAAATTTATATAAATAATAAATGAATGATGACACATATTAATTATTACATAAGGGTAAGTGAAAAGGTTTTGGTCAATTACTAATGTAATTAATTACATTTAGTCCAAAAAAAAATAATATCAATTACTAATGTAATTAATTACATTTAATAAAAACAATTAGTGCCAAATTAAAGTTTTAGAAAATTTGTTAATGAAAACAATAAATCTATATATAAATAATCAATGAATTATGACAAATATTAATTACATAAGGGTAAGTGAAAAGGTTTTGTTCAATTACTAATGTAATACAACAAATTATTAAATAAAAGTTTTGGATAGGATCGTTATTTCTGAAAATGTACGTCACAATAATTTCCTTCATGACAACAATTAAATTAAATTTATATAAATAATAAATGAATTATGACACATATAAATTACATAAGGGTAAGTGAAAAGGTTTTGGTCAATTACTAATGTAATTATTTACATTTAGTCAAAAAAAAAACAATTACTAATGTAATTAATTACATTTAATAAAAACAATTAGTGCCAAATTAAAGTTTTTGTAAATTTGTTAATGAAAACAATAAAACTATATATAAATACTCAATGAATTATGACAAATATTAATTACATAAGGGTAAGTGAAAAGGGTTTGTTCAATTACTAATGCAATTAATTACTTATGGGTAAACGAAAGGTTGTGATATGTATTACATTGTGATTAAAATATTGTAAGTCAAATGAAATTTTCATTCATTATCAGTAAATCTTATTATCAAATATCACATATAATAATACAACAAATTATTAAATAAAAGTTCTGGATAGGATCGTTACTCCTGAAAATGTCCGTCGCAATAATTTCCTTCATGACAACAATTAACTTTATATAAATAATAAATGAATTATGACACATATAAATTACATAAGGGTAAGTGAAAAGGTTTTGGTCAATTACTAATGTAATTATTTACATTTAGTCAAAAAAAAAAACCAATTACTAATGTAATTAATTACATTTAATAAATTCCAAGACATTTAAAGCTACCTTGAAATATATTTATATGCATAATCAATGAAAATGAGATTATTATACCTGAAAAATAAGTAACTTTATGCTTGATTACTGCCTTTGCATAATTCACTAACCAGAAACAATATCCGAAAAGTAATAAAAACAAATTAGTGTCAAATTAAAGTTTTGGTAAATTTATTAATGAAAACAATTGGCATTGTTTTCTACATTCACAAATGAAACTTAGTAATGTGATTAGATATACTGAACTACGGGATCCGAAAAGTAATATCCGCAATACATTTATTACTGCCTAAATTAAATTGAATTATTTATGATAAAAAATAATTAATTATGGTTAAACGAAAGGTTTGTGCTACTTAATAATGTGATTACATATACCATTAATAAAGATAAAACAATTCAAAATTTAATAAAAATACCTTTTAATAAAAAAATTAAATAAAAACTCATTAATGCATGCCATTTTTCCTTAAAAAAAAATCATTAATCTAATTCCCCGTTCATTCTAATTTGTTATACTATTAGTATGTTGTATTAATGTATTGCCATTTCTTAATTTTGTTATCTGAGTTCGCATTTATCGTCGCTTAATTTTTTTTGGTGACTACTAAGTAGCATGGCCCACACTCCATTATCAAAGGGGATAGAGGTTCCAGACTCGAATATACTTGCTCAGATAATACGGTTGAATAGACACCAGTACACCGACTCTCCAATGCAGCTTCCGGCCTCCCCTGCTCACTCCACACATCTAGGCCACACAAATAGAACAACTGCTCCCGACATAGAAATGACCCACCAAAAGAGGCATGCGAGGCCCGACGAGGGGGAGTGCAGTTACCGAAAAAGAGGGCGCAAATGCATGCTGTTCAGCCCGATGCTACTTAACACCGTCGGCCATCGCCCCCACCCAACCGAACAAAGAACAAGCCCCAACAGTACAGGTATAATTTCATTCCTATCTTCCACTATCGTACGCACAAAATTGTGTTCCTGCATGTGCAATAACAGAACTCCTTGAATAGCAGGGCCGCGCACCATCCACACGGATACTCCCGTGCTTAATACTTCGGGACATACCAACCTCCTAGCAAGTACGCTTTATTCACCTTGGCACACATATCTTCTCCCCTTGTATCTGCGCCCACAGTCGACTAATTCTTTTACAAAATTTGTTCCCCTTATTAACCGATATCGTGCGTGAACATGTGTCCTTCATTAGGAAAATTTGTGCTGCCTTGGAGTTTTGGAGGACCAACCTAAAAAATAGGACCTATGACAATATCGAGAATAAATTATAATTCAGGATTGATTTAGGCGAACAAAACATAGAAAATTTATCTGTACAGAGCACTCACGGCGATCATATCATTACTTATTTATTAGAGTTCAAATCTATACATATTACGACCATATATTAACGAATCTCACTAAAAATTGTCGACTCATTGATCTCTTCGTTTAATCTACATTGTTCTGAATAAAATCTTTAATTACCATGCTGAATCAATTTTAAAAAAAGACTCTCCCCATACTAAATTTTTTGCGACGCGACACTTTTGTTGCACTGTTTATTAAAATTATAGTTTACTTAGTGTTTTAAACTTTAAAAAATATATTCAAAAAATAATTAATTAAATGATTCATTATTTCATCAAAAACTTTTCATTTGCCTATGTTATTACATAAGATATTATTAATCAGTTTATTAGTTAAATTAATTTGTCTACAATCGTAACATTTGATGTAAATAGAATTAAGAGCGGCGGTTTCTACCCTTTCGTTTACCCCACATTTAATAAACTTTATGTCCACAATCATGCATTAAGTTTATACAATATTGTTCTTTCGATACCATATTTTAAGAAAATTAATTACCCGCACAATCATACGAACAAACATCTTAGGATACATAGTTTATAAGAATACGGATAAATTAGAGGTTAACTCAATTGAATAGTACAAATTAAATCAAACTTCTGCGCCAGCTACAAAAACTAAGCCTATCGACAATATCATTTGTTTATGACTATTTGTTTCTTCACCATTGAATAGCATCTATACTATAATCATCCATGAATGCTCAAGAATCACCGCCGCTCAATACCTTAGTGGATCAACTCTATAACATAAGTTAATTAATCACTTTTATCTATCTTATATAGGCATAAATAAGCAGTTCTTTTGTTAATGTATTGACCTTTGGATGCCATATTTTACAAAAATTAATTACCCGTATAATCACACATTAAGTTTATACAATACAATACAATATATTTTTTTTCATTTGTCTTCATTATTTGGTCTATTAAATTTTATTTTAATTTTATAAATTTCATTTGTCTTTATTATTAAATTTTTTATTGATTAAATTTCATCAAAATCTTTTCATTTGCCTTTATTAAATACGTAACATATTATTAAATTGATTGTTTTACTTTATTTTTTATCAAAAAATTTAAAATTTTCATTTTTCTTTGTTTAAATAACGGAGTATTATTAAATTGTTTTCTAGATTTTATTTTTGTTAATTAAATTATTAATCTATCTACATAGGAATATCTAATTAAAAGGGTACTTTAGCATTTAAGTTTTTACCACATGGCATATTTATTAAAAAAATTTATATTAAAGGCTCAAACAACCCTTTATTTATATTATTATTATTATTATTATTATTATTATTATTAATTTTTTCCCTTTGTCGATTTAGTCTTATTAAATTTTTCTCCCATATATATATATATATATATATCATATCTTACGAAAACTAATTACCCACCTAAAGAGATCGAAATGAATTGCGACTCTTTGAGTGCTCACAAATAAAACACACAAGTCAACAACTGACTATAAATACCACAAGACCAATCACACAATCATATCTTACAAAAACTAATTACCCACCTAAAGAGATCGAAATAAATTGCGACTCTTTGAGTGCTCAAAAATAAAACACACAAGTCAACAACTGACTATAAATACCACAAAACCAATCACACAATCACAATTCAAAAAGAACATAACAAAAAAAAGGAAATGGCTCCCCTTACCACGAACATAGCAACAATGGTGCCATCCAAATCCCGCTACCAAATAATCGCTCGAGCAACTAGGATGTGGAATGTGACACCAAAGGCAAATGACATTCCCGTGTCACTAGATGTGATTTTCCTAGATGCACAGGTATAAAATATTATCTTACCAACCACAATACAATTTACCCAAATATTTACTTACGTCTATGGGAACCATCAATTAACAGGGCGATCATATACAAGCAACTATCAATAGAAAATGGATGCACAGTTTCAAGGAACTACTTCAAGAAGGTCAAGTATACAAGCTAACGCACTTTGATGTCGAAAAAAATAAAAGAGGATATCGTCCCGTCAATACAAATGAAAACATTATTAAGTTCACCCCATTCACTTCTGTCCTCGAGTCACCACAAAACGAGAAACATATTCCAATGTATAAGTTTGAATTTCATCCGCTGCATCTGCTTGAGGAAAGAAGCAACGAAACAGACTACTTGATAGGTACCTAACCCAAATTACATAAATTTACTTCTAATTAGAGTGTTCACATTCACACACTAACTTGAAGATGCATGCAGATGTCGTAGGACTTCTGACGGGAATAGAGGACAAGGCTCACGTTATGACAACAAACGGACCTACAGAAATACGCCACATCTTCATTGAAGATGAGAGGTGAGATTTCATGTTAAAGGTATTTGTCGTAAACTTTATTCGATTATGCATTGATATTTAAGCCTACAATGTTCAATGTATAGGGACAATAAGATTAGGGTCACATTATGGGGAAAGGCAACCAAATACGTTGACGGAATCTTCACAACAGAATCCGGCAAGCCTAACACAATTATCATTACCTCAACAAGAGTTGTCCTATACAACGGTAAGAAGTAGCTCCCACAAATTTATTCTTTATATGTTACTAAACCTGCTCACTTTCAATGCAGATGAATACCAACTACAGAGCACTCACGGAACAAAAGTGTATATAGACATGGACATACCTGAAACAAGAGAGTTATTGGAAAGGTAACTCCACACACAAAGCATTTGCTAGAAACTAACTACTCTATAAAAAAACTATTTATTTTCAAAATAAATGCAGAGTTACATCTCCAAAATCAGTTGAACACCTCCAAAACACCATACAACAACAAATTGAGGACACAATGACAGCCAATCGAAAACCAATTAAGGAGCTCAAGGAGATGGAGATCACGGACATGGTAAGATAACATTTACAATAACTATATAAAATTTTACAGAAACTCAAATGAAATATTACGAAACTTTTGTTCGGACCCAATCCAACGCACAGAAAGCAACCTACACGTGTCACGGACAAATAGTTGACATTAGGACCGACATTGAATGGAGATACATCTCATGTCCGACGTGTAGGAAGGGACTTGGAACCGACAACTATTGTCACAAATGTCGACAGCAGATACAATACCCAACTCAAAGGTACCAAATAAAACTCAAGCAAGATTAAAATGGTGTCTTTATGCTACAAATGCAACATTTCTAAAAAAAATATACTACCAAATGAAAAATTACAGGTACAGAATCATCGGGACATTATCAGACGGGGACAGTGAAGCAAGTATCGTCGTTTTTGATAAAGAGGCGGAAAAAATAATTGGGCAACCAATAGACAAACTATTGGACATTTACGAGAAGGTACACGTACACTTGGCTCAACATTTCTCCCAGTCAACTTATATACCAATGATACTAATTTTTCACCACATTATGACAACTCAACCACTCTAAAAAATTACAGGACGACGGAAAACAAAGAGTATACAACATACTACAGAGTTGTATTGGCAAGTTTTTCACATTTAAGGTCGCGATAGGAACAAACAACTACGGCCAAGATAGAGAATTAAAGGTTCTAAGGACTTACATCGCCAACAATATATTAGAAGAAGTAAGTGTGTCTCAACAACAAACGAAAAAGGTGCCCAACTACATAAAAGTAGGTGAACATCGTACACTTAACATTTCACACTTTTGAAAACATATTTAGAATCAGGCTTCTGGAGGTGGACCAAAGGAAACAACCTCAAAAGAAATTGAACAAGCCCAAATGGAACACCCACCGCACAATGAAGACAGGTCAATCAAATTAGACGAATAATTAAATAAAGTTTCTTTTAGCACCAAAAAAAGGCAACGCAACTAACAAATTTGAGTACAGGAGCAAAAGCAATGGAGGAAAGCGTCCAAGAAGCCCGACACCTATCAAAACACCGGCAAAGAAAAGGGAAAACCGCCACACTGATTCTTAATTTCAATACTGCCAATGAACTATTTAATTAGATTGAACTTCTGCTTGTAACCACCCACTTTATGAACTATTTCCATTATCCAATTATTGCAATCGAAACTACATTTCAACTATCTCCAATTCCGTTAAATAAGAAATCGATCCACGTGTAATTTGAGACAACAACTACGTATATACATTCACGAAACAACTTGGTGGATGATTTACAAAAACCAGGGCATGCGATTTTTAAGCGGATAATCCCGTGAATTTCACGGGTGACGTACCTAGTTATCGGTATTCAAAAGATATAATCATTGTAAATAATAAGAGAACAAAAAGAAAAGGATCACTTTCCAAAAGAGGAAACTTTCTATTTTAAGAAACTTCTATTTTTAGAAACTTTACCAAAAATAGCATCATATCAAAATAGCAAAAAATATTAGTTAATGCTAATAACACATTTTTAGTAAACGATATAGATTTATAAAACTAGTACTTTCGGCCTTAACGATATTAATTCTTAAAAGGAGAACATTTGAGTTAAAGAAATTATTGAAACGTCATACAAATGTTTATAAAATGATTTAGAAATGTCTTAAACATTTTAAATACTACTAATTAGGGTGTTTCCAAAATTTACAAAACTAAAATCACCTAATTATTATTAGTTCCGACAATACGATTATAAATAGGAATTTACGGCAAATGTCAGATTAAATCTTTTAACGTCTTTTATTTAATTAAACCAATGAATATATTTAGATTATATTAAGGGATGATTTAACTCTTAAACTTTCAGAATCAAATATTTTCAAAATGGCTGGAAAAATAATTCTTTTAGGTAAGACGAAGCATTTTAACGATAAACCACAATTTGTCCAAAAATCAATACTTATTAATTAAAGACTATAATAAATAGTAGAAAAATTAGGTAAAATAGCTAAAATATATTTATGGACATTCTGTCCAGAAAATAAAATTTCCAGAATCCTAAAACTCGGTTTTTAAAGCGTTTTCTCGTTAATCGTCTAATCTCGACAATAACGATTAATAAAAATAGTAATTACAAAATGATTTAAGTATAAATATTCAAAAATTATTATTAAACTTAAAAATCATGATTTTCCATAAAATACTAATTTTCCAGATTTCCAAAAACTCCAGATTTAATAAATCCCGTAAAAACCGTCTTTAAAACCCGTTTTCACCTTTAACGATTCCATTAATAAAACTTATCGGTCCTAACATTTTATTAAGGCACTAAAAATCATAAAATTACATTTTATTATGAAATCATCAGAATCACATTTTTTCCAGATTTAAACCAAAGACCAGAAATCGAGAATTTAAACGACAAACACGGTTTTAACGATAAACGATGATTTAAAGTGATTAATTAATTCATCCACTTAAAAATTCCGAAAAATTATGTAAAAATTCAGAAAGTTTTATTTTATCAGAAAGTTTCACCACGTCAAAAATCAGATTAAAATAAAATGTTTAAGTACTAGAACTAAAAATCGGCTTTTAATCGTTTTTGTCCGTATACGGTAATAATTCAATAATCGATAACTAAAATATCAGAAAAATACTAAATTATTAAAAATCATCAAAAACATAATTTTTACAGAATATAAACATATATTACATGTTTAGGCCGAATATTACGATTTTACAAATTAATATGACGATTTAATCGTTAATTTCGTAAAAGCGATAAAAATACCGAAACACGCAAATTTTCAACTTTTAAAAATTTTCCAGATTTTATGACATACATATATTGTCAAAAATAAAATATAAAAATATACATGCAAATACACAATTAAAATCATGCAATACCGAGAAACATCGACGTTACCTCTAGTCCAAATCGGAATCGATAATATACTCGTCGGCCTCAGGATCGTCCACAAAACCTACCATACACAAAAATCATGGTAGAAAAATACCATGAGAAAAATAGGAAAAATCAAGGCAAATAATGGTAGAATACAACATCGATTATTACCTTAACGGAAGGATCAGAATAACGATTAATTCGGAGATGAAAATGAGACGATCAAGAATCAATTAGGGACAAAATTTGGCTTGAAAATATGGCTAAAAATCATGGCCAATATGGAGGAAATGAAGAGTATTTTCTTTGTTGTTTAAGGAAAAAATGAATGTAAGAAATGGATGGTCTCTTATGAATGAATGCCAAATAAATTTTTGATTAAAACAAGGAAATACTTAGGCTAGATGTACCAGCCAAATAAAGAGCATGGGGCATGAAGATTTTGTTCATAAAGCATCAAATAAATGGGAAATAAAAAGAATTATCTATTTAAGTTTTAACAATAATAAAATGGAACATATAAAGAAAAACGTAGTAAGTGTATGACAAAGAGATGGGTCGGTCCAAATCATGGGGAAAATGTCTCAAATAATTTGTAAGTTGATAAAAAGAATGATCGTAAAATAGTTAAAGGTATTTCAAAGCAATTCGAGTAAACCTCGCGTTGGAAAATAATTATTTACGAAACTTCGTAATAAAATCATTAACGGTTAATTTTTTTCGTAAATAAAATATTTCTTAGTAGGAAATATTATATAAATGTGTTAAGACATTTTTGGGAAAAGAAATAACTTAAATCCAAGCTTAAAACGTTAATCGTAGAGAAATAGAATTTCTCGCGAATAGATAAATATTTTACGATAAAAATCAAATAAATAGGTTTAATATAATTAAAATCTTTTAAAATAAAAGTAAATATTATTTGACTTAAAAAATAAAAATAAAGCTTGGAAAATGATGAAACAGAATGCCGAAACATGATAGAGTTATGATGAAGTAATAGTGGAAAGGATAAAAGTGCTAGGAAAATAGCGGGTGTTACAATCCTCCCCACTAAAAGAAAGTTTCGTCCTCGAAACTAAGA
Source organism: Agrostemma githago (assembly GCA_958450325.1). Classification (NCBI taxonomy): domain Eukaryota; kingdom Viridiplantae; phylum Streptophyta; class Magnoliopsida; order Caryophyllales; family Caryophyllaceae; genus Agrostemma; species Agrostemma githago. The sequence goes on along the minus strand of OY288246.1, from coordinate 48,233,922 downwards.
ATAAGCAGAAAGGAATCAAGATTACCCCACTCGAAAACATGAGGATACAAATTTCGCATAAAAATTTTGCTGTAAAAGAAAATTTTACAACTTTCAAAGTGATATGAAATCAAATGCAAATATTTATTTCAAAGGAATTTGGGCTAAGCTACCCGGAGTTTAAAATCTTTTAATTAGTGAAATCGTAAAGGAAAGTTATTTGATAAAACAATGACGTCAAATAACATTTGTAAACCAACTCGAAGGAAATAGGATACCAAAATATTTTCAAAACAAAAGTAAAATATTTTGATTAAGAAATTCGATAATATTCCTTGATGGAACAAAATTTAGTTATGAGAAATCAAAATAGTCAGTAAAAATCGAACCAGTCGTCAAAAATTTTCAATAACAAATTCAAAAGTCCACCAAAATAAAACAGAAACTAATTTCAAAATGTTAAAATTTCGGAAAGGTTATCAAAGTAATTGTGAAAGTTTTCAAAAATGCTATCAAATTTGAACATACAAAATAATTTCGACAATGTTAAAACGTTTTATGTCATAATCATATAGAAATCGAAGTTTTTGGAAATATAAAAGTCTTCATAAAATTATGATCGCTTGAAAATAAAAATTGAAATAATTTTGTAATAATTTAAAATAAATTATTAAGGCATTTTGAAACAGATCTAAATATAAATATCAACAAAAGATAAAACAAAAGTGAAGTATAAAGTTCTCAAATTATAATTCAAAATATTTTTCACGATATCCGAAAAGTTTAAGTTAGTCAAACTTTTTACAAAATGGGGATTTGCACAACTAGAAATTATAACTCAAAATGATAAAATTTTACGATAATCCATTTTTTTTAACTAGTCAAACTTTTTATAAAATAGGAAGTTCGAAAAATGGTTAACGGATAAATAGAACAAGGATAAACAATAAATTAAAATAAGGAGATGTTCAAAGATTATGATGTAGTTTGCAACTATAAGAGTCATTATAATGGAAGAATTTGGATAATATGGAGACCTAGTACTATTCATATTACAGTATTGGAAGAACATGATCAATTCGTGCACTGTGGAGTACAACATTATGCATCAGGTAGAGAGATTTTTGTTACTATGGTTTATGGGGCAAATAGTGCTGATAATCGGGAAAGGCTTTGGGAGAGACTAATAAGCATCAGTAATACGAGTCAGAGTTGGATAGTTCTAGGAGACTTCAATATTGTTAGAAGTGCAAGTGAAAAAGTGGGAGGGGCGAACCCTGAGGAAGCAGATATGGAGGCCTTTAATGACTGCATATCCAAGTGTGATTTGCAGGAATTAGTAGGGCAGGGGGGTTGAGTTTACCTGGACAAATAATCAAGAGCCTGAATCTAGGGTTTGGACAAAATTGGATAGGGCTCTGATCAATAATCACTGGGTGACTATTTTTCCGAACTCTAGTGCTCAATTTCTACATGCGGGAGTTTCTGATCGTAGTCCAGTACTGGTTACAGTATTGCAGGAAAGAAAAATCAAAAAGAGATTCAGTTTCATGAACTGTTGGACGCAGCATCATACATTTTTCTCAGTGGTTGAGGAAGCTTGGAGAAAAAGAACTCAAGGAACTGCAGGTTATCGGTTCTTCAGTAAATTAAAGAATGTTAAGAGGGCACTTAAAGTAATGCATAAGCAACATTTTTCGAATGTTGGGAAGAGGATTGTAGAGATTGAGAAAGAAATGGAGGAATGTTCAAGCATGCTTCAAACGAATCCACTAAATAAGATTTTATTAGCTGAGGATAAGCGAATTCAGGAAGAATGGTGTGCTTTAAAGAAGGCAGAATATAGCATACTTCAGCAGAGAGCTAAAATGGAAAAGATCTCTTTGGATGACGAGGCAACGGCCTACTTTCATAGCAGATTGAGAGAAAGAAGACAACAGCAGGTCATAGGTTCTATTACTGATGTTTACGGAAGAATAAGAGATGGGGAAGATGTGGCGCAAGCTTTCATCGATTATTATGAAGCACTTTTGGGGCAGCGCAAGGAGGTGCAGAAAATTGATGTTAACTCTGGTCCAAGGGTGTTAGAAGCGAGTTGGCCTGCATTAACTGCATTACCGGATGAGGATGAAATCAGGAAGGTAGTGTTCTCAATAGGTGTGGATAAGTGTCCGGGACCGGATGGTTTTTCAGCTGGGTTCTTCAAATCGGCTTGGAATATTATTAAGAAGGACTTCTGTGAAGTGGTAAAAGAGTTCTTTAGTAAGGGGAAAACACTGAAGCAGGCAAATGCTACTATAATATCCTTAATTCCAAAGAAGCAGGTGTGTCAATCGGTTTTAGATTACAGGCCAATTTCGTGTTGTTCAGTGGTTTATAAAGTTATTAGTAAGATTTTAACTAATAGAATTAAATTAGTGATACATGAAATAGTAGGGCAAGAGCAAGCAGCTTTTATAGCTAAGAGAAGTATCCATGAAAACATAGCATTGTCTCAGTCATTGATCAAGGGGTATGGAAGGAAGTATTTGTCGCCAAGATGCCTAATGAAAATTGACCTTAGGAAGGCTTTTGACTCGCTGCAATGGTCTTTCTTGGATAATATGTTGGAGGTATTTAACTTCCCTCCAACTCTTATACAATGGATAAGAGGTTGCATTCAAGGGTCTTGGTTTTCAATTAAAATTAACGGGGAGGTTCAAGGTTTTTTTAAAGGGAAAAGTGGAGTGCGACAAGGAGATCCGTTGTCTCCTTATTTGTTTGTGTTAAGTATGGAAATCCTCTCTAGGAAAATGAGAGAGATTGCTAAAGAAAAGAATGTCTCTTATCATCCAAAGTGTAGAAGGCTTGAATTGAATCACTTAATCTTTGCTGATGACCTAATGGTGTTTGTTCGAGGTGATGTTCCGTCAGTAGAGGCTGTTAGTAGAGTACTTGGTGGCTTTGAGACCAAATCTGGGTTGAGTGCAAACAAGGACAAGACGGAGATTTATTTTGGAGGAGTTAAGAAGGAAGTTAAGGAGAGTATTCTGACTAAAACAGGCTATAAACAGGGGAAATTCCCATGTAGATATCTAAGAATTCCTTTGAATGATATTAACAATAGGATGGAACATTATTCTGTGCTTTTCCAGAAGATTCAGATGTTAACCCAGTGCTGGTCTTCGAAGAGATTGACTTATGCAGGACGAACCCAGCTCATCAATTCAGTGGTATTTGGCATCCTTAATTACTGGTGTGCGACCACATTGCTGCCAGGTAATGTAATGCAGAGGATTGTTAGCATGTGCAGGAATTTCTTCTGGACAGGAGACATAGAAGAAAGCCACTTAACTCAAAAGAGTTGGGAGAGTATGTGTGCTCCTTGGGATGAAGGAGGCATAGGAATTAAAGACATTAGAGCTTGGAATAAGGCTATGATAAGCATTTGGTTGTGGAAAATTTTGAATGTTGCAGGTGGAGGTTGGGGTAATTGGATAAGGCATTATGTCTTGGAGGGGAAGTCCATTTGGTCCATTAAGAATGAGGATAGATATACATCAACATTGAAGAGCATAATTAAAATTAGGGATGAGATTATTGATAGGGAAGGTAGCATTCAGGCAGCAGAAGAGTTATTGAAGAATTGGCAGTTTGATGGAGCTTTTAGGGTTAGCTTAGCCTATGACTGGTTCAGAAGGAAATATGGTAAAAGAGGCTGGATGAATGATGTTCATGCGAATGCAATCCCAAAGCATGGACTGATAACAGCATTGGCAGATCAAAGGAAGTTAGCAACCTTGGACAACATGATGAAAAAGTCCATATGCATTGTTAATAGGTGTGTCTTATGCAAGAAGGACAATGAGAGTCATTCACATTTGTTCTTTATATGCCCCTTTGCTTTGGAAATTTGGCATGGAATCAAAGACTGGTTGGACATTAGGGGGCGAAGTGATGAACTGCGGATGGAATTAAAATGGAGTGCAGGAAGGAAGGTAAGGAAGCACAAGAAGAATAGGATGTACTGTATTGCAATAGCTGCTGCAGTATACCATATTTGGGGAGAAAGAAACAGGCGAATTTTCTTGGATACTGCTAGATCATATACTCAAATACTAGTACAGATAAAGTTAGAGGTTGTTATGCGAACAGTAAAGAAGAGGAATTAGGAGATTATAGAAGTGTTTAGGGGATAAGTTCAATATTTTAGTGGTTCTTTCTTTTGTAAGATTAGGTCTCTTGTATTCGAGTTTTGTTCTTGAATAAAAGAGGCATGCCATTTTCTTGCAAAAAAAAAATAAAAATAAAAATAATTAAAATAAGAGTTTTTCAAAATCGATAAAGGTCAAAGGGATTAGCAACAGTTACGGTAACAGAGTTCAAGAGAAGCAGAAAGTAAGACGAAGTTGAGAGTCAAACAGACCTCGCGAGGATTATAGAAGAAATTAACCATCTCGAGATTCCTAGCACGACTCTCACAAACACGGGTTCCTAATTGGCCCATCAAATAACGCTAAGTCCAATATCGGTACAGGGTGGTCCTACTCAATCTACAACCTCCAAAATTATCAACTGCCATAGCCTCCAAAATTAAGTCTTACGTGACTATCCAATCGTTCAAGCGACACGATACTAATCCACAAATGCTTTAGAATCAAATCCATAATTAAGATTCCAATGGTTAACAACACATACCCAAACCCTTGATCGATAAGGGTCCTAATTTCAAGACTCATAAGGTTTGAACTCGAGGTATGCTCCAAATTTCTCGAGTAAGGATCACTAAACAAGGTCCACCAATATAACAATGCTCGGGCACAGAATCCTCAAATTACCAACATGTTTGTAATGCCACAAGTAAATAAGTTGGGGAAAGTATAACAAATCCTCAAACACGCTCAAACCTATTGGTAATGGCGCAAACACTCACATCTTCAAACACGTCATTGGGCAAAAGTTTCTAAAAATTCCACCAAATTTCATATTGTATCAGCGAAACCACCAAAAATATTTATTAACTCAACAAAGCCACAATTTCGTTGGTCTAAGGTTATAACAGTCCCAATAAGATGATCCGTATTATAGTATTCCTCAAAACAGCACAATAAAACCAAACTGTGATTGTGCAAGATAGTTCTCTTCTCCAGGGACAACAACAATTTATCCAAGTTAGATCACTAAACTCCAAAGTTCATAGGTTACAACCTTAAACGACGATCAACGATCTAATCCTTAAAAAATATGGGTAATCTATGTCAACCAAAATTTGTAACGACATTAATGAAAACCTTCAATGGTACCACAACACTCAGGCTAACACCTTAAACAATACTCTATGATCCCAAATATTCGCGATGCATCCAATAAATAAGCATTAGGTAAGAATCCAAAGTAATATTATCAGTTACACTTAGTTCGGTTCTAGGTTAGGTACTAGGTATCCATCAAATATGACATACTCTTACTACTCCCAAATATCCAACTCTAAGTACCCCAAAATAATCAAGGTAACCTATAACCCAAGGTTCAGTGTCTAAAGTATCATCCTAATTCCATCAAGAAACATTTTGCTATTCAAATTAATCCTCAAGAATTTCTTACTTGCTTTGAAGGTAGGGCAGACTCAAAATCCTCAAACCAGGTAACAAGGGTTTAATAAAGCTCAAACATCTATAACTTTTCACGGGGTTCACTGAAACAAAAATCGGTCAAACCAAAGAATCTCAAGAGGAAAGATGGTAAAGTAGGAGAATTAATCGAAGACTTATCACAAGAGTGAAGACAAGAGTTTATAAGAGAAGAGTTAGAAGAAGTACAGGAAGGAAGGAAGAAATCGATATAATACTAAGTTCTGGAACCAGAGGAGAATCTTCGGGCCTCCAGAGTTCACGAGGGAACTAAAAGGATTACTTCATCTTCTTGTAGAGGAACGAGCACACAAGTCTTGGATCGTTCCATCTGGATCTACTACTACAACGTCACGGAACAGGGATCTACCCTTGATCATCTAACCTGTAGCTTGAGCAAGCTAAATCGGAGCTGAAAAGTCACCATCGACATCTTTCTTGGAGCACTAAGTTGTCCACTCGAGTCAGCAGGCGTTGAGAGTGCTAAGCAGGTCTTTTCCCGATCTGGAGCAGCATATCAACATCTTGTTCTTTCATCTTCTTCTCGATAAAAGAAATAAATATTCAATGCTAGTCATTGAGTTACAAGAACAAATAATCCTAACAATTAAGTCCTTATTTGTTTCTACCCATTTCTAAAAATATTTTTATTTACTGTTTGAATAATTTACTGGTATTTTCCTTAATTTCAGGTGTAAGCGTTGGGAGCAGTGATGCTCTGATACCAACTGTAATCCCCTGGAAATTCTAACGCAATACAGTGGCGGAAACACTGTAGAAGTGGGATTATAACACACTGTAACTATGTCTTGATAAAATTTAAATGGTAAAGTCAAACATTAGGCCTTAAATAAAATGGCCAAAATTAAAACAATCCACAAAAGGGGTTTAACAAATCCACAAGACAAAATTGTAAAAATAATAATAAGCAGGATCCACAATGCCCGCTAGCCCACACCCGGAAACAAGCATACCTGCCATGTTAAAACATAACAGCCACAATCAGTGGGGAGCAACGTCAACGCTCTCCCAGACGTATGACAGGATTTTAAAAACTGTAATTACTACTATAGAAAAATAGTAAAAATGAATACAGTAAAACATTATAATGAAAATAAGCTTTTAGTGAAAAACTTCACGTATCGAAACAATATAATAAAAACGAGTTTTCCGAAGAAAATATAAAACATTTGCCAACCTGCAACCAAATTATATCGATAATAATAAAAATATTCAAAATGGCGTTATGGATAGGATTAATGTAGAGTCTAGACTTTCACCAGGAGAATACCAAAAACTAGCTTCGAGAACTTAGTTCAAACAAATCAAACTTCGGTCTCTAACTAGGTTACTCAACCATAATAGAGCGGCGACTTATAAATGCGTAACCCTAGTTTAAGATAATGCACACCCCTCCTAGGATTACCTGTCACCCAGTTCAACTTATGACGACGACTTACTGCGATGCCTAAGCTTAAGGTCAAAATGTACACAACTCCCGGGATACCTGTCACCCGGTTCAACAACCAATGTACCGATTCCTGATACACTAGCCTTATAGTTGATGGCAAAACCGTAAACCCCAGATTATATTACTCTAAACCCACATTTGTCCTTATTCCATAACTCCAAAACCAAACCATTATCGGTATTCAAAAGATATAATCATTATAAATAATAAGACAACAAAAAGAAAAGGATCACTTTCCAAAAGAGGAAACATTCTATTTTAGGAAATTTCTATTTTAGAAACTTTACCAAAAATAGCATCATATCAAAATAGCAAAAAATATTAGTTAATGCTAATAACACATTTTTAGTAAACGATATAGATTTATAAAACTAGTACTTTCGGCCTTAACGATATTAATTCTTAAAACGAGAACATTTGAGTTAATGAAATTATTGAAACGTCATACAAGTGTTTAAAAATGATTTAGAAATGTCTTAAACATTTTAAATACTACTAATTAGGGTGTTTCCAAAATTTACAAAACTAAACTTCCCTAATTACTATTAGTTCCGACAATACGATTATAAATAGGAATTTACGGCAAATGTCAGATTAAATCTTTTTACGTCTTTTATTTAATTAAACCAATGAATATATTTAGATTAAATTAAGGGATGATTTAACTCTTAAACTTTCAGAATCAAATATTTTCAAAATGGCTGGAAAAATAATTCTTTTAGGTAAGACGAAGCATTTTAACGATAAATCACAATTTGTCCAAAAATCAATACTTATTAATTAAAGACTATAATAAATAGTACAAAAATTACGTAAAATAGCTAAAATATATTTATGGACATTCTGTTCAGAAAATAAAATTTTCATAATCCTAAAACTCGGTTTTTAAAGCGTTTTCTCGTTAATCGTCTAATCTCGACAATAACGATTAATAAAAATGGTAATTACAAAATGATTTAGTATAAATATCCAAAAATTATTATTAAACTTAAAAATCATGATTCTCCAGAAAATACTAATTTTCCAGATTTAATAAATCCCGTCAAAACCGTCTTTAAAACCCGTTTTCACCTTTAACGATTCCATTAATAAAACTTATCGGTCCTAACATTTTATTAAGGCACTAAAAATCATAAAATTATATTTTATTATAAAATCATCAGAATCATATTTTTTCCAGATTTAAACCAAAGACCAGAAATCGAGAATTTAAACGACAAACACGGTTTTAACGATAAACGATGATTTAAAGTGATTAACTAATTCATCCACTTAACAATTCCGAAAAATTATGAAAAAATTCAGAAAGTTTTATTTCATGAGAATATTTCACCACGTCCAAAATCAGATTAAATTAAAATGTTGAAGTACTAGAACTAAAAATCGGCTTATAATCGTTTTTGTCCGTAAACGGTAATAATTCAATAATCGATAACTAAAATATCAGAAAAATACTAAATTATTAAAAATCATCAAAAACATAATTTTTACAGAATATAAACATATATTACATGTTTAGGCCGAATATTACGGTTTTACAAATTAATATGACGATTTAATCGTTAATCTCGTAAAAGCGATAAAAATACCGAAACACGCAAATTTTCAACTTTTAAAAATTTTCCAGATTTTATGACATACATATATTGTCAAAAATAAAATATAAAAATATACATGCAAATACACAATTAAAATCATGCAATACCGAGTAACATCGACGTTACCTCTAGTCCAAATCGGAATCGATAATATACTCGTCGGCCTCAGGATCGTCCACAAAACCTACCATACACAAAAATCATGGTAAAAAAATACCAAGAGAAAACTAGGAAAAATCAAGGTAAATAATGGTCGAATACAACATCGATTATTACCTTAACAGAAGGATCGGAATAACGATTAATTCGGAGATGAAAATGAGACGATCAAGAATAAATTAGGGACAAAATTTGGCTGGAAAATATGGCTGAAAATCATGGCCAATATGGAGGAAATGAAGAGTATTTTCTTTGTTGTTTAAGGAAAAAATGAATGTAAGAAATGGATGGTCTCTTACGAATGAATGCCAAATAAATTTTTGATTAAAACAAGGGAATACTTAGGCTAGATGCACCAGCCAAATAAAGACCATGGGGCATGAAGAGTTTGTTCATAAAGCATCAAATAAATGGGAAATAAAAAGAATTATCTATTTAAGTTTTAACAATAATAAAATTGAACATATAAAGAAAAACGTAGTAAGTGTATGACAAAGAGATGGGTCGGTCCAAATCATGGGGAAAATGTCTCAAATAATTTTTAAGTTGATAAAAAGAAGGATCGTAAAATAGTTAAAGGTATTTCAAAGCAATTCGTGTAAACCTCGCGTTGGAAAATAATTATTTATGAAACTTAGTAATAAAATCATTAACGGTTAATTTTTTTCGTAAATAAAATATTTTTTAGTTGGAAATATTATATAAATGTGTTAAGACATTTTTGGGAAAAGAAATAACTTAAATCCAAGCTTAAAACGTTAAACGTAGAGAAATAGAATTTCTCGCGAATAGATAAATATTTTATGATAAAAATCAAATAAATAGGTTTAATATAATTAAAATCTTTTAAAATAAAAGTAAATATTATTTGACTTAAAAAATAAAAATAAAGCTTGGAAAAATGATGAAACAGAATACCGAAACGTGATAGAGTTATGATGAATTAATAGTGGAAAGGATAAAAGTACTAGGAAAATAGCGGGTGTTACAACTAAAGTCCAAGGATCGACTCACATCACCAGAAGGGGAAAGTAGCACTTACGCACTACCCTCAAAACTGGGTTTTCGAAAGCATTTTATTACACAAGACACAACTAAACAAGACAAAACAAAGACGCAACAAAAACGAAAGAAAAAGAGACAAACAAAACAAAACAAAACAAACAAAATAAACAAACAAACATCACCCCGAAACATCCAAACAAGCCACCAATCAACCACAAATTCCAAAAAGCTCCACCCGAGCATACACCATCACAAATCTCCTCCAAACTTCACAAGAGACAAAGAAGGAAAGGGATAAAATGATGTTACCGGATGTCTTGAAAGCCCTCCAAAGTTAACGGTGATCAAGCGACCTACAAGGAAAAAGAGGGAGCAAAACACACAACACAACAAATATACGACACAAAGACACAAAAGGAAAAGACACAAAAGAAAATCTTTTTGGTTTTTATGAAATTTTTCAAATTTTTAGGAATTTTTAAGATTTTTTTGAAAAAAAACAACGAAAATAAAACTAAACTAGACTAGGATATCGCTCCCCCACACTTAAACCGAGCAATGTCCTCATGCTCGATCGGTAGTGTGTGGAGACACTAAGGAGAAGAAAAAAAGGGAAAAATAAAGCTAAAAATAAAAAATGAAAGAAAGTGAAGAGAAGGTAGAATGTGTCCGGCCGGGGTGTAATCAAGTCACCAAGGGCCGAGACGAGAAAAGATATGGATGGGGGAAGAAATAAAAAGAAGAAAATAAAAGGAAATGGGAGGGGAGGGCTAGGTGTAATCAAGTCACCTAGCCCGGATTCCTCCTAAATCCGATTAAATTCAACCAAAAGAAAATAAAAACAAGGAAAAAGTGAAAGAACTTGTTAATTTGGATTTTTCAAATGACTCTCGATGTAATCACATCATCTAGAATCGGGAGAAATAACCACCAAGGCCCCGAGGGCCACCATGACACCAAATACATAAAAGGGAAACGGGACGTACAAAGAAAGACTAGCAATAAAAGACGAAAAAGAAAGGAGAGTCGCCTTACCAAACGGTTAACAACTCAACCAACTCCATCGCCTCAATGATCATTATCGGCACATTTGCTTGTCTTTATCGATATTCCTCCTCTTCCTCAATGTAGTCTCAAGTATCGGGCTTGCATAGGTGTAATGAGGTTGGGATTTTGGGAAAACTCGGTGTATAGTGATGAGAAGATGAGATGAAGGTGTATAATTGAAGTGTAAGGGTGAAATGATAGTGGCAAAGGTTAGTAGGGAGGTTGGGTGGGGGTATAAAGTGGTGGGGTGGGGCTTAAATGAAGAAAAGAAGGTGAAAGAGGAAGCTGGCACCCTTCCCGGCCGTGACAGACTTCATCACGGTCGGGAGGAGTCCTTCCCGGTCGGGAAGACATTGATCCCGGTCGGGATGGCACATCAGAAGCTCCTGTTTTCATGTCCAACTCATCCCAGTCGTGACGGTTATGATCCCGGTCGGGATAGCACCCGGTCGGGATAGCACCTTTCCCGAGCCTTGAAGTCTTCACTCGATACTAGTTTCACCCAAAAGACAAATAATACCTCGGGATCCAAAATCCCGTCCCCAAAAGCTTGTATAAAGCTCAAAAACCGACTTCCTCCACTAAGCCTTGAAGCTTCTATCATCCATAACCCTTTCTAAACTCTTCATCTTCACTTCAAACCTATCAAGAAAGCCCAATAACCACAATCAAGAATCCCTCCCTCACATCACTCAAGAAAAATTCCAAAGTACAAGAACTCCACACAAACGTAGAAATCCTAGAGGTAAAACTATCCAATCATACAAATACAAAAGAAAAAGAAAAAGGTATTTACAACTTGGTATTCTCACCATCTACGCCTCCATAGCCATCAAGAGCTCGGAGGAGTAAGTCAAATGCTCTAGCAACATCTTCGTTAAGGCTCATGTGGCCGAGCCAAGCCATCAACAAGAGTTTCCAAGTCGGAGTCAAGAAGCAATCATTTAATCCATTATGCTCGGGTTTCTTGTGATCTTCCGGGTCTTCCGAACCAAAATAGCAACAACTCTTATGACCATCCGGTAGGTATAGTGGTCTAAAGTCATGCTTGGCGTTATGATTTGGGAGATCACACCCTAAGGGTGTTGCTTCTTCTACGGGGTCAAGAGTGGAACTCTTTTCCGCCGCCCGACAAGGATCCACTTCATCAACCGTCTCACAAGACAAGGGACTTGAAATCGAGTGCGATAAAGAAGGTGATGGCATCAAGTTTTCTTCATTGGAGGCTTTAGGAGGGACCTCATCGTAATTCTTACTAGAATTCTCACCATGAAGAAACTCAAGGCCTTTGATGGCGGCCTCAATTTCTTCGACGGTTTGGTCTAGCATAGAATCTCCAATTCCCCTAATCGGCTCCTCCAATTTCTCATTCAAGGCAAGTTCTAAGGCATCTATCTCTTTCTCCCAAGTATTACCTTCCTTGTCACTCACCTTGTCAAGTTGGTCTAGAGGAGTCTTCTCTTCACTTGGGTTTGGATTGTCAACATCCGGTTCATCACGAAGAAAATCATACAAATCCAATTTAATAGCCAATACATTGGCTACCCAAGAGTTACTTTGAGGATCATGTTCAATTTTCTCCTCATTGTCAACCCTTGAAGCTTCAACTTCCACCATTATTACCATAGGAACAAGCATCTCATCGAACATGTGGAGTGCAAGGTAAAAAGGAAACAACAAAAACAACAACTAGTACCACCCATCTCACTCTAATCATCCCTAATTGCACCCAATCCCCCTACTAACCCTAGGGGATAACTACTCACACATATCTAAAGAAATATCAACACAAACTAGAGAAAAACCACAACATAAGAACAAGACAATTCATAAACAAGATGAACAACAAACAATAGATAAAGATGTAAACTTTACCAACAAAGAAAGATTAGGAGAAAAGGGAGAAGAAAGATTATACCAACTATAAAGGAAATGGAAAGATGAACACTTGCATATAAGAAGACCCAAAACATCCACCAATGTTGTCAAGATTAGTAGAATCTTCAAGAATTCCAATATTACAAGAGTAATCTAACTAGATTAAACTAATATTAAGGAGTAATTAAAGACTAATCTACACTAATCTAAGCTAATCTAACCTAAAGTAGTCTAGGATTTAGTGGGTAATGTCTATGATAATGAATGAATACAAAAGGGGGTATATATAGGGTTACAAGAGTAAGGGAGGCGAACAAATGAAACAGCTGCGATCTGGGCCCATCCCGGCCGGGAAGGAGGTGATCCCGGTCGGAATGGACCTGGTCCCGGCCGGGATGGACCTCTAGTTGGTCGTCTCTTCTTTGCACTTCATCCCGGTCGTGATGGATGTGATTCCGAACGGGATGGGTCTTGTAGGCTTCAAATATGGTCTCATAGGTCCCTACTTGCTCTTCATAGGCTTCTTATCGATTCTCGGTGCTCGGGAATGGGTCCCAAGGGCTCGGAAATGGGTCCCAAGGGCTCGGGATCGAGTCTATGCTACCGAGTGATCGTCGCTTCTTTTCGTTGGCTCCAAATGTGTCGGAAACGAGTCGGAATCGTTCCATTTCTCCAATATTGGCCTTAGGAACCTAAAACAAGCTAGAAGAAGCGTAAGTAGCCTCGAAAACCGCTCCAAAGAGCGATTTCACTAGAGAAACCGGGACCAAACACATGGAATAAGCACTACGAACCACACTTATCAGTTGGTTAATTGTTCTAACTAATTTTTCCTCTGAAACAAATTAATCACTTTAACTAAACTAACTTTTAACGCCGTTATGACAAAAAATTGATCAGGGATGCCATGGACACTAAACACAAAACACAAGGTTACCATAGAAACAAACTTGAAATGAGGGGTACCATGTGTAATGTGTCAAAGTTCGAGGGTAACATGCGAAATATCCGTATTATTTATTACTTTTATTAATTATTTTATTATTATATATCATTAATAATAATCAAATATTTAGTATTATCATAATAATAATGACAATTATTATTAATAATTGTTATTATTATTATTATTATTATTTATCTTTTTTGTTAAGTCTAGACTAGATCAAGTTCAAGATCAGTTCAGTTCAGTTCAGTTCAATTCAATTGAGACACTTTGAATTTTGATAATCTGTCCATCAAACGAAACAATTTGTGAGCAATAATTATTGTACATTAAATTGGCAATACCTTTCCAATATCTGGCTACAACCCCATAGTCCCATGCCCCCCCTTCACTTTCTTCTCCATCCTTCTTCCTCTCTATTCCTTTTCAATCAAACATTCTAACATTTCTCTCCCTAATATCTACTCCTCCTCTTCCTCTCCATTATTCATTCTATTTATTTTTTGGATTTCATTTCAATCAAGTAAGAAAGCATGGTGTCGGTGGAAGATTCTCAGTCTAACCCTGCTGCTCGTCTCCACTCCATCTACTCCAACTTCCACTCTCCCTCCTCCTTCTCCTCCACTTCCTCCTCCAAGATCTGGCGCGACCGCGGCCGTTCCATGCGAACCGTCCGTTCCAGCCTCTTCTCTCCCTCCCCGACCCACCCTCCCTCCGCCTTCGTCTCCGAGAACCTCTCCGACTCCGCCATCGACATCCACCTCGACCAGCTCGCTTCCCGTACCCCCAAGTCCCTCAAATCTCACTCCTCCTTCGCCGACAACGACTTCTTCCTCCTCGACGACCTCTCCACCGCCAGCGACTACTCCGTCTGCAGCTCCGACATCTCCGGCGAGCTTCAGCGCCTAGCCGGTCTATCTCCCACTCGTCCTCCTGAGTCGCTTGAACCGGAGCCTGAACCCTGCGCCGGTTTTCTTCAGAGGGAATCCTTCTCTACTGAGATCATCGAGAGCATCTCGCCTGAAGACCTCCAGCCCACCGTCAAGCTCTGCGTCGACAGTTTATCCTCCAACTCACTTGCCATCAAACGATCCGCCGCCGCTAAGCTCCGGTTACTTGCTAAGAACCGGGCGGATAACCGAGTTCTCATTGCGGATTCCGGTGGGGTTCAGGCATTGGTGCCGCTTCTCAAGTGCGAGGACCCGTGGACCCAGGAGCACGCCGTCACCGCGATACTCAATTTGTCACTCCACCCGGACAACAAGCTCCCCATCGCCGAGACAAACGGAGCGATCAAGTCGCTGATTTATGTGTTGAAAACCGGAACGGAGTCGGCGAAGCAGAACGCGGCGGCGGCGCTGATGAGCTTAGCGATGGTGGAGGAGACTCGACTAACGATCGGAGGAAGCGGGGCGATACCTCCGGTGGTGGCGCTGCTGATGAAAGGGAGCAGCAGGGGGAAGAAAGACGCCTTGACGACACTGTACAAGCTGTGTAGCGCGGGGGTGAACAAGGAGAGGGCGGTGAGCGCGGGGGCGGTGAGGCCGCTGGTGGAGCTGGTCGGGGAGCAAGTGAAAGGGGTGGCGGAGAAGGCGATCGTGGTGTTGAGTAGCTTGGCGGGCGTTGAGGCGGGAAGGATGGCCATTGTTGAGCATGGTGGGATTCCGGCCTTGGTGGAGGCGGTTGAGGATAGTTCTCCTAAAGGGAAGGAGTTTGCGGTGGGGACGCTGCTGCAGCTGTGCGTTGAGAGTGTCATGAATAGAGCCTTGCTGGTTGCTGAAGCAGGTATTCCTCCTCTCGTCGCGCTTTCCCAGACTGGAACTGCTCGTGCTAAGCACAAGGTACAATCATAATGTTACCTATTCTTCTGTTCCCTGTCACTGCATTATCTGCTGAATGTAATCATCCTGTCACTGCATTATCTGCTGAATGTAATCATCCTGTCACTGCATTATCTGCTGAATTTAGCTAAAATGGTGATGATTGTTTATGGCAGGCGGAGACGCTACTGAAGTACTTGAGGGAGCCAAGGAAACAAGTACAGGAAGCTTCATCTTCAACTTAAGTACACTTGCAATGTTGTGTGATAGTGTGATGATGCATATGATTGTATATATAGATGTCCGAGGGAGGTGATGTTGTTTCGTCTGTGACTAGAGAGTGTGTGTAGACTGGGATCGTACAGTGTGTTGATCGCGGAAGACAACTTCTGCGATTCAGATCTTTAAATTGACACTACTATTGTCGTACTATTAGTTTGCAGTGTTAGGTTCTTTTGTTCAACTCTTTTAAGTTTCGGTTTCTTTGTACTCAATTGTCATAGTCAGCTTTAGTAGTAGCAGCAGCAGTAGCAGTGGCAGAATGTTGGGTTTGTTGCTGTGGATTAGGGGGGCGTGATGGGGTTTGCGTCCTGAATGGCCTTAGACAGGTCGGAAGAGGGTATAATTGAAGGGTGGCAGTGTAGTAGTAAGATATGGCCAGTCAGTGTGTGCTTATGGAGGAAGCTTCTTAGTTCTAATGGAGAATGACACAAGGGTGTTTGTAATCCATCATTTTTTTTTGGCTTTTTTTCCTCCACGGAAATAGTTGAAGCGCAAACACATGGTTGTAAGCTTATTACTCCATCCAATGGATATTATAACTTGATAAGGTTGTTGGGTGTTCAACTGTTTAATTGCTCATTCTTTGCCCCATTTTCTGATATCCATGTTAAATGGACTTTTGGACAAAACAGACTCGACCTGACACTCGACTCGACTCAAATTGACATGATTTGATTAGAATGTTTTTTTGTCGCATATTCGACCAGATTCTTACAAACCGGAAAATGACAACGACCCGAGTCCAACCTGGTTGAGGTGGTTACCAAGTCTAATGTTTGTAGGATTCCACCTATTGAAGATGGCATGGGTTTATACACATTTTCGAGAAGTACTATCCATAGCTAATTGCTTCTTGAATAAGCTGTTGAAATACATTTAAGATTCATTGCCGTTAGTCTCCTTATCGGGCTTTTGTCCACCCAATAAGCTAGGTTTAAAACCCTTCTCGAGCATGCGCTCCACCTCTTCAATATGTAACCCTTTAGTCTCGGGCACCAAGAAGTAGATGAATATGAGTCCAATGGTTGAGAAGCCTGCAAACAAGAGGAATGTGCCGGCTGACCCTAACGCCTGTGTTAATGTCAAGAAGGTCTCGCTGACTATGAGATTAGATGTCCAGTTAGCCACGGCTGCAATTCCTCCTCCAACGCCTCTGTACCTAAGTGGATAGATTTCAGAGTTGACGATCCATGGCACCGTCCCCATCCCTGGAGCGTATGATATAATGTATGCACCTAGTAGTACCACTGCTAAAAACCCGAATTTGCTCGGGCATCCTTCTGTGAAGTACACCCTGTGCTCTTCCCGGCATGCTGCTTTCATCCCGTCCGTTTTTGCCAAACAAGCTCCAGGATGTAACTGGTGTTCCAAATCAAAGATAGACAACTTAGTTTCGGTTTATGAAATACTATACACTAAGGCCCTTTTCTCTGAAGCGAATCAATTGAACCAAGTGGAATTGAACTGAATGAGGCTATACTGAAATGAATTGACATGCTAAAGAGAGATTACCTCATTGGCTTTATTGCTGCAGAAGGCACATTCCGAGGCAGCTTTAAGACATGTCATACAGTTCCAAGCAGCGGGATTCGGTGCCGAGGTGAAAGCACTACAGGTAGAGTTAACTCCGAAATGGGTGGATTCAGAGTAGCTGATTCTAGGAGCATGCGCAGCAGCTTGATAAAAAACAACAGCTAAGACAACGAGGCAAGTTATGATGCCATACATAGAGATGATCATAAGACGTCGCCTGCCATGCCTGTCGACAAACATCATGCTAACAACGGATCCGAACGCATTCAGGCCGGAAGTGATGAGAGAAAGTGCCAAGGCTGTGCTTTTGGAAGCAAATCCTGCTAACTGAACGATCGTTGGACTGTAATACATGACAGTGTTGATACCCACAAACTGTTGAGCCACTTGAACAGTAATCCCTGCGTATAGCCCTCTTCTTACTACTGTGTTACCCCAAGCTTTCCGCACTTTGGTTAACATACTTCCTCCTCCGATTTCTCCTTCTTCTGCCATTTCATGCTCAATTGATGCCTTGAGAGCTTTTATTTCTTCTTCTACTTCTTCTGGCCCGTATATCTTTGCCAAGATTGCCTCCGCATCTGCAACTTTATTCTGTTTATCAGACGCAGAATTGACAGTTCAGTCATTTGTTTGAAGATTTTATTAAAAAAATGAGGAATGTATGGCAGTTCATACGTTTCTGTAAAGCCACCTAGGAGATTCTGGAAGCCATAACATTAATATAAGCTGCACGAATGCTGGAAGTGCAGCCACTCCTAGCATCCATCTCCACGTTCCCTTCACCTGAACAAGTAAGCCTCGTTTACTGTCACATTGTGAACATTCTTATACATACAGAGCAATTGGATGAAGTAGGAAGATTACCCTAGTGAAACCGAGGTTGATGAGATAAGAGAAGAACTGGCCACCCGTAATGAGCAGGCCGTTAGTGCTAACAAGAGCGCCTCGGATGCGAGTAGGAGAAGTCTCGGATATGTACAAAGGTGAAGTCATGGAGGCCATACCCACACCTAAACCGACAAATACACGTCCGAGGATGATGACCCAAGGAGCAGGAGCAAGGGCCATGATGAATGCACCAATGAAAAACAGAATGTCTGCAATTATGATGGCAGGCTTCCTCCCCAACTTATCATTTAGCCAACCTCCTATTCCTGCTCCTACTATTGCTCCTGCTACTGCTGTAGCCACTATTGTCTCCTGCAACCATGTTTTGCGTTCGACGTCTTTGAAATCTTCTTTAATGTAGAGAAGAGCCCCAGATATAACTCCTACATACATACAAAAATTGAAATGTGTGAGCACAGAATGAGGAGAATAGCAGCAGGAAAAAGGAGTAAATTGTGAAAATGAGTGACCTGTGTCGTAACCGAAGAGAAGGCCTCCAATGCCAGCAGATAAGGCGAGACGCATGATATAAGGTGTTTTTCGAATTGTCTTGAAACATTCCGTAAATTCTGTCTTGTCTACCTTCACTATTCCTCCTTCCACCATTTTTATTCGAACTCTTGCTCTTCTCTTCTTTTGTTTTGTTTTTGTCAAGCAAGTATGAGTTTAAAGTAGGTTCTGCAATTTTGTTGAGTAATTTATTGGAAAAAGTTGCAACTAGAATCTAGAAACGTCGTCAATGTGGGACTGCACTGCAAATTGCAGGACATCCAACTGAATGCATGACTGATCCATGCATACCAAAAACCAGGCTTTTATGTTGTACATATCCATTATAAACAAATCAACTTTTCTTTGTAGCAATATAATATGTACACAAAAAAAAGTCTGTAGAGACCGTCTAAGCTATCGGGATTCGGGACATCATTTTATCAGTAACTCTGTGATGTGGCGTCATATGGTGACGTCCAATCTTGATGCCACTCTCTCAGATGCACTCTTTATAATTGTTGTAATGATGGGTACATCTATTATTACTAGGATCCCACTTATGGCATACAAAAGGGTGACGTCGAGATTGGGCGCCACTTGGTGGGCTAACTCATTTTCCTTATATTAAATATAATAATTCGACTCTCAACCATCGTTTTAAAGTTTTGATTGATACAGTTCATTTCACAGGTATTAGAGCGAGCGTGACAAAAGATCACGAGTTCGAATCTTGGCCGTCCTTAATATCTCGAACTCTTATGTGGAAGCACATGGTACCGGGAGCCTATGCACTAACCACTCTTCAAGTCCAACGGACATTCGAGTGAGGGGTTAATATAATTTAAATGTAATAGTTGGATCTCAACCATCGCCTTTAAGGTTTTGGTTGAGATGATTTCTCAAACAATTACTTTTGCTTCCATTGTTTGAAAAATTTGTACTCCGTAATTGGTCTCTAAAGACGGTCTATGATCTTGTTTGGTAAATGACATATGGTTTAAATTTCAACATATTTGAGAGGTTTAACATGTTTGACAGACGAAAATGCTATTTGAAGTGTTGGTTAATAGCACATTGAAATAGTAGATTGAGACTCAATATGCTGTTATGCTGCTCCGTAGCATGTTAGGAAGAAATATTTTTGTCACTTTGACCCTTTTACAAAAACTTAAACCATAATTTCTACTCCATCCGTCCCAATGAATTGTTTGCCTATTCCGTATTGGGGCGTCTCAATGAATTGTTGTCTTTCTATTTTATGAATGTTTTTTATATGCAATTTGATCATTCTCATGAGTTTTGCTCTACATGTCACTCCCTCATTGGTTCCCTTAACATTGGTGTCAAAAGAAAAGGCAAACAATTCATTGAAACGGATGAGTATTATTCTTTTTCTTATAATTTGTCCTTGTCATTCTATAAAAAATCAAATAATCTAAACTGTCAATTACCAAACAACTATAAAATAATTATGCTAATTAAATCTACTAGTCAAGCATGCTAATTCAATCTGCTAGTCAAATTTGTTTTATAAACCTGCTTCTGCCAATATTAATCCACTATTTATCAAACATGACCATATTAATATAAAATGCTCCGTTTGGAAACAAATATTTCATTTGAAATTAGGATTTGACTCAAGGAAATATGTAAATTTGGATTTGAATTTTTGTCAAATCCAAATAAATCCTAATGATGAGTAAAAAACTTAATTTTTAAATTTCACCTACCTCATGTTAATGTAAAAGTTCATCATTTCATTTTTCTAATTTGACAACTATCATTTCAAAATTGAAATGAAATATGAATTTCCAAATATTACGTTATATTAATAACCTAATCTAACCTCACGTAGCATAGCATAGCATAGCATAACATAACATGGGAAAGATTAGATGATGTGAATAAGGATGATGTGAATAAGGATGATGTGAAGACAAGTATGTAGTCGAACCTGTGTACAAGTATATCGATATTATTGATGTAATAATATCACGAACGTTTTACTCCATGTGAAAAAGAGAAGGAAAAAAAAATGAGAGAGGAGAGAAGGTTAGGTGAAATTGATAAAGTGATACAATTCCATCTTATTTATTTTATATATATACTACTCCTTCAGTATTTGGATAAACATGATTTGTTAATTGTTTTTGTTTTTTAATTGATGATTTGTTAATTGTTACATA
The DNA here is from genome assembly GCA_958450325.1 of Agrostemma githago. Lineage (NCBI taxonomy): Eukaryota > Viridiplantae > Streptophyta > Magnoliopsida > Caryophyllales > Caryophyllaceae > Agrostemma > Agrostemma githago. The sequence goes on along the minus strand of OY288246.1, from coordinate 48,213,026 downwards.
TATGCATAAATGCATTCATTGTTGCTGGATTATGGAGTTTATATCCTTATTTTAAGCCAACATTATTCGTATTTTATCCTACACCTCAGCATTATCCCATCACAAGTTCATGAATATTACTTACCAAAATCAATGAATTAATGGACCACATTATACTTTTTTTTTGGCTTCAAAATTCAGATCAACTGCCTATGTCTTTGTAAAAAAACAAATCCCCTATGTCAGTGGAATAACAAAATTATTTTTACTTGAACTTGTTGAACTTTTCTTGCTGCCTTGGAGATGAAAATGGAAGAAACAGTATTAACAACCCAATCGAATCGCGTTAAACATGCTTTTTTTAAGAGTATTTCGACCATACAAGCCTCGAGTATTAAGACAACTTTACAGAATTCTAGGCTTTAGAATTTCTGAAACTTACAGTTTTATGAGTTATTGTGAATATATTTATGTTAACCACCGAAATCAATCACATATATGCATGTATCCCTAAGTATACACATGTATTATATATACACTTGTATTAATTAAGGGAATGATACGTTGGTTCCTTCCAAAACCAACCATCAAAAGAGAAAACAAAGCACGCAGGAAAACAGGGCCGTCACGGCCGGGACCAAACCGTTCCGACCGGCACCAACCTCATCACGACCGGGACCAAACCGTTCCGACCGACACCAACCTCATCACAGTCGTGAGCACTACTTTGGACACGGCTGGGAAGTTCCATAATAGCCACACTTATTTGCACACTTGGAACACGACCATGTCCCAATATCGTCCCTTAAGGAACGACCAAAATAACATGTTTCTCTTAATTTGACGGTTTTAAGCTAAGTAACTCTAATCTAAGTACGTAAATACTTAAACTAACCACTTAAAACATGATATTTATCGATATATAGTTGTGGACATGACATAGGTCCACCCCGACGCGGCCACGCGCGGGTTTGGGGAGGCGAATGAATCTCCATATGAGATGTGTCGAATTGAATTTTAAATCGAAGTAGGAGTCGCCACCGAATTTTGTGGTTAGTCGGAACCATTCGAACCCACTCTATGTCGTAGTGGGCCATATTTAAAACATGGCCCATTTCCGATGTCAGAGCTTATCGGGTTCGTCCCTTAGCATTTGATACCGATACCGACATTATCGGATATCGTATATTGAATGACTCTCGTTGCCAATGGATTCGGACATCCGGAAACCACGGTTCTGAGTAAGGGGTGAGGGTACGTGTTGGGAAGTTCACTAAGAACACCCAACTCCGCCCGCACTTAGCGGCCTTTACTAAGATATCATTCGTTTTTGGTGTACACGCATTAGTTCGACGGTTGAATGATATGCAAAGATTATTTTTCCTAGACATGTGAGAGAAAAATAAATGGGTTGCTAAGTCGTTTAATGCATGTTAAACTGATAACGTCAAAGTTATTTTAGCATGTGAAGTTCGTTTTAGTCTAATAGAACAAACGATAAAAATAAATCGCTACAAACAAGGAGCAAACGAGTTAGTAACGTTGGAATAAATTGAATAAAGATGTAAATAAATAATATGCATGATTTTTGAAAAGATTTATGTCACGTGATGGATTAGGACGCGTTGACAGAAGTCAAAGAAAAGGTATTTATCGAAATATGTCGCGAAAGGTCGCTTTTTATATAAGACTCGAAGAGAATAAAAAATAGAAAAACGAGGAAACGAGAAAAAAAGGGACCCGGCCAACCAGGCCACCGCGCGAGTCGCCTGACAGGCGCGCGACTCGCGTGGCGGTCTATTCGGGTTTTTTTATTTTGTCGAAAATTGTTAATTTTATAAATCGCGTACAAATATGGATTAATTTATACCTGATTCATATTTTCGATATTCGTCGTATTCGATATTCGATCATGAAATCGATATCGAATAGTCGGAATGATTTTAGAAAAGGTTTTGAAAAAAGTTTGTTTTGAACGAAAAGTAAGAAAAAAGAATTTTGAACGAAAAAGATGTTAATTCTCTCCGCGTATAAAATCGTCGAATTTTGTTTAAAAAGATGTAACGATTTTATTTAGCATCAACGAGAAATAATTGATTTTGTTCTTGTTGGATACAATATTCGATTAGAGAATCGATATCGTATTTTAAGAACGTTATAAAAAATAGTTTTTCGTAGTATCGATATTAGAAATAGAAAATATGCGATGAACGACCCATATTAAAACGTGAGAAAGGAAGAGAAGAAAGAGAAGAATCGGGTTTGATTTACACCCTCAACCTACATGCTTTGTTTTCTCGGGATAAGGCTCGTCGGAAAGTGATTTAAACTTGGGAGCGTCGAGATGATGCGGGATGAGTTAAGGTGTATGGTTGGACGTGTGGTTGGGCGTGTGGTTGGTCGGTTTCTCAGGGTTTCGAGGCTTCTTCGGGAATATGTCGGGATTTGCTTTGAATTATTTCTAATAGATATCGAGGATGTATGTGTATAATGGCTGTAAAAACCGTGTGTTGATTCCCCCTCTTGTGTTGGACAAGAGGTCCTATTTATAGGAGTCGAGGTAGTCTTGCTTGTGTGACAAGAAATACCGGTTTGGATAGGAAATACGAGAGTTCGAGAGGAAATCAAAGTCTCGTTTCTTGGTGAAGAAGCCAAGTATTTCGGCTGGAATGGGGAGTATTTCGGCTGTTCCAAATGTCTTGGCCGAGTGTTTGGAGCTCGGTCGGTGTCTGATTCGGTTTCTGGATAGAATTCCTACTTGAGGTCGAATTCTACCTTTAACGAAATTGTTTAATGTTTATTGAAGCTGATATTTTGTAGTATTTGAGTCCAACCCGGACGTGTAGTGTCACGGATGGCTCGTGGGTTTCGGAAAAATGTCCTTGACCGGGTTTTGACTCGGTCGCTAAAAGACGGTTTTACCCCTGGTGTCGGAATCGACCCAAATTAGTCTTATTTGACTCGAAACGACCCACTGGGCCTGGATTGGAGGTTGGTTTTGTAAAATTTGTACTCCGTAATAAGTCTAAACCAAATGTCCATGATTACAAGCCCATATCCGAGTCTATCAAAGCACGTTTACGTCCAATCATCATCGGGTGTTTGGCGGGAACCATTATAGACACCTGGCGGTCAAAATGTGGGTGTCTACAGAGCCCCCACTCTGACTGAGGCTTGGACAAGGCAAAAGTCAGAATAGCTACCAGGTCAATCAAGGATTAAAACCTGGCAGACTTCCGATCGGGTCGTTTAGAGTCCATTAGACCTGCGTGAAGGGCTCGCCAGCCATAAGATAGAAATCATACCTGGGTTGATGTTGATAATGTCGTGGGAGCTTGCCTTGGAAGCTGTGGGTATACCTGTTTACAGGTACATCCTGTCTTAGAATTGCGCGGGAGCTTGCCTTGGAAGCTATGGGTACATCTGTTTACAGATATATCCTGATTCTTCAGTAGAAAATGTCGCCTGAGCTTTCCACTGGGGAACTTTTCTTAGAGTTCTTCGGGAGTCATGGGTGTACCTGTATGCTGACACAATTTGTATGTAACATTTAGGTGAAACACCGACTCGTGCTGGGGAAGAAATGATTTTTGATTGATTTTTGGAAAGAAAATGATTTTTTTTGGAAATTAGAATGCTTGGGATGACTTGATTCCTAATCCGATTCTGACACGGACTCCTAAAGTCTCTGGTTAGGCCTGTATGCCTAGATGAAGTGTGATAAAAATTCCTATTCCCGTGGTGACTAGGAAAGGGATTTTCTCAAATGGCTAAGTTTTGCAAATTTTAAAATGAGAATTTGAAGAGAGAGATATACCGACAGACTCGACTCTGGACGCGAGAGGACGAGTTGACAGACACGACTTTGACTCTCTAAGGGTTAGACCGTGACTCGGTAGGGGGTAGGCCACCTAAGATGACAAGACTCTTAAGTTGTGATATTCCGTAGCCTAGGCGAGTGGCAACACAGTCGAACATCGAAATGGGAACGATCTGCTATAGGGGAATTGCAGTAGTCTCTAATGAGACTGTTTTAGTAGTAAAAATGCTGTAGTCTAGTGCTCCTTTTGAATTTTTGGTTTGGGACATTTCCAAAGTGGGTATTGCTCCGAGTCCTGAAAGATTCTCGTCTTTGACTAAGTCGAGTACTAGGACACACTATAGAAAGGAGGCTAGATTTTTTGAATTTATCTGGATTTTGCGAGTAGATGGAGGTTTTCTGCCTAAGAGAAGCCCCCAGGACGACAAAGTTAACTGTTGAGAACATGATGGTGTCGTGACCGGAATGATGACGCTTTTTGAATGTGTGTCAATGTGGGTGGTTGTGCCCTTGTTGAAAGGCTGCCTACGTATTCACGTGTAGTGAAATCAAACCAAGTCGTAGTTTAGTGTATTGAAAGATATATAATGGTGCCTAGTTTACTAGGGCTTTGTGTGTAACTAGCCACAGCGATGGTGTAGGCTAGGTGCATTCCCAATGATGTCTAGATCAAAGGGCTAGAATAGTTAAGATGTTGATTCTGTGACTGTGAGCATACTCCGGGATAGCCCCCAGAGGTGGTGTGAACTATTTGGGCATGTTCTATGCCGACTGCAAGTTGAGTTCCCGTGTTTGGGGCTGGTAACTGGTTTAGATGTTTTTGAAAATGTGGAGCTAGGTCGCAAGTGACTTTGATGTTTCGAAATCTGGAGCTCGATTTTGTGGAGCTAAGGCTTCGAGAGTAAGGTATTGTAATGTGGTAGGAAAGGGGGAAGTCGAGTAAAAATGACTCGGACTTCGATTGGGCAGGTTTGATAATGCGGGATCTTATTTCCATGTCTGGCCCTAAAGGTTAGGGTGTATCCTATGGAACTTGAATCCTCAAAATTCTGGGCTGTCTCTAGCCTAGGTCTCGAGAAGGTCTTGAGGGTTGTAATGTGGGAAGGCTAGATGTGGTGTTAGATGACCAGCTTGACTGTCTCTCCCCTATTGGATGGTATGGTTATTGATAATTTTTGAATTAACCGTTTCACGGTCATGGGTTTTTGAATTCTTTGGGTTGACCTCTTCGCCCTGGTCATGGGATTCTTCATTTGAGTTGACTGTGTCTGGTCGAGAGATGTTGATAATTCTTTTTTGATCATGGCCAGCTTTTTTGTTTTGGCCTTTTGCTTTTTTTTTTTCTCTTGGACTTTTGATTTTTTTTGTCCAGCTTTTTTATTTTTGTCGGTCAGACTAACACCTAAGGTAGGGACTGGCTAGTCTTATTGGATGGGTGTTTATTGTGGGAAGTGAGCTTGCCTCCCGTCTTGAACCCAAACTAGAAGACTACCCAGATTTGTCATAGGATTCGATATGCTCCTGCTACGGGTAGTTATGTGGCTTTCTATACCAGACATGGAATAGGTAAAAGAAAAACACGGGCTCGGTTTCCTGTAGTCATTATAGATGTGCCTATAATAGTCACGTGCGTGTGCTCACAGTGTATGATGGTGCTCATCATGTTCTCGGAAACATATAAGGAAAGCATATAGTGGAGATAGAATATTGAAAGCTGATTTTATTGAATTTTTGAAAAGAGGACAGAATACAAATGACTCTGACGCTGATTTGGAAATGAGAATGTAGGGTATCCTAGACTCGAACTCAGAGTTGGACTCGAATCAAATCCGGACTCGAATGCTCGGTTAGTTGTTTTTTTGGGTAAGGTCTTTGATTGGAGAGAACGACGGGTGTCACGACTTGCCTAAACTCGGCTTTGCGCAAGTGCAAGTGAGGGAGTCAAACTAGACACGGCCCGGGGTGACGGGTCGACAAAGACTCTTGGACCGGGATACTCGAACGTTGATCTAGACGAGGTAACGACCCTGGCTTGGACTCGACCATGAGACTCGGACGGTGTATGAGGGCGAGTCCGAAAATGGGGCAACCGTGTTTGACCGCGTCGCGTGCTCGGTGTAATCCCCTAAAAATTCTAGCGCGATACAGTGGCGGAAACACTGTAGAGTCGGGATTAAAACACACAGAACTATGTCTTAATAAATTAAATTGGTAAAGTCAAACATACGCCATACATAAAAATGGCTAAAAATTTAAAACAATCCATAAAGAGGTTAAACAATCCTTAAGACATGATTATTAATAAGATCAAGCAGGATCCAAGACCGCTCGTTAGCCCACACCCACCGGAAAATAAACACGTATACCTGCCATGTTAAAACATAACAGCCACAATCAGTGGGGAGCAACGCCAACGTTCTCCCAGCCGTATAACAGGATTTAAAAAAACAGTAATTACTAATATAGGAAAAATAGTAAAAATGAAAACAGTAAAACATCATATTAAAATAGGCTTTAGCGTAAAACAAATCAATTAAAAGGGTTTCCGAAGAAACATAAAAATATTTGCCAACCTGCAAACCAATTTATATCGATAATAATAAAAAATAATCAAAATGGCGTTATGGATATTCGATCAGTGTGCACAAGGCTAGACTTTCACTAGGGATATACTAAAAACTAGCTTCGAGAACTCAGACACCAACTTCACACGCAGCGAAGATCCAAGGTCTCTAACTAGGCAACTCAACCATAATAGGACGTCGACTTATCATGCGAGGTCCTAGCTTAAGTAATATACACCCCTCCTGGATACCAAATGTATCCAGTTCAACTGACGGCGACTAACACGATGCGATATCTAGCTTAAGGGCACAATGCACATATACTCCTGGACACCAAATGTATCCAGTTCAACAACCAATGCATCCCAAATGGATACACCAGCCTTATAGTTGATGGCAAAACCGTACATCCTAGACTGTATTACTCTAACCCCACACTTATCCTTATTCCATAACTCCAAAACAAAGTCATTATCGATATATTTAAGAGATACAATCATTATAATAATTAGAGAACAAAAAGGAAAAAGGAATCACTTTCCAAAAGAGGAAACTTTCTATTTTAGGAAACTTCTATTTTTAGAAACTTTACTAAAAATAGCATTATATCAAAAATAGTGAAAATATTAGTTCATACTAATACCACATTTTTAGTAAACGATATAGGTTTATAAAACTAATACTTTTGGCCTTAACGATATTAATTATTAAAGTAAGATCATTTGTTTTTATGAAATTATTAAAATATCGTATAAGTGTTATAAGATGATTAAAAATGTCTTAAACATTTTAATATTACTAATTAGGGTGTTTTCAAAAGTTATAAAGCTAAAATTCCCTAATTATTATTAGCTTCGACAATAAAATTATAAATAGGATTTTACGACAAATGTCAAATTAAATCTTTTAACGTCTTTTATTTAATTAAACCATTGAATATATTTAGAATATGTTAAGGGATGATTTAAATCTTAAAATTTCAGATTTAAATACTTTCAAAATTGCTGGAAAAATAATTCTTTTAGTTAATACAAAGCATTTAACGATAAATCACAATTTGTCCGAAAATCAATATTTATTAATTAAAGACTTTAATAAATAGTACAAAAATTACGTAAAATAGTTAAAATATATTTATGGACATTCTGTCCAGAAAAGAAAATTTCCAGAATTCTAAAAACTCGGTTTTTAAAGCGTTTTCTCGTTAATCGTCCAATCTCGACAATAACGATTAATAAAAATAGTAATTACAAAACGATTTAAGTATTAATATCCGAAAATTATTATTAAACCTAAAAATCATGATTTTCCAGAATCTACCATTTTTCCAGATTTCCAAAAATTCCAGATTTAATAAATCCCGTCAAAACCGTCTTTAAAACCCGTTTTCACAATTAACGATTCCATTAATAAAACTTATCGTTCCTAACATTTTATTAAGGCACTAAAAATCATAAAATTATATTTTAATATGAAATCATCAGAATCATAATTTTTTCCAGATTTAAACCAAAGACCAGAAATCGAGAATTTAAACAACAAACACGGTTTTAACGATAAACGATGATTTAAAGTGATTAATTAATTCATCAACTTAACAATTCCGAAAAATTATGAAAACATTCAGAGAATTCTATTTCACCAGAAAGTTTCACCACGTCAAAAATCAGATTAAAATAAAATGTTTAAGTACTAGAACTAAAAATTGGTTTTTAATCGTTTTTGTCCGAAAACGGTAATAATTCAATAATCGATATCAAAAATATCAGAAAAATACTAAATTCTTTAAAATCATCAAAAACAACATTTTTCCAGAATATAAACATATATTACATGTTTAGGCCGATTATTACGATTTTACAAATTAATATAACAATTTAATCGTTAATCTCGTAAAAGCGATAAAAATATCGAAACATGCAAATTTTCAACTTTAAAATTTTTTCCAGAATCCGTGACATACATATATTGCCAAAATAAAATATAAAAATATATACATGCCAATACTCAATTAAAATCATGAAATACCGAGTAACATCGACGTTACCTCTACTCCAAGTCTGAGTCGATAATATATTCGTCGGCTTCGGGATCGTCCAAAAATCCTACCAAACATGGAAATCATGGTAGAAAAATACCATGAGAATACTAATAAAAATCAAGGTAAAAATTGATCGAAAACGACGTGGATTAATACCTTAACGAAGAGAACGGAAAGAGGATTATTTGACGATGAATTTGAGTCGATTAAGACTAGAATTGAAGCAAAATAATCCTAGGATGGAGAGAAAGTGCCACGGCCAAGAGAAGGTGATGATAGATTTTTTTTACTTGATGAATGAATAAGGTGTAGTAAGGAAATTGATGGTTTTTTTTCAAAATATAAATGAGAATAAATGGTTGATGAAAATTATGTGATTTACACATAAAGTGGCTGGCCAAAAGGGTTGATGAAGGAGTATGAAAAGTCTTGATACTAATGCTACAATGAATGAAAATAATTTATCTTATGTTTACGTTTTAACGTGATAAAACTAAACGTTTAAATAAAACGTAATAAAATTTATGACCAAGGACTAAGTCGGTCCAAAATGTGAGGAAATGGTCTCAAATAAATTATAAGTTGATAAAAAGTATAATCGTAAAATAGTTAAAGGCCCTAAAGGTTAGGATAATTGAAAAATGACTCGGACTTCGATTGGGCAGGTTTGATAATGCGGGATCTGATTTCCATGTCTGGCCCTAAAGGTTAGGGTGTATCCTATGGAACTTGAATCCTCAAAATTCTGGGCTGTCTCTAGCCTAGGTCTCGAGAAGGTCTTGAGGGTTGTAATGTGGGAAGGCAAGATGTGGTGTTAGCTGACCAACTTGACTGTCTCTCCCCTATTGGATGGTATGGGTATTGATAATTTTTGAGTTGACCGTTTCATGGTCATGGGTTTTTGAATTCTTTGGGTTGACCTCTTAGCCCCGGTCATGGGATTCTTCATTTGAGTTGACCGTGTCTGGTCTAGAGATGTTGATAATTCTTTTTTGATCATGGCCAGCTTTTTTGTTTTGGCCTTTTGCTTTTTTTTCTCTTGGACTTTTGATTTTTTTTGTCCAGCTTTTTTATTTTTGTCGGTCAGACTAACACCTAAGGTAGGGACTGGCTAGTCTTATTGGATGAGTGTTTATTGTGGGAAGTGGGCTTGCCTCCCGTCTTGAACCCAAACTAGAAGACTACCCAGATTTGTCATAGGATTCGATATGCTCCTGCTACGGGTAGTTATGTGTCTTTCTATACCAGACATGGAATAGGTAAAAGGAAAACACGGGCTCGGTTTCCTGTAGTCATTATAGATGTGCCTATAATAGTCACGTGCGTGTGCTCACAGTGTATGATGGTGCTCATCATGTTCTCGGAAACATATAAGGAAAGCATATAGTGGAGATAGAATATTGAAAGCTGATTATTGAATTTTTGAAAAGAGGACAGAATACAAATGACTCTGACGCTGATTTGGAAATGAGGATGTAGGGTATCCTAGACTCGAACTCAGACTTAGACTCGAATCAAATCCGGACTCGGATGCTCGGTTGGTTTTTTTTTTTTGGTAAGGTCTTTGATTGGAGAGAACGACGGGTGTCACGACTTGCCTAAACTCGGCTTTGCGCAAGTGCAAGTGAGGGAGTCAAACTAGACACGGCCCGGGGTGACGGGTCGACAAAGACTCTTGGACCGGGATACTCGAACGTTGATCTAGACGAGGTAACGACCCTGGCTTGGACTCGACCATGAGAATCGGACGGTGTACGAGGGCGAGTCCAAAAATGGGGCAACCGTGTTTGACCGCGTCGCGTGCTCGGACCAACCGTGGTGACCTAACCCTAGATGACTCGAGTATTTGTAGCATAGGTACGACTCGAAGAAGGCATCATAAGGACGCCAGTGTATGATGAACATGGGGTGCCCTTAGGATGACCGTGGTTGACTGCTCGGTTGGGGGATAGCCCCCGAGTGAGGCTAAAGACTTTGATAGGACTCAAATGGTGTGACATCTAAGTGACTCAAAAGTGGGGTACGTGAGCCAACACGTGTAAGACCTGATCCTTAGAGCAACCGTGGTTGATCGCCCCGCTAAAGGGTAGCCCCCGAGTGGGACTGAAGACCGACTCCTAGACGGGTGACTCGTGGATGGTGGACTCTCCCTGGGTTTTGGCAAAGTGGGCCTAGTCCCGTTCGAAGAAAGATCCGTGTGTGAAATCCCCAGACTTTAGACTCGATTGTGTAAATGGGCTTCCCTTTGTAAGAGTTTGTCCTACATAGGTGGGCCGTGCCTTGACAAATAAGGCGGACTGGGATGGGGTAGAAACTCGTGATGTAAGATCGACGGAGTTTCGACGCTATAGACTCTTACAACCTATGATAAGACCCGACACTGCTAAATACGGGAAGTCCTAAGAAGAGGAAGGTTTTGAAAAGGGAATTTGGATTTGAAAACGGAACAAAGTCGGGTAAGATGGTCCGATTATTTTTTTGAAAACCGAAAAAAAAAGTTATCGGGCCGAGATTTCGGGCTTTTGAAAAGGTTTGGACAGCGTACCGGCTAAAAATAGGCTATTTTGAGTCAAAATCAGAAGTCCTAAATTCGGTAGCTTTCCGGGTTTTGAAAAATAGATGGGTTTTGAAAATGACGGTTTTTGAAAAAGACCAAAGAAGAATCAAGTAGCATGTAGTCACGGAAACAGTATAATGACGCCATGTATGCTTTAAGTCTAAGTCTCGGTCGGTCGAATAGGGTCTATACCAACAACGATCGCATTCTCGCAAATCAGGACGGACCTCCTAAGCCGAGTTGGTCTTAGAATCTGCCGTAAAACCCATGCAAGTTCCGCCATCGAAGTCTTTAGTGCACCCAAGTAGGAATGCACCGTGGTATAGTGGGACGTCCGTCACAAGTAACCGGCCCGGGAAAGAATTGGGTTATGCATGAACCATTGAACTAAAACGTGTACATTACTAATCAAACGATTTCTTTTCGAGTCTCACCCTGAGGATGCCGATGGTAAGTGACACATCAGTTGATCCCCAGCGGAGTCGCCAAATTGTGGACATGACATAGGTCCACCCCGACGCGGCCACGCTCGGGTTTGGGGAGGCGAATGAATCTCCATATGAGATGGGTCGAATTGAATTTTAAATCGAAGTTGGAGTCGCCACCGAATTTTGTCGTTATTCGGAACCATTCGAACCCACTCTATGTCGTAGTGGGCCATATTTAAAACATGGCCTATTTCCGATGTCAGAGTTTATCGGGTTCGTCCCTTAGCATTTGATACCGATACCGACATTATCGGATATCGTATATTGAATGACTCTCGTTGCCAATGGATTCGGACATCCGGAAACCACGATTCTGAGTAAGGGGTGAGGGTACGTGTTGGGAAGTTCAATAAGAACACCCAACCCCGCCCGTACTTAGCGACCTTTACTAAGATATCGTTCATTTTTGGTGTACACGCATTAGTTCGACGGTTGAATGATATGCAAAGATTATTTTCCCTAGACATGTGAGAGAAAAATAAATGGGTTGCTAAGTCGTTTAATGCATGTTAAACTGATAACGTCAAAGTTATTTTAGCATGTGAAGTTCGTTTTAGTCTAATAGAACAAACGATAAAAATAAATCGCTACAAACAAGGAGCAAACGAGTTAGTAACGTTGGAATAAATTGAATAAAGATGTAAATAAATAATATGCATGATTTTTGAAAAGATTTATGTCACGTGATGGATTAGCACGCGTTGACCGAAGTCAAAGAAAAGGTATTTATCAAAATATGTCGCGAAAGGTCGCTTTTTATGTAAGACTCGAAGAGAAAAAAAATAGAAAAGCGAGGAAACGAGAAAAAAGGGACCCAGCCAACCAGGCCACCGCGCGAGTCGCCTGACAGGCGCGCGACTCGCGTGGCGGTCTGTTCGGGTTTTTTTATTTTGTCGAAAATTGTTAATTTTATAAATCGCGTACAAATATGGATTAATTTATACCCGATTCATATTTTCGATATTCGTCGTATTCGATATTCGATTATGAAATCGATATCGAATAGTCGGAATGATTTTAGAAAAGGTTTTGAAAAAAGTTTGTTTTGAACGAAAAGTAAGAAAAAAGAATTTGAACGAAAAAGATGTTAATTCTCTCCGCGTATAAAATCGTCGAATTTTGTTTAAAAAGATGTAACGATTTTATTTAGCATCAACGAGAAATAATTGATTTTGTTCTTGTTGGATACAATATTCGATTAGAGAATCGATATCGTATTTTAAGAACGTTATAAAAAATAGTTTTTCGTAGTATCGATATTAGAAATAGAAAATATGCGATGAACGACCCATATTAAAACGTGAGAAAGGAAGAGAAGAAAGAGAAGAATCGGGTTTGATTTACACCCTCAACCTACATGCTTTGTTTTCTCGGTATAAGGCTCGTCGGAAAGTGATTTAAACTTGGGAGCGTCGAGATGATGCGGGATGAGTTAAGGTGTATGATTGGACGTGTGGTTCGGCGTGTGGTTGGTCGGTTTCTTGGGGTTTCGAGGCTTCTTCCGGAATATGTCGGGATTTGCTTTGAATTATTTCTAATAGATATCGAGGATGTATGTGTATAATGGCTGTAAAAACCGTGTGTTGATGCCCCCTCTTGTGTTGGACAAGAGGTCCTATTTATAGGAGTCGAGGTAGTCTTGCTTGTGTGACAAGAAATACCGGTTTGGATAGGAAATACGAGAGTTCGAGAGGAAATCGAAGTCTCGTTTCTTGGTGAAGAAGCCAAGTATTTCGGCTGGAATGGGGAGTATTTCGGCTGTTCCGAATGTCTTGGCCGAGTATTTGGAGCTCGGTCGGTGTCTGATTCGGTTTCTGGATAGATTCCTACTTGAGGTCGAATTCTACCTTTAACGAAATTGTTTAATGTTTATTGAAGCTGATATTTTGTAGTATTTGAGTCCAACCCGGACGTGTAGTGTCACGGTTGGCTCGTGGGTTTCGGAAAAATGTCCTTGACCGGGTTTTGACTCGGTTGCTAAAAGACGGTTTTACCCCTGGTGTCGGAATCGACCCAAATTAGTCTTATTTGACTCGAAACGACCCACTGGGCCTGGATTTGAGGTTAGTTTTGTAAAATTTGTACTCTGTAATAAGTCTAAACCAAATGTCCATGATTACAAGCCCATATCCGAGTCTATCAAAGCACGTTTACGTCCAATCATCATCGGGTGTTTGGCGGGAACCATTATAGACACCTGGCGGTCAAAATGTGGGTGTCTACAATAGTAATCATCCCATAAAACAGCGAGCTCGGTTTTAGATTATATACGAGCGTTCCCTCCGCACCTCCGTACCTGTAATATATCGTTCTCGAGTTCATTCCGATTTCGGTTTAAAAAAACGAATACACTTAAATGCCTTGTGACCGAGTCACTAACATTCCTCCCCCATTTAAGTGTATCCCTTGTTTCCAATCAAACAAACAAATACAAAAAACAAGCTCATGTATAAATGAAAGTGTCCCTAGGATTGAACTTTCACATTAGTACATTAAACTTTCCAAATATTCGAGAATCCGGGTGTCACTAAGGATTCAATCCTTCGTACTCATTGTGAATACATGAAGATAACATACACATAATAAGCTCAAACAAACTCATTAAGTTAAACTTGACACTATTGACCGCCTTGTGTCCATATCCTCTCATGAGTGTATAAGAAACCAAGTCTGAGCTTCTTTGAACCTGCTACACTTCACACTCGCATAGGTGAATTTTTTTATCGTGCACTTGAAAAAGGCACTTTGTCAAAGATTTCATTAAGAAGTTTAAAACTTCAACCCTATCATGCAGGTTCAAGCACATACCTTTGGGGCCATTCATTCGTGTGTTACAATTTTTCCAATAAGCCTTCCACATTGAACTCAAGTCTCTAAGTTTTATTAGAGAGGAGTGATGTATCTTATTACAATAATCAAGATGGACTTAATACCATCCCAATAGCCGACTTGATAACCAAGTCCTTAGCCAATCCCTTAGTCAAGTGATCGACCAAATTATGACGAGTTCTCACAAAATTAACGGAAATTAGTCCTCGAGTTATTAGCTCACAAACCGCGGTATTTCTAACACTGAGGTGTCTAGACTTTCCGTTATAGACTTCACTATATGCCTTAGCCAAAGTTGCCAAACTATCACAAATAATCGACATAGGAGGAATGGGTCTTGGCCACAACGGAATTTGAAACACCAAATTCCGTATCCATTCCGCCTTTTTACCAGCTGCCGCTAATAAGGCTACGAACTCTGACTCCATGGTCGAATCAGATATACAAGTTTACTTCTTTGAAGCCCATGAGATAGCTCCACCACCAAGTAAGAACACCTATCCAGATGTAGATGAATGGTCCTCCAAGTTGGTGATCCAACTAGCATCCGAATAACCTTAAAACACCGAAGGAAATCCAATATAGTGCAAATTATAATTTATGGTTTACTTTAAGTATCTCAACACACGTTTAATAGCAACCCTATGCACGAGGCTAGAATTACTTGTGTATCAACTCAACTTGTAATCCCCTAAAAAAATCTAGCGCGATACAGTGGCGGAAACACTGTAGAGTCGGGATTAAAACACACAGAACTATGTCATAATAATTTAAATTGGTAAAGTCAAACATGCGCCATACATAAAAATGGCTAAAATTTAAAACAATCCATAAAGAGGTTAAACAATCCTTAAGACATGATTATTAAAAAGATCAGCAGGATCCAAGACTGCTCATTAGCCCACACCCACCGGAAAATAAACACGTATACCTGCCATGTTAAAACATAACAGCCACAATCAGTGGGGAGCAACGTCAACGTTCTCCCAGCCGTATAACAGGATTTTAAAACAGTAATTACTAATATAGGAAAAATAGTAAAAATGGAAAACATTAAAACAGCATAATAAAATAAGCTTTAGCGTAAAACAAATTAATCAAAAGGGTTGCCGAAGAAACATAAAAATATTTGTCAACCTGCAAACCAATTTATATCGATAATAATTAAAATAATCAAAATGGCGTTATGGATAGGATTAATGTAGAATCTAGACTTTCACTAGGATAATACTAAAAACTAGTTTTGAGAACTTAGTCAAAACAAATTAGACTTTGGTCTCTAACTAGGCAACTCAACTATAACAGGACTGCGTGCAGCGAGGTCCTGGCTTAAGTAATGTACACCCCTCCTGGACACCAACCGTAATCCAGTTCAACCCGAGGGCGACTTACACGATGCAATATCTAAGTTTAAGGTCAAAATATACACACTCCTGAACACAAACCATGCTCAGTTCAACGACCAATGTGTCTCAACATAGACACACCAGCTTTATAGTTGATGGCAAAACGTACACCCCAGACTATATTACTCTAAACCCACACTTGTCCTTATTCCATAAATCCAAAACAAGCCATTATCGATATATAAAAGATATAATCATTATAAACAATATGAGGATAAAAGAAGTAAACATTTATATTCTAAAAGAGGAAACTTTCTATTTTAGGAAACTTCTATTTTTAGAAACTTTACTAAAAATAGCATTATATCAAAATAGTGAAAATATTAGTTCATACTAATACCACATTTTAGTAGACAATATAGATTTATAAAAATAATACTTTCGGTCTTAACGATATTAATTATTAAAGTAAGAACATTTGATTTTATGAAATTATTTAAAATATCGTATAAGTGTTATAAAATGATTAGAAACATCTTAAACATTTTAATATTACTAATTAGGGTGTTTTCAAAAGTTATAAAGCTAAAATTCCCTAATTATTATTAGTTTCGACGATAAAATTATAAATAGGATTTTACGGCAAACACTAAATTAAATACTTGAACGTCTTTATTTAATTAAACCAACAAATATATATAGAGTATGTTAAGGGATGATTTAACTCTTAAAGTTTCAGATTTAAATACTTTCAAAATTGCTGGAAAAATAATTCTTTTAGGTAAGACGAAGCGTTTTAACGATAAATCACAATTTGTCCGAAAATCAATATTTATTAATTAAAGGCTTTAAAAAATAGTATAAAAATTACGTAAAATAGTTAAATTATATTTATGGACATTTTGTCCAGAAAATAAAATTTTCCAGAATCCTAAAACTCGGTTTTTAAAGCGTTTTCTCGTTAATCGTCCAATCTTGACAATAACGATTAATAAAAATAGTAATTACAAAACGATTTAAGTATTAATATCCAAAAATTATTATTAAACCTAAAAATCATGATTTTACAGAATATAAATTTTTCCAGATTTTTCCAAAACTCCAGATTCAACAAATTTCAACAAAACCGTCATTTAAACCCGTTTTTCGCAATTAACGATTTCATTAATAAACCTATCGTTCCTAAAATTTTATTAAGGCACTAAAAATCATAAAAATACATTTTAATATGAAATCATCAGAATCAAAATTTTTTCCAGATTTAAACCAAAGACCAGAAATCGAGAATTTAAACAACAAACACGGTTTTAACGATAAACGATGATTTAAAGTGATTAATTAATTCATCTACTTAACATTTCCGAAAAATTATGAAAAAAATTCAGAAAATTCTATTTCACCAGAAAGTTTCACCACGTCAAAAATCAGATTAAAATAAAACGTTTAAGTACTAGAACTAAAAATCGGCTTTTAATCGTTTTTGTCCGGAAACGGTAATAATTCAATAATCGACATCAAAAATACCAGAAAAATACTAAATTATTAAAAATCATCAAAAACAACATTTTTCCAGAATATAAACATATATTACATGTTTAGGCCGATTATTACGATTTTATAAATTAATATAACAATTTAATCGTTAATCTCGTAAAAGCGATAAAAATATCGAAACATGCAAATTTTCAACTTTAAAAATTTTTCCAGAATCCGTGACATACATATATTGCCAAAATAAAATATAAAAATATATACATGCAAATACTCAATTAAAATCATGAAATACCGAGTAACATCGACGTTACCTCTACTCCAAGTCTGAGTCGATAATATATTCGTCGGCTTTGGGATCGTACAAAAATCCTACCAAACACGGAATTCATGGCAGAAAAATACCATGAGAAAACTAATAAAAATCATGGTAAAAATTGATCGAAAATGACGTCGATTAATACCTTAACGAAGAGAACGGAGAGAGGATTATTATGGCGATAAAAATGATGCGATTGGGACTCGAAATGGAGCAAAAATTTGCCTAAGATGGATGAGGGACACACGGCCAAAAGAGAGAGAAGAAGGGTTGAATATTTTTTTTTTATGACAAGAATGAACAAGGAGGATGGAAGGTCTTCAAAAATATAAATGAGGTTAAATGATTGATGAAAACTATGTGCACAATGAAGGAAATGGCCGGCCAAAAAGAGTAGATAAGGGAGTATGAAAAGTTTTGATACAAATGCTACAATGAATGAAAATAATTTATCTTATGTTTACGTTTTAACGTGATAAAATGAAACGTTTAAATAAAACGTAATAAAACTTGTGACCAAGGGCTTAGTTGGTCCAAAATGTGAGTAAATGGTCTCAAATAGTTTATAAGTTGATAAAAAGTATAATCGTAAAATAGTTAAAGGCATTTCAAAGTAATTCGAGTAAACCTCGCGTAAGAAAATAATTATTCGCGAAGCTTCGTAATAAAAATCATTAACAACTAATTTTTGTAAATAAAAATATTTACTAGTTGAAAATATTATAGAAACGTATTCAAACATTTTTAGGAAAAGGAATAGCTTAAATCCAAGCTTAAAAATGTCAATTCGAAGAGAAATAGAATTCCTTGCGGAAAAATTAATTAGTTTACGAAGAAACCACATAAATGGATTTAAAAGGATTTAAATCTTTGAAATTAAAAATAAAAATTATTAAACTCAAAAATTAAAATAGAGTTTAGTAATGATAAAATATGAGGTCAAAAGTGACAGAGTTAAGACGGAATCCTAACGGAAAGAAATAAAAATGCTTAGGAAAAATAGCGGGTGTTACACAACTTGCCGATAGCAAATGCAACATCCGGTCGAGTACTTGTCATAGCATACATCAAACACCCAATTAATTGTGAATACTCGAGTTGTGATACCGCTTCATTTCTATTGGGCAAAAGCTTCAAACTCGGATCCATTGGTATGCTTATCGGAGAACAATTATTGTGATTAAACCTCTTTAACACTTTCTCGATGTAGTGAGATTGTGATAAAGAAAATTCCTTGTTCTCACGCTTGATCTTCATGCCAAGTATCATGTCCGCCTCCCCCATGTCCTTCGTGGCAAAGCTTGATGGTTTGATTCGGGTTATGTTGATTTGAACTTGCTTTTCCCTCAAAAGAATTTGAAGGGCGGTTGGTAGATGGTTTGCACTTTGAATGTTTGTTCACAGGTTTTATGTTCTTTGAGATGGACTTTGTCCATTTCTAGTCTTTACTCTGTTGCTTTCTTTAAAACAGACTTCGTCTATCTCTAGTCTTTGTATGATTGTATTCTTTGGAATAGATTCTTTTTATTCCTGGACTTCGCATAACCATTTTCTTTAGGATAGATATCTTTATATTCCTGGACTTTGCATAATTCTCTGAATCCTTGAGACAAGTTTTCATCTATCTTTGGCCCTTGCATAATTGTTTTCTTTGGAACAAATCCTTTCTGTTCCTAAATTTTGCATAATTGTTTTTCTTCGGAACAGATCCTATTGGTTTCTGGACTTTGCATAATTGTTTTCTTTGGAAAAGATACTGTCTGTTCCTGGACATTGCATAATTGTTTTCTTTGGAAGAGATCCTGTATGTTCCTGGTCTTCACTTAATTGTTTTTCTTTGGAAGAGATCCTGTATGTTCCTGGACTTTGCTAAATTGTTTTTCTTTGGAAAATCTCCTGTCTGTTCCTAGACTTTGCATACTGTATTCTTTGGAATAGATTCTGTCATTTCCTGGCTTTGCATAATGTATTCTTTGGAATAGATTCTGTCAATTCCCGGCCTTTGCATAATATATACTTTGGAATAGATTCTGTCTATTCCTGGAATTTGCATAATTGTTTTCTTTGGAACATATCCTATGTGTTTCTGGACTTCGCTTAATTGTTTCTCTTTGAAAGAGATCCTGTCAGTTCCTGAACTTTGCATAATGTATTCTTTGGAATAGATTCGGTCAATTCCTGGCCTTTTTTTAATGTATTCTTTGGAATAGATTCTGTCTATTCCTAGACTTTGCATAATTATTTTCTTTGGACCAGATCCCGTCTGTTCATGGACTTTCCATAATGTGTTTTTGGAATAAATTCTGTCTATTCGTGGATTTTGCATAATTGTTTTCTTTGGAACATATCCTGTCTGTTTCCGGTCTCTACTTAATGTATTCTTCAGAATAGATTCAGTCTATTCCTGGCCTTTGAATAACTATTTCTTTGGAACGGATCCTGTCTGTTCCTGGTCTTTGCTTAATTGTTTTTTTTGGAATATATCTTTTCTATTTATCGACTTTGCATGATTATTCTTTGGAACAGATCCTTCCTGTTCTTGGACTTTGCTTAATTATGTGATTGGGATTGCTTTGCTTTGTGCTTTTGCCTTTTGCTTGATTTTTTTTGTATTTTGACCCTTGAGTTCTTGGTCCGTGGTTTTTCCGCTGGGGATGTGGCTCGTTTGTTCGGATTGAGGTTTTGCTGGGGATAGTTGATTTGTTCGGATTGAGATTTTACTAAGGACAGTTGATTTGTTTTTTTTACTCTTGTCGGATATTTTGCTACGTGAATCTGGTATCAGAGAGTGGCTTAAACCGATGGGTATCGCTGGGTATTTTCATTGATTTGTGTTACGGGTTAGGTCGGCTTATGGGATGTTCTGCTAGAGAGGATAGTATAGTTAATTGCTTTGCCGGGGAGTTTTAGTATGGTTTGCTATACCCGCTAGGGATTTGTGTGGCTTGCCATTTTTTTAGGGAAAAGTAATATGATTTGCATAGTCCGCGGGGGAGGATTAACTTGTCTCGACATTGTTTATTTTGCTAGTACATGAATGTATGTCTTTCGGGTATTGAGAACTGTGCCAGGATTAACCTGGTTTTTGTTTTGAGCTGAAAGTTCGGGAGCACGTCCTTGGGCGACTTGAAACTGAGGCGCCTCACCCTCAGCGCCCCAGTATTCAGGCGCTAGCCTTGGCGCGGCTCAGCTTTTGTTTCATAGACTTGTTTTTAAATCACAATTGGGGAGGGGGGGGGGGGGGGTAGGTTTATTCGATTGAAATTTCATACGCCATCTTCCCCTCGCCTTACTCTCGATTTTCTCCTTCATCAAACAGATTTCAAGTTCGATTTTCACTAGACTCGATAATGTCAACTCCGGGTAAGTGCTTCTTACTCACCTATTGTCGATTTATTCTTGATTGATGTGGTTTTGACTTGAATTTGCTTAAACACTAGAAATTGATTTGGGTGTTTTGCTTTAGCTAAGTTTTTATGCTTGTTTTTGGTTTTATTCTCCCATAGAACTTGTAGGGGGTAATTATCTCCTTGAAATAGCAGCTTGAAGGTATTTTAATGGCCTCCCATGGCCAAAACTCGAAGTGCTAGGATTTAGGGATTATTTTCCCGATTGTCCCCGCACTTAATTCCCGTAAACTTGTTGTTTTCTTGTTTGGAATGTTATAGGTAGCTTGTATGTCGATTTTCGTGACCGGAAATGCACTCTAAGTCATTTTGTGTGAGACCGTGGGGCTTACGACGGACCAAATAGGGTCGAAACGATGCCGAAATTTCCCGAAACCACTTTTATTTTGACCGGGATCGAAAATGGGGGCTAGGAGGCCTTTCGAAAGTTTGATAACTTACTCGTAAATTTTGAACCAATTTTGACTTGTTTAGGTTGTTTTGATCTGACCTGGGGTGCCCGTTTTGTTTTGTTTTTGCAGGTGGAGATGGTGCGAGATGCTCAACTGGTGAGGCTTCTGGTTTGAACTCTTTGACTTCCAGGATGGCTAGGATTCGGGTGATTTTGGGCTTGGTTTTGAGGCTTGACTAAGTTTGACCTGCTTTGACTTGGCTCGATGCGTTGACTCGGGTTTGACCTTGCATTTTGGAGTCGATTCAGAGCCCCGGAGTCAGAATTAACTCAAGTTAGTGTTGATGTAACCGTAATAACACGACTAAGACTGTTTTGATGTTGAATTAATTTCTCTGAGTAATTATTTGATCCGTTCTATAGTAAAATCGTCTAAAACATCGTAAAATTGTGTCATGTTGCATTCCGATCATCATCAGGTGTTTGTTGGACACTCCAGTAGCCACTAGGTCTAAATCTGGGTGTCTACAGAAGCCCCCAGTTTCACCGAGGCTTGGACAAGGCGAAAGTCAAAGTATAGCCGCCTATGCCAATCGAGGATTACGACCTGGTGGTTGTCTGCTCGGGTCGTTTTAAATCTGTTAGACTACGTACTAGGGCTCTTAGCCAAAGTTAGAAATCATACCTGACCTCTTTACCTGTTGCTGCTATGATGGTTTGATTCGGGTTATGTTGATTTGAACTTGCTTTTTCCTCGAAAAGATTTGAAGGGCGGTTGGTAGATGGTTTGCACTTTGGATTTATTTTCACGGGTTTTATGTTCTTTGAGATGGACTTCGTTCATTTCTGGCCTTTACTCGGTTGCTTTCTTTTAAATAGACTCCGTCCACTTTGGTTCTTTGTTCATTGTATTCTTTGGAGTAGGTTTCTTCTACTCTGGGGCCTTGTATAATTGTTTGCATCTTTGAGATAGATTTTCACCTATTTCTGGGCTTTGTGCTTTTGTTTTCTTTGGAACAGATCATGTTTGTTTCGGGTCTTCGCTTAATTGTATTCTTTGGAACAAGTTCCTTTCTATTGTATGGTCTTTGTATAATTGTTTAGGATCTTCGAGACAAATTTCATCTATCTCTGGCCTTTGTGTTCTTTTCTTTTAAACGAGCTCCGTTTGTTCCTGGACTTTGCATGATTATTTCCTTTGGAACAGATCCCGTCTGTTCATGGACTTGCACAATGTATTCTTTGGAATAGATTCTGTCAATTCCTGGAGTTTGCATAATTATTTTCCTTGGAACAGATCTTGTCTGTTCCTGGTCTTTGCTTAATGTATTCTTTGGAATAGATTATGTCTACTCCTGGTCTTTGCATAATTATTTTCTTTGGAACATATCTCGTTTGTTCCTGGACTTTGCATAA
Organism: Agrostemma githago; assembly: GCA_958450325.1. NCBI lineage: Eukaryota > Viridiplantae > Streptophyta > Magnoliopsida > Caryophyllales > Caryophyllaceae > Agrostemma > Agrostemma githago. The sequence goes on along the minus strand of OY288246.1, from coordinate 48,190,378 downwards.
TGTATTGTTTGGAATAGATTCTGTCTATTCCTGGACTTCGCATAATTATTTCTTTGGAACAGATCTTGTTTGTTCCTGGACTTTGTATAATGTATTCTTTGGAATAGATTCTGTCTATTCCTGGACTTTGCATAATTATTTTCTTTGGAACAGATCCCGTCTGTACATGGACTTTGCATATTGTATTCTTTGGAATATATTTTCTCTATTCCTGGACTTTGCATAATTATTTTCTTTGGAACAGATCTCGTTTGTTCTTGGACTTTGCATAATGTATTTTTCGGAATAGATTCTGTCTATTCCTGGACTTTGCATAATTATTTTCTTTGGAACAGATCCCGTCTGTACATGGACTTTGCATATTGTATTCTTTGGAATAAATTTTCTCTATTCCTGGACTTTGCATAATTATTTTCTTTGGAATAGATCCCGTCTGTTTCTGGACTTTGCGTAATGTATTATTTGGAATAGATTTTGTCTATTCCTAAACTTTGCATAATTATTTTCTTTGGAACAGATCTCGTCTGTTCCTGGACTTTGCATAATGTATTCTATGGAATAGATTCTGTCTATTCCCAGACTTTGGACAATTTTCTGAACCTTCGAGATAGATTTTCATCTACCTCTGGCCTTTCCGTAATTTTTTTCTTTGGAACAGATCCTGTTGTTCCTGGAATTTGCTTTATGTATTCTTTGGAATAGGTTCCTTTCTATTCCTGGACTTTGCTTAATTGTGAGACTGTGATTCTTTGCTTTGTGTTTTGTTTCTTTTTTGCTTGTTTTTTTATCCTTCAATTCTGAGTTCATGGTTTTTCTCTGTTGGGGATGTGGCTCATTTGAGGTTTTGCTAAGTTTAGTTTATTTTCTTGTCAGATATTTTGCTACTTAAATCTGGTATCGGAGAGCGGCTTAAACCGATGGGTACCGCTTGGGATTTTCATTGATTTGTGTAACGAGTTAGGCCGACTTATGGGATGTTTTCTGGAGGGGATAGTTTAGTTGGTTGCTCTAGGTTTTAGTATGGTTTGCTATACCCGCTGGGGACTTTGTATGACTTGCTTATTCCGCTGGGGGGTAAATTGATTTGATTATCCCGTTGGGGGGAAGTAAGTTGACTTGATTATTCCGTTGGGGGGAAGTAAATTGAATTGTCACTACTTCTTTGGGTATTGTACGAATGTATTGTCTTTCGGGTATTGAGAACTGTGATTAGATCAATCTGGTTTTGTCTTAAGTTGAAAGGTTAGGCGCACCTATTCTAGCGACCCAATACTGAGGGTCCTGGGTTTCAGCGCCCCAGAAGTCGAGCGCCTACTCTATGGCGGCCTAGTGTTTGTTTCTCAGACTTATTTTAAAGTCGTGAATGAAAAGGGGTTATGCTCATTCGCTCGAATTCTCAGACGCGCATCCCTCATCGCCCCAAACTCAAGTTCTCGATTAAATCAACCGATTTCAAACTCAATTTTTGCTATACTCAATTATGTCGAGCCCGGGTAAGTGTTCCTTACTCACCTATTGTCGATTTGTACTTGATTGATGTGGTTTTTGGGTTGAATTTTCTTAAAACCTAGAAATCAATTTGGGTGTTTCGGCTTTGCTCAGTTTCGATGCTTGTTTTTGATTTTATTCTCGAATTAAAGTGTCATAGGACTTGTAGGGATGATTGTTTACTTGAAATAGGAGCTTGAAGGTTTTTTAATGGTCTCCCATGGCGAAAAAACGAAATGCTAGGGTTTGGGGACTATTTTCCCAGTTATTCCCATAAACTTGTTGTTTTCTTGCTTGGGATGTTATGGTAGCTTGTATGTCAACTTTCGTGACCCGAAATACTCTATAGGTTGTTTTGTTTGAGACCGTGGGGCTTACGATGAACCAAATAGGGTCGAAATGATGCCGGAGTTTTCCAAAATTACTTTTACTATGGCTGTGGTCAAAAGTGGGTACTAGGGGGCTTTTCGAAAGTTTGACAAACGACTTGTAATTTTGAGCTTATTTTGACCTGTTTAGGTTGTCTTGACCCGACTCGAGGTGCATTGTCTGTTTTGTTTCATAACCGGAGATGGTACGTAACGTTCTGATGAGGTCTCCATAGTTGGTACTATCGGCGAGGCCACCGGTTCGAGTTACTTAACTTCCCGGGTGGTCCGCAAGAGACGTTAGAGGGCCCTTTCGCCTCGACTTGAGCGTGAGGCGGTGAACGAAGTTAATTTTGACCGAGGCACGAAGCGTGTCTTTCCTGTGACGGTCCAGAGGAGAAGGCAGTATCCTAGGTCCGCTGATGAGGCTGTGAAGGCCGCTTATGTAGATCCCGTTTGGGCTCGGGTTTGGGACGGTCGGCAATTGTTGCTCGTCCAGATTTACATGTGTCTATCCGTATTGTAAACGGTAAGGTGAGTGCCTTGATTATTCTGTTATTGCCTTGTATTTGACTTCTATTTGTTCTTTTAAGGTTTATTTATACTTGCATCATTGCGGTTTGCAGCCCCCAGGTCCCATGAGGACCTTCCCGAGTTTTACGACGTGTCTGGAGATATATTCCCAAAAGCTTAGCCCTGAGGCTAAGAAGGTTGTTATGGGTAAAGCCTTGGGTCCTCTAGTCGGGCATTGGGTTCGACTGATAGGTTGCAAAACCAAGTGCAACCTAATCGTAATCAGAGCGATGATAGATCGCTTTCATGACACGACCTCGACATTTCATATGTTGTTTGGTGATTTAACACCCCGTGTTTTTGACCGTTTTAGTTCTTTCTAATAACGATTATTATTAATAAATCGAGTCTTGACAAACTATTTTAAATAGTAATATTCAATTCTTGTGCCTTTGGAACCTTTCTATTTCACTTCATTGTTTGCAAAACTGAAATTTCTAGCGTTATCGCAATTCTGCACGATTTCGTAAAACGGTTCCTATTTTCTCATACGGACTTCGATTAAGGCGTTTCAAAAGCCTAACTTTATTAATTTTCCAATATCTTCACAATGGTGATATTCAAAATTATAATTTATAAGTTCATCATAAAAATATTGTACTAGATAGCTTCTTTACTACGAAAATCGTCACCCGACGAATCGTTTCTCGACATTCGATTTCCGTACTTTTTTCCTAACCATTGTATGACCAAATAAACTAAAAAAATATCACCCTAAGGCATGTCATACCATCACTTTGAAGTCCAAGCCTCAAAATATGTTTTTCTAATCAAGAACACCAAATAGGGTAATGTACCTTTTAAAGTATGATTAGCTACTTTAAGTAATTGTCAAATTCTTGTCCACCCTTTGCTCCCCCATCATTTGGACGACCAAGACCCCATATAACCAGCCTTCTATGCCCATTAAAATCACTTATTCATCCACCTAACATCCTCCTTAAAATCCTTTCTAAAACCAAAGGAAAACCATCAAAATAATACTAAGTTCTTGAGCCTTTACACCACCATTTTGAAGAGCATTAATCCCTTCTTTCTCTTATCTTATACTACTTATTTTCAAAGTTATTTAATAGTATAACTACTAACTTAGTTTGTTTTTGTGTCATTCTAACTAATTTATGAAGAGGAGTGATGGTGGGATTTGTCGTGGGTCCTGCCGATCAATATTTAACCGACTATTCCTAGCGGGTAGCTAGGGCAAGTAGGGTCGATATCCACGGAGACGGTATTGTAAGGTCTAGAGTAGGTCGGCCTAAAAACGAGACTAGGTCACAAACAAACACAAAGAAATGCTAATTGACAAACTATGATGGGAGAAGAGGTAAGACAAGGCTAACAATGAACTAGGCTAAAACAATGCTAAATGAAATAACTAAATACAAACTAAACAATGAACTAGAGAAATGATGGCTAACTAAGAAGTTGAATCAAAAATGGAGAAGAAGTGGGTTAGGTCGGGTTCATAAGTGTAGTAGGGTAGTTGGGGTGGTCAAGGGTGTAGGTGTCTCCTAATTGCTAGAGTCGGTCCGGGCTCTCGCTACGTAGACCAACACCGAGGTAAGTTCGCGCTCTCGCGTCTAAGACTAACCTCAACACAACCACATAATAGACAAACAATGAGAAGATGAGCACAAGTATGGGAAGCATGGCCACTACTACTCACACAAGCATATCAACAAACACATAGAGTGCCCAATATGTGACTAACAACAAAGATTCACCCTTTACCCCTAATAAAACCCTAATCACCCATAATCTACCCTTAATCCCCATACTAACCCACAAGGAGACTACTCACTCATTATCAAACTAACCATAACAACAATAAGAGAAAACAACATCATAAACCAAACATCCATTATCAAGAACAAGAACAATAACAATAACAATATAAAAAGATTCAAATTTGATTAAATAAACAAGAACAAGAGTAAAGAGGATTATACCAACAACAAGAGGAAGAAAAAGATGCAATCTTGTATAAATAAGAACCCAAATTAATCCCAAGGATGTCAAGCTCGGAGAAATCTTTAAGAACCCACTTAATACAAGATTATCTAAACTAGATTAAGCTAAGATTAACTAAGGATTAACTAAAGATTAAAAGAGATTAATTAGGGTTTTGAAATCTTAAGAGAGGCCTAAAACAATCTAGGGTAAAGTATGGTAGAGTATTGTGCTTAAACATTACAAAGAAGGAGTATTTATAGGGTTACAAGAATGAAAGAGGAAGAAAAGAAGTCACGCGGCTACAGCCCCATGGTCCCGACCGGGACGGGATTGGTCCCGCCCGGGACGGTCTGATCCCGACCGGGACAGGTTGGTCCCGGCCGGGACGAACCCAGATTAGAACACCTCTCTTTTGTGCACCTCATCCCGGACGGGATGAGGCCATACCCGTCGGGGATGAGTCTTGTAGGCCTCCAATATGATCTTTAAGGTTCCCCCTTGCTTCACATGGTCTTCTTATCGACTCTCGAGTCTCGGGATCGAGTCTAAGGGGCTCGGGATCGGGTCCCAAGGTCTCGGGGTCGAATCCAAGGCATCGAGTGATCGTTCCTCCGCTTCGTTGGCTCCGAAAAGTGTATGTATTGAGTCGGAATCGCTCCGACTCTTCACGAATGGTCTCGGGAACCTGAAACGAGCTAGAGGAAGCATAAGTAGCCCATGAACCGCTCCCAAGGATCGATTCCGCGAGAAAAATGGGACCAAAACACAGCAAAATAGGCACTACAAACTACACATATCAACTCCCCCACACTTAACCCTTACTCGCCCTCGAGTAAGCACAAACTAACTACTAAACTAGCCGAGCGGGTATTAGCGCACCCTACGCCCTTTCAACTCACGCGAGAACACCTAGAGGATAAGTGCTCTCCGCAAGGCAAGTGAGGTCTTGCGACAAAACCGTGGTTGCCACCGGACACAAAACACATAAACAAACAAACATACAAACAAACACACAAAAGGTTGCACCTAAAAAGAAACAAATACCGCTTCCCTCTAAAAAGCGGTGAAAGAAGCACCGGTTTAGGACTCGAGGCAAGTAACAACGTTCCCAAGCTAGCGATACAAACCAAGATGGACCAAACCCTAATAGTATGACGACAAAGCAATAAAAACGTTGGTAACTTACCTAGGTTCCTCCTAACCTTCTAAGAACGTACTACGGGACGATCGGCGGGATGGAAAAAGAATGAACCACGGTGTTAGTCGACACTATAGGTAAGTGAGACCCCACCCCCTTTAGCAATGAGCTAAGAGGGTCGTCCCATGTCCGAAACCGCCTAAATAGTCCAAGTAAAAAGGTGGAAATAATTGCAAAGTAAGGGAAGACCGACCTTTGCCGCTATCATCCTTCCTAGGGACTCGGTCCTTTGGTAGGCTCTTCACGGCAAAAGTCGGAAAAAGGCTTATTTTTGTGGGGTTAGGTTCTTTTTGTGAGACGCTTTTCTTTTGGCATTTTCTCTTTTCTTTTGCATTTTTTTTGCTTTGTGTGTTGCCATGCCATTTCTTTTTCTTCCTTTCTATTTTTCTTTTTTTGCTTTCTTTTTGTGCCTTTTCTTTTTCTTCAATCTTTTCTTTCTTTCTTTTTCTTTCTTTTTCTTTTCTTTGCTCTTTTTGGCTTGATTTGATTGATAGGCATGTCTTGGCAATTAAGAAAGAGAGACTTCAACATATTGCAACTTTATTGTGTGGAAATGTGTAGGAGGTAGGGAAATGGGAGAGTCGGGGAGCTTCCTTCCCTTCAAGCCCACAAAAAAGGGGAAAACTTGGACTAGTCAAACAATTCCGAACATGGTCACCTAAGGGACGGGACTCGGCAACCAAGGCCTTTTCACACCGTGGGTGGTCAAAATGGTCAAAATGCAAATCCCGTAGTAAATCCCTAGTAAGCTAGTTGGACTCAAGGTAAAGAACCAACGAAATCATTGATTTAGGGTCATTCTACTAGACTAAAGTCCAAGACTCGATTTATACCACTAGGAAGGGAAAGTAAACACTCGCACACTAGCCTCTAAACCGGGTTTTCGAAAACCTTTTTAAACACACAAGACACAACTAACACAACACAAAACGAAGACATGACGGAAACGAAAGAAAAAGAGACAAATGGCCACAAAACAAAACAAAACAAAACAAAACAAACAAACAAAGGGAACAAGCACCACCCCTAACTTCCAAATAAGCGACCAACCAACCCCAAACTTTACAAAGCTCCTCCCGAACACACATCATCACAAATCTCCTCCGAACATCACAAGAGGTAAAGAGGAAAAAAGGGATAAAAGGCGTTACCGGATGTCTTGAAAGCCTTTCAAAGTTAGCGGCGATTGGCTGACCTAAGAGGAAAAAGGGAGGCAAAACACGCACAACAAAACACATATACGATACAACGATATAAAAAGAAAAACATACAAAAGGAAAATCTTTTTGATTTTTGTGAAAATTTTTCAAATTTTTAAGATTTTTAAAGATTTTTCGAAAAACTACGAAAATAAAACTAACTATGATAGAATATCGCTCCCCCACACTTAAGCTGAGCAATGTCCTCATGCTCAACCGTAGTGCATGGGAGCACAAAAGAAAAGAAACTACGAAAATAAAGCTGAAAATCAAAAAGTGGAGAAAATGGTAGAATGTGTCCGGTCGGGGTGTAGTCAAGTCACCATGGGCCGAGACGAGAAAAGATATGGATGGGAGAAGAAATAAAAAGAAAGAAATAAAAGGAAAATGGGAGGGGAGGACTAGGTGTAATCAAGTCACCTAGCCCGGATTCCGCTCAAATCCGACTAATTCCTACAAAAGGGTGAAAATCTTGTAAAATTTGGATTTTGAAATGACTCTCGATGTAGTCACGTCATCGAGAGTCGGGAGCAACAAGTACCAAGGCCCCGAGGGCCACCATGACACAAAAGTGTATAAGGGGAGGGGAACAAACAAGGGCAAACAAGCTATAAAAGACGGAAAAGAAAGGATAGTTGCCGTACCATGCGGTTAGCAACTCACTCGCTTGATAAGTGTGGTTTGTAGTGCCTATTTTGTAGTATTTTGGTCCCATTTTCCTTGTAGAATCGCTCCTTGGGAGCGGTTTAGGGGCTTCTTATGCTTCCTTTAGTTCGTTTCAGGTTCCCGAGACCGATTTGGAAGAGTTGGAGCGATTCCGACTCTATACATACACATTTTGGAGCCAACGGAGTAAAGGAACGATGATTCGATGCCTTGGAATCGACCCCGAGACCTTGGGACCCAATCCCGAGCCTCCGAGACCCGATCCCGAGTCCCGAGAATCGATGGGAAGCCCATGAGAAGCAAGGAGGGACCAAAAAGTTCATATTGGAGGCCTACAAGACCCATCCCGATCGGGAAGGCCTCAAACCCGATCGGGATGAAGTGCACGATTAGGGACGCCACTGTGAAGCATTCCCGATCGGGTTTGCATATTCCCGATCGGGAAATTTGAAGTTTCCCGATCGGGATTTCCCTTCCCGATCGGGAAAGTCCCAGCCCTGTTCCGCGTCTTTTCTTTCAATTCCTTCCCACTTGTAACCCTATATATACTTCCCTCTTGTATTGTTTATGCATCCGACATTACCCTAGACTCTCTTAGGCCTCTCTCAAGATTTGTAAACCCTAATTAATCTCTCTTAATCTTTAGTTAATCCATAGCTAATCTTAGCCTAATCTAGTTATAGTTATAGTTAGTTCTTGTATTAAGAAGTTACTTGAAGATTTCTCCAAGCTTGACAACCTTGGGATTATTTTGGGATTTCTTATTTATACAAGATTGCATCTTTTCTTCATCCTAGTGTTGGTATAACTTTCTTTACTCTTGTTCTTTGTTATTATTTCAAGTTTGAATCTCTACTAGTGTTCCTTGTTATTGTTCATATTGTTCTTGATAATGGATGTTTGGATTGTGATGTTGTTTTCTCTTATTATTGTTAGTTTATCTTTGATCATGAGTGAGTAGATTTCTTGTGGGTTAGTAGGGGGATTAAGGGTAGATTATGGATGATTAGGGTTTGATTGGGGGTAAAGGGTGAATCTTTGTTGTTAGTCACATACTTGGCACACCATGTGTTTGTTGATATGCTTGTATGAGTTGTAGTGGCCATGATCTCATGCTAGTCTTCCTCTACTCATTGTTTGTCTTGTTTGTGGTCATGTTGAGGAATGTTGAGGATAGTCTAAGTTGCGAGAGCCCCGACATACCTCGATTAGAGTCTAAGTTGCGAGAGCCCGGACCGACTCTAGCACTAGGAGACACCCATACCCATGACCAACCCTATCACCCTACTATTCTTATGAACCCGACCTAACCCACTTTCTTCTTCATATTTGGTTCATCTCATTAGTTAGTCATCATTTCCTTAGTTTGCTAGTTAGTTCGATTATAAGCATTGTTTAGCATTGTTATAGTCTAGTTCATCATTAGTCTAGTCCTTACCTCTCCTCCATCATAGTTTTCCATTTATCGCGTATTTGTGTTTGTTGTGTGACCTAGTCTCGTTTTAGGCCGATTTAGTCTAAGAATTGCGACACCGTCTCCGTGGACACGACCCGACTTACTCTAACTACCGTTAGGTGCTAGCCGGTTATTATTTGGTGGCGGGATCCACGACAAATCCCACCATCAATTTGGCGCCGTTGCCGGGGATGGTGCATTGTTTAGACTTTGTTTGCTTATATCTAGACTTAGTGACCCTCCTTTGTGCCGTTCTATCATCTCTTGTGAATATTCTCTAGTTTTTTTTCTTGCTTTCTTAGCTTTCTTTTCTCTTTGTCTCTAGTGGTGCTTGTTTATTGTCGTTACCTAGTGCCCATAAAGCACTAGGTGTTCTCACGTTTGCTCTAGTGTGTAGTGTATGCCTAGGCGGGGAGGCGAATCCTTTCTCTTTAATCCAGAGCCGGAAAGGCTTTTTCGAGCTTTTCGCCAACGGACGATTAACCGGGTTAGGATCTCTCAACCAAGTGCAAGCAATACCCATCAAGAGCAAGCTCAAGGAAGCGATATTGAGGAAGCATTTCGAGAGACGGCCGAAGGGAATTTCACCAATCCCTTTGGAGATTCTAGTCCTAGCTCCCCTTCTACATCTACTTCAACTCCGTCTACACCATCTTCTCCCTTACATCCAACAATGCCGAAATTTTCCTCTCACTCTACATTCACGGAAGACGTCTTGCCGGGACCCAATGCTCTACCGGCCGCTTATGCCGGAAATTTGACGGCCAAGACTCACTTCATACAACTTGTGGAAAGGAATCAATTTAGTGGTTTGCCCACCGAAGACCCGCACCAACATATGGAGACCTTCTTCGATTATTGTGACGCTATATCTCAACCCGGGGTTACTCAAGATCAAATTCGTTGGGTACTCTTCCCGTTTTCTCTTATTGGAAAAGCGAAGCAATAGATTAAAGGTCTCGATAGGGCAACCATGGGCATCGACACTTGGAAGAAACTTGCATTGGCGTTCTACCAAACTTTCTACCCTCCGGAGAAGACTAATTTGCTTAGGGCCTCCATCACCGGTTTCCAACAACGGGATGAAGAGAGCCTATATGAAGCTTGGGAGCGGTTTAAGTCCTTGGTTAGATCATTCCCTCATCATGGACTCTCACAATGGTTCTTGGTCCAACAATTTTGGAATGGTCTTTATGAGGACTCAAGAACTATACTCAACATGGGCTCCAATGGTAGGTTCACCGAGGTCGATGATGACCAAACTTGGGCGAGAATTGAAGAAATGGCGGTGCATAATTCGCAATACTCTAGGCCTAGGAAGGCAAATCGAGGGGGTAGGCACGAGGTTGATGCTATTACTCAATTAAGCATTGACCTTGGAGCCCAATTGAAGACACATATGGAGACCATTGACAAGAAGCTCCAAGGCCACCTCACTCAAGTTCAAAGCATTGGTTCCTCCAACCAAGTCTCAATTCATGAAGTTAATGCTTTGGGATTTGCACCTCCTTTGCCTTATTATGGGATGTGTGATACTTGTGGAATCGTTGGTCATGACCCTATGAATTGTAGAGAAAGTATTGAACAAGTGAATGCTTTTCAAGCGTTCAAACAAGGTGCCTCTTACTCCAATCAATACCAAGCTTCCAATCAAGTCCCTCAACAACAAGCCTTTCAACACCACCAACAACATCGTCCCTATGTTCCACCTCCCTTAAGGGACAACAACCAAGGTTACCAAGGCAACTCAAGGCCTTTTAACAACTTCAAGCAAAGTAACCAAGGTTCATTCAATAACAATCAAGGGTTCCAACAAGGGAACTTCAACCAAGGCTATCAAAACCACAACCATGGCAACAATCAAGGCCTTAATCAAGGCAATTCTCATGGGTTCCAAGGGAACCGTCAACATCAAGCAACTCAAGGCAATCAACAACAAAGCAAGCCTAGGAGCCGGTCTCCTATTCATGACTATGGTACTCCATTAGCCCTCACCGATACTCCGCATAATCCATCGTCCCCACCACGGGATTTCGACATACAAAAGCAAATGATGGATATCCAAAGGAATACTCAAGAAATGCAAAAGAGGCAATTAGATACACATTTGTCACAACAAGGAACCATTTCTCAAATTTTATTGGATAACAAGGAAATGAAAACTCACATGAAGATGATTGAGAATCAAGTAGCACAACTTGCATCGAGAAGCTCTTCAAGACAAAGAGGGCAATTACCTCCTCAAGGTGTAACTCCGAATTTTGAGCATGTCAATGCCATCACCACAAGGAGAGGTACATCTTATGACTCCCCTCCATTCCCTAGTGAGCAGGAGCCAATGCAAGAACCGACAAAGAAAAAGGCATCTCCAATTCAAGGAAGCTCAACCCTTGATAATCCAATGGAGGAGCAAGTCTTATGGGAGGTTGAGAAACCCCAACAAGACAAGCTTCCCCCACTTCAAGCAAAAGACAAGGGAAAAAGGAAAGTGTCATTTGAAGAGTCTACCCCGATTGAGCAAAATAAATACCAAATCAAGTTGCCTTACCCATCAAGGCAAATGAAGACTAAGGTGGACACTCAATATGACAAGTTCCTTAGTATTGTGAAGAAGTTAGATGTGAGTGTCCCATTTAGCGAGCTACTTACCCAAATCCCGACATATGGAAAATTTATGAGAGAAATATTGGCTAGGAAGAGATCCGTCGACAAGGAAGAGACCATTGCGTTCACAAGAGTGGTGAGCGAGCTCATTCAAGGTTCTACGCTTCCAAAGTTGAAGGATCCGGGTAGATTTTCGATCCCTTGCACCATAGGCCACTACAAGATCGAAAGAGCATTATGTGACTTGGGTGCGAGTGTGAGCATTATTCCTTATTCTATTTGTTGCCGACTTGGGATGAAGGAGCTTAAAAGTACCTCTATCACGCTACAAATGGCCGATAGTTCATTCAACCGACCATTGGGAATGCTAGAGGATGTGCCGGTGAGAATCGGTAAGTTCTTCATTCCGGTGGATTTCCTCGTGCTCGATATGCCGGAAGATGCCAACACTCCCATTATTCTTGGGCGCCCATTTCTACACACCGCCGGTGCTATGATCGATGTGAAGAATGGTAGGATCACCTTCGAGTTAGGCGAAGAGAAGCTAGTGTTTGACCTCCAAGGTAACACTTCGCCTACTAATGATGAGTCATGCAATATGATCCAAGCCAAGAAAGACATCGTTCTAGGGGGAGAATCGGGACAAAGCTTGAACAAGAACTCCTATGTACTTGACGATGATGACTCCGAGAGTGGAGAGGATGAGTGCCCATATCATGGGCTTGATGACAAGTTGAAAAGCAATGAGAAGGATGAGCCTCCCTTGGGGCCACATGAAGACCGGTGGACGTTTGGGTATGTCCCCAAAGACCAAAAGTACAAGTTCAAATCATTGAACTTGGAAGATAGGGATGCCCCGGGAACGTCAAGGCAAGGCCATGAAGAGCATTGGTATGTGGTCGGTTATATCTCAAGCTTGATTGAGGACTTTGCTAGGGCCTTCGACTTGTACCTTCGTGCCCTTGATGGAGATGGAACTAATTTTGATTGTTGAAAAAGATTGAAGAATGTACCACCTTGGTTTGACGGAGTTCCACAAGAACCGTCTCTTTGTATATATCTTTTTCCCTTGTAGTTTGTTTTGTTTGGTGAATTTTTTGATTATTTGGATGATTGATGAGCGTAGTGACGGAGGGAATTTGATGAGTTATTTGAGTTTATTGTGATAGGTGTGAAGTGAAAATGCCTCCTAGGGAGGAGTGGTCATTGTTGGAGCTTGGATCATGTGTTGGGAAGTCGGTTTTTGAAGCTTGGAGCAAGCTTTTGGGAGCCATAGAGGGTTAGGAGACTCTTCCCGGCCTAGAAGAGCCCATCCCGTTCGGGAAAAGGTCTTCCCGTTCGGGATGGTGGGAAAACCCGATCGGGATTTTTCCTTCCCGTTCGGGTTGGAGGTGCAAGTTAGACTGGCTACTGTGAGCCCATCCCGATCGGGATTTTTTTTTCCCGTTCGGGATGGTGGCGAAACCCGATCGGGATTTTGCCATCCCGACCGGGAAGGACCCCCTGTCCTCCTTTGGCCTTTTCTTCGTCTTTTGAGTCCACCCAACCATTGTATACCCCCTCCCAACCTCCCTACATGTCCTTACCCTCACTATATGACCCTTACACATCACAATAAACATTTCACCTCCCTTTCTCGTCACTTTAAACCGACTTTCACATCAAATCCCACCTCCTCACACCATTACTACCTCTACCATGCGGTTCTATCAAGCTTGAAGCGGGTTAGCAATGACGAAGACGAGCACATGCCTATATTGACTTATGATACGATGGAGCGAGTGAGTTGGTAACCGTATGGTACGACAACTATCCTCTCTTTTCCGTTTTTATAGCTTGTCTCCGTTTGTTAATTCCCTTTCCATTTTATCCTTTGTGTCATGGTGGCCTTCGAGGCCTTAGTATGCTTGCTCCCGACTCTCGATGACGTGACTACATCGAGAGTCATTTCAAAATCCAAATTTTTCAAGATTTTCAACTTTTTGTAGGATTTAGTCGGATTTAGGCGGAATCCGGGCTAGGTGACTTGATTACACCTAGTCCTCCCCTCCCATTTCCTTTTATTTACTTCCTTTTATTTTCTTCCCCCTTCCATATCTTTTCTTGTCTCGGCCCATGGTGACTTGACTACACCCCGGCCGGACACCTTCTACCCTTTTCTTCGCCTTTATTTTCGATTTTTAGCTTTATTTTCCTAGTTTCTCTTCTTTTCTTTTGTCTCTCCGCACACTACGATCGAGCATGAGGACATGGCTCGGTTTAAGTGTGGGGGGAGCGATATTCTATCGTAGTTAGTTTTATTTTTGTAGTTTTTCGAAAAATCTTTAAAAACAATAAAAATTTGAAATTTTTTTCACAAAAATCAAAAAGATTTTCCTTTTGTGTGTTTTCCTTTTGTGTCTTTGTGTCGTGTATTTGTTGTATTGTGTGTGTTTTACCTCCTCTTTCCTTATAGGTTGTTTAAATCACCGCTAGCTTTGGAGAGCTTTCAAGACTACCGGTAACATCTTATCCCTTTTTCTTCTTTATCTCTCTCGGAGTTTGGAGGAGATTGTGATGTTGTGTGCTCGGGTGGAGCTTTGTAAAGTTTGTGGGTGGTTTGGTGATTTGTTTGGAAGCTAGGGGTGGTGTTTGTGTTATGTATGTGTTCGTTTTGTGTTGTTCTTGTTTTGTTGCTTTTGTTTTCGTTGAGTCTTTCTTTTGTGTTTTGTTGTGTGCCTTGTGTGTAACCGTTTTCGAAAACCCGGTTTAGAGGCTAGTGTGTGAGTGTCTACTTTCCTTTTCTAGTAGTGTAAATCGAGTCTTGGACTTTAGTCTAGTAGAATGACCCTAAATTAATGATTTCGTTGGTCCTTTACCTTGAGTCCACCTAGCTTACTAGGGATTTACTACGGGATTTGCATTTTAACCATTTTGACCACCCACGGTGTGAAAAGGCCTTGGTTACCGAGTCTCGTCCCTTAGGTGACCGTGTCTAGGATCGTTTGATTAGTCCAAGTTCTCCACTTTTTGTGGGTTTGAAGGGAAGGATGCTCCCCGACTCTCCCATTTCCCTACCTCCTACACATATCCACACAATAAATTGCAAAGTGTTGATTCCTCTCTTTCTTGACACAATGAAATGCCAAAAAGCCAAATCTTGCCAAAAAGGGCAAAGAAAAGAAAAGAAAGAAAAACAAAAGAAAGAAGAAAAAGAAAAGGCACAAAAGCCAAAATGAAAATAGAAAAGAAGAAAAAGAAATGGCATGGCAACAAACAAAGCATAAATGCAAAAGAAAAGAGAAAATGCCAAAAGAAAATCGTCTCACAAAAAGATTATATCCTCACAAAAATAAGTCTTTCTTCGACTTTTGCCGTGAAGAGCCTATCAAAGGACCGAGTCCCGAGGAAGGATGATAGCGGCATTAGTCGGTCTTCCCTCATTTTGCATGTTCTCCACCTTTTTACTTGGACTAGTTAGGCGGTTTCGGACATGGGACGACCCTCTTTGCTCTTTGCTAAAGGGGGCGGGGTCTCACTTACCTACAGTGTCGACTAACACCATGGATCATCACTTCCCACTCCGCCGATCGTCCCGTAGTACGTTTTTAGAAAGTTAGGAGGACCTAGGTAAGTTACCAACGTTTTTGTTGCTTTATCGTCATACTATTAGAGTTTAGTCCACCTCGGTTTGTATTGCTAGATTGGGAACGTTGTCACTTACCTCGAGTCCTAAACCGGTGCTTCTTTCACCACTTTTAGAGGGAAGCGGTATTTCTTTTCTTTTGGGCGCAACCTTTTGTGTGTATTTGTGTGTTTGGTTGTTTATGTGTTTTGTGTCCGGTTGCATCCGCAGTTTTGTCGCAAGACCCGACTTGCCTTGCGGAGTGCACTTTTCCTCTAAGTGCACTCGCGTGAGTTGAAAGGGCGTAGGGTGCGCTAATACCCATTCGGCTAGTATAGTAGTTAGTATGTGCTTACTCGAGGGCGAGTAAGGGTTAAGTGTGGGGGAGTTGATAAGTGTGGTTTGTAGTGCCTATTTTGTAGTATTTTGGTCCCATTTTCCTTGTAGAATCGCTCCTTGGGAGCGGTTTAGGGGCTTCTTATGCTTCCTTTAGTTCGTTTCAGGTTCCCGAGACCGATTTGGAAGAGTTGGAGCGATTCCGACTCTATACATACACATTTTGGAGCCAACGGAGTAAAGGAACGATGATTCGATGCCTTGGAATCGACCCCGAGACCTTGGGACCCAATCCCGAGCCTCCGAGACCCGATCCCGAGTCCCGAGAATCGATGGGAAGCCCATGAGAAGCAAGGAGGGACCAAAAAGTTAATATTGGAGGCCTACAAGACCCATCCCGATCGGGAAGGCCTCAAACCCGATCGGGATGAAGTGCACGATTAGGGACGCCACTGTGAAGCATTCCCGATCGGGTTTGCATATTCCCGATCGGGAAAGTTGAAGTTTCCCGATCGGGATTTCCCTTCCCGATCGGGAAAGTCCCAGCCCTGTTCCGCGTCTTTTCTTTCAATTCCTTCCCACTTGTAACCCTATATATACTTCCCTCTTGTATTGTTTATGCATCCGACACTACCCTAGACTCTCTTAGGCCTCTCTCAAGATTTGTAAACCCTAATTAATCTCTCTTAATCTTTAGTTAATCCATAGCTAATCTTAGCCTAATCTAGTTATAGTTATAGTTAGTTCTTGTATTAAGAAGTTACTTGAAGATTTCTCCAAGCTTGACAACCTTGGGATTATTTTGGGGTTTCTTATTTATACAAGATTGCATCTTTTCTTCATCCTAGTGTTGGTATAACTTTCTTTACTCTTGTTCTTTGTTATTATTTCAAGTTTGAATCTTTACTAGTGTTCCTTGTTATTGTTCATATTGTTCTTGATAATGGATGTTTGGATTGTGATGTTGTTTTCTCTTATTATTGTTAGTTTATCTTTGATCATGAGTGAGTAGATTTCTTGTGGGTTAGTAGGGGGATTAAGGGTAGATTATGGATGATTAGGGTTTGATTGGGGGTAAAGGGTGAATCTTTGTTGTTAGTCACATACTTGGCACACCATGTGTTTGTTGATATGCTTGTATGAGTTGTAGTGGCCATGATCTCATGCTAGTCTTCCTCTACTCATTGTTTGTCTTGTTTGTGGTCATGTTGAGGAATGTTGAGGATAGTCTAAGTTGCGAGAGCCCGGACATACCTCGATTAGAGTCTAAGTTGCGAGAGCCCAGACTCACCTTGACATCGGTCTAAGTTGCGAGAGCCCGGACCGACTCTAGCACTAGGAGACACCCATACCCATGACCAACCCTATCACCCTACTATTCTTATGAACCCGACCTAACCCACTTTCTTCTTCATATTTGGTTCATCTCATTAGTTAGTCATCATTTCCTTAGTTTGCAAGTTAGTTTGATTATAAGCATTGTTTAGCATTGTTATAGTCTAGTTCATCATTAGTCTAGTCCTTACCTCTCCTCCATCATAGTTTTCCATTTATCGCGTATTTGTGTTTGTTGTGTGACCTAGTCTCGTTTTAGGCTGATTTAGTCTAAGCATTGCGACACCGTCTCCGTGGACACGACCCGACTTACCCTAACTACCGTTAGGTGCTAGCCGGTTATTATTTGGTGTCGGGATCCACGACAAATCCCACCATCATCGCTCCATCGTCTCATAAGTCAATATCGGCGCGTAGCTAATTGTCGTCATTGTTATTCCTCTCCAATCGCGATATGTATCCATGGTTGGAGCACAAAGGTATAATGAGGTGGGTTTTGATTTGAAAGTCGGTGTAAAGTGAAGAGAAAGTGAGGTGAAAATGTGTATATGAGGTGTAGGGGTCATATTATGAGAGTAAGGACATGTAGGGAGGTTGGGAGGGGGCATAAAGTGGTAGGGTGGGCTCAAACGACGAAGAAAAGGCCAAAGGAGGAACAGGGGGTCCATCCCGGTCGGGATGGGTAGTCCCGGTCGGGATGACCTTCTCGTCCCGGTCGGGATGGCACTCCAGTAGACCCATCTTTTGTCACACTCATCCCGGACGGGATGACACCCTTCCCGGTCGGGATGGCTCATCCTTCCCGGTCGGGATGCACTCTTCTCGGTCGGGAAGAGTCTCCTAACCCTCTATAGCTCCCAAAAGCTCGTTCCAAGCTTCAAAAACCGACTCCCCTTCGCACTATCCAAGCTCTAACATTAACCCATCCATCCTAGGAGACACTTTCACTTCACACCTATCACAACAAACTCAAATACAACATCAAATTCCCTCCCTCACATCGCTCATCAATCAATCCAAATAATCAAGAATTTCACAAAACTAAAAGAGATTACAAGAGATAGAGATATATACAAAGAGACGGTTCTTGTGGAACTCCGTCAAACCAAGGTGGTGCATTCTTCAATATTTTTCTTCAACAATACTACAACCCATTCCATCTCCATCGAGGGCATGAAGAAACAAGTCGAAGGCCCTAGCAAAGTCTTCAATCAAGCTAGTAATATAAGCATCCAAATACCAAGGCTCTCCATGACCTTGTCTCGACGTTCCCGGGGCGTCCCGATCTTGTAAGTTCAATGTCTTGAACTTATACTTTTGATCCTTCAGGATATACCCAAACGTCCATCGATCCTCATGTGGCCCCAATGGAGGCTCATCTTCCTTCTTACCTTTCAACTTGTCATCAAACCCATGATACGGGCACTCATCCTCTCCAATCTCAGAGTCATCATCCTCAAGCTCACAAGAGTTCTTCTTCAAGCTTTGTCCCAACTCAACCCCTAGATCAATGTCTTTCGTGGCGTGGATCATATTTCAAGACTCACCGTTAGTCGGCGAATTGTTACCTTGGAGGTCAAACGCGATCTTTTCTTCGCCTAACTCGAATGTGATCCTACCGTTCTTCACATCAATCATAGCACCGGCGGTGTGTAGAAATGGGCGCCCAAGGATAATGGGAGTGTTGGCATCTTCCGGCATATCGAGCACGATGAAATCGACCGGAATGAAGAACTTCCCGATCCGTACCGGCACGTCCTCTAGCATCCCTAATGGTCGGTTGAATGAACTATTGGCCATTTGGAGTGTAATGGAAGTACTTTTAAGCTCCTTCATCCCAAGTCGGCAACAAATAGAATAAGGAATGATGCTCACACTCGCACCCAAGTCACATAATGCTCTCTCGATCTTGTAGTTGCCTATGGTGCAAGGGATCGAGAAACTACCCGGATCCTTCAACTTTGGAAGCGTAGAACCTTGAATAAGCTCGCTCACTACCCTTGTGAAAGCAATAGTCTCTTCCTTGTCGATGGATCTCTTCCTAGCTAGGATTTCTTTCATGAATCTTCCATATGTCGGGATTTGGGTAAGTAGCTTGGTAAATGGGACACTCACATCCAACTTCTTCACAATATTAAGGAACTTGTCATATTGGCTATCCACCTTGGTCTTCATTTGCCTTGTTGGGAAAGGCAACTTGATTTGGATCTTGTTTTGCTCAATAGGGGTGGACTCTTCAAATGACACTTTCTTTTTTCCCTTGTCTTTTGCTTGAAGTGGGGGAAGCTCGTCTTCTTGGGGTTTCTCAATCTCCCATAAGACTTGCTCCTCTATAGGATTTCTCAAGCTTTGGTCTTCTTGAATTGGAGGCACAACTTCTCTTGTTGGTTCTTGCTCATTAGGGGGTGGGGGAGGGTTGTAAGATGAACCTCTCCTCGTGGTAATAGCATTTACATGCTCAAGTTTCGATGTTTCACCTTGAGGAGGTAATTGCCCCTTTTGCCTTGAAGAGCTACCCAAAGCAAGTTGAGCTATTTGGGTCTCAAGCATCTTCGTATGAGCATCTCTCGCCATGTTGTCCCTTTGAATAAAAGCATAGAACTCTTGTTGGTTCTTTGACATCTCCATTTGACCCCTTTGCATCTCCAACATAGATTTTTGAACGTCGGAATCACGAGGTGGAGATTGTGGGTTGTGCGGAGTATCGGTGATGGCTAGAGGAATGCCATAGTCATGAGTAGGAGATCGGCTCCTAGGCTTGCTTTGTTGTTGTTGATGGTTCCCTTGGAACCCATGAGAATTGCCTTGATTAAGGCCTTGATTGTTGCCATTGTTGTGGTTTTGTTGTCTTTGGAAGTTTTGGTTTCCTTGGAAACCACCTTGATTGAAGTTCCCTTGTTGGAACCCTTGATTGTTGTTGTGGAAGGTACCTTGGTTATTTTGCTTGAAGTTGTTGAAAGGTCTTGAATTACCCACATAACCTTGATAACCTTGATTGTTGTCCCTTAAGGGAGGTGGAACATAGGGACGAGGTTGCATAGCTTGTTGTTGAGGGACTTGATTGGAAGCTTGGTATTGATTGGAATAGGAGGCACCTTGCTTGAACGCTTGAAAGGCGTTCACTTGCTCAACGCTTCCTTGACAATGCATAGGATCATGACCAACGATTCCACAAGTATCACACATCCCATAATAAGGCAAAGGAGGTGCAAATCCCAAAGCATTCACTTCTTGAATTGAGTGTTGATGGGAGGAACTAGTGCCTTGGACTTGGTTGAGGTGGCTTTGGAGCTTCTTGTCAATGGTCTCCATGTGTGTTTTCAATTGAGCTCCAAGGTCAATGCTTAATTGAGTAATAGCATCAACCTCGTGCCTATCTCCTTGATTTGCCTTCCTAGGCCTTGAGTATTGAGAATTATGAACCGCCATCTCCTCGATTCTTGCCCATGTTTGGTCATCATCGACCTCGGTGAACCTACCATTGGAGCCCATATTGAGTATAGTTCTTGAGTCCTCATAAAGACCGTTCCAAAATTGTTGGACTAAAAGCCATTGTGAAAGTCCATGGTGGGGGCACGATCTAACCAAAGATTTAAACCTCTCCCAAGCTTCATAAAGGCTCTCTTCATCCCGTTGTTGGAAACCGGTGATGGAGGCCCTTAGCAAATTAGTCTTCTCCGGAGGGTAAAACTTTTGGTAGAACGCCAATGCAAGTTTCTTCCAAGTATCAATGCCCATGGTTGCCCTATCGAGACTCTTGATCCATTGCTTCGCTTTTCCAATTAATGAGAATGGAAATAGTACCCAACGGATTTGATCTTGTGTAACCCCGGTTTGGGAAATAGCGTCACAATAATCGGAGAAAATCTCCATGTGTTGGTGCGGGTCTTCGGTGGGCAAACCACTAATTTGATTTCTCTCCACAAGTTGGATGAATTGAGTCTTGGCCCCAAAATTTCCGGCATAAGCGGCCGGTAGAGCATTCGGTCCCCGCAAGACATCTTCCGTAAATGTAGAGTGAGACGAAAATTTCGGCATAATTGGATGTAAGAGAGATGGTGGTGAAGATGGAGTTGAAGTAGATGTAGAGGGGGAACTAGGACTAGAATATCCAAAGGGATTGGTGAAATTCCCTTCGGCCGTCTCTCGAGATGCTTCGTTAGAGTCGGTTCCTTGAGCTTGGTCTTGATGGGTATTGCTAGCGCTTGGTTGAGAGATCCTAACCTGGTTAATCGTCTGTTGGCGAAAGGCTCAAAAAAGTCTTTCCGGCTCTGGATTAAAGAGAAAGAAGTCGCCTCTCCGCCTAAGCATACTACGCACTTGAGCAAATGTGAGAACACCCAGTGCTTTATGGGCACTAGGTAACGACAATAAACAAGCACAATCGAAAGACAAAGAGAAAAGAGGGAGAAATAAAACTAATGAAACAAGAAAAATCTAGAGAATATGCACAAGAGATGATAGAAGAGCACAAAGAAGGGTAACTAAGTCTAGCTATAAGCAAACAAGTCTAAACAATGCACCGTCCCCGGCAACGGCGCCAAATTGATGGTGGGATTTGTCGTGGGTCCCGCCGATCAATATTTAACCGACTATTCCTAGTGGGTAGCTAGGGCAAGTAGGGTCGATATCCACGGAGACGGTATTGTAAGGTCTAGAGTAGGTCGGCCTAAAAACGAGACTAAGTCACAAACAAACACAAAGAAATGCTAATTGACAAACTATGATGGGAGAAGAGGTAAGACAAGGCTAACAATGAACTAGGCTAAAACAATGCTAAATGAAATAACTAAATACAAACTAAACAATGAACTAGAGAAATGATGACTAACTAAGAAGTTGAATCAAAAATGGAGAAGAAGTGGGTTAGGTCGGGTTCATAAGTGTAATAGGGTAATTGGGGTGGTCAAGGGTGTAGGTGTCTCCTAATTGCTAGAGTCGGTCCGGGCTCTCGCTACGTAGACCTACACCGAGGTAAGTTCGCGCTCTCGCGTCTAAGACTAACCTCAACACAACCACATAATAGACAAACAATGAGAAGATGAGCACAAGTATGGGAAGCATGGCCACTACTACTCACACAAGCATATCAACAAACACATAGAGTGCCCAATATGTGACTAACAACAAAGATTCACCCTTTACCCCTAATAAAACCCTAATCACCCATAATCTACCCTTAATCCCCATACTAACCCACAAGGAGACTACTCACTCATTATCAAACTAACCATAACAACAATAAGAGAAAACAACATCATAAACCAAACATCCATTATCAAGAACAAGAACAATAACAATAACAATATAAAAAGATTCAAATTTGATTAAATAAACAAGAACAAGAGTAAAGAGGATTATACCAACAACAAGAGGAAGAAAAAGATGCAATCTTGTATAAATAAGAACCCAAATTAAACCCAAGGATGTCAAGCTCGGAGAAATCTTCAAGAACCCACTTAATACAAGATTATCTAAACTAGATTAAGCTAAGATTAACTAAGGATTAACTAAAGATTAAAAGAGATTAATTAGGGTTTTGAAATCTTAAGCGAGGCCTAAAACAATCTAGGGTAAAGTATGGTAGAGTATTGTGCTTAAACATTACAAAGGAGGAGTATTTATAGGGTTACAAGAATGAAGGAGGAAGAAAAAAAGTCACGCGGCTACAGCTCCATGGTCCCGACCGGGACGGGATTGGTCCCGCCCGGGACGGTCTGATCCCGACCGGGACGGGTTGGTCCCGACCGGGACGGAACCAGATCAGAACACCTCTCTTTTGTGCACCTCATCCCGGACAGGATGAGGCCATACCCGTCGGGGATGAGTCTTGTAGGCCTCCAATATGATCTTTAAGGTTCCCCCTTGCTTCACATGGACTTCTTATAGATTCTCGGGTCTCGAGATCGAGTCTAAGGGGCTCGGGATCGGGTCCCAAGGTCTCGGGGTCGAATCCAAGGCATCGAGTGATCGTTCCTCCGCTTCATTGGCTCCGAAAAGTGTATGTATTGAGTCGGAATCGCTCCGACTCTTCACGAATGGTCTCGGGAACCTGAAACGAACTAGAGGAAGCATAAGTAGCCCATGAACCGCTCCCAAGGAGCGATTCCGCAAGGAAAATGGGACCAAAACACAGCAAAATAGGCACTACAAACTACACTTATCAAGGAGCAAGAGAAAAGGAGCATCGATCTTCGTTTTCTTATATGTTGTAGAATCGATTATTTATGCTTAAGGTAACCTAACTTTTCTACGCCCTCAAATCTCATAGTATAGTTTTTAGACTCTAAATAACATATAACATCATGTTTAGGACTAAATCATTAGATCACCAAGTTTAAAGTTAACTATTGGTTGATTTATCACTTAACAATACATGCTGTAAAATGGATTCGGTGATGTATGATGTATGTTTACGATTTTTCTGTGTAAAATATATTTCGAATTAGCCTTAGGTTCCTTCATGAAAGTTATATATTTGAGTGTCTAGAATATATGAAAAATATGAAAAGTAAATTCTTATGATTTTATATATTTAATAATGATTTATATCCTAAACTGGTACTGTATAAATTTATATACTATCTGGGTAAATAATATGTTTCTTGATGTTAAACGTTTTTCTTTGACTTTAAAAACATATATTATGTTCCTGATGATGTCTATTATTTGTACGTCAAATTTCATATAAATCCATCATATTTATTTTCATTTATAAAATTTGTACTAAAATGGGTCAGATCTGGAAAGACGATTTTATTTAAGAACAATTATAAATTATTTTAATATAAATTTATGGGGTTAAGTTTTGTACAAATATAGGTATCCAAAATAAATATTTGGTTAACTTCATGATTTTTAAGTATTTTAAAAGATTTAAAAGAGAGTATTGAAAATAGTATCATTTTGGTTTTTAATCTCTTAAAAACAATAAAACTTCTTATTTCTGAAAAATGAGTTTATATATGGAAGCCTAACTCATAAAAGTATATTTAGTATGAAAATCGTGATTCAAAAATGACATTTGAAAAATGACTTATTTTGTATCCTTAAACTTATTCAAATAAAACTCTAAGTTTTGAGAAATATAATACTTGATAAGGTTAAAAATGATTTTTAATTATTATAAATTTATTTGATTTTTGAAATATTTTACTAAGTATAAATAGGTTTTAAAAGATAAGTATACTTGTACAAATACGAAACTATATAAAAATACTAAATACGTATACTTGAAGAATAAATGTACTAAATACTTATGCCCAAAATGTATAGAATACTAAAAGACGAATAACCCAAAAGTACTAAGTTGAAACATGCTTAAATGAGTCAAACATCACTTAAACTTATTAATAACCACATAAGGACTAATTGGTGACTAAGTCAAAACTAAGGGTTGACTAGTCCATCCTGGTCAAACTTTGACTTTTTATGTCAACATAGACTAAGTCAAGACAAAGGAACCCATCTTAAATAATGTACTTAGAAATAATTGAATCTTTAATCAAATCTCAACTAATGAGCGCTTCAAATAATATATATACCTCAAATAAAATGTTCCAAATCTCTTATATCAGTATACAAAAAACTATCAGTTAAGATAAATTCTACAGCGATGGATAATGTTTGTTAATCTTAAAATCAACTTAAATTCCATAGGAACAACCGTACTTCTAGTCGGTGTGTTACCTAAGCATGTGATCAGACACGTTTTCACGAACGATGTTATCGACACCAATCATGGTGAAAATGAACATGTGCCCTGACAGTACCCTCTGAGTTGTCTTCACCATTCCATGTTGTAATGACTTGTTCCGAGTCAATACACAGCGCACAGACCGGTCATTCTTATGGAACCCGGTATTGTTTCATCCCTCCGAACATCAGACATGTGCCCCACGATGACCGCTGAGCTCGATATTCCAGAGACTCTGTCTTTATAAGACACCCATATTCAGCCTACATTTCGTGTTGGGCGCTATCTTGGTAAATTTTAGAAGGCGATGCGATAGAAGACAACTTCGAAAGTAGACTACGACATTCGAAGTCACTGCTCATGGGAGGCCATGATGCATCCTGCCGGTGCGAGAAAATGCTAATAAGTAAATGGGCAGCCAGCTCTTTATGAGTTTGTCGGTAGAGTAGTAGTCGTTCAGTTGCCATTGAGGTGCTCGGTTATGTAAAGGTTCTCTTTCCCGAGACTAAGAGTATGGATTGGGTGTATGCGCATACATAGACAAGGGCACTGATCAACTCTCACTCTCTATATCGGCTATCTTTGGGGGCGAAATACCTTCCGACCTCTGTCTTAGCAGTGTATGGGACACGTTCTGTTTAGCGAGGCCTCTGAATCCATGCACTAGCAGTCATTCTTCTCCGTATGTCTGTCAACTAAACCGAGTCAATTTAGGTGTTCGATCCTATTGAGCACTAAGGGTGAGATGTAAACCTCCTAGTATCGATATAATTGGCGGGATTGATGTTCCCACTTATGGTGAGATGCAAGCCTTAAGTACGCATGAGACATTAGTAGTCACGTCCTGTGCATTGTGTGTAAAAGAAACCATTGTTTTTAAAACTAAATGACTACAGTTTTCTAAATCATATGTTTCGGTATGCCTCATTATTATTCTATGTACACATGATAAATTAGTTTGAATGAACACATATGTTCAAAATTTATATACTCGTCGTGTTTCACATGTCACATGCTGAATGAGTTGATTCACATGACGTATGCTCGATGATGATATATCCATTATGTTTCTCATGTTATTCATAAGATGGATGCTTTACTATTTACTTCTCTCATGTCATTCACATGATGTATGCTTTACTATTTACTTCTCTCATGTCATTCACATGATGTATGCTTTACTGTTTTACTTCTCACATGCTACATACATGATGTATATTTTACTGTTTTGCTTTTCACATGCTATTCACATAATGTATGCTTTATCGTAATTCACATCGCATGCTTGTTTCACATGCCATTATGTTCACATGCTAAACTGAACTCACTTCATGTGTATCTCACATTGTATACATGTCGACTTGTAATGTGACATGCCTGCTTATCTGTTAATTAGATAATCTAAAGATTGTACTACATTGATTATTCGGGGTCGTGTTAGAAGGACGGTTAGGTTACTCCCACTAAGTGGGACGTATATTTAAATATGCATTCAAGTTGCCGAACCCCTAAGACTGGACATGGGGGCATGCTTGAGTGCAAGAGATACAACTTAGCAGATGAGAGTGTCAAACTATACATCTTGTAACACAAATTTTGTCAAACTACCGTATTTAAAAATTTGTAATTCGGTTTTCAGTTGTTGTATTTAACAAACGGTTCATTTTTTGGTAAAAGACTCACTTGAATCGACGGTTTTTAAATTTTACCACTTTTTACGACTTAATTATTTTCCGCCTTGTTAGTTAATGTCATTGGAAGAACCAAGTTGTTACAAGTGAGGTCGGCATGACTTTAGAGGATTTGGGGTGATTACGGGACTGCGTTGTGGTCCTGAGTTGATTAGGTGGGCATCAGAGGGCCCTAGGCTAGATAGCGCCGAGGTTAGGGATTGGATCGGGGATTGTCTGGAGCCTTCGGCTTATAGTTCGCCCCACGCCTTGGTTAGTTCCTACATCCCCGACCACTTTGAGAGAGTGGCAATTTTGGAGGGTCGAGAGCCCAACACGGCGGTGCAGGACGCCCGTCTGTGGCTGTGGTACTTCCTAGGCTCGACCCACTTCTTGGACAAGGGCGAGAGGTTCAGTACTAGGATTTTGCCTTTCCTGACTGATTTGAGTCAGCTGCGGCGTCTTGTTTGGGTAACGCGGATTTTCTGGAGATGACCCATTGTCTCCAGACTGTGGTGAGGCCGCAGAGGCTAACCTCAAACTCTGTTATACCCATTGTGGGTCCAGATCCCATGCTGGATGTAAGTTACTTGTCTTGCATTTGGATTTTGATTTTGTTGGCTTTGTTTTGTTTTGCTGACGATACCTCGGGTTTTTTAGGCTTGAATTTACTCCTACTTCCCGTGCTTGGCGCCTAAGCCAGTTTGCCTGGCCAGGTTCTCGGCTGGGATTGAGTGGAGGTTGGCTCAGACCAAGACGACTACGAGCCACTACTCGACGAGAACGTGTTGGCGAATCAGCTACTTCTCGAGGATGTATGTTTTCCTTTATTGTCTTTCTTAGATAGCACCAAAGGTTAGGAGTTTTGAGATGCATGATTTGTTAGGTTTTGCAGTTTGTGGCCCATCCTTGGGCTTACTACGGGGGTTTGCCCGAGTAGGTGGCGGCAAAGTTGAGGATGCGAAGCTACAGGAGGATGTTCCTCCCCTCGCTATTCCGTCCAGTGTGGTACTTGGGCGAGAAGCTGGTGCGCTAGTGCATCTATGACGAGTTCAGGGTGCTGGTTGACCCTCCCCGGACCATGTTTAGGCCTCTAACTAATGCTGAGGCCCGCGAGGATAAGGATGGTGAGGGAGGTGAGGCGTTACTGGTGCCTCGTACGTGTCTCACGTCTGCCAGCGGTTGGCTTGCCATCGTATCGTGGTAAGTATCTGTTTGTTTTTTGCCTTGTAATTTGGGTATGTTGTGTTTTGAATGGTGTGTTATTTTTTTTGTTCTAGCAGGCCGACCCGACTTACGTCGTTCACCCCCAGACTTCCTTTTGACACTACTTAAGGTGGATGCGGCCGGGGTAGCTTTTACCAAGCCTCTTCCTCCTTGCTCTGTGGAAGAGATGGAGGCCGGGATGGAGTGGCATGACCGGGTGTACCGGGTAAGTTTTGTGATTTTGATTGAAGTTGTGTTTGCGGGTTAGGTTTTGTTGGCTAACTTGTTTAGCTTTACTGTTTAGGTTTCGTCGGCTACCCATCAGCGGTTATGGTAGCCTGCCAACTGCTTCTGGGCCTATGCATCGGGGAGGGCTACTGCCTCGGCTCTCGACACGTCGGAGTCTCGATCGGTAAGTATTGTTTTTCTGTGGGTGGTTTTAGGCTAGTTGTTCTATCTTTTCCTAAGCGATAGTATGCCTTTTGCAGGATGTTCCCGACATAGTAGCACAGTTGGGAGCGCGGGTAGCTGAGCTCGAGGCGGATGAACTTAGTATGATCCAGTCTTTGCGGTCTTGGGATATCAAGATTGCTAGGTTGAGAAAGCATTTGGCTCGGTCTTTGGGTGAGACCTCGGTGCAGTCTTTGCGGTCTCGAGATATCGAGATCGCTAGGTTGAGTGAGTAATTGGCTCGGTCTCTGGGTTGAGACCTCGGTGCAGGGCGAGGCTAGGGCTGAGGCTGAGGTCGAGGAAGAGGATGTGGTTGAGGATCAGGCTAATGGTGTTCCCGAAGAAGTTGGTCCTTTCGGAGGGGTTCCTAGCACGAGGATGGCTAGCATGGATATGTTGGCGAGTATGGGTCGCTCAGTAGATGACGGTGCAAGGTCTCCTACTTTTGATCTGGAGGATCTAGGCTTAGATGATAACATCGGTGAGCTTGTACTTGATGTAGCTGCAGCCTGTATGGGTCTTTCCTAGTTTGTAAACTCGGTTTTGTATATTTGTATGTTTGATCTACTCTATTGTTGCCTCTTGTGGCTATGCTTGATCGACTTTGCTTTTATTGGAAACCCTAGAACGTTAGTTCAGATAACACTTAGTCACGCAAACATTTCGATTTTGATTTGTTTATGTTTGAGCTGTGATTTAAAGTTTTTTAAATGCGTTGGGATTGATTGAGAGTGCGAAATTGCTTTTGGGGATGTTTTGAAAAGAAATTCAATAATTTGAGACGAGAATTAGATCAAGAATGACGTCGATTAAATATTTGACTCATAATGTGCATAGAGTGTTTGAAATATATAAAAAACATTTTATGACCGAGTGCTTTGACCAAAATGTTCGAACCAAGTGCGTGTGCGATGCTAAAGATGTGTTCGACACGTGTCGAGTCGTATGAAAAGTTGGACCACTGTTTACTTGAAAATAATTACTCGATAAAAGATATCGTGCTACAATATTTGGGTGGGGTAGCTTACCGGAAAAGGAAATAAAAGTTAACTCCCTAGGTCTAGTGCGACCCATTTTACGACGACTGTCAATGGAATTTGATGGCACATGGTAATTGTTGTTTCTACAAAAGTGGAGATCTGGTTGCAGGACGGTTTGTGATTCATAAAACCCCCGGTGTTAATTGACACGTGTACAAGAAGGGATTTTACAAAGAGACCGTTAGTGAGTATTCCTTATTCTATGGGCACATAGGAGGAATGAGACTCATGTTGTGCTTTATAAGATAGTTGAGACCTGGTGGGTGTCACGCACCTTCTTATTAGAAGTGGTGGGCACATGTGGATTCGAAACACAAGGATATGTTACGGATCAAAATGAAACGCCCGACTGAAGATAACGGGACCGGTCTGAGTTTAGTCATTTAGTCGAAGTGGGTCAAGACAGACATGACCCATATAAAAGACACCGACATGGACAAGATGTATTATTGGCTAAGCCCGCGACAAATTGATGAGACCTTCAGGATTAGGGAGCCTCGAGATACAAGGCCTTGTAGACACCCAGATTTGGACCTGGTTGCTGCAGAAGTGCCCAACGAGCACCCGATGGCGATCGAACTGCAACGCGCGCGGGTTCGCGATGTTTTAGATAGTTTTCTATAGAACGGACCAAATAAATTACTCGGAAAAATTAAACTAACATCTTGGCAGCCTTAGTCATGTCGTTACGGTCGCACAGACACTAATTAGAGTCCATTCTGACACCGGGACCCCGAGTCGGTCCCGAAACTTGAACCGAGTCAGTGATCAACCTATTTTATATCTATTTATTTCGTCCCCCGACCGTCGATTTATCGCGTTTTCTTCTCCTGATTATGCTTTAAGTGTCGATATTTTATAGAAAGTCGATACTGCCGTATCTCGGGTTATTTTGCAGGATATGTGTCTTTTTGGACGCATTTACGTCTTGAAGAACTAAAAAGACTATGCCGAGAACGAGAATGGGAATCGAGAAGGAACAAAGAAGGAAACAAATGCAAATTGAGCAGAAAGAATGATCGCCTACATTAGGATCAACTTAAACGTCCATATCTTGAGTTATACAACTTCAATTAGAGTGGTTCTAATGCCGTTGCAAAGCTCTTTCTCTTAGCTTTCCAACGGTATATTGCACGTCCGATTCGAACAAGTAACGAATAAATGGCAGCCATTTGAAGTCGAGTACGCGATGCTGTGACCTACAGTGCTACTCGATCGAGTGCCCCTACGGCACTCGATCGAGTGCCACTCCGTGAAGCTCCTGCCCATATTTTGAGGGGTCACTCGATAGAGTGTCATCAGGCACTCGATCGAGTGCACCCAATCTGGGCCGCACGTCAATTCTTTTTCAACTTAGAATATGGACCTGTTTTCGAGTCCAACTGATTTTCTATAAATCAGTTTTCTGACTTCATTGTCAGACATTTTTCCTTTACACTTTTCGCTACACAATTCACAACTCTTTTATTTTTTTTAGGATAGAAGTTTACGTTCTTTTCCGTTTTCCTTCCCGAGATACATTGAACTTTGTTCTTCCCTTTTCAGATCTTGAATTATTTGGTATCGATACTTTTAATTTTAATTTCAATTTCAGTTTCTACTTTTATTGTTTTAATTTCTAGTGTAGATTTATTATTGTTTCTCATAGTTTAATTCGATTCATCTTCGTCACGTTTAATTGCAATTCGTCTTTTGTTGATTTGATTAATATTAATATGAGTAGCTAAATTATACCTAGGGTTTAAGGGGATCGATGCGTATTATTAGGGTTATAGTCAATTGACTTGTTTCTAATCATATGAACTATCGCCTGAATATCGTTTTAACTGTGATTAATTGTTTGGTGCATAATTCAATTAATTAGTATCGCAAATTAGGAATTTTCGCCGACCGGGTTAAGAACTAATTAGGCCACGATAGTTTAGGTAGACTGACTTAATGCTAGCGACCGCAGGTTAAGTTTAGATCTAAAGGTTGTAGTGTACCGACCGGACCTGTACCATAGGTAGTTCGATTATTGACCTGTTAGTTGACTCCCTGACCCGAGTAATATTCATTGTGAACCTGAGACCCTAGACTTTTCCCTTATTGATTTATCTATCAGTAATTAGTTATTAGCCTACCAAAACTAACTCAATCTGTGACCCATAACCTAAAGTCTAATTCCTAGGAATAGATAACTAAATCGTGTCTCCTTGTGGTTCGACTCCTAACTTCACTATCTACATTAGTTGGTGACCTTAGGGTATCTTTGATTAGGAATACGACTACCCCTATCAAATTTTGGCGCCGTTGCCGGAGAGACGGTGTTATTTAGTTGTTTATTTTTTGTTTTAGATTTTAGGTTATTTTTTTCGCCCCGGGGAATATCTCTTCCTTGGGGCAGTTCTCACTGGTTCTTTTGTAGTTTGCTCTTGTGCCCAGGTTACTAAACCACAACTAGTTAAGATGCCTAATGATGTTGAAGCTGCAACACGTACTTGGAAAGAAGAAGTGGATGAAATCGAGCGCTTGCTCTATGGAGACCCGGTAGGAAAAGTTCGTACTTGGGAAGAAGAGGTCGATGAAATTGAACGACTGTTCAATGGTGACGTTTCCGAAATCGAGGTGGTTCATACGAACGATTACGATGGGCAATCTGAGTTTTGGAAAGCCGAGTTCGATGAGATAGAGGCTGCCCTACGGGAAGATAGGCCCTACGACGGTAAAGGAGGACGTATGCGCTACTAGTGACACAGTTGTCGAGACCAATCACCCTTCTCCACTGCTTCAGACACTAATTCGGGAACCTCCTACCGAAACTCGTGCACCTGAACTCTCCATGCCTGACGAATGAACCGTTAGAGTTAATTTCGTCCTGGTTGCTGATTTAGGTGGATGCGATCCACCTACGGAATTCCCTTTTCATTATTTTAATTTTTTCAACTTAATTGATAAAGGGAATTTTAAACCTGAATACATGGAGCACTCTCATAAGCCGTTGATTCAGCTGAGACGGTTTGATTTTCTAAATTTTAATGCTTCCATGCCGATATTGTGCTACTTGTGCTTGTATCAGTACATACCCGAATGTTTGATTTGCTCCTACGAGCTCTAAGTTGTTTTGATCTCAACAGGGAGCAGATTTGAATATCTTAAAACGGGTGAAGTGGTCGTGCGGGACTTGTCTGAAACCAGCGCTAGTCGGGAGGCAACCCGACATCATTTGTATACGTTTCCTCCGCTCTTCAGTTGGTTTGGGGGAGCTACCATCGTATATACGGTACATTCTTTCCTTTTTATTTTTCGTTTATTGCTTTCTTAGATTTTTTTCTCCCCCTGAGTCGTGTTGTCCTTAGGATTGGCTGTGGATTTTCTGTCTTATCTGCTTTAGAGTCACATTGAGGACACTGTGACATTTAGGTTTGGGGGAGAGTTTGTGTGCTTTTGTGTGTTTAATATTCCGTCGTGTGTTTTACTGCTTTCAAAAAATATAAAAATCCAAAAAATTGAAAAAAATCATAAAATTCCAAAAATATTTTATTTTTTATGTGGTGTGTCTGATGTAGAAGCATGCAAAACGGCGATGATGATATTGCTCATAACATGGATTCTCCCAATTTTCAGCTTACTTCGTGCCTGAAAATATGTTTTGCCATGGATTTTGATTAAATTGATATGACATGCCTATTTGAACTTTTAATTGCCAAATGAGTAAATTTGACCACTTGTCGGCAAGCCACAAAATTTTTAGGATTTAGAACATCCTAGGCCAGTAACATCCATAACTGGTCTCATTATTATTTAGGAATTAAGTGGTTTTCCCTTGTGAAATGTGTAACATCAATTTGCATAAATATATATGACATCCGTCGTTTGATATTGAATACGTGTTTGGTTTGAGGAGGAGGTACATGAGGAAAGGCAATTCTGTTTTTGATGAGCTCCACATAGCCAAAACGACTCATTTTTACTACCTTGTAGATTTAGGTCATTTTCCTCTGTTTAGCCCATTTCAGTTGTTGTAAGCCGATTTTCATTGCCTATATTAATTAGCCACAACCCAGAATAGCCTACCCTGTCGGGAAAGTCGCAGTGAACTTAATTGGAATTACTTCACTATTTGGTCATGTTTGGAGATTTCTGCATCTCTTGGACTTAGTGTGTAATATTGTTGTGCGACTTTACACCGCCTTCCCCCTATCTGAAATTTAAAAAATATGGAAGCATGAAAACGAAAAAAAAGAAAAAGAAGAAAAATTCCGAGAAAAGAAAAAAAAACAAAAAAAAAGATGAATTATATGCTTCTTGTAATATTTCGGGGAATGGTTGAAAAAATTGAAACTAGAGATCAATTGAGAGGATGAACAAAATTCCCTCTTACACCTAATCGTGAATTTATATCTTTAGTTGGTGGTTCGACGTTATTCGTTGGGGTTTTTAATGGATAGTTTTTATTGTGTAGCTGCGACTGGGCCCGGTTTTAGCTCCACATTCCCATACGTGCTTAGGCACAATCCATTTTCTTCCCGTACTCATTTAGCCACCCTTTGTAAGTCCTTGGCATTTACTATGGTCCTGATTGGTGGAACACTTATTTGATTGGGGAGATTGATTTCATATTTGATTGCATGCATGTTTCATAAGTCGAGTGCGTGTTCTTATTCTTTCTTATCTTCACATTTATATACTCACCCGTTCTTATGAGTGTTGAGCGATAACCGCGAGGAAGTCCAACATTGATGGTCTTGCAAGATTGAAAGGTTGGAAAACAATTGTTCATTTAAGGCATGATTATTGATTTAGTTTTATTCTTTGACATCCCATGTTTTCTAGCCAGTTTAAGATGTTTTTTAGGAGCATGATTGTAAGTTTGCTTTGAGTCGTGCTTCGCATCACTTGTCCTCTCTAGTATTATATGTTTGGTTTGCTTAAGGACAAGCAAAGGTTTGGTTTGGGGGAGTTTGATCAACACATTTTATATCTATTTATTTCGTCCCCCGACTGTCGATTTATCGCGTGTCTTCTCCTGATTATGCTTTAAGTGTCGATATTTTATAGAAAGTCGATACTGCCGTATTTCGGGTTATTTTGCAGGATATGCGTGTTTTTGGACGCATTTACGTCTTTGCATCCATCTTTGCATCCAAGTATCGCACATCACGTTCGTCAGTTGAGTAGATTCACTCACAACTGCTTCGACTTCTGGGATTCTTTGGGTCCAACCATACTGCCTTAGTATGTGATCCGGGTAGAGATGAACTGTCTGCCTGAAAGACAAGATTACCTGATAACGAGCTTTGTCCCTCGGATCCAAGCCCATGCAAACATAAATGGGCCACCATGGCACTACCCATCGGATCAACGGACCGCTATGGAAAGATAACACCTCGTCCCAATACTTTTGAGTAATCTGGCGAGAAAAGTCAATAGCCCATATCCTCGTCATCACCTGATTATGACGGTATTTGCTCGAGCCAAGGGGAGGATCTATGACTGATAGCCTCTCATATAACCAAATCTGAAAAAAGAGACAAGAAATATGAGTTCTCGAGACAAAATAGGTGTCCGCCTAAGGTCACTCGATCGAGTGCCTGGGGATCACTCGATCGAGTGGCGTGTTCGAAATCGAAACAGGGGGCTTTTACAAAGGCACTCGATCGAGTACCGGGGTGACTCGATCGAGTGCCCACTGAACCGGAAAATCGCGAAAAAAAAATCAAAAATCGAAAATTGAGAAATTGGAAAATCAAAAAATCCAAAATACCTGCAATAAACAGGTACTTCCGGTCAGACGAACCGATGAATCCCTTTTACGATAATCTAAACCCTGGATAATTTCACCCGTAATCAGCCAGCCTGGACTCTGCTCCATCTCCATCAAATCAACCACGGTTAAAAGACGAGCGTTGCACATGCACGACAACAAGTCCATGTGACCTTCAAAAGCATACACATGAAGCATACAAAAAGAGAAAGCTCTACGGCTGTGAACCGGTCTGACCTGGACATCATGAGGGCATAAATTTCTCAGCCAGGTCGATCAAAGAAATATTACCATCCTCCATCATGCGAGATACTTCATTGTGGGAAAGTCCTAAAAATTCCCGTAGCTTTCTTCTTAGGTCACAGACCGAAAACGGGACGGCAGGACGAAGTATCGGGTTCCATCCTCCCATAGCAGCAATCTCCTCGGGTAAAGGACAAATTTCTCCTCGAGGAAACGCAAAAACATGATATGTATCGTTCCAATAGGACAAACAAGAGTCAAGGAAATAACGGTCAACTTGCATCTGACGGAATGGATACAGCTGAGTAATACCCGTCTGATTGTGAGCCACCCTATCCGTGTCCCTAAAGCATCGGGACCATTCTTGCAGCATCGTGGTCAATCGATCGATCCCCATGGCTAAATTTCTTGAAAAGAATGAAAAGTTTCTTTTTGAGGAAGAGTGAATTGTGAGGAGGTTGTGAAGAAAATCAAGACAAGGGAGAGGTATTTATAGCATTAACACCACAACCCTCTTTCCATATCTTCGTTACACAAAGGTTTCCTAATTCTAGTGGGATCAACATACAGGCCTCGTCTCAGATTCCCCAATCTTAGCCTGGGAATTAGTCATCCCGAGTATTCCTAATGGTCAAAGATTCCAAAATTTTCAAAAATTTCAAAAATTCAAAAATTTTAAAATTCAAAAATTCAAATTTTTATTCCCCAGCGCGAGTCATATTTTCACCTGCGTGTTGCATGCAAAATTTATGTAACTGATACAGGTACGACTCAAGACTTCAGAGGCAAGCCCGCACAACTCATATATCTCCCCAGCGGAAAGCCCTAGGCGGCATTTTTCTCGGAATAGCGCGGGATGGGCCCATATATAGGCGCACCCAGGACTTATGCGACAAGTCCAATTTCTCCACAGAGTTACCACCATCGACTCAGGTATGATTTCTGTCTTACGGCTGGCGAGCCCTTCACGCAAGTCTAATGGACCATAAACGAATCGATCGGAAGTCTGCCAGGTCTTAATCCTCGATTGGCCTGGTAGCTACTCTGATTTTCGTCTTGTCCAAGCCTCAGTTAGAGTGGGGGCTCTGTAGACACCCACATTTGGCCGTTAGGTGTCTATAGTAATTTCCAAAAAACACCCGATGATGATCGGACGCAAACGTGTTTCTACGCGCTCGGATATGGGCTCGAAACCATTGATTGCTGGCCTAGGCCCTCTACGGGGTACAAATCTCGCAAAACCGACCTCAAATCCAGGCCCAGTGGGTCGTTTCCAATCAAATGAGACTAATTTGGGTCAAAATCGACACCGGAAATAAAACCGACTTTTAGTGATTGTGTCAAACCCCGGTCAAAGCCGTTTCCGAGACATAAAAAACAGCCATTCAAATGTTGTGGACATGACGTAGGTCCACCCCGACGCGGCCACGCGCGGGTTTGGGTAGGCGAATGTATCTCGTGGTGAGATTGTTCTCGGGTTCGAAATTTAAGTCAAAATGGAGTCGCCACCGAATTTTGTGGTTATTCGGAACCATACGAGCCCACTCTATGTCGTCATGGGCTTTACACAAAGTAAGCCCACTTCGATTTCAGAGTTCATTGGGCTCGTCCCTTTGCATTGCAATATCGATACCGTATAAACCGGCTTTTGTATATAGAATGACTCTCGTGCGCCAAGGGTTTCGGACATCCGAAAACCGAAGGTTCTGAGTAAGGGGTGAGGGTACGTGTTGGGAAGCCCACTAAGGACACCCAACCCCTCCCGCACATGGCGGCCTCTACTAAGACATCGTTCGTGTTCGTGTGAGCGCGCTAGTAAAACGATTAAATGATATGCAAACAGCGTTTTCGGGCTAGCATATGAATAGTATGTGAACTACGTCATTTAATGCATCTTATTCTTGGTCAAAATGGTTTAGCATGCGAGGTTCGTTTATAAAGCGTAAAAGCAAGTAAATAAACAAAGCTCGAAAATAAATAAGAAAAGTAACGTACAAGTTACACGGGCGGAAATACAACCCGGAATTCACAATACAACATTACGTAAAAGTAATAAAAAAATACGATGCAATAATAGGGACAGACCCGTATGTAAGCTAGATCGCGAAATGTGTAGATGGACTAACCCCGATTAAATACACATTATATCGTGTACTAAACGAAGGACGGAAATACGAGACTGTGGCATATTGCTAGCCCGATCTCATATCCCGTAGTCTTGTCCCGACTTATCACGTCAAAAGGTGGTCAAAGTCGTTCTACGTGTCGTGTTGTGCATGGTTTTGAAAATGGAATAGTCACGTGATAGTCTTTACACGTGATGACTAATGTCGATAAAAGGACGAGGCTTGAAAGGTGTGTCAAGGCCCTCGGTTTTCTGGGTTACAGGACCCACTCGGTCGAGTCATGGTCTGACTCGGTCAAGTGCGTCCTCAAAAAAAGTTTCTGCCCAGTGTTATGGACGCTACTCGATCGAGTGGCCTACGCACTCGGTCGAGTAGCCCCTCGAAAAGGGTTCTGTCCAGTGTTATGGACGCTACTCGATCGAGTGGCCTACGCACTCGGTCGAGTAGCCCCTCGAAAAGGGTTCTGTCCAGAGTTATGGACGCTACTCGATCGAGTGGCCTACGCACTCGGTCGAGTAGCCCCTGTACGAGTGTCAACTCGCCTCGTTTTTGAGGTTGAAAACGACGGTCGGTCGAGTTAAATACGAATATCGCATGATTTGAATTTAACTCGACCTCCGGTACTATAATCGTGTGCAAGTGCGATTATAATACCGTTGTCGGGACTTTATGAAAACGTTTGTGTTAGAAAAATTGAATTAGTAACGGAATGCTTCCCTCTACGTCACGACATCGAAACTAACCCTTTCGGGTTATGTGATGTCGGTTTTCGTGTCAACGGGTTCCGTACTAATTAAAATGGGATCGAATATGTTCAACTACGATTAGTCGCGATCACGTCACGCCTTTGAGCACATTGGGGCGGGGCTCCTCGAAAGGGCTCCACCTCCGTCGTTGCTCGTAAAAGGATTAGACGGATTTTAGGCGACAATTATAGTCAAACGTATCCGAAACCGAAATTTGATACTAATTATATACATACGCGGTATAGTAATGTTAGTAACGAAAATGTAAAATGTTAGTATGTTAGAGTTAGTGTTAGGATTGCAATACTAGTATAAGTATAATATTAACGATACGAAAAAAAATGTAAATAAAAGCAATAAAGATCGAAATGGGGTTTAGGACACCCTAAACATACATGCTTAGTAAGGACCTCGGAAATGGGCTCGCGAATAGTGACGGGACTATGGAGTATCGAGGATGTATGTAAGTTATGGTGTGTGTGTGTGTGTGTTGTCGGTTTATCGAGGGACAAGGGACTCGGTTTTTGTGTATGTTGGCTTAGGGTTGTAGGGTAGAAGAGTGTGACCGAAATGTGAGGTAAATGTAGGGTAAAAAATGGATTGGGAAAAACCTTTTTTTTTAATGAATGAAGGTCATGGGGTATTTATAGAGTTTTACCCCACGACCTAGGGTCACTCGATCGAGTGGCCCTAGTGCACTCGGTCGAGTGCCCTAGAAAATGGGCCTGATCCGGTTTTTGACGCTCCACTCGACCGAGTGGGTCAATCCACTCGACGGAGTGGATCAGGTGATCCGAGATAAAAGAGGAAAGGTTGACTTGGTTTGATTGTGTGATCTTTTTTGAAAATGTGGTTGGGCGCCATCTTCTAGAAGATGTACTTGGGCTGATTTTTTGACGGGTTCGTCTTTGACCGGGTTTTGACCCGGTCGCCAAAAGACGGGATTTATTTTTTGGTGTCGGTTTTGGCCCGAATTAGTCTTATTTTGCTCGGAACGACCCACTGGGCCTGAATTTGATGTCTGTTTTGTGAGATTATTACTCCGCTAAAAGTCCATGTCAGATATTATTGATTTCGGGTCCAAATCCGAGTATACTAAGTCACGTTTGCGTCCGATCATCATCGGGTGTTTGTCGGGAACTGCTATAGACACTAGCAGGCAAAATGCGGGTGTCTACAGAGCCCCCACTCTGACTGAGGCTTGGACAAGGCGAAAGTCAGAGTAGCTACCAGGCCAATCGCAGATTACGACCTGGCAGCCTTCCGGTCGGGTCATTTATAGTCCGGTAGACTAGCGTGAAGGGCTCGCCAGCCATAAGCGGAGGGTCATACCTGTCCTGCCGGTGATAGCTCCGTGGGGAATAAAACTTGCCCTTGGAGGTGTAGGAGTACCCGTATGCTGATACATCATGGCTTTGAGTGTAGCGTTCTGGGATAAATATGGGTTCACGTTGGGGAGTGAAGTAGTGGCGCGGGGACTTGCTTCTGAAGTCTTGAGGTGTACCTGTATGCTGACACATGATAAATTGCATGTAACACATAGGCAAAACACCGACTTGTGCTGGGGAAAATGTACTGGATTTTGAAAAAAGTTGAAATTTTCGAAAAAAGATTTTTTTTTAGAATTTTAGGAATTTTTTAGAAAAAAATAGGAAAGCTCAGGATAACTAGATTCCTATTCTGGGTTGAAGTCAGGCCTGCACATGTTGGGGCCCAGTTTACTGAGGAGGCAGGGTTAGTCAGGGTTACTGCCAGGCTTCCCTATTATAAATACAGGTTTCCCTGCTTCAGCTTACTGCACCTCAAATCAAAACCCTTCTCTTCTCTAAAAAAACCTCTCAGTCTTTCAAGAGAAATCAAGTTCCTGCCATGGGCATCGAGCATCTCACTTCAATGCTTTTTGCTTGGTCCCAGCATTTTCGGGACGAGGATAGGATTCAGCTGACCCAAATGGGGATTACCAGCCTATTTCCTCTTAGGCGTTTGGTGCCTGATTTGCATTTTCTGGACGCTTGTTTGGCGCTTTGGTATACTACCCACCACGTCTTCGCGTTCCCGCGGGGAGAAATATGCCCTCTTCCCGAGGAGATCGCAGCCATTGGAGGTTGGAGCCCCGTTGCTCGTCCTGCCATCCCTCCGTTCTACCCGGACCCGAGGAGAGGACTGAGGGACTTCCTAGGTCTGTCTCATGCTGAGACAGATCGAATGGTGCGGGGAGATACTGTCTCCCTTTTCGACTTGGCTGACAAGTTTATGAACAGCCAGGATGTAAGGGCTACGCCTTCTCACCGGCGTAGGGCTTTCACGTTCTGCATGCTGCACCGCTACGTCTTTGAGGGTCTGATGGATGCTGACTCATGCGTGGGTCAAATTAGGCTAATTGGAGTGGTTGACCAGATGGAGACTGGTCATAGCCCTGCTTGGCTAGCCACTGGGGAGCTCATCATGGGTCTGGATGCTAGGCGACTCGACCCAACCCGGCAATTGACGGGTAGCACCCTCATTCTGCAGGTATTCATCTTGCGATTTTTTAAATCTTCCTTTTCTTTCTTTTTTTTGTTTCGCGGTTTCTTGAGGTCCGTAAGTCACTCGATCGAGTGGACCTATCACTCGATCGAGTGATGTCTGCAAAGTGCTTCTGTTGGTCTGCGAAGGGCTTACTCGATCGAGTCAGATGGTGTACTCGATCGAGTGTCATACCTGACAGTCTTGTTTTAGGGAGTCTTACTCGATCGAGTCAGAGGGTGCACTCGATCGAGTAGGCTGTAGCGAACCATTCCATTGCTCATAAATTCTGTGTATACTTTTTGCAGGTTTGGCTGTCGGAGCGCTTATCGATCATAGAGCCTCCTCCGAGCGTTCCAAACTACCGTAGCAGCCAACTCAGTTCCAGGGGGCGCCGGATAAGCTCGAATCACCATATAAATCGAGCTTACTGGGACGAGGAATTGGTGTTCCACGGTGGCCCCTTGATTAGGTGGACGGTTGCTTGGTGGTTCCTTTCCAAGCTGACGGGGTTGGCCAAGAGGGACCAAGCTCGTTACCTTGTGATCCTGTCCCTTGACTGGACAGTTCATATTTACCCGGACCGCATTCTGAGGCCGTTCGGTTCGTCTCAGCGCATTCCTGAGACTGAAGCCATTATTAGCGTCTCGCTCCAACTAACGGACGCTATGTGCGACACCTGGTTGCAGAGGTGGTTTACTCGTCCTACATGGACTATTCCCAACCCTTGCCAATCTGCTTGGGTTTCTCGAGCCTATGAGAAGTGGACTTCTGAGGAGTCCGAGGAGGCTCGCAAAGCTCTGAAGGTCGATGAGGCCTTCGAACTGGTCCGTCGGGAGACGGTAAAGGACAATAGGGGATTCTACGATGAGGGAGAGACCCCTGCTACCTTAGTCCGATTAGAGTCGGGTCTTAAGTCACATACTAAGACTCGAGCTAAAGATGCCGGTGCTAGTGGCACGCGGGGGCGGCAAAGCCCCCAGACTGACTTGGAGCGGCGACTTGGGCCAAGGCTGGCGGCCCGGGACCGACTAGGTCCGCGCGACCGGCTTCCTGAGCCTGTAAGGGCCCGACTTGGGCCAGTCGAGGTGGATGAGGACACGAGTTCCAAGAAGCGAGTCCGGGCCAAAGAGGTTCCTGTGGTGATTCGGGAACGCTCTCCTCCGCGTCGTCGTCAATGGACGGCCAAGGAGGCCAAGGACAAAGGGAAGGGCAAGATGCCCTAAATACCGAGTCCTTAGTTTTATTATTTAAATATTATTATTATTTTGTCGTGTGTTTTTTTTGTAGTTTTTTTTTTTTGCACTTGTAATTTTCCCAAGCTTTTTGGGATTTTTTTTTTTGTGATAATTAATAAAAGGAAGTTTTTTTTTATTAAAACCGTTCCTGTCTTTTCTCGATTGCATTGGTTGTGCCCTTTTGAGGGGCTGCCTACGTATCCGCAATTAGCAGAATCAAACCAAACGTAGTTCAGGCTTAGGAAATTGCAATCTCGAATTACACCAAGACTATTGGTTCAAGATGTTTTGCGACAGTAGAATAAATAATTCTAGCTCATTGACTTGCTTTTTGTAAAATAAATGATTTTGATAAAAGTTGCTAATGACATTGAGAAATGGCTAAGGGTAGTAACGCTTCAGCTGGTCCAGGTTGGTTGGGTTGACAAATTCATTCCCGTCCAGGTCCGTCAGCATTACTGCTCCGCCCGATAGGATTTTCTTCACCAGATATGGCCCAGCCCAGTTGGGTTTGAATTTTCCCCTTGGATCAACTGGTAGCAAGGCTCGAACAGACTTAAGGACTAAGTCCCCTTCTTTAATGTTCCTGGGCCTTACTCGCTTGTTGAAGGCCCGTTGGATTCGTTTCTGGTATATCTGGATATTGTTGAGAGCGCGGGACCGTCGTTCGTCTAGTAGAACCAACGAATCGTACCGTGCTCGAACCCAGTCAGCTTCGAGTACTTGACTTTCTAGCAGAATTCTGAGGGACGGTACCTCTAGCTCGACTGGTTGGACTGCTTCCATCCCATAGGTTAGGTAGTATGGTGTCGCTCCGGTTGCGGTGCGAATTGACGTCCGGTACCCCCATAGGGCAAAAGGTATCTTGTCGGGCCAGTCCCGATAATTATCAGCCATCTTTTTGAGTATGGTGATAATCGTTTTATTGGCCGCCTCTACCGCTCCGTTTGTTTGGGGACGGTATGGCGAGGACGTGTGCCTTTGAATTTTGTATTTAGCCAGTAGGGCCGCGGTCTCAGCTTGGAAATGAGTTCCATGATCACTGATAAATTCATGCGGGATTCCATACCGGCATATTATCTTGTTTTGGATAAATTTGGCGACATGCTTAGCATTGAGGATGCGATATGATTCAGCTTCGACCCATTTGGTGAAATAGTCGATAGCCACCAAAATGAAACAATGTCCACCAGTACCGGAGGGATTTACTTTCCCGATTATGTCGATACCCCATGTCGAGAATGGCCAAGGTGACGTCATGGTATAGAGCAGGGATGGCGGCATATGTTGCACATTGCCAAAGATTTGACAGTTATGACAATGTTTGACATATAACTGGCAGTCGGCCTCCATGGTGTTCCAGTAATACCCGAGCCTCATGATTTTTCGGACCAACATGTGAGCATTCATGTGTGGGCCGTTTTCACCATCATGTACTTCGGCCATTACTTTCTCGGCTTTATATTTGTCAACACAAAGGAGAAGAGCCCCCTGTGCCGTCTTTTTGTACAGTTGTCCGTCATCAGTACGGATGAACTGGGTGGCTAGCCTCCGTAAGGCTTTTTTGGCTCGGCTTTCCGTCCCGGGAGGATACTCTCCGTTGGTCAGGTATGTTAACACGGCTTGGTACCATGGTTCGGGATCGGTTATCTCGATGTCTTCAATGTCATAGACGTACGCCGGCTCGGACCGTCTTTCGACGCAAATTGGCATACTGGTCACATGGTCGGGAATGTTCAGTAAAGATGCTAATTTTGAGAGTGCATCTGCAAACTGATTCTCTTCCCGAGGCAGGTATATGTATTCTACCTTTTGGAATTGTTTCTCGAGATCCCTTACTCGTGCCTGGTAGGCCACGAGATTAGGATTCCGAGTCTTCCATTTTTGAAGTGCTTGGTTAATGACCAAGGATGAGTCGCCATGTACCCGGAGATTTGTGATCCCTAGGTTGGCGGCGGCTTGTAGCCCATAGATGCATGCTTCGTATTCTGCTGCATTGTTGGTGACGTCAAAGTCCAGCTTGATGGAGACGGGAGTATGCTCCCCTCTTGGTGAAATTAGGAGGATCCCGACTCCGAACCCTCGAAAATTAGATGCTCCGTCGAAGTATAAATCCCATGTTTCGGCATCGGTATGGAAAATATCTTCGTCTGGGAAGGACCAGGTGTCGGTGTGTCCTTCCTCGGTTACTGGGCTATCAGCGAGGAATTCAGCCACTATTCGCCCCTTAATAGCTTTTGAAGGTACAAATTTTAGGTCGAACTCCGCCAACATTAGAGTCCATCTTGAAATCCGGCCGTTGAGGATGGGTTTTTCGAAGAGGTACTTGATCGGGTCCATCCTGGATAGAACATGGACCTCATAGCTGATCATATAATGTCGGAGCTTCTTAGTGGCCCAGACTAGAGCCAAGCACGTCTTTTCGAGCATGGTGTATTTGCACTCATACTCTAAAAACTTTTTACTGATGTAATAGATGGCTCGCTCTTCGGAGTCAACTGTCTGAGCCAGCATAGCCCCCATGGCTGTCTCGGTCGTTGTTAGGTATAACGACAGAGGCAAGCCGGGTTGAGGTGGCATCAAAACCGGTGGTGCAGACAGAATTTCTTTGATTTTGTCGAAAGCAGCTTGGCATTTGTCATCCCATAGTACCCGTTCCCCTATTTTCAGTTTCTTGAAAATTGGTTCACACACCATGGTTAGCTTGGAAATGAATCGACTAATATACTGGACTTTCCCGAGAAATCCCCTTATTTCTTTTTCGGTTTGAGGAGCTTGCATCTCGGTAATGGCTTTGATTTTAGCTGGGTCGACTTCGATACCTCGTTGGCTAACGATATGACCCAGTAATTTGCCTGACGTTACCCCAAAACTGCACTTTTGAGGGTTTAGCCTCATGTTGTATTTGCGCAATCGGGTGAAAAATTTTCTTAGGGCGGTGATGTGACCGTCCCGTTCTTTGGATTTGACGATCATGTTGTCTACATAGACCTCTACCTCTTTATGCATCATGTCATGTAGTAAGGTGGTAGCGGTCCTTTGGTATGTGGCCCCGGCATTAATAAGACCAAACGGCATGACGGTGTAGCAGTAAGTACCCCAAGGTGTAGTGAAGGTAGTCTTACTCATGTCTTCTTCCGCCATCTTGATTTGATTATATCCGGCATACCCGTCCATGAATGATAGAAGGGCATGATCGGCCGTGTTATCCACCAGTATATCGATGTGTGGTAACGGAAAATCATCCTTCGGGCTTGCTTTGTTAAGATCCCGAAAATCTACGCATACCCGCACCTTACCGTCCTTTTTAGGAACCGGCACGATGTTTGCGACCTAGTCCAGATACTCGGAGACTTGTATGAAGCCGGCTTTGAATTGTTTGTCGACTTCTTCTTTTACTTTGAG
The DNA here is from genome assembly GCA_958450325.1 of Agrostemma githago. Classification (NCBI taxonomy): domain Eukaryota; kingdom Viridiplantae; phylum Streptophyta; class Magnoliopsida; order Caryophyllales; family Caryophyllaceae; genus Agrostemma; species Agrostemma githago. The sequence goes on along the minus strand of OY288246.1, from coordinate 48,145,527 downwards.
AGACCACTCGGGCCTCATTCGACGAAGCTTTTGTTTGACCGGTTTGCACCCATCTTTGATAGGTATGTGGTGCTCGGCTATTTCCCGGTCTATCCCCGGCATGTCCTTGTAGGACCACGCGAAGACATCTTTGAACTCTTGGAGGAGGTTTATAAACTGTTGTTTCTCCTCGGGATCTAAGGATAACCCTATCTTAAGTATCTGAGGCTCTAAGGCTGTTCCCGCGTTTATGGACTCGGTCTCTTCGATTACCGGATTCCGGGATTCCCTTTGCTCTAGTTGCTCGATCAGATGTGGAGGTAAGGGTACCTGTTCGTCGGATTTCTCAATGTCATAGCATAAATCATTTTTGAAAGCAGGATTTAAAAGAGACAAGTCGTAAGCAGAACGGTTGTTATTATTGATTGAAAATTTAGAAAACAGCTCAAAGAGAGCAGCCATCTGATCGTTGGTCAGTGGCGGGATTGGTAAAGCACTCGGGACAGACCCCGAAGTGCTAGCAGCAGGAATGATAGAAGGGAGGGGGGTTACAGGAGTGACTCTAGCACCGACTTCTCTAGACTCGACCTCAGACTCTGACTCAGACTCGGACTCAGACTCGGACTCAGACTCAGGCATGTCTCCCTCTCCGGCGACCAGCTTGTAGATCCTTCCTTGACTGTCAGTCCACTTGACAGTTTTCCTCCAGGCCCTTTTTCTCGTCTCGGAGCCAACATCCGAGATCAGCTTGGTCGGGTCAAACCTGTTGCTGCGGAGAATCAGGTTGACCAGGTCTTCCTTTGGAGTCGGGGCTATGGTGTCTTCCCCGAAGAGTAGCCCTAGCGCGGGCTCGGCATCGTCCGCTCCGTCGGACTGGATGAGGGCGAACACCTCATTCGGGCTGTAGTTGCAATCCCGGGCCAAGTGGGTCCCGAGGTGCGTAGCGTTGGGTTGGTATAGCCCAACTTGGACAGCCCCGAATACGGGTGTGACAAAGTAGTCAGACAACCGTGGGCTGTAAGGGCTCAAGTAGATACCCTTCATGATGTTGCAGGCCTTTTCAATTCCTGCTCGGACAACGTTGTCCGGAGTAAGGGCGTAGCCAAGGCCGAAGTGAGAGTCCTCGTCCTTGAGAACCTCGATGATCTTCCCAGCTGGAAGGTCGGGTCGAGAGGTAGCCCCCGGAAGGTACCCTAGGTTTTGGAGCATCGTGTCAATGCTCGTGGTGAAGTAAGGCCTAAAAAGGTACTCTTCCTCGATCATCCCCACAAAGTCGAACCCCCAGAGGTCCGTGCGGCCCGTGGCGTTACAGCTAGCCACGGTCATTGGGGTCGCCTCTAAAGTAATAATACCGTCGAGTAGAGGCATCTTGATCTTACGGTGGAGGGTGGAGGACACGGCTTTCACCGCGTGAATCCACGGCCTTCCTAGGAGTAAGTTGAATGATGAGGTGACATCAATCACCTGGAATTCAAGCTCCTTTTCTACCGGGCCCGTGATGATGGTCAGTTTTATGGCCCCAGCTACCAACTTCGGGCTCCCATCGAAGGCTTGGATGGTTTGAGCAGTCGGGATATAGTCAGCCTCGGTAATGCCGAGGGTTTTGGCGGTCCTTAGAGGAAGGACGTTCACGGCTGACCCGTCATCGACTAGGGTCATCGGGAGGTATTTTCCTCGGCAAATCACCGTGATGTAAAGGGCCAGGTTGTGGGAGGTCCCGAATGGTGGCAGATCGGCTTCGGAAAATGTGATCATTGGGCCTCCTATTTTGGCCTTACCCTTTAGGTGGGGTAGGACCGTGGCTACCATTTCAGCGGGGGTAGCCAAAGAGTCGATCTTGACTTGATCGAGAGCCTTTGTAAGTGCTTCTCGATGTTCTTGAGAGCTAACAAGGAGTTGCCATATAGTGAGGTCAACTCGGGTTCTCTTCAATTGCTTCACGACGGCCGTTTCGGCGGTCGGCTCTTCAGGGGCGACTTCCATCCCGAGTGGATCGGTGATGTTTGTCGGGATAGGGGTGTCCCTAGTGCTTGTGGCTAAATAGGGACGACCAAGGTTGTTGCTGACTAGGACTCGAGTTTTGACCTCTCGAATCTGTTCAGGGGTGATGGGAACGGTTTCCCCTTTAGCGAGGTAGATATCATCCTCGTCGTCGAACCAGATCCCGTTCACTTGCGGGATGTAGGGGGAGATAAGGTGAGAGCAGTCGATCACCTCCCCGGCAAAAATGGCATGGGAGCTGAAAGGGTTCTCCTTGTTGCTGGGCTTATCTCCGGGTAGCGGGATTTTACCGCTTTCGATCAGGTCCTGGATCAGGTGCTTCAGCTTCCAACACTTTTCGGTATCGTGCCCATTGCCCCGGTGGTATTGGCAATAGGCCTGAGCGTTGTAGTTCTTGGAGCGACGCTCGACCGGAACTTCAGGAGTTGGGCCTATCGGTTGGATTAGGCCTTTGGAGGATAGCCTTTGTAAGGCATAAGTATAGGTAGTACCTATATCAGTGAAGACCCGAGGTGGGGTGTTCTTCTTGGACGGGGCATCTAGTAGATTAACCGCGTCAAAAATGCTGCGGGTTGCAGCCTGGGGCTTAGTGGTGGAGGAAGAGGCCCCTTGGTACCCTTTGCTAGCAGCCTTAGTGAGGCTTTCTAGTCTCAGGTCGTCTTCGATCCTCATACCCATTTCAGTAAGGGTGGTGAAATTGGGTATGACTGCGTACCGGAGGTGAACCCGGTAGGAGGGGAGGAGGTTCTTGACAAAAGCCTCCACCAGAGTCTTCTCATTGGGCTTATCGACCAATTTCACGCTCTCGGCCCTCCAGCGTTGAAGGTACTTAGTGAAACCTTCCTTTGGCTCTTGGGCCATGACCTCCAGAGATCGCATCGTGGTTTGGATCTCGGTATTGTCAGCATAGTTCCGAGCGAACTCGGTAGCCACATCATCCCATGTAGGGTATTTTTTCGGGTCTAGCCTATAGTACCAGGCCCGTGGGTGCTTCTCAAGGGATGCAGCGAAGAGATTCTTGAACATGGATGAATCCACTCCCTTGATGGCCATGAATTCCTTGAAGGCCCGTACATGTAGTAACGGGTCTTCAGTTCCCTCGAACATGGGCAAACCTGTGAGGTTCAGGTTTGCGGGCAGTTTGTCACTCACCGTGGAGTACTCTCGGCTATTCTCCCGGTGGATATTGTTACTCCCAGTCAAATGGACTTGTTCTTCTAACCGGCGCACTGCGCTGACCAGTTCAGTTATGGGCCCAGTAGTCTCGACATTAGGAGTCCCTTGCTCCACCGTAGCTAGGCGAGCAACAATGGCCACTTGGCCAGCCCTCATTTCGGTCAGTTGGGCTTCGATATCGGTCTGCTTCGCGACCATGGCGTCCAAAGCGGTTTGTAGGCTGTTCAAAGTAGCCATCCTTCGAGCGTGTCTGGTTGCCGGTGGCCTGTCTGTAAGAACACCGCGTAATCAGAAACTGAACCCAGGTCTGTGGAAAAGGAAAGGAAAAGTATGTCCCGAGCGACACTAGGAAAGAAGACTAAAGACTCGAGAAGGACATCTAGACGGATGACTCGATGGGTGGTATAACTTCCTTAGGATTTTGGCTTTGTGGGCCTAATCCCGTTCGAAGGAAGGTCCACGTGAGACTTTTCCCCAGACTTTTGACTCGAGTGTATGGACGGACTTTCCTTTGTAGGGGTATGCCCTACGCGGGTCGGTCGTGCCTTGACTGATAAGGCGGACTCGGGAAAGGGGGGAAACTCGCGATATAGGATCAGCGGAGTTTTGACGCTATAGACCTTCGACACACTATGCAAAGACCTGACACACGGCTAGACGGTAGGTCCTATAATAAGGAAGGTTTACTAGGATAGTTGGATGTTTGAAAATTGAATATTGAATGAGCAAATGAATTTCCGAGAGTTTGGAAATTAAAAAAAAAACGGAATTCCGAAAACCAAGATTAGAATTTTGAAAATTCAGAAAATCGAGATGGTGTTGGAAATTCACGAATTAAAATGGGCAGCATGCCGACTAGAGAAAAAGGATATTTTGAGTCAAATCAGTTGATCCTAAATTTCGGCGACATTCCGAGTTTTGAAAATTGGATATTTTGAAAAGACGGGTCCCGAAACGGACAGCATTTCGGGTTTTTCAAAATTTGGGTGTTTTGGAAAGATGCATTTTTTTGAAATGACGGTTTTTGAAAAAAAAAATGACACGGAAACCAAGTAGCACGTAGTCAAACAAGCATTATAACGACACTTATGTATGCTTTACACTAGGTCTCGGTCGGTCACAATAGGGTCTATACCAACAACGATCGCATTCTCACGAAACGGGACGGACTTCCTAGCCGATTTGGAACTAGGACCTGCCGTAAAACCCCGGTGAGTTTCGCTATCGGAGTCTTTAGCGCACCCATGTAGGAATGCACCGTGGTATAGTGGGACGTCGGTCACAAGTAACCGGCCCGGGCAAAATTTGGGTTATGCATGAACCATTAAACTAATGCGCACACACTAATATTCGAACGATTTCTCTTCGAGTCTCACCCTAGGAACCCCGATGCCATGTAGTACATCAGGTGTCCCCAGCGGAGTCGCCAAATTGTGGACATGACGTAGGTCCACCCCGACGCGGCCACGCGCGGGTTTGGGTAGGCGAATGTATCTCGTGGTGAGATTGTTCTCGGGTTCGAAATTTAAGTCAAAATGGAGTCGCCACCGAATTTTGTGGTTATTCGGAACCATACGAGCCCACTCTATGTCGTCATGGGCTTTACACAAAGTAAGCCCACTTCGATTTCAGAGTTCATTGGGCTCGTCCCTTTGCATTGCAATATCGATACCGTATAAACCGGCTTTCGTATATAGAATGACTCTCGTGCGCCAAGGGTTTCGGACATCCGGAAACCGAAGGTTCTGAGTAAGGGGTGAGGGTACGTGTTGGGAAACCCACTAAGGACACCCAACCCCGCCCGCACATGGCGGCCTCTACTAAGACATCGTTCGTGTTCGTGTGAGCGCGCTAGTAAAACGATTAAATGATATGCAAACAGCGTTTTCGGGCTAGCATATGAATAGTATGTGAACTACGTCATTTAATGCATCTTATTCTTGGTCAAAATGGTTTAGCATGCGAGGTTCGTTTATAAAGCGTAAAAGCAAGTAAATAAACAAAGCTCGAAAATAAATAAGAAAAGTAACGTACAAGTTACACGGGCGGAAATACAACCCGGAATTCACAATACAACATTACGTAAAAGTAATAAAAAAATACGATGCAATAATAGGGACAGACCCGTATGTAAGCTAGATCGCGAAATGTGTAGATGGACTAACCCCGATTAAATACACATTATATCGTGTACTAAACGAAGGACGGAAATACGAGACTGTGGCATATTGCTAGCCCGATCTCATATCCCGTAGTCTTGTCCCGGCTTATCACGTCAAAAGGTGGTCAAAGTCGTTCTACGTGTCGTGTTGTGCATGGTTTTGAAAATGGAATAGTCACGTGATAGTCTTTACACGTGATGACTAATGTCGATAAAAGGACGAGGCTTGAAAGGTGTGTCAAGGCCCTCGGTTTTCTGGGTTACAGGACCCACTCGGTCGAGTCATGGTCTGACTCGGTCAAGTGCGTCCTCAAAAAAAGTTTCTGCCCAGTGTTATGGACGCTACTCGATCGAGTGGCCTACGCACTCGGTCGAGTAGCCCCTCGAAAAGGGTTCTGTCCAGTGTTATGGACGCTACTCGATCGAGTGGCCTACGCACTCGGTCGAGTAGCCCCTCGAAAAGGGTTCTGTCCAAAGTTATGGACGCTACTCGATCGAGTGGCCTACGCACTCGGTCGAGTAGCCCCTGTACGAGTGTCAACTCGCCTCGTTTTTGAGGTTGAAAACGACGGTCGGTCGAGTTAAATACGAATATCGCATGATTTGAATTTAACTCGACCTCCGGTACTATAATCGTGTGCAAGTGCGATTATAATACCGTTGTCGGGACTTTATGAAAACGTTTGTGTTAGAAAAATTGAATTAGTAACGGAATGCTTCCCTCTACGTCACGACATCGAAACTAACCCTTTCGGGTTATGTGATGTCGGTTTTCGTGTCAACGGGTTCCGTACTAATTAAAATGGGATCGAATATGTTCAACTACGATTAGTCGCGATCACGTCACGCCTTTGAGCACATTGGGGCGGGGCTCCTCGAAAGGGCTCCACCTCCGTCGTTGCTCGTAAAAGGATTAGACGGATTTTAGGCGACAATTATAGTCAAATGTATCCGAAACCGAAATTTGATACTAATTATATACATACGCGGTATAGTAATGTTAGTAACGAAAATGTAAAATGTTAGTATGTTAGAGTTAGTGTTAGGATTGCAATACTAGTATAAGTATAATATTAACGATACGAAAAAAAATGTAAATAAAAGCAATAAAGATCGAAATGGGGTTTAGGACACCCTCAACATACATGCTTAGTAAGGACCTCGGAAATGGGCTCGCGAATAGTGACGGGACTATGGAGTATCGAGGATGTATGTAAGTTATGGTGTGTGTGTGTGTGTGTTGTCGGTTTATCAAGGGACAAGGGACTCGGTTTTTGTGTATGTTGGCTTAGGGTTGTAGGGTAGAAGAGTGTGACTGAAATGTGAGGTAAATGTAGGGTAAAAAATGGATTGGAAAAAACCTTTTTTTTTTAATGAATGAAGGTCATGGGGTATTTATAGAGTTTTACCCCACGACCTAGGGTCACTCGATCGAATGGCCCTAGTGCACTCGGTCGAGTGCCCTAGAAAATGGGCCTGATCCGGTTTTTGACGCTCCACTCGACCGAGTGGGTCAATCCACTCGACCGAGTGGATCAGGTGATCCGAGATAAAAGAGGAAAGGTTGACTTGGTTTGATTGTGTGATCTTTTTTGAAAATGTGGTTGGGCGCCATCTTCTAGAAGATGTACTTGGGCTGATTTTTTGACGGGTTCGTCTTTGACCGGGTTTTGACCCGGTCGCCAAAAGACGGGATTTATTTTTTGGTGTCGGTTTTGGCCCGAATTAGTCTTATTTTGCTCGGAACGACCCACTGGGCCTGAATTTGATGTCTGTTTTGTGAGATTATTACTCCGCTAAAAGTCCATGTCAGATATTATTGATTTCGGGTCCAAATCCGAGTATACTAAGTCACGTTTGCGTCCGATCATCATCGGGTGTTTGTCGGGAATTGCTATAGACACTAGCAGGCAAAATGCGGGTGTCTACAAATGTCATAAGTACAATCCAAATACAAAACCCACAAAATATCCAAACCACAGTCCAAAAAACCGGACCCATGCACTGCGGCTGACCCACTCGATCGAGTGTCAGCCCACTCGATCGAGTGGGCCCTGTAACAAGCCCGACTGCGATTGTTTGGGCCACTCGACCGAGTCAGGGGGATACTCGGTCGAGTAACCCTAGACGAAGGGGGTGTCTGATGCCTGTATATACACCCCCTTGCATGCAAAATTGATCATCTTTTTTCACTCTATTCAACCCTAATCAAACCCTATTCAACCCTAATAAAACCTAATCAACCCCTAATCCTATACACTCAAACCCTAACCCAAGTACTTAGGAGGCAAACCCTAAACCACCATAACATAATCTACGTAAACCTCGAACTCCCGTGCCTAAGCCACAATCAAGCGAGTCCTATCCAAGAAAAGAACATGTAGGTTGAGGGTGCAAAATCCTATTCTTTTTCCTTCTCTTCTTTCTCTCGTCATCTTCATCTTTTTTTAGTTATTTATTTATTTTTTATTCTATCGTCGCATCTATAATATCGATAATAATCTCTAGTATAAGACATTAAAATACTCGCTAATTCGTGTCGAGCGGGAGTGATGATGGGATAAGGAAATCCGAATATACAAGGGTGCTTCACCCGATGTTGCCGGTCGCTTATCCCGACACACCGAACGCTTGATTGTTAAAGCGAGCTAACTTCAGCAAAAAGCGTCTTTTTTATTCTTGTCGCGTCATTATCATAATCGTCATCATCGCATCTTCAACGATTTCAAAACTATTTCGAACGAAAACTATTTTTAACAAAAAGGAACACTTTTTAATTAGGATCGGAACCCATTGATGCGGATCCGACATCACACAATCCGTAAGGATTTTTCGTGATGTCGGGATGCGGAGGGAATCAAGGTTTTAATTAAAGTAAATACTAAGCGTCAATCTATTAGATTCGATACCAACTCAATAGTTGGATGCCGAATTTAAATAGTCTAGCCAATCAATCCCACTAACATGGTGTTCGTTGATGCTAAAGTAGTTGTCACCTAATTCAATCGAATTAATACGACGCTATAAATGCGGAGATCACTCATATCGTGTTATTCCGATGTAGGTTGACTTACAAAATCATATTTTCAAAAATCACTCTAAGCATTCGGTATTGGTCCTATAACCAAGCACCGGGTATGACGAGTAGCACGAAATCGGGACCAAGAACAGTCCGCCATGCGAGTCGCACGTACCTTGTGCGAGTTGCGTGGTGGCGTGAGTCGCGCCCTTCTCGCGCGGGCCACGTGGATCCCTGAAAACCGTGACATCAAATCAATTATTTCGTCTTTATTCAGCAATAATTCTTTAAACTTCCTTTTTTTAGCACACTCTAAATATTCGATATCGATATTATAATCGAGTATAGAATATGGCGAGTATCGATTCGGGTCAAGTATAAATCTCGTTATATTTTTACTCGACCTAATGAATTGATGATTTTCAAAACCGAAAGCAATTTCCAAATCAAAACCAAACGAACCATAGTTCGTACAGCTGCCACTCGACCGAGTGCCATGGGCCACTCTATCGAGTGACATCCAAAAATCGAGGCAGAATGGTTTGTTGAGGACCACTCCGCCGAGTCTCGCAATGACTCGGGCGAGTGGCGACCTACTCGGTCGAGTCCCTTCCTGACTCGGTCGAGTAGCACCTCAAATCAAGGGCAGAATACCTTTTATCGAGACCACTCAGTCGAGTCCCTCAATGACTCGATCGAGTGGCCTCTATCACGTCAAATCCGTGAGGTCCATAGCATCCTTCGAGTCTCACTAATGACTTCGGTCAACGTGTGTCAAGTCTATCACGCGATTTATCACTTTTCAAAGCCATGCATCATGTCTTTCTACTTTATTCTACATCGTTATATATATTGTTGCAAACCGTTATTATCGCTATACCGTTACTAACTTGTTTGCCCATGTCTTTTCGATTTATTTCCTTTGTTTATTTTAATGTACTAAAATGAACCCGCATGCTAAACATAACTTTGACGTTAGTATTAGATGCATCAAATCGACTTAGCAACCCATTCAATTATTCACATGTCTAGGCAAAACACTGTTTGCATATCATTTTACCGTTCTACTAACGCGCGTGTATTGAAGAGTCAAACGATATCTTAGTAGAGGCCGCTAATGTGCGGGCGGGGTTGGGTGTTCTTTGTGAACTTCCCAACACGTACCCTCACCCCTTACTCTGAACATCAGTTTCCGGATGCCCGAAACCGTTGGCGCACGAGAGTCATTCAATACACGGTATCCGATAATGTCGGTATCGGTATCAAATGCAAAGGGACGAACCCTATAAACTTTGAGACCGGAATGGGCCGTATTTTGTACACGGCCCACTAAGATATAGAGTGGGTTCGAACAGGCCCGAACTCCCACAAAGTTCGGTGGCGACTCCACTTCGATTTAAATTTCAATTCGACCCATCTCATATGAAGATTCAATCGCCTCCTCCAACCCGCGCGTGGCCGCGTCGGGGTGGACTTATGTCATGTCCACACACTCGATCGAGTGCATCCAATCCGGGCCGCACGTCAATTCTTTTTCAACTTAGAATATGGTTCTGTTTTCGAGTCCAACTTATTTTCTATAAATCAGTTTTCCAACTTCATTGTCAGACACTTTTCCTTTACACATTTCACTACACAATTCACAACTCTTTTATTTTTCTTAGGATAGAAGTTTACGTTCTTTTCCGTTTTTCTTCGCGATTTAGATCTTGAATTATTTGGTATCGGTAGTTTTAATTTTAATTTCAATTTCATTTTCTACTTTTATTGTTTTCTAGTGTAGATTTATTATCCTGTCTCATAGTTTTATTCAATTCATCTTCGTCATGTTTAATTGCAATTCGTCTTTTGTTGATTTGATTCTTATTAATATGAGTAGCTAAATTATACCAAGGGTTTAAGGGGATCGATGCGTATTATTAGGGTTATAGTCAATTGACTTGTTTCTAATCGTACGAACTGTCGCCTGAATATCGTTTTAACTTTGATTAATTGTTTGATGCATAATTCAAATAATTAGTATCGCAAATTAGGACTTTTCGCCGACCGGATTAAGAACTAATTAGGCCACGATAGTTTAGGTAGACTGACTTAATTCTAGCGACCGCAGGTTAAGTTTAGATCTAAACGTTGTAGTGTACCGACCGGACCTGCACCTTAGGTAGTTCGATTATTGACCTGTTAGTTGACTCCCTGACCCGAGTAATATTCATTATGAACCTGAGACCCTAGACTTTTCCCTTATTGATTTATCTATCAGTAATTAGTTATTCGCCTACCAAAACCAACTCAAACTGTGACCCATAACCTAAAGTCTAATTCTTAAGAATAGATAACTAAATCGTGTCTCCTTGTGGTTCGACCCCTGACTTCACTATCTACATTAGTTGGTGACCTTAGGGTATCTTTGATTAGGGATACGACTACCCCTGTCAAATTTTGGCGCCGTTGCCGGGGAGACGGTGTTATTGAGTTGTTTATTTTTTGTTTAAGATTTTAGGTTATTTTTTTCTTCCCGGGGAATATCTGTTCCTTGGGGCAGTTCTCACTGGTTCTTTTGTAGTTTTCTCTTTTGCCCAGGTTACTACACCACAATTAGTTAAGATGCCTAATGATGTTGAAGCTGCAACACGTACGTGGAAAGAAGAAGTGGATGAAATCGAGCGCTTGCTCTATGGAAACCCGGTAGGAAACGTCCGTACTTGGGAAGAAGAGGTCGATGAAATTGAATGACTGTTCAATGGTGAAGTTTCCGAAATCGAGGTGGTTCATACGAACGATTACGATGGGCAATCTGAGTTTTGGAAAGCCGAGCTCGTTGAGATAGAGGCTGCCCTACGGGAAGATAGGCCCTACGACGGTAAAGGAGGACGTATGCGCTACTAGTGACACAGTTGTCGAGACCAATCACCCTTCTCCACTACTTCGGACACTAATTCGGGAACCTCCTACCGAAACTCGTGCACCTAAACTCTCCATGCCTGACGAATGAACCGTTAGAGTTAATTTCGTCCTGGTTGCTGATTTAGGTGGATGCGATCCACCTAAGGAATTCCCTTTTCCTTATTTTAATTTTTTCAATTTAATTGATAAAGGGAATTTTAAACCTGAATACATGGAGCTCTCTCATAAGCCGTCGATTAAGCTGAGACGGTTTGATTTTCAAAATTTTAATGCTTCCATGCCTATATTGTGCTACTTGTGCTTGTATAAGCACATGCCCGAATGTTTGATTTGCTCCTACGAGCTCTAAGTTGTTTTGATCTCAACAGGGAGCAGATTAGAATATCTTAAAACGGGTGAAGTGGTCGTGCAGGACCTGTCCGAAACCAGCGCTAGTCGGGAGGCAACCCGACATCATTTGTATACGTTTCTCCCGCTCTTCAGTCGGTTTGGGGGAGCTACCATCGTATATACGGTACATTCTTTCCTTTTTATTTTTCTTTTATTGCTTTCTTAGATTTTTTTTCTCCCCCTGAGTCGAGTTGTCCTTAGGATTGGTGTAATCCCCTAGAAATTCTAACGCAATACAGTGGCGGAAACACTGTAGAGTGGGATTAAAACACACTGACAAACTATATCTTATTAAAAGAAGTGGTAAGTCAATACAAAGGCCTCTTTTTACAAAAGGGCTAAAAGAAAAAAAATCTCCAAACAGGTTAATACAAAACCATAAATTACATAATGAAGAAAGAGTAGGATCCACGCTACTCGCTAGCTCACACCCATCCAGCAACAAAACCTGTCATGTTATAAACATAACAGCCACGTCAGTGGGGACTAATTCGGACGTTCTCCCAGCCATATTATATCATATGGAAAAATAATAGTATTACTATATCAAAATATTTAAAAAGTGAAAACATTAAAACGATATAATAAAAATAAGTATTCAGCGAAACTTAAAGCACTTGCCAACCTGCAAGTTAAAATCAACCGATAATTATAAAATTCAAAATGACGTTATGGAAATCAATCGGTGCAACGGAATAGACTTTCACCAGGATGATACTAAACTAGCTTCGAGAACTTAGTCAAAACAGATCAGACTTCGGTCTCTAACTAGGCAACTCAACTATAACTGGACTGCGTGCAGCGAGGTCCTGGCTTAAGTAATGTACACCCCTCCTGGACACCAACCGTAATCCAGTTCAACCCGACGGCGACTTACACGATGCGATATCTAAGTTTAAGGTCAAAATATACACACTCCTGAACACAAACCATGCTCAGTTCAACGACCAATGTGTCTCAACATAGACACACCAGCTTTATAGTTGATGGCAAAACGTACACCCTAGACTATATTACTCTACATGTACACTTGTCCTCATTCCATAACTCTGATATGGCTAAAGTCGTATTACCAAATCAAGATTATCCTAGTACTACTAACAAGATAGTCAGTGGTAATTAGGGTATCGTATCCGCAGGGAGAAGGTCAAACTGTTAGAAGCTATGGCGATTCTTAATTGCTCAAACGATTGGTTTGATTGAGTTAACTAAAGCTAGAAGTACGTAACAAAATATGAATTAATCAATTTAAAGGAAAATCTAGGGCTATGGGTTAACAATTAGCAGACAAATGATCATGCAAGAATAATCGATAAACACACAAACATGCTAGTTGGCTATAATACGTCCTCTTGGATCGAAATCAACCTAGGAAGACACTAACGGGCTCTCGCTACTTATTAGGCTTCCTACCGAATCACATGCAGGTCTAATCTCAACTCGACTCTCGCACATGAACTGAAATTTTCCTAGTTCGATTAACAAGTTGTGGCCTTTAACAAATTAATCGTCTTTTAGAGCATGTTAACAAGGCACTAGCATATATATGAATTCATCAAATATTCAACAAGAACTTAAATTCTACCCGTCGATCCTCCTTGACCCTAGTAACGGAATTAGCTACTCATAATTAAATTCACACAAAATAAACAATTGATAATGAAGTGCATAATGATTGATATGGAAAAAGGAAAACTAATAAAATCAATAGTAGAAATGGAAATAGACAATCAAGAACATAAAAGATGAATAAGAATTGAAACAAGAATTGAAATGATTACCGATTGGAAATTGTAGCAAGAACAAGAGTAAATCTTCCAACTAGAGAATGAAAAGATTAATATTATTCTAATACTAGGCTTAGGATTCTTAGGGAATGAAAAAAGGTACGTTCCAATCTAATACAAGGCATTCCTATATAGCAAAAGAAAGAAGAAGCTGAAAAGACACTACAGCTATGTCGTCCCGAATCGGGATGGAGTCCGTCCCGAATCGGGATTAAAGTCGTCCCATGGGATGAGGGTCGTCCCAAATCGGGACAGCTGAAAAATCCAATATTGCTCAATTTCCTTCATTTTGCCATGAGTAAGGAGATAGGGACGACATCCATCCCTAGAGACGGACCTCGAGACCAACAAAAAGGACTCCTCTAGTCTTCTAAACTTCATGATATGGTTCCAACTTGACTCGGGGTCACTTCATGACATCCACGCAACCTCGATAGCGACACCTAACTTGTGGATAAATAGTCACCGACCTCCATGTGAGCCATGATGAAAGGGAAAAGGCGCCCATATCGCCTATTTTCCTACGAAACCAACAAAACACACTAGAGGAGAAGATTAGTTCCCAAAACCGCTCCTAAGAGCGCATTTAACACGATAAATACATGGGAAAACGGGGATAAAAGCATATAGAATATCAACACATCAAAATCCCCCAAATCGAACTCTTGCTTGTCCTCATGCAAGCATCATCAAACATGACAAAACAAGAGCGGTGAACAAAACCAAGTATCCCCGAAATGACAAATCCCATTGACAAGCTCTAGCAAGTTCACAATACAATCTCAATTCAAACACGAGATGCAAGATAAGCACACATGGTTTAGAATTACATGGCAAAAATATGAGGGAGACAAGTACTAAGACATTTCAACTCTTGCATGACCCTTATTGACATCGGACTCCTCACGGGTTCACTCTTCACTCATTTTGTGAACGGATAATATATTGTGAGAACACTCACCTACTACAACTCATAAGAATGCGCCCGCGACGTAGGATGGTAAACATTCCAAATTCAGTTGACAATTTATCACAATTCGCACAAAAGAAGCTAAGAAAAGGACAAGAGAAGGCTCGGGTGAAGGGTAGAAGGTGGACAAACGTTATGGACATGTGAAGCTAAAGGTTAAACTAGCAACAATCCAAATGCGCTAAGAATGCTCAAGCCACAACAAACACCACTTAGTCTTTATTACATCAATACAAAATGATGTACGTATCGGAATATAACTTCAACTAACATTACTTCCCAATTCAGTAACAATTATAAACAACTTGGAAGTAACATTATCTTTTCTTTCACTTTTCCTTCTTGTTTTTTGTTTCTTTCTTTTTCAAACTTCTTTTTCAACATTTTCCTTTTTTTTTCTTTTTCCTTCAACTTCATTTTCATTTTTTTTCATAAAAGAAGCTTCGGGAATCAACAATCCCGAAAAAAAACAATTCTCACATTATTATCAACATTCACCACAATAACCTTAATGAGCACCCATAATGCATCCGACAATTACTAGCTTAACAAGGTAGGCATGGTATTTGTAGCTAAATATTGTGGGGTATAAAAATAAGCATGTGGGCTCAAAAGGCTAAGATATATTATGTGAGAAAACAACGAAATAGCTTCAAGTGCAAACTGATCAAAAACATCATGGATAATGGAACAAAAACCATACATGTGCGTAATTATGCAACGCATACTACGAGGAGACCTACTCTCACCTAAAAACGATCGATTAAACATGAATCAATCCATAAGGCTCTAAAACTCACATTTTGTAGCTTACCAACGTCAAGGATCATGTATACTTTGTCTTAGTCTCATCATCACACACAAAAATGCCAAAACATCACCAAAATATACAAATCCTGATAACCAAGCTTAAAAGGAGAAATGAACGAAAAACCGCAAAGCTATGCAAGGGGATAAGCACAACGGGATAGCAACAAACCCAACAACTAATTTTTTTGAGATTTTTTTTTTCGAAACTAAATATAATACAAGACTCGACACAAATTCCCCCCAAAACCAGACTATACAATGTTCCCATTGTAGCTTAAAATATTGCGTCCACAACACCTGTAACACCCGCTATTTTTCCTAAGCATTTTTATTCTTTCCGTAAGGACTCCATCTTAACTCTGTCACTTTTCGGCCTCATATTTTATCATTTTACTAAGCTCTATTTTAATTTTTGAGTTTAATAATTTTTTTTTTTAATTTCAAAGATTTAAATCCTTTTAAATCCATTTATTTGGTTTCTTCGTAAACTAATTAATTTTTCCGCAAGGAATTCTATTTCTCTTCGAATTGACATTTTTTTTAAGCTTGGATTTAAGTTATTCCTTTTCCTAAAAATGTTTGAATACGTTTCTATAATATTTTCAACTAGTAAATATTTTTATTTACAAAAATTAGTTGTTAATGATTTTTATTACGAAGCTTCGCGAATAATTACTTTCTTACGCGAGGTTTACTCGAATTACTTTGAAATGCCTTTAACTATTTTCCGATTATACTTTTTATCAACTTATAAAATTTTTGAGACCATTTACTCACATTTTGGACCAACTAAGCCCTTGGTCACAAGTTTTATTACGTTTTATTTAAACGTTGCATTTTATCACGTTAAAACGTAAACATAAGATAAATTATTTTCATTCATTGTAGCATTAGTATCAAGACTTTTCATACTCCTTCATCAACCCTTTTGGCCAGCCACTTTATGTGTAAATCACATAGTTTTCATCAACAAATTTATTCTCATTTATATTTTGAAAAAAACCATCCATTTCCATACTACACCTTATTCATTCATCAAGTAAAAAAAATCTATCATCACCTTCTCTTGGCTGTGGCACTTTCTCTCCATCCTAGGATTATTTTGCTTCAATTCTAGTCTTAATCGACTCAAATTCATCGTCAAATAATCCTTTTTCCGTTCTCTTCGTTAAGGTATTAATCCACGTCGTTTTCGATCAATTTTTACCTTGCTTTTTATTAGTTTTCTCATGGTATTTTTCTGCCATGATTTCCGTGTTTGGTAGGATTTTTGGACGATCCCGAAGCCGACGAATATATTATCGACTCAGACTTGGAGTAGAGGTAACGTCGATGTTACTCGGTATTTCAAGATTTTAATTGAGTATTTGCATGTATATACTTTTATATTTTATTTTGGCAATATATGTATGTCACGGATTCTGGAAAAATTTTTAAAGTTGAAAATTTGCATGGTTCGATATTTTTATCGCTTTTACGAGATTAACGATTAAATTGTTATATTAATTTGTAAAATCGTAATAATCGGCCTAAACATGTAATATATGTTTATATTCTGGAAAAATGTTGTTTTTGATGATTTTTAATAATTTAGTATTTTTCTGATATTTTTGATATCGATTATTGAATTATTACCGTTTTCGGACAAAAACGATTAAAAACCGATTTTTAGTTCTAGTACTTAAACAATTTATTTTAATCTGATTTTTGACGTGGTGAAACTTTCTGGTGAAATAGAATTTTCTGAATTGTTTCATTAATTTTTGAAATTGTTAAGTGGATAAATTAATTAATCACTTTAAATCATCGTTTATCGTTAAAACCGTGTTTGTTGTTTAAATTCTCGATTTCTGGTCTTTGGTTTAAATCTGGAAAAATTATGATTCTGATGATTTCATATTAAAATATAATTTTATGATTTTTAGTGCCTTAATAAGATGTTAGGAACGATAAGTTTTATTAATGGAATCGTTAATTGTGAAAAACGGGTTTTAAAGACGGTTTTGGCGGGATTTATTAAATCTGGAATTTTGGGAAAACTGTAAAAATGGTAGATTCTGGAAAATCATGATTTTTAGGTTTAATAATAATTTTTGGATTTTAATACTTAAATCGTTTTGTAATTACTATTTTTATTAATCGTTGTTGTCGAGATTGGACGATTAACGAGAAAACGCTTTAGAAATCGAGTTTTTACAATTCTGGAAATTTTCTTTTCTGGAGAGAATGTCCATAAATATAATTTAACTATTTTACGTAATTTTTGTACTATTTATTATAGTCTTTAATTAATAAATATTGATTTTCGGACAAATTGTGATTTATCGTTAAAATGCTTCGTCTTACCTAAAAGAATTATTTTTCCAGCAATTTTGAAAGTATTTAAATCTGAAACTTTAAGAGTTAAATCATCCCTTAACATATTCTAAATATATTCAATGGTTTAATTAAATAAAAGACGTTAAAAGATTTAATTTGACATTTGTCGTAAAATCCTATTTATAATTTTATTGTCGAAACTAATAATAATTAGGGAATTTTAGCTTTTTAACTTTCGAAAACACCCTAATTAGTAGTATTAAAATGTTTAAGACATTTTTAATCATTTTATAACACTTATACGATATTTTAATAATTTCATAAAATCAAATGATCTTACTTTAAATTAATATCGTTAAGGCCGAAAGTATTAGTTTTATAAACCTATATCGTTTACTAAAAATGTGGTATTAGTATGAACTAATATTTTCACTATTTTGATATAATGCTATTTTTAGTAAAGTTTCTAAAAATAGAAGTTTCCTAAAATAGAAAGTTTCCTCTTTTGGAAAGTGATTCCTTTTTCTCTTTTGTTCTCTTATTATTATAATGATCATATCTCTTAAATATATCGATAATGACTTTGTTTTGGAGTTATGGAATAAGGATAAGTGTGGGGTTAGAGTAATACAGTCTAGGATGTACTGTTTTGCCATCAACTATAAGGCTGGTGTATCCATTTGGGATGCATTGGTTGTTGAACTGGATACATTTGGTGTCCAGGAGTATATGTGCATTGTGCCCTTAAGCTAGATATCGCATCGTGTTAGTCGCCGTCAGTTGAACTGGATACATTTGGTATCCAGGAGGGGTGTATATTACTTAAGCTAGGACCTCGCATGATAAGTCGACGTCCTATTATGGTTGAGTTGCCTAGTTAGAGACCTTGGATCTTCGCTGCGTGTGAAGTTGGTGTCTGAGTTCTCGAAGCTAGTTTTTAGTATATCCCTAGTGAAAGTCTAGCCTTGTGCACACTGATCGAATATCCATAACGCCATTTTGATTATTTTATTTATTATCGATATAAATTGGTTTGCAGGTTGGCAAATATTTTTATGTTTCTTCGGAAACCCTTTTGATTAATTTGTTTTACGCTAAAGCTTATTTTAATATGATGTCTTACTGTTTTCCATTTTTACTATTTTTCCTATATTAGTAATTACTGTTTTTAAATCCTGTTATACGGCTGGGAGAACGTTGGCGTTGCTCCCCACTGATTGTGGCTGTTATGTTTTAACATGGCAGGTATACGTGTTTATTTTCCGGTGGGTGTGGGCTAACGAGCGGTCTTGGATCCTGCTTGATCTTTTTAATAATCATGTCTTAAGGATTGTTTAACCTCTTTATGGATTGTTTTAAATTTTTAGCCATTTTTATGTATGGCGCATGTTTGACTTTACCAATTTAATTTATTAAGACATAGTTCTGTGTGTTTTAATCCCGACTCTACAGTGTTTCCGCCACTGTATCGCGCTAGAATTTTTAGGGGATTACAGTTGGTATCAGAGCATCACTGTTCCCGACGCTTACACACCTGAAATTAGGGAAAAATATTAGTAAATTATTTAAACGGTAAATACAGATATTATTAGAAATGGGTAGAAACAGATAAGGACTTAACTGTTAAGATTATCTGTTCCTGAACTCGATGATTAGCATTGATTTTATGTTGTTATTTGTGAACTTCAAGATGGCCGGAAGAGGTAACCGAAACAACAACAACAATGATCAAGGAGGTATCGAAGCCTTGGCTGACACGCTACGCAACATAGCGCAGGCCATGAACGAGATGAACAACCGGAACCAACAATGGCCCTTCAGCTTCTCTCACGCAGTTGAAGGAATGGCTAAAAGCAGATTGGACTATTATGACGGTTCCGTGGATCCCGAAGTCATGAACCGTTGGTTTCGAGTGATGGAAAGACAGTTTGGAAGTTACTCCGCCCCCGAGAATCAGAAGGTGGGCCTAGCTGTGCTGTACCTGTCAGATGATGCAGACAGATGGTGGAGCCAGGTTGGCCCGACTGCACTTCAGACTCCAGGATTCAACTGGACTCAGTTCAAGACTCTCTTAGAGCAGAGATTTTATCCCGAGGAGCTGAGGCGTCAGAGGATGACTGAATTCAACACTCTAAGCCAGAATACCATGTCGGTTGAAGCTTACACCACTCGGTTCCACTTTCTGGCGAATTATGCTGGAGATTTGTTACCCAATGAGAATTCCCGAGCTTTCTTCTACCGAGGAGGACTTCGAGCCGATATCACTCTCAACATGCCCCGGAGTCTCTCAACTGTTAATGAGCTCTATATGCTGCGCTTTACGCAGAGTCTTCAATCGAGCGGGTGAAATCTATGAATCCATCATCTGGTTATAAACGACCTTTCTCCCACTCTGAGAATAACCAAACCTCTTCTTCGAAGAAATTCCATTCTTCAGGAGGTCCGAAACACTTCCCTTATTTTTTTTCCTTGCTTTTCCACCCTCTATCTTTTATGGCGTTGAAATCCATCGTTGCCTACTTGTTGCAGACAATGATTACAAGAAGTCCAACTCCACGCCGTTGTTCGCAAACAAGAAGAAGAACATTTGTTACAAATGCAACAAGGACTACAACGCGGGAAAAAACTGTGACGGTACTCCTTTCACATGCTTCACTTGTGGAGAACCTGGTCATCGCTCCTACAACTGTCCGAAGAAGACTGCTGCCACTACTGCCACAGTCGCCGGTGCTGTTGCTACAACTAAGCGCAAGGGTCGTATCTTTATGATGAGCAGAGCCGATGCTGAAGCACACCCGGAGATCGTCACGGGTATGTTTTCAAACATCAATTCTTTTCTTCTTCTCGTGCCTTCTTCCCCCCTGTTGTAGGTGCATCCTACCCCGCTAATCTTTTTCGTTTTAACTCCTTTGGTTCAGCTGCCTCCCATCCCATGGACCACCCTTTGTTTTATTTAAAAACTCCCGCTTTGATTTATTGTTTACCCTTGTTCTATTTATTCGTCAACCATTTTTTTTTAACCCCCAAATTTTTATAAAAAGTCTGACTAGTTTAAAAACTTTGAACTACTGTAAAATTTGAACATTTTGAGTTATAATTTCATATTACGAAACCCCATGTTTTGTAAAAAGTTTGACTATCTTAAACTTTTGAATATCGTGAAATATATCAATTTTGAATTTTAATTTAAATACTTTTTACTCCATTTTTTTTTGTTTTATCTTTGGTTGATGTTTATATTAAATTCTGTTTCCAAATACTTCAATTTCTAAAAGATTATTATGTAAAAGATTTTAACATTGTCGAAATTATTTTGAATGTTCGGGTTTGATAACATTTTTGAAAACTTTCATAATTACTTTGGTAACATTTTCGAAACCTTAACATTTTGAAATTAGTTTTCGTTTTATTGTAGGTGAACTTTTGAATTTGTTATTCAAAATGTTTGATGAGTGCTTCGATTTTTATCAACTACAAAATTTGATTTCTCAAAACTAAATTTTGTTTCATCATAAAACCGAAATATTGTCGAATTTCTTAATCAAATTGCCTTACTTTGTTTTAAACGTGTTTCGGCTACCCTATTCTCTTCGACTTTGTTTACAAAAGTTATTTAACGTTGTTATTTTACCAAGTAACTTTACTTTACGATTCCATTAATCGAAAGATTTTAAACTTCGGGTTGGTTAGCCCAATTCTTCTTGGAATAAATATTTGCCTTCGATTTCGTATCACTTTGATGGTTGTAAAATTTTATTTTAAAGCAATTTTTTTTTATGCGAAAATTGTTTCCTCACCTTTTTAAGTGGGGTAATCTTGTTTCCTTTCTACTTATTCTTAGTTTCGAGGACGAAACTTCTTTTAGTGGGGAGGATTGTAACACCCGCTATTTTTCCTAAGCATTTTTATTCTTTCCGTAAGGACTCCGTCTTAACTCTGTCACTTTTCGGCCTCATATTTTATCATTTTACTAAGCTCTACTTTAATTTTTGAGTTTAATAATTTTTTTTTTTAATTTCAAAGATTTAAATCCTTTTAAATCCATTTATTTGGTTTCTTCGTAAACTAATTAATTTTTCCGCAAGGAATTCTATTTCTCTTCGAATTGACATTTTTTTTAAGCTTGGATTTAAGTTATTCCTTTTCCTAAAAATGTTTGAATACGTTTCTATAATATTTTCAACTAGTAAATATTTTTATTTACAAAAATTAGTTGTTAATGATTTTTATTACGAAGCTTCGCGAATAATTATTTTCTTACGCGAGGTTTACTCGAATTACTTTGAAATGCCTTTAACTATTTTCCGATTATACTTTTTATCAACTTATAAAATTTTTGAGACCATTTACTCACATTTTGGACCAACTAAGCCCTTGGTCACAAGTTTTATTACGTTTTATTTAAACGTTGCATTTTATCACGTTAAAACGTAAACATAAGATAAATTATTTTCATTCATTGTAGCATTAGTATCAAGACTTTTCATACTCCTTCATCAACCCTTTTGGCCAGCCACTTTATGTGTAAATCACATAGTTTTCATCAACAAATTTATTCTCATTTATATTTTGAAAAAAACCATCCATTTCCATACTACACCTTATTCATTCATCAAGTAAAAAAAATCTATCATCACCTTCTCTTGGCTGTGGCACTTTCTCTCCATCCTAGGATTATTTTGCTTCAATTCTAGTCTTAATCGACTCAAATTCATCGTCAAATAATCCTCTTTCCGTTCTCTTCGTTAAGGTATTAATCCACGTCGTTTTCGATCAATTTTTACCTTGCTTTTTATTAGTTTTCTCATGGTATTTTTCTGCCATGATTTCCGTGTTTGGTAGGATTTTTGGACGATCCCGAAGCCGACGAATATATTATCGACTCAGACTTGGAGTAGAGGTAACGTCGATGTTACTCGGTATTTCAAGATTTTAATTGAGTATTTGCATGTATATACTTTTATATTTTATTTTGGCAATATATGTATGTCACGGATTCTGGAAAAATTTTTAAAGTTGAAAATTTGCATGTTTCGATATTTTTATCGCTTTTACGAGATTAACGATTAAATTGTTATATTAATTTGTAAAATCGTAATAATCGGCCTAAACATGTAATATATGTTTATATTCTGGAAAAATGTTGTTTTTGATGATTTTTAATAATTTAGTATTTTTCTGATATTTTTGATATCGATTATTGAATTATTACCGTTTTCGGACAAAAACGATTAAAAACCGATTTTTAGTTCTAGTACTTAAACAATTTATTTTAATCTGATTTTTGACGTGGTGAAACTTTCTGGTGAAATAGAGTTTTATGAATTGTTTCATTAATTTTTGAAATTGTTAAGTGGATGAATTAATTAATCACTTTAAATCATCGTTTATCGTTAAAACCGTGTTTGTTGTTTAAATTCTCGATTTCTGGTCTTTGGTTTAAATCTGGAAAAATTATGATTCTGATGATTTCATATTAAAATATAATTTTATGATTTTTAGTGCCTTAATAAGATGTTAGGAACGATAAGTTTTATTAATGGAATCGTTAATTGTGAAAAACGGGTTTTAAAGACGGTTTTGGCGGGATTTATTAAATCTGGAATTTTGGGAAAACTGTAAAAATGGTAGATTCTGGAAAATCATGATTTTTAGGTTTAATAATAATTTTTGGATTTTAATACTTAAATCGTTTTGTAATTACTATTTTTATTAATCGTTGTTGTCGAGATTGGACGATTAACGAGAAAACGCTTTAGAAATCGAGTTTTTACAATTATGGAAATTTTCTTTTCTGGACAGAATGTCCATAAATATAATTTAACTATTTTACGTAATTTTTGTACTATTTATTATAGTCTTTAATTAATAAATATTGATTTTCGGACAAATTGTGATTTATCGTTAAAATGCTTCGTCTTACCTAAAAGAATTATTTTTCCAGCAATTTTGAAAGTATTTAAATCTGAAACTTTAAGAGTTAAATCATCCCTTAACATATTCTAAATATATTCAATGGTTTAATTAAATAAAAGACGTTAAAAGATTTAATTTGACATTTGTCGTAAAATCCTATTTATAATTTTATTGTCGAAACTAATAATAATTAGGGAATTTTAGCTTTTTAACTTTCGAAAACACCCTAATTAGTAGTATTAAAATGTTTAAGACATTTTTAATCATTTTATAACACTTATACGATATTTTAATAATTTCATAAAATCAAATGATCTTACTTTAAATTAATATCGTTAAGGCCGAAAGTATTAGTTTTATAAACCTATATCGTTTACTAAAAATGTGGTATTAGTATGAACTAATATTTTCACTATTTTGATATAATGCTATTTTTAGTAAAGTTTCTAAAAATAGAAGTTTCCTAAAATAGAAAGTTTCCTCTTTTGGAAAGTGATTCCTTTTTCTCTTTTGTTCTCTTATTATTATAATGATCATATCTCTTAAATATATCGATAATGACTTTGTTTTGGAGTTATGGAATAAGGATAAGTGTGGGGTTAGAGTAATACAGTCTAGGATGTACTGTTTTGCCATCAACTATAAGGCTGGTGTATCCATTTGGGATGCATTGGTTGTTGAACTGGATACATTTGGTGTCCAGGAGTATATGTGCATTGTGCCCTTAAGCTAGATATCGCATCGTGTTAGTCGCCGTCAGTTGAACTGGATACATTTGGTATCCAGGAGGGGTGTATATTACTTAAGCTAGGACCTCGCATGATAAGTCGACGTCCTATTATGGTTGAGTTGCCTAGTTAGAGACCTTGGATCTTCGCTGCGTGTGAAGTTGGTGTCTGAGTTCTCGAAGCTAGTTTTTAGTATATCCCTAGTGAAAGTCTAGCCTTGTGCACACTGATCGAATATCCATAACGCCATTTTGATTATTTTATTTATTATCGATATAAATTGGTTTGCAGGTTGGCAAATATTTTTATGTTTCTTCGGAAACCCTTTTGATTAATTTGTTTTACGCTAAAGCTTATTTTAATATGATGTCTTACTGTTTTCCATTTTTACTATTTTTCCTATATTAGTAATTACTGTTTTTAAATCCTGTTATACGGCTGGGAGAACGTTGGCGTTGCTCCCCACTGATTGTGGCTGTTATGTTTTAACATGGCAGGTATACGTGTTTATTTTCCGGTGGGTGTGGGCTAACGAGCGGTCTTGGATCCTGCTTGATCTTTTTAATAATCATGTCTTAAGGATTGTTTAACCTCTTTATGGATTGTTTTAAATTTTTAGCCATTTTTATGTATGGCGCATGTTTGACTTTACCAATTTAATTTATTAAGACATAGTTCTGTGTGTTTTAATCCCGACTCTACAGTGTTTCCGCCACTGTATCGCGCTAGAATTTTTAGGGGATTACAGTTGGTATCAGAGCATCACTGTTCCCGACGCTTACACACCTGAAATTAGGGAAAAATATTAGTAAATTATTTAAACGGTAAATACAGATATTATTAGAAATGGGTAGAAACAGATAAGGACTTAACTGTTAAGATTATCTGTTCCTGAACTCGATGATTAGCATTGATTTTATGTTGTTATTTGTGAACTTCAAGATGGCCG
The DNA here is from genome assembly GCA_958450325.1 of Agrostemma githago. Classification (NCBI taxonomy): domain Eukaryota; kingdom Viridiplantae; phylum Streptophyta; class Magnoliopsida; order Caryophyllales; family Caryophyllaceae; genus Agrostemma; species Agrostemma githago. Next base: position 48,120,418 of record OY288246.1, on the reverse strand, counting down.
GAAGAGGTAACCGAAACAACAACAACAATGATCAAGGAGGTATCGAAGCCTTGGCTGACACGCTACGCAACATAGCGCAGGCCATGAACGAGATGAACAACCGGAACCAACAATGGCCCTTCAGCTTCTCTCACGCAGTTGAAGGAATGGCTAAAAGCAGATTGGACTATTATGACGGTTCCGTGGATCCCGAAGTCATGAACCGTTGGTTTCGAGTGATGGAAAGACAGTTTGGAAGTTACTCCGCCCCCGAGAATCAGAAGGTGGGCCTAGCTGTGCTGTACCTGTCAGATGATGCAGACAGATGGTGGAGCCAGGTTGGCCCGACTGCACTTCAGACTCCAGGATTCAACTGGACTCAGTTCAAGACTCTCTTAGAGCAGAGATTTTATCCCGAGGAGCTGAGGCGTCAGAGGATGACTGAATTCAACACTCTAAGCCAGAATACCATGTCGGTTGAAGCTTACACCACTCGGTTCCACTTTCTGGCGAATTATGCTGGAGATTTGTTACCCAATGAGAATTCCCGAGCTTTCTTCTACCGAGGAGGACTTCGAGCCGATATCACTCTCAATGTAATACCTGTTATTCTATTGGGTATTTCTAAGTTGGTAATGAGTGGATTATATGAGTTCTGTCCCATATATGGTCAAACCCGCTTCCCGAACCCCACTTAAAAGAAATTGCCAAACTGGTTCGCGAGCCCAACTCAGAATGAAAAAAAAGCCCACGTTTTGTAGGTTAAGTACACTCCTCCATTCTTATGTTTTCATCCTGCTCTTGTACCCTACGCAACTCCCTTCTCCATCCATGTTTTTATTCTTGTTTAAACTTCAACATCACCGCCTATCGAGCCCCACCATGATCGACCCACATCGCCACCTTCCCCGTTAGTCATCCCGGCGTCACCACCAACGTGTCAGAGTGGGCGTGTTCTTGATATACCCTAGCATCACCCCGTGAACCACCTTTCGCCGCCCTATTAACCCTGCTGTCATCACTGTTTCTTGACCCGTAATCGTATTAACTCGTACCCGGTATTCCTCTGCTCTCTCTTAGTTCGTACAACCGTCGCACAACTCACTGCTCGTGTGTCTCGTCCCCTTTGTTATAGACGGTGAGGTATGTCGGGTTGTTGTTATTATTGTATCGAATTGTTGTTATAATTATGTTGGTGGTCTCGGTGTGTACAAGTTGTTTTGGCCGGGTGTGTGTGGTTTTCGTTGTTGATCATGTATATCTTAGTTGCTGGTGGTATGGTAAGGTATATATAATAATAATAACACTAGGTGGGTGTAGTGTACGTAGTAGTATTATAATGTGGTTATAGTGTAATAATAATAATAATAATAATAATAATAATAATAATAATAATAATAATAATAATAATAATAATAATAATAATAATAATAATAATAAGTTGTAGTCTGATTTAATTAGAACGGTATCGGTTCGTGTTACAAATCAAATACCTTATGATCGATATTAATTGAAGTATATAATATTTTATTAGGATCGGACTTCGTAGAGTTTCCGTGGTGATTTGTACTATCGACCCGGTGGTGACCTGCTAATTAGGTAAGGTTTTCCTTACTTGGAATATGTTAATATTATAATGTCGTGGTTTTCCTTACTTGGAATATGTTAATATTATAATGTCGTACGAGCTATGTATTTATGATATGATATTGATATGGATGAGATTGAGTAGTGTAGCGAAATCCTGGTCGGGAGACCCATTGAGTAGTGTAGCGAAATCCTGGCCGGGAGGCCCATTGAGTAGTATAGCGGAATCATGGTGGGCTTGAAGCCTATCGAGAAGTATAGTGGAAATTATTGGCACCGTGAAGTACTGAGAATATGGAGATGATATTATTGATTGATAACAATGATGGTACTGAGATGATTGAGACTAGATGTTTTATATTGCATACATATGTTATGATGTTAGCATATTCTAACCGTTTTTCTCTGTCTAATTTGTTACCCTATTCTATTGGGGGCCTGTGGTGATCCAATTGATATTTTCAATCAATTGGGGAGCAGTCTATAATACAGGTTATGTATATCATGATGTGCTGATGCTGGGATGGTTGCACGGGATTGGGGTGAATGCGATAATGATCCTAGTCGTAGTACAGGTTAATGCATAGGCATTCCTGTTTATATATAGATTGTATAGCTTCCGCTGTGTAACCAAGAGTTGTAATAGTTAATGAGTTGCAATGTTTAAATCAGATGGTCGGTTTGGCATTCCATGTTGTATTGTAATGAGCTACTACCTCGGGAAACTGAGATGGTAACACCTTTATTTATTTAGGAATGTCTTGATAAGGCTCCTGGGTAAATGGGGGTGTTACAAAGTGGTATCAGAGCGAACGATCCTGGAGCCTAAAATAAATGAATCTAGGAAAAATAAAATGAACCCCGGTGATAGACCATCAGGAGCCCCCTAAAACTCGGTCGAGGAGACGTCCTTGTACCCGCACCGGCCCTCCTGGTTTTGACCTGGTAACCACGTGTGAGAATGAGATGGATATATATTAGGAAGGGATACGTTGTGATGCAATGAATGTTTTGTGATGACTGCCTGTGATAACTGGTTGCGTTGTTTGACGTATGTGATGTAGTGATCGAACTGTATAAGCTGAGATGTGACTGGTACATACTTACGATATTAGCATGATATAGTAATTGGTACGAGGCCATATGAGGAATATGTTACAGCATGTAAGGTTGAGGTAAGAGTCAATCACCCTGGGTGAGAGTAAGTTCATAGTCAGAGTTGGTAGTAACATTAAATACAACGTCGAGGTGTTTGTACGCAGTAATGTCGTAAGCGATAAACGAGTTATAATTAGTGGATTTGGTGGTAATCTGTGTCCGTCTTGTTGAATTAATATAATGGAGTCGTTCACATTACTGGAAAGGGATAGTTATCTAGTAACGGTACACATATCACAATATGTTTATAGGGTCGATAATTAATGTGGTTTAAGTGTATCGTAATGTGAATGTTATTCAAAAGTACCTGAATACTTGTGTTTCGTTTGTAGTATTATGTGCTTCCTTGTCGATATAATTTATTAGCTGTCTTCGCGTTACTTAATGAGGATGTATAGTTAGAAGTATAATGGTTCATAATGTGTCCATGAAGTGTGACATATTGCGAATAAAGTACGAGTTAATGAGCCCAATAGTCGAACAATGTAAGAATACTTGAGACCGATTTCGAGTTAATGTGATTTACTTGCTTTATATTGATCCGAGTGGTGCCCTTATTGGTCCTCATCCTTCTCTCGTAATGACGTAAATGAACTTGTTTATTAATCGGTTCTTGAAAGCATATGTGGTACTTGAAACTATGTCGAACTGTTTGTATTATAGGGAGCAACAATGTATATATGAATGTGTCGCTTCTATTTCGATCACCTTGATTAATACATTGACAAGACAATCTATTTATTACTTGAATTTGAGTATAACGTATTATTAAAATGATATATATGTGGTGTCGTATTCATTAATGTAAATTTCTGTCAAAGATACTTGGATATTTGTGTTTCATTCCGAGTTTATATGCTTCCTTGTTAATGTCATAGGTTCCAAGCTATACCTTGTTGTTGATTTCTATTCTTAATTGTTTAAATGAGTATTTATAAGAACCCACGTTGAGTTAATGACATACACATTTGCAAAACTTCATCTAACCTGAATAATGTGTTTACCGAGTTCTGTTTTGATGGCCTAAACAAACCTGCTTGCTAATTGTGTCGAGATGATGTTAGAACAAGTTAAAACACCTTCGTTAATATGAACAACGGGTTACTGAATTCTTTCACCTGTTACAGTGCCTATTTCACAAAAGTTTGAAAAGAGACTCACGTTTATTTTAAGTCTAATCTTCACTGTAAAATTCCAGGTTCTAAATCCAAGTACTTCAACCTAATTGCTAGTGGTCAAGTTTTTCATTATAAACTTTACTTGGAGATTAAATAATCATTAGAGATTTTTACCGAGATCACTTTGAAGAGTTTGGATAATGTTGGAACTTGGTTTGCTCGAAAATATGATTTGAAACTCGTTTTATCAATCAAAACTGTTTCAAAGTAAAAATTTGTTAGTTCAGGAAAATGATTATGCAAATCACTTTTATGTTTGAAATTTGAAAATGATTTTAACTGAAAAGTTGTACAAGAATGTCTTATGAGTTTAAGACCACTAGTTTTACATTGTTTTAGAGTTATAATGATTTAATTATGATTTTTCTATCATGACGACAATGTTCTGAAAATGTGTCTAAGTCCATTGAATGGTCATTGTTTCCTCTTGTTCAAGTGAATGCACTAATTTGGAAATGTCTACCTTATCGTATGATGCAACTGAGTTAAACTTATATGTTAATGATAAATTCAGAGTAAACTCGGGTCACGATGAGAGGTGATACTAGTTCATTATGCATAATTGCCTTAACATGAATCTTATGGATCAAATGCGTTGTCTGATAAATCTGTCATGGTCATGAGTCACTTATTTGATAAAGAGCATCGATGCACGTATCCAATAAATGTAGTAATTTCCATGAGAAGTTGGGAAAGATCGAGTCATTAAACTTCGAACCGAGTACGCTGGTTGCATCTAAGTAACAAACAAGACGTCATCTTTCAGATTTGGTCGTAATAGACGTAAGTTAGACATGTTTTGTAAACTAGTCAAAGTCATTCTTAATTGCTCATGTATATCTGTGATGAGTTTTATCTTAATTATCAGTCAACAAGTAACATATGCTGAGATGAATGATGTCTACGGGATAAGTGTTGGTTCTAAGTCATATGCTAGTGTCTAAATGTAAAACTTATGTGAACCTAAGACATACTGAACTACTTGATTAATTATCGAAGTCTGGATAAATATATGTCACCTGCCATTCGTCTCGAGTTTTGAAATTATTCACGTGGTCATCTAAAAGTGTTCATTTGTCTTACTATTTTGTCGTGATGGTTATATTACTTGCCTAAATAATTCCCCTCAAGTATGTATACATGTGAGTCTGAACCTGTTAAAGATGCAACCGTGTCAACGCAGTATCATCATAATATAGATTGGTGGTACGTCTCTTAATGATATAATAAAACTGAGTCGTGAATATATGATGAAGAAATCAGATGTCATGAGTATGTGGTGTCGTTTAAATCACTTGCTAGAATGTCTCGATAATGGTGGTTAACGAGTCTAATGGTATGAACAAGAGTAATAATATAAACACGGTGGAAAGAGGGTCACGATATTAACTATTAAGATCCATAATCGAAGGATAATAGGTATAGTGATGGTACGAGGGTTTGGAATAATGACTATTTTGAGGTCCAAGGTGTATTTGTATTCGTTGTGTCATCACTTATGTTTCGATGCCAGCAGGTCGGGTCATATTACAGGGTAGTAATAACTTCACGATCTCAAGTCCATACAGTAAAGTAGAGTGTCACAGGGTATCAAGCCCTGAGTGTGGGCGAATCGTCTTCATGTGAACTAATTGATTTACTTGCATGATATTGTAGTGTCCATATATGTAATACTGTCTTAAAGTGAGGATTCACGCAATTATATAAAGTTATACGGAGTAAGTGTTAGTGTTGACATGCCAACATGTGAATTGGGTCATGACAAGTATACTAAGTATAAACACAGTTGTGCTACTAAGCAGTCCGTTTAGCTTAAATTACGTGAATATGACATATGAGAATGAGTATGCAAATTGTCTGTCGGTACATATGTTGAACCATGAGAATACTCTAAGTGATGATGTCTGGAGTTGTTAATAAAAAGAGAATTTATATTGTAAAGTATAGACAAACGTTGAGGGTAGAACCCCTTGCGACTAGGCATGGGTGAGTAAGTTGGAAATCTAGACGAGCATGAATGGACTGTCGTGTTAGGCATGATGCCAGAAGTGTTGAAGGTTGTGAAATGACCAAATGATGTTATGCATATGAGAGATATGTTGAAAATCGATTTGATGGATTATATGAGTTGATTACAAATGTTACCGACTTACTCACCTCGTGTTGATAATTAAGAGTATTTTCGTTTGAAAATTTTACTGTGATGTCCTTTGATAATTGTATAGGTTATATAAGAGCTCCGAGAAAACAGTGATCTCGTTGGTGTCAAGATAGTGCCGTCTTATATAAGATATGTGGGTACCGTAAGTATCTGATCAGTGAACTTCGGGGCAAAGTTCCTTATAAGAGGGGTAGGAAATATTGTATTCAGGCCGACGTTGTTGCTGATGTGTTGTGGTTGTGTGCCCGGAAATGATTCTAGGAACAACGTGACCTCTAAAAAGGTTGGATTACCTGGTGTCTTTAGCAGTGTGTAGCTTAGCTACGTGTAGTCGAGTCGAAATGTTGGTAGACCGGGTGAGGGGAATGAACTTCAATTCGGGACGAAGTTCTTTATAAGGAGGGTAGATTGTAATATCCCGTTGTGCATGAGTATACTAGATAGAATGATCCATATTAGAAGTGGCGATCGTCCACGTGTCAATTTAGTGTGTTTGGTTATGTAGGTGGGTGGTGAACTTCGGGACGAAGTTCTTTATAAGGAGGATAGATTGTAATACCTGTTATTCTATTGGGTATTTCTAAGTTGGTAATGAGTGGATTATATGAGTTCTGTCCCATATATGGTCAAACCCGCTTCCCGAACCCCACTTAAAAGAAATTGCCAAACTGGTTCGCGAGCCCAACTCAGAATGAAAAAAAAGCCCACGTTTTGTAGGTTAAGTACACTCCTCCATTCTTATGTTTTCATCCTGCTCTTGTACCCTACGCAACTCCCTTCTCCATCCATGTTTTTATTCTTGTTTAAACTTCAACATCACCGCCTATCGAGCCCCACCATGATCGACCCACATCGCCACCTTCCCCGTTAGTCATCCCGGCGTCACCACCAACGTGTCAGAGTGGGCGTGTTCTTGATATACCCTAGCATCACCCCGTGAACCACCTTTCGCCGCCCTATTAACCCTGCTGTCATCACTGTTTCTTGACCCGTAATCGTATTAACTCGTACCCGGTATTCCTCTGCTCTCTCTTAGTTCGTACAACCGTCGCACAACTCACTGCTCGTGTGTCTCGTCCCCTTTGTTATAGACGGTGAGGTATGTCGGGTTGTTGTTATTATTGTATCGAATTGTTGTTATAATTATGTTGGTGGTCTCGGTGTGTACAAGTTGTTTTGGCCGGGTGTGTGTGGTTTTCGTTGTTGATCATGTATATCTTAGTTGCTGGTGGTATGGTAAGGTATATATAATAATAATAACACTAGGTGGGTGTAGTGTACGTAGTAGTATTATAATGTGGTTATAGTGTAATAATAATAATAATAATAATAATAATAATAATAATAATAATAATAATAATAATAATAATAATAATAATAATAATAATAATAAGTTGTAGTCTGATTTAATTAGAACGGTATCGGTTCGTGTTACAAATCAAATACCTTATGATCGATATTAATTGAAGTATATAATATTTTATTAGGATCGGACTTCGTAGAGTTTCCGTGGTGATTTGTACTATCGACCCGGTGGTGACCTGCTAATTAGGTAAGGTTTTCCTTACTTGGAATATGTTAATATTATAATGTCGTGGTTTTCCTTACTTGGAATATGTTAATATTATAATGTCGTACGAGCTATGTATTTATGATATGATATTGATATGGATGAGATTGAGTAGTGTAGCGAAATCCTGGTCGGGAGACCCATTGAGTAGTGTAGCGAAATCCTGGCCGGGAGGCCCATTGAGTAGTATAGCGGAATCATGGTGGGCTTGAAGCCTATCGAGAAGTATAGTGGAAATTATTGGCACCGTGAAGTACTGAGAATATGGAGATGATATTATTGATTGATAACAATGATGGTACTGAGATGATTGAGACTAGATGTTTTATATTGCATACATATGTTATGATGTTAGCATATTCTAACCGTTTTTCTCTGTCTAATTTGTTACCCTATTCTATTGGGGGCCTGTGGTGATCCAATTGATATTTTCAATCAATTGGGGAGCAGTCTATAATACAGGTTATGTATATCATGATGTGCTGATGCTGGGATGGTTGCACGGGATTGGGGTGAATGCGATAATGATCCTAGTCGTAGTACAGGTTAATGCATAGGCATTCCTGTTTATATATAGATTGTATAGCTTCCGCTGTGTAACCAAGAGTTGTAATAGTTAATGAGTTGCAATGTTTAAATCAGATGGTCGGTTTGGCATTCCATGTTGTATTGTAATGAGCTACTACCTCGGGAAACTGAGATGGTAACACCTTTATTTATTTAGGAATGTCTTGATAAGGCTCCTGGGTAAATGGGGGTGTTACACTCAACATGCCCCGGAGTCTCTCAACTGTTAATGAGCTCTATATGCTGCGCTTTACGCAGAGTCTTCAATCGAGCGGGTGAAATCTATGAATCCATCATCTGGTTATAAACGACCTTTCTCCCACTCTGAGAATAACCAAACCTCTTCTTCGAAGAAATTCCATTCTTCAGGAGGTCCGAAACACTTCCCTTATTTTTTTTCCTTGCTTTTCCACCCTCTATCTTTTATGGCGTTGAAATCCATCGTTGCCTACTTGTTGCAGACAATGATTACAAGAAGTCCAACTCCACGCCGTTGTTCGCAAACAAGAAGAAGAACATTTGTTACAAATGCAACAAGGACTACAACGCGGGAAAAAACTGTGACGGTACTCCTTTCACATGCTTCACTTGTGGAGAACCTGGTCATCGCTCCTACAACTGTCCGAAGAAGACTGCTGCCACTACTGCCACAGTCGCCGGTGCTGTTGCTACAACTAAGCGCAAGGGTCGTATCTTTATGATGAGCAGAGCCGATGCTGAAGCACACCCGGAGATCGTCACGGGTATGTTTTCAAACATCAATTCTTTTCTTCTTCTCGTGCCTTCTTCCCCCCTGTTGTAGGTGCATCCTACCCCGCTAATCTTTTTCGTTTTAACTCCTTTGGTTCAGCTGCCTCCCATCCCATGGACCACCCTTTGTTTTATTTAAAAACTCCCGCTTTGATTTATTGTTTACCCTTGTTCTATTTATTCGTCAACCTTTTTTTTTTAACCCCCAAATTTTTATAAAAAGTCTGACTAGTTTAAAAACTTTGAACTACTGTAAAATTTGAACATTTTGAGTTATAATTTCATATTACGAAACCCCATGTTTTGTAAAAAGTTTGACTATCTTAAACTTTTGAATATCGTGAAATATATCAATTTTGAATTTTAATTTAAATACTTTTTACTCCATTTTTTTTTTGTTTTATCTTTGGTTGATGTTTATATTAAATTCTGTTTCCAAATACTTCAATTTCTAAAAGATTATTATGTAAAAGATTTTAACATTGTCGAAATTATTTTGAATGTTCGGGTTTGATAACATTTTTGAAAACTTTCATAATTACTTTGGTAACATTTTCGAAACCTTAACATTTTGAAATTAGTTTTCGTTTTATTGTAGGTGAACTTTTGAATTTGTTATTCAAAATGTTTGATGAGTGCTTCGATTTTTATCAACTACAAAATTTGATTTCTCAAAACTAAATTTTGTTTCATCATAAAACCGAAATATTGTCGAATTTCTTAATCAAATTGCCTTACTTTGTTTTAAACGTGTTTCGGCTACCCTATTCTCTTCGACTTTGTTTACAAAAGTTATTTAACGTTGTTATTTTACCAAGTAACTTTACTTTACGATTCCATTAATCGAAAGATTTTAAACTTCGGGTTGGTTAGCCCAATTCTTCTTGGAATAAATATTTGCCTTCGATTTCGTATCACTTTGATGGTTGTAAAATTTTATTTTAAAGCAATTTTTTTTTATGCGAAAATTGTTTCCTCACCTTTTTAAGTGGGGTAATCTTGTTTCCTTTCTACTTATTCTTAGTTTCGAGGACGAAACTTCTTTTAGTGGGGAGGATTGTAACACCCGCTATTTTTCCTAAGCATTTTTATTCTTTCCGTAAGGACTCCGTCTTAACTCTGTCACTTTTCGGCCTCATATTTTATCATTTTACTAAGCTCTACTTTAATTTTTGAGTTTAATAATTTTTTTTTTTAATTTCAAAGATTTAAATCCTTTTAAATCCATTTATTTGGTTTCTTCGTAAACTAATTAATTTTTCCGCAAGGAATTCTATTTCTCTTCGAATTGACATTTTTTTTAAGCTTGGATTTAAGTTATTCCTTTTCCTAAAAATGTTTGAATACGTTTCTATAATATTTTCAACTAGTAAATATTTTTATTTACAAAAATTAGTTGTTAATGATTTTTATTACGAAGCTTCGCGAATAATTATTTTCTTACGCGAGGTTTACTCGAATTACTTTGAAATGCCTTTAACTATTTTCCGATTATACTTTTTATCAACTTATAAAATTTTTGAGACCATTTACTCACATTTTGGACCAACTAAGCCCTTGGTCACAAGTTTTATTACGTTTTATTTAAACGTTGCATTTTATCACGTTAAAACGTAAACATAAGATAAATTATTTTCATTCATTGTAGCATTAGTATCAAGACTTTTCATACTCCTTCATCAACCCTTTTGGCCAGCCACTTTATGTGTAAATCACATAGTTTTCATCAACAAATTTATTCTCATTTATATTTTGAAAAAAACCATCCATTTCCATACTACACCTTATTCATTCATCAAGTAAAAAAAATCTATCATCACCTTCTCTTGGCTGTGGCACTTTCTCTCCATCCTAGGATTATTTTGCTTCAATTCTAGTCTTAATCAACTCAAATTCATCGTCAAATAATCCTCTTTCCGTTCTCTTCGTTAAGGTATTAATCCACGTCGTTTTCGATCAATTTTTACCTTGCTTTTTATTAGTTTTCTCATGGTATTTTTCTGCCATGATTTCCGTGTTTGGTAGGATTTTTGGACGATCCCTAAGCCGACGAATATATTATCGACTCAGACTTGGAGTAGAGGTAACGTCGATGTTACTCGGTATTTCAAGATTTTAATTGAGTATTTGCATGTATATACTTTTATATTTTATTTTGGCAATATATGTATGTCACGGATTCTGGAAAAATTTTTAAAGTTGAAAATTTGCATGTTTCGATATTTTTATCGCTTTTACGAGATTAACGATTAAATTGTTATATTAATTTGTAAAATCGTAATAATCGGCCTAAACATGTAATATATGTTTATATTCTGGAAAAATGTTGTTTTTGATGATTTTTAATAATTTAGTATTTTTCTGATATTTTTGATATCGATTATTGAATTATTACCGTTTTCGGACAAAAACGATTAAAAACCAATTTTTAGTTCTAGTACTTAAACAATTTATTTTAATCTGATTTTTGACGTGGTGAAACTTTCTGGTGAAATAGAGTTTTATGAATTGTTTCATTAATTTTTGAAATTGTTAAGTGGATGAATTAATTAATCACTTTAAATCATCGTTTATCGTTAAAACCGTGTTTGTTGTTTAAATTCTCGATTTCTGGTCTTTGGTTTAAATCTGGAAAAATTATGATTCTGATGATTTCATATTAAAATATAATTTTATGATTTTTAGTGCCTTAATAAGATGTTAGGAACGATAAGTTTTATTAATGGAATCGTTAATTGTGAAAAACGGGTTTTAAAGACGGTTTTGGCGGGATTTATTAAATCTGGAATTTTGGGAAAACTGTAAAAATGGTAGATTCTGGAAAATCATGATTTTTAGGTTTAATAATAATTTTTGGATTTTAATACTTAAATCGTTTTGTAATTACTATTTTTATTAATCGTTGTTGTCGAGATTGGACGATTAACGAGAAAACGCTTTAGAAATCGAGTTTTTACAATTCTGGAAATTTTCTTTTCTGGAGAGAATGTCCATAAATATAATTTAACTATTTTACGTAATTTTTGTACTATTTATTATAGTCTTTAATTAATAAATATTGATTTTCGGACAAATTGTGATTTATCGTTAAAATGCTTCGTCTTACCTAAAAGAATTATTTTTCCAGCAATTTTGAAAGTATTTAAATCTGAAACTTTAAGAGTTAAATCATCCCTTAACATATTCTAAATATATTCAATGGTTTAATTAAATAAAAGACGTTAAAAGATTTAATTTGACATTTGTCGTAAAATCCTATTTATAATTTTATTGTCGAAACTAATAATAATTAGGGAATTTTAGCTTTTTAACTTTCGAAAACACCCTAATTAGTAGTATTAAAATGTTTAAGACATTTTTAATCATTTTATAACACTTATACGATATTTTAATAATTTCATAAAATCAAATGATCTTACTTTAAATTAATATCGTTAAGGCCGAAAGTATTAGTTTTATAAACCTATATCGTTTACTAAAAATGTGGTATTAGTATGAACTAATATTTTCACTATTTTGATATAATGCTATTTTTAGTAAAGTTTCTAAAAATAGAAGTTTCCTAAAATAGAAAGTTTCCTCTTTTGGAAAGTGATTCCTTTTTCTCTTTTGTTCTCTTATTATTATAATGATCATATCTCTTAAATATATCGATAATGACTTTGTTTTGGAGTTATGGAATAAGGATAAGTGTGGGGTTAGAGTAATACAGTCTAGGATGTACTGTTTTGCCATCAACTATAAGGCTGGTGTATCCATTTGGGATGCATTGGTTGTTGAACTGGATACATTTGGTGTCCAGGAGTATATGTGCATTGTGCCCTTAAGCTAGATATCGCATCGTGTTAGTCGCCGTCAGTTGAACTGGATACATTTGGTATCCAGGAGGGGTGTATATTACTTAAGCTAGGACCTCGCATGATAAGTCGACGTCCTATTATGGTTGAGTTGCCTAGTTAGAGACCTTGGATCTTCGCTGCGTGTGAAGTTGGTGTCTGCGTTCTCGAAGCTAGTTTTTAGTATATCCCTAGTGAAAGTCTAGCCTTGTGCACACTGATCGAATATCCATAACGCCATTTTGATTATTTTATTTATTATCGATATAAATTGGTTTGCAGGTTGGCAAATATTTTTATGTTTCTTCGGAAACCCTTTTGATTAATTTGTTTTACGCTAAAGCTTATTTTAATATGATGTCTTACTGTTTTCCATTTTTACTATTTTTCCTATATTAGTAATTACTGTTTTTAAATCCTGTTATACGGCTGGGAGAACGTTGGCGTTGCTCCCCACTGATTGTGGTTGTTATGTTTTAACATGGCAGGTATACGTGTTTATTTTCCGGTGGGTGTGGGCTAACGAGCGGTCTTGGATCCTGCTTGATCTTTTTAATAATCATGTCTTAAGGATTGTTTAACCTCTTTATGGATTGTTTTAAATTTTTAGCCATTTTTATGTATGGCGCATGTTTGACTTTACCAATTTAATTTATTAAGACATAGTTCTGTGTGTTTTAATCCCGACTCTACAGTGTTTCCGCCACTGTATCGCGCTAGAATTTTTAGGGGATTACAACACCACAAAGCCACAAGAGAACCAAGTCAAAGGAGAGAGTCATAAACTGAAATAAAATAAAGAAAATAAAAAGAGAAATACCTATTTACAAAGCTGGGTCTCCCGCAAACCGGCAACTACGGGGGGAGGATGGTGGCTAGAACGCCACCTGAATCAGTCAACCATGTCATCCGCGTCGGGGTTAGTGACCCCGGCTTCAGTGTCTAATGCATCACCCCGAGAAGTACCAGTATGAATGTTGCCAGAAGCAGAATTATCAACCTAGGACCATGAATACCAACTAGGATGCTCGTCAGACTCGTGTACCCAACCTCGCCTCGCGGCTTCAGCATACCAAGGGCGTAGGGCCTGAGCTTGGTCGTTATTAATTACCCGTAAGTAGGCCATGACGTCGGAGAATCCACTCGTGTCAGATGGAGTAGTTGAAATAAGAGTGGACGAGGAGGACCCTGGGGCTGTGTCGGAGCAGGACGCCTTGCATACGTAAGCACGGGTTGAATTACCCCTCCGATAGGTAGGCGATAGGAAGGAGGTGTAAAATCGGTAAGGGTTGCTGGGGGCGCGACTTCAGTGAGCCGTTCTAATTGGGGCAAAGGCTGTCGGGATGGTAAAGCAATGGAACTCGAACCATCAATAAGCCACAGTTGTCGTTCCCCCTCAATCGGACGACACCAAGGGAGTGACTGTAAGTAGTTAAGGTCAATGTATGCACGTCCCTCGAGTGGTTTTAGACCATCTTCCGTAAATGGCGTCCACCCTAAAGCTAAATGAGTAATGAGCCCGCCGACACAAATTGCTTTCGTCCGAGTACTATGTGCTTGGGATTGAAGGTGCGATGCAAAGTAGTAGGCAATATTGATGTTGAAAGGAGCTTGACGTTGCACATTGAGGTAGGAGCCTACAAACTCAAGCTCGGTGAGTCGTACATTACTGGGATCCGGCCTCCTTAGGATAGTGGAGGCGACGAAACGCTGCCAAACGCGGACTACCGGGTGGTGGATAGAAACACTAGGAAGGTGACTATAGTCCTCAAAATCAGCCCCTCCTAAACAACTCCAAAGCACATGAGCATCAAATGACTCAGGGGCCGATAATTGCAAGTGACATGCAAGTCCGAAAAGCTCACAAAAGTCCTCGAATGAACGATCATAGCCCACATTAAGCACTCGAAAAGTGATATGGTAAGTGTCATCTTTTCGCTTCGGCTTGACAAAGTGGAATGAGCTTAGGAACTCCAAAGTGAGACCTGCATAAGTGGAATGAAACATAGAGAAGAAATATTGCATCCCAATGCCCTCAAAAAGGGCTCTAGTCTGGTCAAGAATGCCTAGAGTAGTAAGCATCTCACTATCTAAGAAGATTGTGGGTCGAATGGGGAGCTTCTTTAGCCTTTGGTAACAAAGCCACTGTGCTTCGGAACCAAAAATGATGGTAGGGTGGTCGGGGTCATGCCATAATGGCGGACTAGGTGCATCGGTAGAGGGTTCCTCAACCCCCGAACGACTAGAACTAGGCCTCTTAGTCCCCCTTTTAGCCTTTGCCATTGTGAAAGCTAGGTCGGAAAAAGAAGCTCAGACTTAAGGACTCAGAACCGAGATAGGCTGAGAACTCAAAGAAAACGAAACAACACAGAATCAGAAGCAGAGCACCAAAATCCCAAATTCTCGTCCTACAAAAGAACCCAAAAATAGAGATCGAAAAATCGCGAAATTGGTGCACCAAATAAGTCGAAAAACAGCAATGAAGTGTTAATTAACCTGTTTAACTGACCAAATCCATGAAAAATCAATCTGGAAAATCGATGCTCACAAACCCTAATTATGTGAATTGGTGAAATTGAAGCAATTAGGGAAAGAAAACACCTGAATCTTGTGAGAATTGAAACAATCAGGCAGTTCTCGATCAACTGCACTAGCAACTCGCCGAAATCGACCCAAAAACACCCTAAATTTCGACCCAAAACACCGGACTGGCGCGACGAAAATCCTGAAATCCGGCGACGGCGCGAGACGACGACAAGCGGACAGTATGGGCGAGCAGGTACGGACAGAAAAATGGAGGATGATAATGGAAGAGGATGACAATGGAAGATGATGATTGAAATTGGGGAAGGAGGAGGATGAAAAGAGGGAGTTGTACGTGATACTAAAATTTGATATAGCTAAAGTCGTTTTGTTTTTTTTTTTAGAATTGTGAAGTTATATTCTACAGGTCACCCGTCCCGAATAGGGATGAGTTTAATCCCAAATCGGGACCACCACAGTGCAAACCGGGACGAGATCTTCTTGTTGGGACGAATCTCGTCCCTTTCCTTCATATGCTCGCACTTCTTCTCCTTTTTAGTGAATTATGGTCCCTATTAGGGACCACCATCATCCCTAATAGGGACCACAATCAAATCATCCAAGTAGGCAAATCTCCTTATAAGTATTACGTGACTCGGAACCTGGAACAACCTCAATAAAACTATGTCAAATCCCTCCCTCACATCACTCAAAGTTCTAAAAATAAAATAAAATAAAAATATATACAAAATCGGGCTGCCTCCCGGTAGCGCTGGTTTATAGTCCCGCACGACTTGAGTACCTCAAATCAGAGAGATGGGTGAGCGGGATGAAGTTGAATAACTTCAATCGCCCCAATGTGAGCTCCTTCCTTTTAGATTTTCAAACGTTGGCCGTTCACTTTAAAACGTTCACCCGAATCATTCTCAATTTTGATCAAGCCAAATTTGCCAACTTGGGAGACGGAAAAAGGACCGGACCAACGGGATTTGAGTTTTCCGAGGAACAACCGGAGTCTAGAGTTGAATAATAATACCTTATCCCCGACGTTGAATTCACGATCAAGGATATGCTTGTCATGCCATCGCTTGGTGCGCTCCTTATAAACCCGAGCACTATCATAGGCACCAAGACAAAATTCCTCTAACTCATTCAATTGCATGAGTTTCCTCTCCCCACTCAAATGTGGATCCAAGTTGAGCTCCTTAATCGCCCACCAAGCTTTGTACTCAAGCTCAACCGGTAAATGGCATGACTTGCCATAGACCAATCGGTAAGGGGAAGTACCAATAGGCGTTTTAAAGACGATACGATAAGCCCATAATGTATCATCTAGCTTAGAGCTCCAATCCTTTCGAGCTTTTGACACGACCTTCTGGAGAATAGACTTGATTTCCCTATTGGACACCTCAACTTCCCCACTCGTTTGAGGGTGGTAGGCAAGACCGGTACGGTGAGTGACACCGTACTTAGCAAGTAAAGCATCAAGTCGCTTCTCATGGAAATGGCTTCCACCATCACTAATAATCGCTCTTGGAACACCAAAGCGGGGGAAAATGATCTTTTTGAACAAAGAAATTACCGTTCTAGCATCAATAGCAGGAGATGCTACCGCCTCCACCCACTTGGAGACATAATCAACCACAACCAAAATATATCGGTTGCCCTTGGATGACGGGAACGGGCCTTGATAGTCTACACCCCAAACATCAAAAATTTCTACTTCGAGAATCCCATTTTGAGGCATCTCATGCCTCCTAGAAATATTACCGGTCCTTTGACATGCATCGCAGGACATAATAAAAGCTTGGGCATCCCGGAATAAGGTTGGCCAATAAAAACCCGACTGGAGGACCTTAGCCGTGGTTCGGCTCGGTCCATGATGGCCACCATATGGCGATGAATGACAACTCTCTAGAACTCCTCGAACTTCCCATTGAGGGACACATCGACGGAAAATACCATCGGCACACTCCTTAAATAAATAGGGGTCATCCCAGAAAAATTGTCGAACATCATGTAGAAATTTTTTCTTTTGTTGATAAGAAAGATCAGAAGGTAATACCTTGCCAACTAAATAATTAGCATAATCCGCATACCAAGGTCCTTCGCTTTCACCGGTAGTTAAGGCCATGAGAGAATCATCGGGAAAAGAGTC
This sequence comes from Agrostemma githago, assembly GCA_958450325.1. Lineage (NCBI taxonomy): Eukaryota > Viridiplantae > Streptophyta > Magnoliopsida > Caryophyllales > Caryophyllaceae > Agrostemma > Agrostemma githago. The sequence goes on along the minus strand of OY288246.1, from coordinate 48,102,951 downwards.
ATCTATGGGGATGACAACTCCTTCCTCCTCAACTCTAAGCCTCGATAAATGATCTGCAACGGCATTTTCCGCTCCCTTTTTATCCTGGATCGATAAATCAAACTCATGGAGGAGTAAGATCCATCGAAGTAGTCGGGGCTTCGCTTCTTTCTTAGCAAGGAGGTACTTAAGAGCCGCATGATCAGTGAAAACAATGACTTCCGATCCAACCAAGTACGTTCTGAATTTTTCCAAAGCATATACTATAGCTAGCAATTCCTTCTCGGTGGTTGCATAATTCATCTGAGCATTATCAAGTGTTTTGCTAGCGTAGTATATAGCATGCAAGACTTTGTCCTTCCTTTGACCCAAAACCGCTCCCACAACATAATCACTCGCGTCACACATTATCTCGAATGGTAAATTCCAATCCGGCGACTGAATAATCGGAGCAGAAATGAGGGCCTTCTTAATCCTGTTAAAAGCTTCAACACACTCATCAGTAAAGTCGAAAGGGGCATCCTTTAGGAGCAATTGTTTAAGGGGCTTCACAATTTTGGAAAAGTCCTTGATAAAGCGGCGATAAAATCCCGCATGACCAAGGAAACTTCTCACTCCCTTCACATTAACCGGCAAGGGCAATTGCTCAATCACTTGCACTTTTGCTTTCTCCACCTGAATGCCCTTTTCGGAGACCACATGACCCAAAAATACACCCTCAGTGACCATAAAATGGCACTTCTCCCAACTCAAGACCAAACTCACCTCGACACATCGGTTTAAAATGGTATCCAAGTTAGCTAAACAAGCTGAAAAACTCAAACCGTACACATTAAAGTCGTCCATAAACACTTCCATAATGGACTCGATGTAGTCGGAAAATATGCTCATCATGCATCTTTGAAAGGTAGCGGGTGCGTTACATAGCCCGAATGGCATCCTGCGATATGCGAAAGTGCCATAGGGACAAGTAAACGTGGTCTTTTCTTGGTCGGCGGGGTGTATCGGGATTTGGAAAAATCTCGAATATCCATCCAAATAGCAAAAATACTTGTGAGAAGCTAGTCTCTCAAGCATTTGGTCGATAAAGGGCAATGGGAAATGGTCTTTAAGTGTAGCGGTGTTCAACTTTCTATAGTCTATGCACATTCTCCATCCCGTCACAATTCGTGTAGGGATTAACTCATTCTTCTCATTCGGGACCACAGTAGTCCCTCCCTTCTTAGGTACAACTTGTACCAGACTCACCCACTTTGAATCGGGAACCGCATAAATAATTCCCGCATCCAACAATTTCATAACTTCCTTTTTAACAACCTCTTGCATATTCAGGTTCAACTTACGTTGACCCTAGACACAAGGACGATGACCTTCCTCAAGATTAATTCTATGCATACATAAATCGGGACTGATTCCCTTTAAGTCATCAAGACTATACCCCAAAGCTTTCCTATTTTTCTTTAAAACAACTAACAAATCAGAAAGTTGTTGCTCAGTTAAATCAGCACTTACAATTACGGGGAAGCTCTCGGTATCGTCTAAAAAGGCACATTTTAGGTGAGATGGAAGTGGCTTACGCTCCGGAACGGTTATGTCAATAGCAAATGAGGTGTGTACGATGTGGGTTACATCAGCACCTTGCTCCTCCGTGAGCATCCTTCCTTCCAAAGCAGCTTCTAAAGCATCAACGACAGCAGAGTCAACAGAAGCATCGCCTGCACACGCTTCCAAACAAATCAGAACTTCTAAGGGGTCCCGTATAAGGAACGCCTCCATAGAATCATGAACTAAAACATCAATAACATCTATCATGCAACAAGAATCCATTACCATCGGGTTCTTAAGTGTACTATCTAAGCAGAAAACAATGGTATCTCCACCCACTTCCAAAGTCAATTTACCGTTCTTGACATTGATCACCGCGCCGGCGGTGTGAAAAAATGGCCTTCCCAAAATTATGGGAATTTGGGTGTCCTCGGCCATGTCAAGGACGATAAAATCAACCGGGATAAAAATTTTTCCAACTCTAACGGGCACGTCTTCTAAAACTCCCAAAGGGCGTTTTATGGAACGATCCGCCATCTGCAAAGTGACACTAATACACTTAAGAGGACCCATATTAAGTTTTTCACAAACGGAGTAAGGCATGACACTTACACTAGCACCTAAATCACATAAAGGTTTATCAATCGATAAGGTGCCTATAGTGCAAGGAATCGAAAAACTACCGAGGTCCTTTAGCTTTGGTGGGGCTTTGTTCTGTAAAAATGCACTACACTCTGCAGTAAGAGCGACGGTTTCTACCTCACCAATGCTTCTCTTCCGAGTCAAAATGTCCTTCATAAACTTGGTATAAGATGGGACCTGCATAATGAGCTCGGTAAATGGGACCGTAACCTGCAAGTTCTTCACAACCTCCATGAACTTGCCAAATTGGGTAGTCTCCTTACGATCCTTCAATCGACCCGGAAATGGTACTTGGATTGTTGGACTAGTCGGAGTGGGAACGGGAGTAGTGGGTGATGGAACTTGATCTTCACTTGGAGTTTCCACAATAACATCCTCACTGACATCTTCCACTAGAACCTCGTCCTTCTCGGCCGGTGTATCATCCTTAGGCATCGACGGACCCTCGTAGTGTGTGCCACTACGAAGAGTGATCGCATTAGCCGTATCATGTTGTTGATCACCTTGAGAAGGAAGTTTACCTTGTTGACGCGTTGCTTGTGACGCGGCAAGGTGTCCCACTTGGTTCTCCAAATTCTTGATGGCATTATCCTTAGCTTGATCATTCTTTTGCATTTGTGCCATCATAGAGTCCTGGACCTTGGCCATCATCTGCATCATATTACGAAGCTCATCCATTTCATTAGAACTCGAAGAAGAAGAAGAAGAATTACCTTGAGCTTGTGCGGAGGATTGGCCAAAATTCTGCTGACTAGTGCCGAAATTCTGGTGAGAATTCCCGAAATTCTGATTAGTATTGCCAAAATTTTGTTGAAATTGACCCGAGTGAGGTCGCTGCTGAAAATTTCCCTGATTTTGGAAATTCTTTTGATTACCGAAAATCTGCTGGTTCTGAAAATTTCCTTGATTCTGGAAATTCTGCTGATTCAGGAGATGCTGCTTTGGTGGGGGTACATAAACTGGTGTAATAGGAGGTTTCAAGACATTAGTACTCTTTTAAGACAAAAGAGATGCATCATAGCCTGGTTGGTTCATATACGGATAACGTGGGCGCATAGAATGGAACGCATTCACCTGTTCTATGGAGCCTAGGCAATCCTGAGCTTGATGGTCCGCGGCACCACAACGCATACATGCATACTCTTGCATGGCATGTACTTGATGCATGCCTCCTCCCTCTTGAGAATTTGACACTTCAAATGCATCAAATCTCTTTGCCAAAGCGGCTAATTGAACGACCACGCCATTAGAGGACCCACTTTCACCGGAATTTGATCGAGTATTACCACGTGGATTACCCCATCGAGAGTGGTGAGATGCCATCTCTTCTATTGTTTGCCAAGCCTTATCATCATCCACATTACATTGGAAACGCCCATTGCATGCTTAATCAAGTGTACTCCTGCAATCATCATATAACCCATTATAAAATTGGTTACAAAGAAACCAAACCCGAAAACCATGGTGCGGGCATTCCTTCACAAGCTTCTTGAACCGCTCCCACGCTTCATGAATATTTTCGTTCGGAGTTTGACGAAAATTGGTGATTTGACTCCGGAGCATGTTAGTTTTTTATGGAGGGTAATAGTACTTGTAGAAGGCGAGAGCAAGAGAACTCCAGTCGGTGATCCCCTCGGTGACTTTATCAAGATCGGTTATCCACTCCCTAGCGGAATCCCGTAGTGAGAACATGAAGAGCATCTCCATGACTTCTTCTTGAGTTACCCCGGCCGGAAGTGGAATCATGGAGCAATAGTCGGTAAAAATCCTCATATGCTTGTGAGGATCCTCCTTAGGGTCACCACCAAATTGATTCTTCTCCACCAATGTGATAAAGGCGGGTCGAATCTCAAATGTAACTTGAGTGGCAGTTGGTCGTTTAACCGACTTAGGAAGAGCAGTTTGCTCGGGCTCCAAATGACTAGAAAGCTTCGGCATTTTTATGATCGGAGGGGGTGGTAAAATGATCTCGGACTGAGATTGATGTTCCTCTTCAAAGGACTGATTCTCAGCTACAAATTCAGTATGAATAGCTTCCAAAGTCGCAAGATCGGGAGCTGCGGAAATCTCTCTCCAAAACTGTCGTCGCCTACGAAAGGTTTTCTCGGGCTCAGGGTCGAACGGAGTAAGCTCTGATGACCGAAAAGACCTGGGCATAAGCAAAACTACAGTATAAAAGTGAGATCAATCTCAAGGAATTTTAATTCCTTGAGACGAAAGAGAGCAAAAAAGAAACAAGCTAAAAAAACATGAAAAACCGTCTCCCCGGCAACGGTGCCAAATTTGATATGGCTAAAGTCGTATTACCAAATCAAGATTATCCTAGCACTACTAACAAGATAGTCAGTGGTAAGTAGGGTATCGTATCCGCAGGGAGAAGGTCAAACTGTTAGAAGCTATGGCGATTCTTAATTGCTCAAACGATTGGTTTGATTGAGTTAACTAAAGCTAGAAGTACGTAACAAAATATGAATTAATCAATTTAAAGGAAAGTTGATAAGTGTAGTTTGTAGTGCCTATTTCGTAGTGTTTTGGTCCCATTTTTCCTTGTGGAATCGCTTCTTGGGAGCGATTTATGGGTTACTTAGGCTTCTTTTAGTTCGTTATAGGTTCCCGAGACCATTTGTGAAGAATTGGAGCAAATCCGACTCGATACATACACTTTTTGGAGCCAACGAAGTGAAGGAACGATCACTCGATGCCTTGGATTCGTCCCCGAGACCTTGGGACCTAATCCCAAGCCTCCGAGACCCGACCCCGAGTCCCGAGAATCGATGAGAAACCCATGAGAGGCAAGGAAGGACCAAAAAGAGCTTAAAGAAGGCCTACATGACCCATCCCGGTCGGGAAGGCCTCAACCCGTCCGGGATGGGGTGCACAAAAGCGACCCCTTCTGTTTTGAGCCCGTCCCGGTCGGGACTATGCCATCCCGGGCGGGACCAGTCCGTCTCAGGCGGGACGCTACAGGAGCAGCACGAGACTCCTTATTTCATTCTCCCTTCTACTTGTAACCATATATATACTCCCTTCTTGTATTATTTATGGATCTCACCTTAGATTAGACTCTCTTAAGCCTCTTTACAAGAGATAAACCCTAGATTTAGAGTTCATCTTTTTAGATTAATCTTCCCTTAATCCTTAGTTAATCTCCTTTTAATCTAGTTTGTAACTAGTCTTGTATTAAGTGGGTACTTGAAGATTTCTCCAAGCTTGACATCCTTGGGATTAATTTGGGTTCTTGTTTATGCAAGTTTACATCTTTTTCTTCATTTTGTTGTTGGTATAATCCTCTTTACTCTTGTTCTTGTTTATTTAATCAAGTTTGAATCTTTTTATATTGTTCTTGTTATTGTTCTTGTTTTCATTATGGATGTTTGGTTTGTGATGTTGTTTTCTCTTACTATTGTTAGTTTATTCTTGATAATGAGTGAGTGGTCTCCTTTTGGGTTAGTAGGGGGATTAAGGGTAGATTATGGGTGATTGGGGTTTGATTAGGGGTAAAGGGTGAATCTTTGTTGTTAGTCACATATTGGGCACTCTATGTGTTTGTTGATATGCTTGTGTGAGTAGTAGTGGCCATGCTTCCCATACTTGTGCTCATCTTCTCATTGTTTGTCTATTCTGTGGTTGTGTTGAGGTTAGTCTTAGACGCGAGAGCGCGAACTTACCTCGGTGTTGTTCTACGTAGCGAGAGCCCGGACCGACTCTAGCAATTAGGAGATACCTACACCCTTGACCACCCCAATTACCCTACTACACTTATGAACCCGACCTAACCCACTTCTTTTCATATTTGATTCAACTTCTTAGTTTGTCATCGGTTCTTCTAGTTTGCTTGTTAGTTTGATCTTTAGTTATTCCGTTTTATCATTGTATTAGTCTAGTCATTGTTAGTCCAATTCCTTCATCTCCAACCACCATAGTTTACCATTTATCGCTTTCTTTGTGTTTGTTTGGTAGCATAGTCTCGGTTTAGGTGGACATAGTCTAAACTTTGCAACACCGTATCCGTGGATACGATCCCAACTTACCCTAACTACCGTTAGGTCTAGCCGTTATATTATTGACGGTGGGGACGTGACAAATCCCCACCATCAATTTGGCGTCGTTGCCGGGGACGGTGCATTGTTTAGACTTAGTTTGCTTATAGCTAGACTTAGTTACCCTTATTTGTGTTCTTCTATCATCTCTTGTGCATATTTTGTAGGTTTCTCTTGTTTTCTTAGTCTTCTTTTCTCTTTGTTTTTCGTCGTGCTCGTTTATTGTCTTTGCCTAGTGCCCGAAAAGCACTAGGTGGTCTTACGTTTGCTCAAGTGTGTAGTGTATGCCTAGGGGGAGAGGCGAGTTCTTTCTCTTCAATCCAGAGCCGGAAAGACTCTTTAGAGCCTTTTGTCAACGGACGATTGGCCGGGTTAGAATCTCTCAACCAAGTTCTAGCAATACCATTGAAGAGCAAGCTCAAGGGTCCGACTTTGACGAAGCATCTCGAGAGACGGCCGAAGGGATCTTCATAAACCCCTTTGGTTCATCTATCCATTCTTCTTCACCTAGTTCCCCGTCTAGTTCTACATCAACACCGTCTACACCATCTTCTCCCGCATATCCAATCACGCCGAAGTTTTCGTCTCACTCCACATTTACGGAAGATGTCTTGCCGGGACCGAATACTCTACCGGCCGCTTATGCCGGAAATTTTGTGGCCAAGACTCAATTCATCCAACTTGTGGAGAGGAATCAATTTAGTGGTTTGCCCACCGAAGACCCGCACCAACACATGGAGACTTTCTCCGATTATTGGGACGCTATTTCTCAATACGGAGTTACTCAAGATCAAATCCGATGGGTATTATTTCCATTCTAATTAATTGGAAAAGCGAAGCAATGGATCAAGAGTCTTGATAGGGCAACCATGGGCATTGATACTTGGAAGAAACTTGCATTGGCGTTCTACCAAAAGTTCTACCCTCCGGAGAAGGCTAATTTGCTAAGGACCTCCATCACCGGTTTCCAACAACGGGATGAAGAGAGCCTTTATGAAGCTTGGGAGAGGTTTAAATCTTTGGTTAGATCGTGCCCCCACCATGGACTTTCACAATGGTTTTTAGTCCAACAATTTTGGAACGGTCTTTATGAGGACTTAAGAACTATACTCAATATGGGCTCCAATGGTAGGTTCACCGAGGTCGATGATGACCAAACATGGGCAAGGATCGAGGAGATGGCGGTTCATAATTCTCAATACTCAAGGCCTAGGAAGGCAAATCGAGGAGGTAGGCACGAGGTTGATGCTATTACTCAATTAAGCATCGACCTTGGAGCTCAATTGAAAACACACATGGAGACCATTGACAAGAAGCTCCAAAGCCACCTCAACCAAGTCCAAGGCACTAGTTCCTCCCACCAACACTCAATTCAAGAAGTGAATGCTTTGGGATTTGCACCTCCTTTGCCTTATTATGGGATGTGTGATACTTGTGGAATCGTTGGTCATGATCCTATGCATTGTCAAGGAAGTATTGAGCAAGTGAACGCCTTTCAAGCGTTCAAGCAAGGTGCCTCCTATTCCAATCAATACCAAGCTTCCAATCAAGTCCCTCAACAACAAGCTATGCAACCTCGTCCCTATGTTCCACCTCCCTTAAGGGACAACAATCAAGGTTATCAAGGTTATGTGGATAACCCAAGGCCCTTCAACAACTTCAAGCAAAATAACCAAGGTACCTTCCACAACAACAATCAAGGGTTCCAACAAGGGAACTTCAATCAAGGTGGTTTCCAAGGAAACCAAAACTTCCAAAGACAACAAAACCACAACAATGGCATCAATCAAGGCCTTAATCAAGGCAATTCTCATGGGTTCCAAGGGAACCATCAACAACAAGCAACTCAAGCTAACCGTCAAGAAAGCAAGCCTAGGAGCCGGTCTCCTATTCATGATTACGGTACTCCATTAGCCCTCACCGATACTCCGCACAATCCACAATCTCCACCTTGTGATTTCGACATTCGAAAATCTATGTTGGAGATGCAAAGGTGTCAAATGGAGATGTCAAAAAACCAACAAGAGTTCTATGCTTTTATTCAAAGGGACAACATGACGAGAGATGCTCATACGAAGATGCTTGAGACCCAAATAGCTCAACTTGCTTTGGGTAGCTCTTCAAGGCAAAAGGGGCAATTACCTCCTCAAGGTGAAACACCGAAATATGAGCATGTAAATGCTATTACCACGAGGAGAGGTACATCTTATGACCCCCCTTCATTCCCTAGTGAGCAAGAACACATCCAAGATGATGTATCTCCGATTCAAGAAAACTCAAGCAAGGAAGATCCAATGGAGGAGCAAGTCTTATGGGAGATTGAGAAACCCCAAGAAGACAAGCTTCCCCCACTTCAAGGCAAAGACAAGGGTAAAAGGAAAGTGCCATGTGAGAAGTCCACCCCTATCGAGCAAAACAAGATTCAAATCAAGTTGCCTTTCCCAACAAGGCAAATGAAGACTAAGGTGGATGTCCAATTTGACAAGTTCCTAAACATTGTGAAGCAATTGGATGTGAGTGTCCCGTTAACTGAGTTACTTACCCAAATCCCGGCATATGGAAGATTCATGCGAGAAATCCTAGCTAGGAAGAGATCCATCGACAAGGAAGAGACTATTGCGTTCACAAGGGTGGTGAGCGAGCTTACTCAAGGTTCTACGCTTCCAAAGTTGAAGGATCCGGGTAATTTCTCGATCCCTTGCACCATAGGCAACTACAAGATCGAGAGGGCATTATGTGACTTGGGTGCGAGTGTGAGCATCATTCCTTATTCTATCTGTGAGCGATTAGGGATGAAGGAGCTGAAATGTACGTCCATTACACTCCAAATGGCCGATAAATCTCTTAACCGACCATTGGGGAAGTTAGAGGACGTGCCGGTACGGATCGGGAAGTTCTTCATTCCGGTCGATTTCATCATGCTCGATATGCCGGAAGATGCCAACACTCCCATTATCCTTGGGCGCCCATTTCTACACACCGCCGGTGCTATGATCGATGTGAAGAATGGTAGGATCACCTTCGAGTTAGGCGAAGAAAAGCTAGTGTTTGACCTCCAAGGCAACACTTCGCCTACTAATGATGAGTCTTGCAATATGATCCACCCCACGAAAGACATTTATCTAGGGGAGAGTCGGGACAAAGCTTGAAGAAGAACTCTTGTGAACTTGAGGATGATGACTCCGAGATTGGAGAGGATGAGTGCCCATATCATGGGTTTGATGACAAGTTGAATGGCAAGAAGGAAGATGAGCCTCCCTTGGGGCCACGTGAGGATAGATGGACGTTTGGGTATATCCCGAAGGATCGTAAGTATAAGTTCAAACCATTGAACTTGGTAGATCGGGATGCCCCGGGGACGTCGAGACAAGGTCATGGAGAACCTTGGGATGTGGACGGTTATATCTCGAGCTTGATTGAAGACTTTGCTAGAGCCTTCGACTTGTTTCTTCGTGTCCTTGATGGAGATGGAACTAATCATTGTTGTTGAAGAAAAAGATTGAAGAATGAACCACCTTGGTTTGACGGAGTTCCACAAGAACCGTCCCTTTGTATATGTTTCTTTCTCTTGTAGTTTGTTTGGTTTTGTGAATTTCTTGATTATTTGGATTATTGATGAGCGATGTGAGGGAGGGACTTTGATGATTGTGTTTGAGCTTGTTTGGTAGGTGCATAGTGGAGATGAATCCTAGAGAGGAGTGGTCATTGTTAGAGCTTGGATTGAGTGAAGGAGAGTCGGTTTTTGAAGCTTGGAACGAGCTTTGGGAGTTATTGTGGGTTAGAAGACTCTTCCCGGCCGAGAAGAGTGCATCCCGACCGGGAAGAATGAACCATCCCGACCGGGAAGGATGTCATCTCGTCCGGGATGAGTGTGACAAAATATGGGTCTACTGGATTGCCATCCCGACCGGGACGAGGTCTTCCCGACCGGGACCATCCATCCCGACCGGGATGGACCCCTATTCTTTCTTTGGACTTTTCTTCATCGTTTAAGCCCACCCTACCACTTTATACCCCCTCCCAACCTCCCTACCTATCCTTGCCTTTATTGTATGACCCTTACACGCCATATTCACATATACTCCCCATTTTTCTCTTCACCTTACACCGACTTTCACATCAAAACCCACCCCCTTGTACCTTTGTGCTCCAACCATGGAACCTTATCGTGATTGGAGGGGAATAGCAAAGACGACGACTAGCTACGTGCCGATATTGACTTATGAGACGATGGAGCGAGTGAGTTGCTAACCGCATGGTACGGCAACTATCCGTTCTTTTCCGTCTTTTATAGCTTGTCTTCATTTGTTTATTCCCTTCCCCTTTTTCACTTTTGTGTCATGGTGGCCCTCGGGGCCTTGGTATTTGTTGCTCCCGACAATCGATGACGTAACTACATCGAGGGTCATTTCAAAATCCAAATTTGCATGATTTTCACACCTTTTTGTAGGATTTAGTCGGATTTGAGCGGAATCCGGGGTAGGTGACTTGATTAAACCTAGTCCTCCCCCCATTTCCTTTTATTTCTTTCTTTTTATTTCTTCCCCCACCCATATCTTTTCTTGTCTCGGCCCATGGTGACTTGACTACACCCCGGCGGACACATTCTACCCTTTTCTCCACTATTCTTTTTGACTTTTAGCTTTATTTTCGTCATTTCTTTTCTTTTCCTTTTTTTCGTCTCCATACACTACGGTCGAGCATGAGAACATTGCTCGATTTGAGTGTGGGGGAGCGATATTCTATCATAGTTAGTTTTATTTTCTTAGTTTTTCGAAAAAATCTTTAAAAAAAACCCTAAAAATTTGAAATTTTTTCACAAAAATCAAAAAGATTTTCTTTTGTGTGTTTTACTTTTGTGTCGTTGTGTCGTATATTTGTTTTGTTGTGTGTGTTTTGCCTCCTTTTTCCTTATAGGTTGCTTAATCACCGTTAGTTTTGGAAAGCTTTCAAGACATCCGGTAACATCTTTTATCCCTTTTCCCCCTTGTCTCTTGAGGGGTTTGGAGAAGATTGTGATGTGGTGTGCTCGGGTGGAGCTTTGTGCATACTCGTGGTTGATTTGGTGATTTGTTTGGAAGCTCGGGGTGGTGTTTGTGTTGTTTATGTGTTCGTTTTGTTTTGTTTTTGTTTTGTTGCTTTTGCCTCTTTTTCTTTCGTTTTTGTCGTGTCTTTGTTTTGTGATGTGTGCTTGTGTCTAGTGTGTAAACAGATTTTGAAAACCCGGTTTAGAGGCTAGTGTGAGAGTGTTTACTTTCCCTTCCTAGTAGTATAAATTGAGTCTTGGACTTTAGTCTAGTAGAATGATCCTAAATCAATGATTCCGTTGGTCCTTTACCTTGAGTCCACCTAGCTTACTAGGGATTTACTACGGGGTTTGCATTTTGACCATTGTGACCACCCGTGGTGTGAAAAGGCCTTGGTTGCCGAGTCCCGTCCCTTAGGTGACTGTGTTTGAAATTGTTTGATTAGTCCAATTTCTCCCCTTTTTGCGGGTTTGAAGGGAAATCGCGAGCCCCTACTCTCCCATTTCCCTACCTCCTACACATTTCCACACAATAAAATTGCAAATTGTTGAAATCCTCTTTCTTAGTTGCAAAAAGAAATGCCTACAACAAAAAGGGCAAAGAAAAGAAAATGAAAGAAAATGAAAGAAAGAAAAGATTGAAGAAAAAGAAAAGGCACAAAAAGCCAAAAAGAAAATAGAAAAGAAGAAAAAAAAGAAATGGCATAGCAACACACAAAGCAAAAATGCAAAAGAAAGAAAAATGCCAAAAGAAAACCGTCTCACAAAAATAATCCCACACCTCAAAAATAAGCCTTTTTCCGATCATTACCGTGAAGAGCCTACCAAAGGAACGAGTCCCTAGGAAGGATGATAGCGGTAGTGGTCGGTCTTCCCTCATTTTGCAATTATTTCCACCTTTTTACTTGGACTAGTTAGGCGGTTTTGGGCATGGGACGACCCTCTTGGCTCATCGCTAAAGGGGACGAGGTCTCACTTACCTACAGTGTCGACTAACACCGTGGTTCATCCTTTTTCCATCCCACTGATCGTCCTGTAGTACGTTCTTAGAAGGTTAGGAGGAACCTAGGTAAGTTACCAACGTTTTTGTTGCTTTGTCGTCATACTATTAGGGATTGGTCCATTTTGGTTTGTATTGCTAGCTTGGGAACGTTGTCACTTGCCTCGAGTCCTAAACCGGTGCTTCTTTCACCGCTTGTTTGAGGGAAGCGGTATTTCTTTTCTTTTGGGTGCAACCTTTTGTTTGTTTGTTTGTTTTTGTGTTTTTGTGTCCGGTTGCATCCACGGTTTTGTCGCAAGACCTAACTTGCCTTGCGGAGTGCACTTTTCCTCTAAGTGTACTCGCGTGAGTTGAAAGGGCGTTGGGTGCGCTAATACCCGCTCGACTAGTTTAGTAGTTAGTATGTGCTTACTCGAGGGCGAGTAAGGGTTAAGTGTGGGGGAGTTGATAAGTGTAGTTTGTAGTGCCTATTTCGTAGTGTTTTGGTCCCATTTTTCTTGTGGAATCGCTCCTTGGGAGCGATTTATGGGTTACTTATGCTTATTTTAGTTCGTTCTAGGTTCCCGAGACCATTTGTGAAGAATTGGAGCAAATCCGACTAGATACATACACTTTTTGGTGCCAACGAAGTGAAGGAACGATCACTCAATGCCTTGGATTTGTCCCCGAGACCTTGGGACCTAATTCCGAGCCTCCGAGACCCGACCCCAAGTCCCGAGAATCGATGAGAAACCCATGAGAGGCAAGGAAGGACCAAAAGGAGCTTAAAGGAGGCATACATGACCCATCCCGGTCGGGAAGGCCTCAACCCGTCCGGGATGGGGTGCACAAAAGCGACCCCTTCTGTTTTGTGCCCGTCCAGGTCGGGACCATGCCGTCCCGGGCGGGACCAGTCCGTCTCGGGCGGGACGCTACAGGAGCAGCACGAGACTCCTTATTTCATTCTCTCTTCTACTTGTAACAATATATATACTCCCTTCTTGTATTATTTATGGATCTCACCTTAGATTAGACTCTCTTAAGCTTCTTTACAAGAGATAAACCCTAGATTTAGGGTTCATCTTTTTAGATTAATCTTCCCTTAATCCTTAGTTAATCTCTTTTTAATCTAGTTTGTAACTAGTCTTGTATTAAGTGGGTTCTTGAAGATTTCTCCAAGCTTGACATCCTTGGGATTAATTTGGGTTCTTATTTATACAATATTGCATCCTTTTCTTCCTCTTGTTGTTGGTATAATCCTCTTTACTCTTGTTCTTGTTTATTTAATCAAGTTTGAATCTTTTTATATTGTTCTTGTTATTGTTCTTGTTCTTCATTATGGATGTTTAGTTTGTGATGTTGTTTTCTCTTAATATTGTTAGTTTATTCTTGATAATGAGTGAGTAGTCTCCTCGTGGGTTAGTAGGGGGATTAAGGGTAGATTATGGGTGATTAGGGTTTGATTAGGGGTAAAGGGTGAATCTTTGTTGTTAGTCACATATTGGGCACTCTATGTGTTTGTTGATATGCTTGTGTGAGTAGTAGTAGCCATGCTTCCCATACTTGTGCTCATCTTCTCATTGTTTGTCTATTCTGTGGTTGTGTTGAGGTTAGTCTTAGACGCGAGAGCGCGAACTTACCTCGGTTTTGGTCTACGTAGCGAGAGCCCGGACCGACTCTAGCAATTAGGAGATACCTACACCCTTGACCACCCCAATTACCCTACTACACTTATTAACCCGACCTAACCCACTTCTTTTCATATTTGATTCAACTTCTTAGTTAGTCATCGGTTCTTCTAGTTTGCTTGTTAGTTTGATCTTTAGTTATTCCGTTTTAGCATTGTATTAGTCTAGTCATTGTTAGTCCACTTCCTTCATCTCCAACCACTATAGTTTACCATTTATCTCTTCCTTTGTGTTTGTTTGGTAGCATAGTCTCGTTTTAGGTGGACATAGTCTAAACTTTGCAACACCGTCTCCGTGGATACGATCCCGACTTACCCTAACTACCGTTAGGTCTAGCCGGTTATATTATTGACGGTGGGGACGTGACAAATCCCCACCATCAAAAATCTATGGCTATGGGTTCACAATGAGTAGACAAATGATCATGCAAGAATAATCGATAAACACACAAACATGCTAGTTGGCTATAATACGTCCTCTTGGATCCAAATCAACCTAGGAAGACACTAACGGGCTCTCGCTACTTATTAGGCTTCCTACCGAATCACATGCGGGTCTAATCTCAACTCGGCTCTTGCACATGAACTGAAATTTTCCTAGTTCGATTAACAAGTTGTGGCCTTTAACAAATTAATCGTCTTTTAGAGCATGTTAACAAGGCACTAGCATATATATGAATTCATCAAATATTCAACAAGAACTTAAATTCTACCCATCGATCCCCCTTGACCCTAGTAACGGAATTAGCTACTCATAATTAAATTCACACAAAATAAACAATTGATAATGAAGTGCATAATGATTGATATGGAAAAAAGAAAACTAATAAAATCAATAGTAGAAATGGAAATAGACAATCAAGAACATAAAAGATGAATAAGAATTGAAACAAGAATTGAAATGATTACCGATTGGAAATTGTAGCAAGAACAAGAGTAAATCTTCCAACTAGAGAATGAAAAGATTAATATTATTCTAAAACTAGGCTTAGGATTCTTAGGGAATGAAAAAAGGTACGTTCCAATCTAATACAAGGCATTCCTATATAGCCAAAAGAAAGAAGAAGATGAAAAGACACTAAAGCTATGTCGTCCCGAATCGGGATGGAGTCCGTCCCGAATTGGGATTAAAGTCGTCCCATGGGATGAGGGTCGTCCTGAATCGGGACAGCTGAAAAATCCAATATTGCTCAATTTCCTTCATTTTGCCGTGAGTAAGGAGATAGGGACGACATCCATCCCTAGGGACGGACCTCGGGACCAACAAAAAGGACTCCTCTAGTCTTCTAAACTTCATGATATGGTTCCAACTTGACTCGGGGTCACTTCATGACATCCACGCAACCTCGATAGCGACACCTAACTTGTGGATAAATAGTCACCGACCTCCATGTGAGCCATGATGAAAGGGAAAAGGCGCCCATATCGCCTATTTAACACTAGAGGAGAAGATTAGTTCCCAAAACTGCTCCTAAGAGCGCATTTAACACGATAAATACATGGGAAAACGGGGATAAAAGCATATAGAATATCAACACATCAAACTCCAAAACAGCCATTATCGATATTCAAAAGATATTTTCAAAATAATATGAGGATAAAATGAATAAATATTTTATATTAAAAGGGGAACTTTCTATAAATAGAAACTTACTAAAAATAGAATGTCTTATAGAAAATACGTAAGTTTAAAATAAGTGAAAATGTATAAAAAGTAGTATTTCTAACGAAATTAACATTTTATTATTATCGTTGTTATCGTAACTTTAATATATTTCTAAATTTGTTACTCAAAATATAAATAAAATATAATATGTCAATATATAATATTTTATAATTAATTAGGAAATCGAGTTAAAACTATAAATTTTCAGAGAGGAGATATTTTAAGAAAAACGATATAAAAAAATTAGTTGAGTCAACGAAATTTATAAATGAAATGAGAGTTACAAAGATTTCAAATTATTTTTAATAAATAGCTTTTATTAAAAATAGTCAATCGGAAATTATTAGTGAAAATAGTCTCGAGTAAAAATATATTTAAGACTAAATCGACTATGTTCTCATTTATTAGTATAAACCGTAAAACGAAAATTAATTTATTGAACGAGTATACAAATCTCGATTATAATATAAAAATTACGATTTTGAGTTAAAATTATAAATTAATGGAAACCGAAGAAAATATGAAATCGTTATTATTTAGTTACTAGTGTCACAATAACCAACAAAATATTATAACGATCATAAATAATAAAATTACTAACGATTTATAAAACGATATCGGTTTTTTTTTCTTTTTGGTAAAATGTAAGTACATTAATAACAACTCTAGAAAATTACATCATTCCAAATGAAATATACAGCCTGTAACAGGCGGAATAATTCTATCTCATCAGAGCTTTATCTATCCAATTCATATCATTAGTCTTTGGGTTCCCTTTGATTTGACTCAGAATTTGAGATCGAATCTCCTGTTGATTGACTTGGAAGCAATATTTCGGTGTCGCAATTTTCCCCTCATGCCAACTTAAGTTTCTTTGATTCCAAATGTGGTACACGGCTGCGTTTAGTATGATATTGATTATGCCTTGCTTAATTTTAGAGCATCTCATCTTCCTTCTCCACTTCTGAACATCCGAAATTGGCAGCATAGAATCTATCCAATCTCGTAAGTGAGAAACCACTTGCGAACTGTAATCACAGGCGAAGAAAAGGTGCATTTCCGTCTCCTTTTCTTGTCCACAGAGACAGCAGCTGTCATCTGTAATTATCCCCCATTTCAGCAGCTTGTCTCTCGTGTTCAGGCTCTTTTGATGATTCATCAACACAATGAAGGAGTGTTTAGGTTTTGTCCATCTGTTTCAAGTTTGGTAGAACCAGTCCACCTTAGCTCCTGTGGAATTCAACCATTTATAACCCTCAGCAATGTTGTATTCCTTGTTAGCCGAATTATCCCAGATTCCAAGTTCGTACGCCTGATTGAACACCTCTTTTGCCTTACGTATCTTCTTCCAAACCCAGCTAGCATCATGAGGAGGTTGATAATTAGCCCAATCTTTACCTTTTAAGTAGTTGTGATGGACCCATTGAACCCATAGTTTGGAAGGGTGAGAATGAATCAATTTACCAACAGCCGCTTTATTCCAGTCGATATCCTTCTTCAGTCCCAGGCCGCCTTCTTTCATTCCGGAGCATATTTTATCCCACGCAACTGGTGGTGATCTAATATATTCGGTGCTCCCGTCCCATAGAAAATTCCTACAAACGGCCTCAATTTTGTAAATGACGGTCTTAGGTATGATAAACAGAGAAGCCCAATAGTTATGTAAGGTTTTCAGCACCGCTTTGACGAGAACAGGTCTACCTGCATAAGATAGGTTTTTTGTTCCTAACACTCTAATTCTGCTAAGGACTTTGTCAATCAGGCCTTGACAGTCCTTAATGCTGAGAATACATGGCTTTATCGGTAATCCAAGGTATCGGAAGGGCATTTTCCCTTCGATACAACCGGAAACCAACATAATTTCCTGCTTAGCTTGCTCAGCAACCCCATTGAAGTAGACGTTAGTCTTACCTTTGCTCATAACCAGACCTGAAGCCTTGGAGAAGGTTGCAAACGTTCTGATTAGGATCGTCATAGATTTAATGTCACCCTTAGAGAAAAGGAGTAGGTCATCGGCGAACATGAGGCTACTCAATTTGAGTGTTTTAAATAGTGGATGGAACTTGAAATCCATTGTAGAAGTAGTAAACGCTAATAATCTAGTCAAGTACTCCATACAAATCGTAAAGAGAAGAGGCGATAGAGGGTCCCCCTGTCTAAGCCCCCTCCTCCCTTTGAAGAAACTAATGCTATCTCCGTTCAAGTTTAGTGTGTAGGTAGGGGAAGTTACGCATTCCTTGATCATATTTATGAACTGAGGGGGAAAATCCAAGGCATGAAGCATCTGAAATAAGAAATCCCATTCAACGGAGTCATAGGCTTTCTGGAGGTCCACTTTAAACATGCATCTCGGGGAGACAGATTTCCTTCCATACAGTTTTACTAAGTCTTGGCATATAAGAACATTTTCCTGTATATGCCTTCCCCTTATGAATCCCCCTTGGGTAAGGGAAATCACGTGAGGGAGGACAGAGGCCAGCCTATCACTCAAAATTTTCGAGATGCATTTGTAAATAACATTGCAGCACACTATAGGCCTGAATTGGGAAACATTTTCAGGATTTGAAGTCTTCAGAATCAGAGTTAAGTGGGTTGCATTGATCTGTTTAAGCATCTTACCCGACTTGAAGAAATCCTGGATAGCGTAGCATATGCTCTCACCCACCACCTCCCAAGCATCTTTGAAGAATTTACTAGTATACCCGTCAGGCCCGGGGGATTTGTCATTCGGGATACTAAACATAGTGCGCTTTATCTATTCAGTAGTAACAGGCCGCATCACCAACTTGATTTGTTCAAGGCCGCATCTCTTCCCATTCTGTGTGATTTTTTTGCTGATATTGGTAGTTGCATTACTGGTGCCAAGTAGACCCTGGTAGTATTCAAGGAAGGCAACTTGAATATTATCAGGAGAAGTCCTCATATTCCCCTTTGAGTCTCTAATTTGTAGGACCTGGTTCTGCCTCCGCCTCTCTTTTATGGAACCATGAAAATATTTCGTGTTAGAGTCGCCATCCTGCATCCACTGCATCTTGGATTTTTGTTGCAGGAAATCGATTTGAGCTTTGTGAAGAGTTTGATATTGTTCCCTACACTCACATTCTTGAAGAATCAGATCTTTATCCTGAGGATTTTTCCCCAAATTAGCTTGAATGGCAATCAGACGTGAGTACATCAGTTCTGTTTTACTCTCAATGTTGCTAAATTCCTCCCTGTTAATCCTTTTGAGTTTTGGTTTTAATTCCTACAGGTGTTTCACGATTTGGAACATAGCAGTACCTTCAATTTGTCTACCCCATTCCTCCTTGATTATCTTATGGAATCCCTCATACTTGCTCCATATGTTAAAGTACTTAAACGGTCTATTCTTTCGTCCTCCAACGGTGTTGTTATGAACAACACAAGGAGTATTATCGAAGTCTCCTTCCGGTAAGAAATTGGCGATATAATCCTTGAAGTTTTGAGTCCGTTCTTCATTTACGAGCCATCTATCCAATCTACTGTACATCCTGTCTTCTGGGCATTGTTTATTATTCCAAGTGTAGTAAGCCCCCATGTGTGCGCAATCCAATACCTCGCACTGCAGTAGGCATTGCTGGAATTGGTCCGCAGCATTTTGGTTAAAGCTTCCCCCTACCCTCTCCTCAGGATTCAGGATAGAGTTGAAGTCACCCGCGATCGCCCATGGGACAGAAGCGGTTCTAGCAATCCTCACGAGATTCTCCTATAGAGTTATTCTCTCATGATCTTCGTTGAAAGCATAAACCATGGTAAGATTCAGTTTGCTATTAGTCTGTCTATGAAACACCTTCATGTGTATATACTGAGCATCATATTCCAGGAATTGAACATCAATGGAATTGTAATCCCAAATAATCCAAATCCTTCCACCTGAGTGGCAATGCGAGTTGGTGGACACACTCCAGTTATTGAAAGCCATCCTCGCCTTATTCTGTTTATGCGGTTTTATTTTAGTCTCGAGAAGACCATAAATATCTACCTTATTATGCAACAAGAATCTATTCACAAATTGCTGCTTATTCTCCCTATTCATTCATTTAACATTCCAAAATACCATCCTCATTTATCAATATTAGTAATTGAAGTATCCAATTGCGACATACCATGTCCTTTCTTATTCTGAAGTTTCTCAGCATAGGTGGGAGAGCGGGATCCTTTCTCTGTATCCGTTGAGCCTGTACCTCCACCCTCCACCGGCTTAAATCTCGGGGATGGGGGCGTCACAATCAGAGTAGTATTAGGCGGGTGTGTTGTCCCTCCAGTCTTTTCCACTTTCTTCCAAATTTTCTTAGGTTGCTCTGGTTGTTTAGAGCCAGTTCTGCATTGATCCTTTGAGTGACCCAATTTCTTGCATCCTTTGCATAATATTGGTCTCCATTCATATTCGATGTTTATCTCCCTAAGTTGTTGCTTCTCATCCATGAATCTCACCAACGATGGGAACTTTTGATCAATCATTAGTTCCACTAGCACCCGGGCATACCCCAGGCGTGCCTTAATATCAGTAGTAGCATCATTTTTAATATACGGTCCTATCAGGCTTGCAATTTTTGGTAAGCTCTGCCCCCAGTATTGAACTGATAATTTATGAAGCCTCACCCAAGCAGGCATGCTTACTACCTCTTCCTTTTCAAGAACAGCGTCCTCCGTCCATGGCTTGTTCACCACAGGTTTGCTGTTAAACATGTAGTACCCAGAATGAAGGACCTTCTCATGCATCTCTTTAGTCTGAAAACGCATCAGGAAAACCCCATTTGGCATGAAAGAAATCCTATCAATCCCTTGCAGTTTCCAGATTCTACGAAGGAATCCCTCCATGACCGTCGTAGGAGGGTTGGCCCCTAAAACGAACCCGTAAATAGCCTGACTCCAGTATTCCAAATCCTCCTGAACATCCTCAATGTCCAGTTGCAGTAGATTTCCTGGTTTGTCATCCAATAGTTCTTCAATTAGTTTTCCATGATGATCAAACCAATCTTCTTCTTCATCCTTGCATATTTGCTCAATTTCTGATGTGTTTTCAACGTCCACAGTTTCATCCTCGTCAAGATTGAATGGTGCAACACCAATGATGTTGTTCGGGCTTCCGTATTTCACTGCTTCCTCATCATTGGGCTGCGTCTGTTTTTCATGGCTTGTTTTCTTGCTCTCATTTCCTTCTTTAGTCTTAGATCCCTTCCTCCTAGTAATATTACGAAGATTAGCAGTCTTTGATGCTGAATTCCTAGCCATTGTGCTCGAAAATCAACCTCAAAATGCAAAATCAGATCGCCTGTAATGGCATCGTGCCTGATCGTCTCCCTTTCTTAAAAAAATGTTGATGATATCGAAAACTTGTAAAATATTTAAGGCACATGATTTTAAAATAATATAATAATGATCAAATAATGAATAGCTAAAATTAGAAAAAGCAAAATTAAAAGTATTTACTACATACTACTACTCAAACATACGATATAAAACCGAGTAACGTCCTAAAGTTACCTTGTTAAACCTCCAACATACGTCTCCGGCCTTCTTATAAAGTCCGGGTACAAAACTTTAATAATACGCCTTAAGCTCAGAGTTGTAGAATCTTTAGTCTTCTACGGATGCTCCACCGAGAAAAACGAGTCGACAAAACAAGTTAGTGAGAGAAGGTTGGATTCGAGTAAAATTGATAACCCAAAACGGGGAAAGCTAAAACTAAGATGAACGGAAAGATTACGAGCACGATCGGAGAAGGATTTGATAAAAGAATAGAGGAGCGAAAGAGCGATAAATCAGGATGAAACAGCGACAGTAATAAGACGACAGCATAACAGGACGAACAACTCGAAGCAAGTAGAAGAAAAATGATGAATGAATAAGACAGCAAGGTGACGGATCAGAACCGTAACAGCGCGCAGACAATAGTAGAGAGCACGATTGTATCAGTTCAAATAGAATGAAAACAACAGCAGAAACATCAACCAAGAACGCAAAACAACACAGGGGCATTGAATCGCAGCAGAAGGGCGTATAATGACAGTAGGAGCAGGACAGACGCAAAGAAGAATAAGAGAACGGAAATACGGGATATGATGTTTAGCATACCAAATGATAAGGCCCCTGGGCCTGATGGGTACTCAAGCAAATTCTTCAAGGACGCTTGGAACATTGTGGGCGATGATGTGTGTAATGCTGTTCTGGACTTTTTCGACTCCGGGCGTTTACTGAAACAGCTCAATACCACGAATATTAGTCTGATTCCCAAAATCGAGAGACCTGTTTCGGTACTTCAGTTTAGGCCGATAGCGTGCTGCAACACGGTATACAAATGCATTTCGAAAATCCTATGCGCGAGAATTGCGAGAGTACTGCCTGACATTATTTCCCCCGTTCAGGGAGGCTTCATTCGAGGGCGGAGCATAGTTGAAAACATCCTCATCTGTCAGGATCTAATTCGGTTATACTCGAGGAAAGCAGTCTCTCCGAGATGCATGATCAAAATGGATATGCAGAAGGCGTATGACACGGTTGAATGAGACTTTTTGGAGCAAATGTAGCAGCAATTGAATTTCCCTCCGTTGATTCGTAATATGATTATGCAATGTGTCTCCACGGCCTCCTTTTCGCTCAATCTTAATGGAGAAACTTTCGGTTTTTTCCAAGGTAAGCGAGGCCTGAGGCAGGGAGATCCGTTATCTCCGTTATTGTTCAGAATTTGTATGGAGTACTTAATTAGACTGCTCATGTATACCACGGAGAATATGGATTTCAGATATCATCCGAAATGCAAACAGATGAAGCTTGTTAATCTGATGTTTGCAGATGATCTTCTACTCTTCAGTAAAGGAGATGTCCTGTCGATGATGGTGCTCTTGCGTACCTTCGCGACTTTCTCACAGGCATCTGGACTCCAGCTCAGTAAAGGAAAATCAAACATTTATTTTAATGGAGTGAAGAAGAAGGTACAACAAGACATTTTGGCTGTTTCAGGCTGTAAAGCCGAGACACTCCCGTTCAAGTATTTGGGTGTCCCCATTAAAGCGTCGAGACTCACGATCCATGATTGCCAGCCCCTGGTGCATAATATCACTGAAAGAATAAGACGGTTGGGTTCTAGAAAATTGTCCTACGCCGGAAGGTTGGTCTTGATTAAATCCGTCTTGTCCACTCTTCACAACTATTGGGCGAGCATCTTCCTTATCCCGACCGGGATAATCAAGCAGATTGAAGGGTTATGCCGGACCTTTCTTTGGGAAGGAGGAATTACTTATACCAGGTCTCCTTTGTTGCTTGGAAGTAAATTTGTATGCCGTATAAAGAAGGAGGGTTGAATTTGACCCAATGCTCCAATTGGAATAAAGCTGCGATAGGTAAATTGGTATGGTGGGTTATAAAGGACCCGAATAGACTGTGGGTGTCTTGGGTTCACTCTATCTACCTAAAAGGGCAGAATTGGATGCAATATGAGCCGCCGACGGACGTGAGATGGGGATGGAGGAAAATTTGCAAAGTTAAAGATAAATTCAAAATAGGATTTGAAGGAGGAGAATAGAATGATAGTAACCGATATACTACGGCTAGAGGATACAATTGGATCAGGGACAAAGGAATGGAAATGGATTGGTGTAGACTTGTATGGAGTAAATGGACGATACCGAAGCATAGATTTATTGCGTGGCTATACCAACACGATGCTATGAATGTGAAGACCAAATTATTTGGGCTCAATCTGACCAATGATGACCTGTGTTGTGTTTGCAATGAGAAGTCGGAGGACAGGAATCACCTTTTCTGGGATTGTGAGTATAGCAGCAAGGTATTGAGGAATTTGAGAATGTGGATAGACCACGACTTCAACAGTACACGAAGTAACGCCCAACGGGATGGAATGAGATGCAGCAGACTACAGCGAGCAGTGATTAATAGTGTGATGAATGCTTCCATTTACTATATTTGGGAGCAGAGAAATAAAAGCAGAGTGGATGGCAGTATTTTAAGACCGTGCGTAGTGAGTAAGGGCATCACTAAGGAATTGAAAATGTATTTTAATAGTGTTCAAAAAGGGAAACTCAACACTAGAGATGAAAATTTCATCACTAGGTTGATGGATACTTAATGTATATTTGTTGATTCTTTGATTAATATACTACTTACACTTTCCCAAAAAAAGAAAAAAGAAAAGAAGAAGTAGAGCAGATTGAGGAGAACCGACATAGCAGCGAAGAGGAAAGAAGAAGTAGAATGAACGGATTGAAATGAGATCAACGCAGCAGCAACAACACGTAACAACAACAGACGCAGCAACATCAGCAAGTACAGAAGTAACAATATTGCCCACATCGAATCAACAGCAACAACATCAGGCAGAAGACAGAAATTCGACAAAACAAAAAGGAGAAAAAGAAGAGGAGGGAAGCATCGAAATAGCAACAACAGCGGAACAGAAACACGATAACAAACTGGACAGAACACAGGGGAAAGAAGAAGAAGAAGAAGAGCAGACGACAAAAGCAAAACAACCACGAAATCCGAAACCCGATAAAACGAGACGACAACAACAAAAATGACGATCAGAAGAGAAACGAGTGTAGAAGTAAAATCTGACAGGACGAAGAAGAAAAACGAAATGTAACAGTCCACGACCAAAGTAGCAGCAACGACAAAGAGACGAAGAACAGAGAAAGAAGAAGAAAACAGAGAAAAGGGCGAAGAAGGAGAAACGGGTTACCTTAATCATATCTGTAGCAGTAGAAGCAACAACTACGTGATAGCAGCAGCAGTAAAACAAACACGAAAACGGCAGCACAGAAGTACGAACAGCAGCGGCAAAAGCAGCGGACGAAAAGAAGAAGTTAAATGGAAGAGAAGGTGAGCGGTGGAGGCAGAAACAGGCGTGGTTAAATAAAAATAAAGGAAGAGGACATGAATGAATAGAATGAAACGGTGGATTGATAAAAACAAGGAGTGAGGGGGGGGGGGGGTGAATGAAGAGATTAAGTAGATTGCAAGTGGGGTAATAATATAGTATTTTCCGATAAATAATAAATCTTTGATAAAGTGAATTAAATTGATTTTTTCGAGAAAGGAAATAAATATTTTGACGAAACATAAAATAAATGAACTTCGTGCCAAACTAGAAATTCAAGCTTAAATATAAATAAATAAAAAGAATTTAGAATTTAAATCGTCGAAATAGACTTTCGACAAGAATTAAATTAAATGTATAAAATAAATCGAAATAGATTTAAAATATGTTTCCGAGACAAATAGAATTTTAGGAGTTTGAAATGATTGAACGATAAATGCGTTTTATAATAATTTTAAGAATTACGAGTTAAATCGTAAAAATAAAAATACGAACAAAATTTTAATTTAATTTAAATCTATAAAAATCAGGGTGTTACAATCTTCCCCACTAAAAGAAGTTTCGTCCTCGAAACTTATAAAAACATAATCGAAATCGAAGACAAATTTATTTCAAGAAGAGTTGGGCTCAATTCCCAAAGTTAACAATTATTTTTATAAAATAATGACGATAAATAATATTTGTAAACGATCTCGAGGGTGAAAGGTACTCAAATATTTTCAATCTAACAGTGAAACATTTTGATTAAGAAATTCGTCAATAATTTGTACCATACAAAAATTTGAGAATTCGAATTTTGTAGTTTGTACAATCATCAAACATTTCTAGTAATAGATTTGAAGTTTATCGACGATAAAATAAAAATTTATATCAAGTTTTTCGAAAACATTCAACCATCTTACCTAATAATCTTATAGAAATCAAAATATTAATAATTACGAAAGTTTTCGTAAAATTAAAACACGCGCCTGAAAATTGAAATATGAAACAATTTCGAAATACTTTAAAATAAATTATTAAGATCTTTTGAAACATGACTAAAAATGAAACAAAAACGAAATACAAAGTTTTGAAATTTATAACTCGAAATGTTAAAAATTTCATGAAAATCAGAATTTATAAATTAGCCAAACTTTTCATAACATAAGTTCGGAGGAAATGGCAAACGGATAAGTAGATTCAGAGTCGTCGACCAACCGAAACAAAAGTTTTCAAACCCGATAAAGAAGTCAAAGGGATTGGCCGAAGAAGAAATAGCAGGTTTTAAGAAAAGCTACGGGGAGGATCAAAATTGCGAGTCAAACGGAGCTCTCAAGGAATTACAGAAGAAGTTAACCATCTCGAGATTCCCGGCACGACTCCCACAAACACGGGTTCCTATTTTCCATCAAATAATACTAAGTCCAATATTCGGCGTTAGGTGGTAATAGGAACCATCGTCGTGTTTCAACTTTTATTGTTTTCTAGTGTAGATTTATTATTGTTTCTCATAGTTTAATTCGATTCATTTTCGTCATGTTTAATTGCAATTCGTCCTTTGTTGATTTGAATGTTATTAATATGAGTAGCTAAATTATACCTAGGGTTTAAGGGGATCGATGCGTATTATTAGGGTTATAGTCAATTGACTTGTTTGTAATCGTATGAACTATCGCCTGAATATCGTTTTAACTCTGATTAATCGTTTGATGCATAATTCAATTAATTAGTATCGCAAATAAGGACTTTTTGCCGATCGGGTTAAGAACTAATTAGGCCACGATAGTTTAGGTAGACTGACTTAATGCTAGCGACCGCAGGTTAAGTTTAGATCTAAAGGTTGTAGTGTACCGACAAGACATGCACCTTAGGTAGTTCGATTATTGACCTGTTAGTTGACTCCCTGAGCCGAGTAATATTCATTGTGAACCTGAGACCCTAGACTTTTCCCTTATTGATTTATCTACCAGTAATTAGTTATTAGCCTACCAAAACCAACTCAAACTGTGACCCATAACCTAAAGTCTAATTCTTAGGAATAGATAACTAAATCGTATCTCCTTGTGGTTTGACCCCTGACATCACTATCTACATTAGTTGGTGACCTTAGAGTATCTTTGATTAGGGATACGACTACTGTTGTCAAATTTTGGCGCCGTTGTCGGGGAGACGGTGTTATTTAGTTGTTTATTTTTCTTTTAGATTTTAAGTTATTTTTTTTCGCCCCGGGGAATATCTGTTCCTTGGGGCAGTTCTCACTGGTTCTTTTGTAGTTTCCTCTTGTGCCCAGGTTACTACACCACAACTAGTTGAGATGCCTAATGATGTTGAAGCTGCAACACGTACTTGGAAAGAAGAAGTGGATGAAATCGAGCGCTTGATCTATGGAGACCCGGTAGGAAAGTTCGTACTTGGGAATAAGAGGTCGATGAAATTGAACGACTGTTCAATGGTGAAGTTTCCGAAATTGAGGTGGTTCATATGAACGATTACGATGGGCAATCTGAGTTTTGGAAATCCGAGCTCGATGAGACAAAGGCTGCCCTACGGGAAGATTGGCCCTACGACGGTAAAGGAGGACGTATGCGGTACTAGTGACACAGTTGTCGAGACCAATCACCCTTCTCCACTGCTTCGGACACTAATTCGGGAACCTCCTACCGAAACTCGTGTACCTGAACTCTCCATGCCTGACGAATGAACCGTTAGAGTTAATTTCGTCCTAGTTGCTGATTTAGGTGGATGCGATCCACCTAAGGAATTCCCTTTTCCTTATTTTAATTTTTTCAATTTAATTGATAAAGGGAATTTTAAACCTGAATACACGGAGCACTCTCATAAGCCGTCGATTAAGCTGAGACGGTTTGATTTTCTAAATTTTAATGTTTCCATGCCTATATTGTGCTACTTGTGCTTGTATCAGCACATTCCCGAATGTTTGATTTGCTCCTACGAGCTCTAAGTTGTTTTGATCTCAACAGGGAGCAGATTAGAATATCTTAAAATGGGTGAAGTGGTCGTGCGGGACCTGTCTGAAACCAGTGCTAGTCGGGAGGCAACCCGACATCATTTGTATACGTTTCCTCCGCTCTTCAGCCGGTTTGGGGGAGCTACCATCGTATATACGGTACATTCTTTCCTTTTTATTTTTCGTTTATTGCTTTCTTAGAATTATTTTCTCCCCCTGAGTCGAGTTGTCCTTAAGATTGGCTGTGGATTTTCTGTCTTATCTGCTTTAGAGTCAGATTGAGGACACTGTGACATTTAGGTTTGGGGGAGAGTTTGTGTTCTTTTGTGTGTTTCATTTTCCGTCGTGTGTTTTACTGGTTTCAGAAAATTGAAAAAATCATAAAATTCCAATTTTTTTTTTTTATGTGGTGTGTCTGATGTAGAAGCATGCAAAACGGCGATGATGATAATGCTCATAACTTGATTTCTCCCAATTTTCAGCTTACTTTGTGCCTGAAAATATGTTTTGCCCTGGGATTTGATTAAATTGATATGATATGCCTATTTGAACTTTTAATTGCCAAATGAGTAAATTTGACCACTTGTCGGCAAGCCACAAAATTCTGAGGACTTAGAGCTTCCTAGGCCAGTAACATCCATAACTGGTCTCATTATTATTTAGGAATTAAGTGGTTTTCCCTTGTGAAATGTGTAACATCAATTTGCATAAATATATATGACATGCGTCTCTTGATATTGAATACATGTTTGGTTTGAGGAGGAGGTACATGAGGAAAGACAATTCTATTTTTAATGAGCTCCACATAGCCAAAACGACCCATTTTTACTACCTTGTAGATTTAGGTAATTCTCTCCTGTTTAGCCCATTTCAGTTGTTGTAAGCCGATTTTCATTGCCTATATTAATTAGCCACAACCCAGAATAGCCTACCCTGTCGGGATAGTCGCAGTGAACTTAATTGGAATTACTTCACTATTTGGTCATGTTTGGAGATTTCTGCATCTCTTGGACTTAATGTGTAATATTGTTGCGGGACTTTACACCGCCTTCCCCCTATCTGAAATTAAAAAAATATGGAAGCATGAAAAAGAAAAGAAAGAAAAAGAAAATAGAATTAGAAAAGGAAGAAAAATTCTGAGAAAAGAAAAAAAAACACAAAAAAAAGATGAAATATATGCTTCTTGTAATATTTCGGGGAATGGTTGAAAAAAATTGAAACTAGAGATCAATTGAGAGGATGAACAAAATTCCTCTTACACCTAATCCTGAATTTATATCTCTAGTTGGTGGTTCGACGTTATTCGTTGGGGTTTTTAATGGATAGTTTTTTTTTGGGTGAAATGTGAGGGTTATATTATTGCAAATTGTTCAATGTACAAGCATATAGAAAAATCGAAAGGCCCACAGCACTCGTAACTAAATCGAGGTCTATCTTAGCATATCTTGCTCCTTTATCAAATCATTGTCCATGTCTTTGGTATTCAGTTTCGCTTGAATGTGCCTCTTGACCTCAGCCTTTAAATCTTTCAGAAACTTTATTGGGCGGCGAACGTACCCTTCAAACAAGGCTTGGTTTCTTGTTCTCCATATCCAGTGACAGTAAGCAGCTAACAACATAGTGTTAATTTGTTGTTTAGCGTCGTGTTGCTGTTGAATATGGATGTCATAGATTGATATCTTTTGTTTCATCCATAGCTCCAAATCCTTCCTTATATGGATAGTTTTTATTGTGGCTGCGATTGGCCCGGTTTTAGCTCCACATTCCCATACGTGCTTAGGCACAATCCATTTTCTTCCCGTACTCATTTAGCCACCCTTTGTAAGTCCTTGGCATGTATTATGGTCCTGATTGGTGGAACACGTATTTGATTGGGGAGATTGATTTCATATTCGATTGCACGCATGTTTCATAAGTCGAGTGAGTGTTCTTATTCTTTCTTATCTTCACATTTATATACGCACCCGTGCTTATGAGTGTTGAGCGATAACCGCGAGGAAGTCCAACATTGATGGTCTTGCAAGATTGAAAGGTTGGCAAACAATTGTTCATTTAAGGCATGATTATTGATTTAGTTTTCTTCTTTGACATCCCGTGTTTTCTAGCCGGTTTAAGATGATTTTTAGAAGCATGATTGTAACTTTGCTTTGAGTCGTGCTTCGCATCAATTGTCCTCTCTAATATTATATGTTTGGTTTGCTTGAGGAAAAGCAAAGGTTTGGTTTGGGGGAGTTTGATCAATTCATTTTATATCTATTTATTTCGTCCCCAGACCGTCGATTTATCGCGTTTTCTTCTCCTGATTATGCTTTAAGTGTCGATATTTTATAGAAAGTCGATACTGCCGTATCTCGGGTTATTTTGCAGGATATGTGTGTTTTTGGACGCATTTATGTCTTGAAGAACTAAAAAGACTATGCCGAGAACGAGAATGGGAATCGAGAAGGAATAAAGAAGGACACAAATGCAAATTGAGAAGAAAGAATGATCGCCTACACTAGGGTCAACATCAAACGTCTATAGCTTGAGTTCTACAACTCCAATCACAGTGATTTGAATGGTGTTGGAAATATCTTTCTCTTAGCTTTCTAACGGTATATTGCACGTCCGACTTAAATAAGTAACGAATAAATGGCAGCCGTTTGAAATCGAGTATGCGATGCTGTGACCTACAGCGCTACTCGATCGAGTGCCCCTACTGCACTCGAATGAGTGCCACTCCGTGAAGCTCCTGCCCATATTTTGAGGGGTCACTCGATAGAGTGCCATCAGGCACTCGATCGAGTGCACCCAATCCGGGCTGCACGTCAATTCTTTTTCAACTTAGAATATTGGCCTATTTTCGAGTCCAACTGATTTTCTATAAATCAGTTTTCTGACTTCATTGTCAGTCACTTTTCTAGTACACTTTTCACTACACAATTCACAACTCTTTTTTTTCCTTAGGATAGATGTTTACGTTCTTTTCCGTTTTCCTTCGCGAGATACATTGAACTTTGTTCTTCCCTATTCAGATCTTGAATTATTTGGTATCGCTACTTTTAATTTTAATTTCAATTTCAGTTTCTACTTTTATTGTTTTCTAGTGTAGATTTATTATTGTTTCTCATATATTAATTCGATTCATCTTCGTCATGTTTAATTGCAATTCGTCTTTTGTTGATTTGATTATTATTAATATGAGTAGCTAAGTTATACCTAGGGTTTAAGGGGATCGATGCGTATTATTAGGGTTATAGTCAATTGACTTGTTTGTAATCGTATGAACTATCGCCTGAATATCTTTTTAACTATGATTAATTGTTTGATGCATAATTCAATTAATTAGTATCGCAAATTAGGACTTTTCGCCGACCGGGTTATGAACTAATTAGGCCACGATAGTTTAGGTAGACTAACTTAATGCCAGCGACAGCAGGTTAAGTTTACAACTAAAGGTAGTAGTGTACCGACCGGACCTGCACCTTAGGTAGTTCGATTATTGACCAGTTAGTTGACTCCCTGACCCGAGTAATATTCATTGTGAACCTGAGACACTAGACTTTTCCCTTATTGATTTATCTATCAGTAATTAGTTATTTGCCTACCAAAGCCAACTCAAACTGTGACCCATAACCTGAAGTCTAATTCTTAGGAATAGATAACTAAATCGTGTCTCCTTGTGGTTCGACCCCTGACTTAACTATCTACATTAGTTGGTGACCTTAGGGTATCTTTGATTAGGGATACGACTACCCCTGTCAGTCAGCACCGCGCCAAGTGAACACTGGGATGCACACCTGAGGCCCACTAAACACCACGGCGCTAGGTCGGAACCGGGGAAGACTTAATCCCCAAGCTTCGTATTTTATACCCGCCTCTCGATTTTGGAAAGTATCAAAATCGTATCTCCAAAACTCCGAGCGCCTCACCTTGCGCGCCTGTGTCTTTCCGCGCCTAAACCCAGGCGCCTGAGTTTTGGTGCGCCTGGGCTTAGGCGCCTATCCGGATGAAAAAAAACACCTATAAATACCCCCCTTCACCCTCTCATTTTTTGACACACAATTCAATTCTCTCTTCCCTCTTCACTCGTATAAAGTTTCTCGCTAAGCGCTCGCACTCCGACACCCGAGGCAAACGATCCACTCGATCGTAGTTCCGATAAAGCGTCGCTAGTCCTCACCTTCGAGCACTCCACTCGATCCCGAGGTGCCTGTGTTCGACTAGCTATTTTTATTCTAGCAACGGAGTTCTGCCGGATTAGCCGCAGAACCAGCCAGTAGTACCGGAGCTCTGCCGGAATAGCCGGGAAATTTTGGAGGATCCGCCTTTGAAGTTGAGTCGTCACTAGGTTGTCATTTAAACAAAACTTTACATTCTCGCACCTTTATTAGTATGCACTACGATAATACTAAATGTGGACACTAGGTCCACCACACTTACTAAAACACAAAACGTCCCAACTTCAACCGCAAACAATAAAATACACTAAATAGAGTCGAGTAATTCTGAGATCCGTTATCAACTATATATGTATCGTGTCCCATTTAGTGTATACTCCGTGGTGCAACTCCCCACAATGTGATTTACTTACATTCGCATTTACAGTTTTTTCGTATGATTTATTGCTTTCATGACCTTATAATCGCATGCTAAATCACCTAACACGGAATTCAAAACGTAAAACCACTAAAACTAAACAAAGCGATGGTCGAGTTTCGTATTAGTCCGGGTGCTCGCCATGCACGGTTCGACGCATCCCTATTAATACCGAACTTACGCATCTTAAGCAGAATACTAGGTAAGGTTTATCACGAGAACGACTAGTATCTGTATTATCACGTTAAAACTGACTTGCTAATACCTATAATATTAGTACTCTCTACTCTCCAATGTGCATCTTTTCATGGCCTGCTTGTCACGTGAAATCGCATGCAAAGAATGTAAACACAACTACCTCGACAACAAAACTTACTTGTCCTTAAACAACCGACATAGCAAAAGGTATTGGGTGAAAACAATGGATGTTACAGTACTTCCGCCACAACAAAAGATCAAAGTTATCCGCCCACCGATTGATTAGTAGAGCCCGCTATGGTTCGGGCAAGATTGGGTGTTGACATCTATCGAATGTTGGCTTCCCAATACGTACCCTCACCCCTTACTCAGAATCGACGGTTTCCAGATGTCCGAAACCATTGGCAATGAGAGTCATTCCAGGAATGGAGTGCTTAAGGGTACAAGTCTTTATCTTTAGGTCCCGTACCCCTCAACTTTGAGCCGGCTAAGGATTAAAGTTGACTTGAATGGTTTCCGAGTCCCCATAATTGACTCGGTGGCGACTCCACAAATCGGCAACGAATTCAGTTCACTAAAAAGGCCGCCTTACCAAACATATCGGCCTTTAAACATTTACAACCACGACTCGATCGATTCCAAACGAAAACACGGGTGCCCTCATTCGTCTAGTACATGTCCGGATCGTCATCTGAATCGAGGTCCGAAACATCGCCCCGTATGCGAGATCGGACCGGCCCCCGACCGGGAGTGGGCCGCGTGGGTGGCCGCCGCCACACATTGAAAAACCGGGTTAGTCCCGCCCGGGGCGCCGGGCGGTGCGGACGGACGTCCACAGTTTGGCGACTCTGCTTGGGACTTGGAAAGAAGTTTCCAGCGGTGGTGTAACTTGAACGAGGTCGGTGAAGCTCATTTCTTAGTTCCTAGTTGTGGTCACTACAGGTTTTGGCCCTAAAAAGCTCACCTCAACCAATATCAGGACTAATCAACCTCTTCGGGTAAGATCCTTATGGACATGCGGAGAGATCCTCGGTTGACGCTCCGGCCGCCTAACGCGTACTTCGCGGGAATACTAAGCGGGTTGTTCTGAGCGGACGGTATGACATTCGTCTCCCCAGATGATTTGCCAATAGCTAAGCAAAGACTATTCGTGTGCGGTAGCCTATCCTAACCTACCCGTGTCTGCATTCTGCATGAGTGTATGCATTCCTAGTTATGTGTTGCGTGTTTGAACAACCCAAATAAAACACTAAAATCTAGATTCAACCACGCCAACATATTCAACCACACCCAACTCCGTTTTCGAAAAAGGTCATCTCCAAGTTTGTTGTTTTAGTACCGACACTCCGGCCAATTCAAAATGATTTTCAAAAACCTTTTAAAAGGGTCCTCATGACGGATTTTTCAAAAGACCTTTTTTTTTTTGAAAAAAATGCCATCACTTTGGCCAAAGTAAAAAGACAAATATCGTTAATACCAGCAAGACTCCCAATCAAATGGATCAAGGTACCTCAAACGGTTACATTTTAGTTCAAAAAAAAGAAAAGAAATGTTTTTATGCACATACCGTTAACGCAACCGAAGCTTCAATTAATGAAGTCAAGGAATCCGCAACGGTCACATTCACAAAACATCATTTTCAAAACACCATCACCAGGCATCACGTTTTGTCGCAAACACCTCCTACACCATAAATGTCGAACTGGCTAATTAATAGTAGTTTCGATAAAAGCGCCACATCATCATTTTCAAAACCGGTTCCCCTAAAAACCGTGATTTCGTTGAAAAAAAAATATTTACACTTTGGCTATCGTCGAATCTTCGATACACATGTAGCAACACACTTTCACGCCATGGACGACATCATCATGCCATCGTCACCCCCAATTTTGCGAATCCTCCTTTCGAAAAGAAACTTCCTTTGCAAAAGCCCGATCGTTTTCAAAAAAGTAAAAACAACACGTCAAAACTCTTTGATCTAGAGCCGGGATCGCGATTAACTCCTTACATCGCACAACCGTGTGATTAACAGTCTATGTTAGTTACTAGGGTCGCCTCTACCCGAGGTCTTACATTTTGGGTCATCTCGTCTAGAGAAAGTCATCTTCTAAATCTCACCCTTGAGATTTGTGTCAAATCGTCTCGCTCTAGAGACATGACTCTATAAGGCGTTCCGCCGAATACACCGCGAGTCTAAAGCACCTGAGTCCCTAAGCCGATGACCGCACACACGCACAAGTCAAGGGTCTCATTTCTCCATCGCTCAGTTGCGAGCATTCCTCAAGTGCTTAAATCATCTGGTGGACTCAGCCTCACCTTCAGTCTTGTTTCGCAGATATAGAAATGTCCTCCAACAACAACACCAAACCACTCAACATAATGCTAGGGCTTGATAAAGAAATCCAAACAACAAGGCTCAAATAACTGCCGCCCATGACAACATCCTGCTCCAGCTCGGCAAGCTTGAGGGTGCGGCTGATGGGGCACGAAACCTCCCTCAGGAGGAGGTGGACGAGAAGCCCTTCATCCCTAAAGGCAGGATGAGACTCGGGCCGGCATGGTTTGTCCAAGCCCTTGAAGGGCGCCCCTTCAGAAGCCTTACTAACCTAGGCATGACCTACGCCGAGGCTCTTAGAATTGCCAACGAGGACTGGCAGTTGTCACAGCTCGTCCCTACTCCGGATCCACCCTGCGAAGCCTGGGGGGCGGATTGGGATCCCAATGCCTATTGCCTGTATCATCAGGGTAGGGGGCACGATACAGAGGAGTCTGATAGCTTCAAACACGACATCCAGGACCTGGTGAATGCCGGAACCTTCCCTCTTGTGAAGGCACGGACGTTACAACCCGCTGCTGGCGAGACTAGTGACGGGGCAACCGCAATCTGTAGTGGTGAAGACAAGCGCCAGCATCAAGGTGCTATTCCCTGGAGGGAGCCTCGATGCTTAGAGGCATGGTCGGTCGTAGTCGGAGTCTAGTTCACCTTAGGGCCTAGACTAAATAATAATAATAATAATGTTTTTTTTTTCTTTTTCGAGTCAGGGAGATGCGAGGGGACATGTCTTCCACCTCCCCCCAACATGCTTATTCGCGGGCATTAGCCTGCCTACTATTTATCAATAAAACAACTCTTTTCTTTTAAAAACATGCCTCGACAATCGCTTGACTTTTTTTCAATAACTTACTTTATCGCTTAAAGACTCGACCCAATGCCATTTATCGATAACAATTAACTAAAGCGCAAGGGCTACAACGAACGACACACTTAACTTCACCCTAAAAAGAGATTGAGAACAACAACCCTATGTTCAACCCATCACTGACCCCCTTGACCAAACAACAGAAAGCCTACAACAAATGAGCATTCATACAAACTCGACTTCCCCGTTACCAACAACGCAGCCAAATACGAAGCCCGCCTAATAGGACTAAAAGCAGCCATATCTCTAGGAGTTAAAAACCTTAGAGTGCACGGGGAATCATCCCTAGTAGTCAACCAAGCCACGGGTACCTGGAGGGTTTATAGCGAAAGCCTAACTCCATACCAAAGCAAAGTAGAAACAATATCCCGGGAATTCACCGAAATCGACTTCATACACATACCCCGCGAAGAAAACCAATTCGCCGACGCCTTATCCAAACTAGCCTCACTAATAAACATGCCCGATCATCTTTTCTCTATGCCTATCTGCGTAGAGAGAAGCGAACAACCGGCCTACATCCATAACCTCAAAACTGATGATACCTCCGAGGAACCCTGGTAAAAAGCAATCCTAGACTTTAAAACCAACGGATCGTATCCACCCAACACAAACACCAAAAACCAAAGAGCCCTACGAATACAAGTCGCCGATTATGTCCTGAATCAAGGACTATTATACAAACGAACCCCACAAGGAGTCCTCCTTAGGTGCATAATTCAAACCCAATCCGAGAGGGTCATGGAAGAAGTACACGACGGAGAGTGCGGACCCCACATGAGCGCACACCTACTAGCCCGAAAAATAATGAGACTAGGCTATTACTGGATTACCTTATAGGCAGACTGTCGACGTCACGTTCGTCACTGCCACAATTGCCAAATATTTGCCAACATCAAACACCTACCGCCATATCCTCTTCATACTATAGCCACACCCTGGCCATTCTCTACTTGGGGAATTGACATCATAGGAAAGGTACACCCATCCAGGACCGGCGGACACTGCTTTATACTAGTGGTCGTCGATTATTTTACCAAATGGGTAAAAGCCGCTTTTTATACCGTACTAACCTCAAAACAAGTAGTCAAATTCGTACAAAATAACATCATCTGCCGCTATGGCATACCTCACGAAATCATCAGTGATCAGGGGGCTCACTTCATGGCCGACACCCAAAAACTCTTCGACAAATACAAAATCCAAAGACACAAGTCCTCACCCTATAGACCTCAGAAAAACGGGGCCGTACAAGCAGCCAACAAAACCATCACCACGATCCTTAAGAAAATGATAGACAATTAGCGAGATTGGCCAAGCAAAATCCCCTTCGCCTTATGGGGGTACCGAACATCCTACCGAACACCCACCGGAGCCACACCATATTACTTAACCTACGGTTCCGAAGCCGTGCAACATGTAGAGCTAGAAATACCGTCACTAAGGATACTAGCCGAGAGTAGTATTCCCGAAGAAGAATGGGACCAAAAACGATATGACGAGCTAGTGGTCTTAGATGAGCGTAGGATACATGCCCTATCCAACGTACAAGCCTACCAACAATGTATACAACGACCCCTTAATAAACGAGTGATATCTTGAAACATACACAAGGAAGACTTAGTAGTCAAATCCATTAGAGCACCCCTTCCCGTCGATCCTAGAGGGAAATTCAAACCAAACTAGGCGGGCCCCTTCCTCGTCAAGAAAATACTCTCGGGGGGCGCCGTGATCATCACCGACCTAGACGGTCGAGATTTCTCAACCCCAACTAACATGGATCAATTTAAACCATAGTACCCATAAACATCCTAACAACCACATCCTGATCTCCGAATTAGGGAGAAACTCAGACAAAAAAAAAACAAAAATCGCGTCAATAATTGGCGTAACGAGTCTAAAGCAAAATCACTCGCATTTAAAATGAACTAAGAACATGGTTTGATTTTGTCTAAAAGCGGATACGTAGGCAACTCTCCTTCGGGTACAACCAACCCAACAACAAACAAAAATCGATTACTCGATTCGCGTACAAACCGAAACTGCTTTCTACGTTCCAACTAACGAGTGATTTAAATGACGAAGCACAAACGACGAGCCGCGGACGGGGTGAAAACCCGAAAGCGCGCCCCGGGTAAAATGAAGAAACGAGTTGCGAGCCGTCGTCAAAAAAATAAAAATAAAAATATTGACGAGCCTAGGACGGAGTGAAAACCCGAAAGGGCGCTCTGGGCAAAATGAAGAATCGATTTGCGAGCCGTCAAAAAAATATATATAATAAAAATGGTGAGCCGAGGACGGAGTGAAAAACCGAAAGGGCGCTCCGGGCAAAATGAAGAATCGAGTTGTGAGCCACCACAAAATAAAAAAGAGAAATAATAATAATGTGCTTCTCATTAACAATAAAATTTGGTTAAGTCGAGCCTTTGTCGAGGCCTTGACATCAAGCATCTGAAACCCGGCTATTCCGGAAAGTGACAACGTGTCAAAACTCCTCAAAAACTAGTAGTAATACGCCACATAATATCAACTAGTAGGACATAATATAAAATGGCTCAACTCTACCGGTCCAACTTCCTATACCCACCACCATCCGGGCGAGCTTGTTCGGGTCTTTCACCATTGACCCCTCATAATACAAGCCTCCACCGCCCTAGCCAAAGGCGAGTTCAGCCAATCCTGTGTCTTCTCGTTACTGACACCTTCAACATTAGTCTCATCAGTCTTGGCCCGTATAAATGAAGTGACAGTACTAGGATCAGTAACGCTATCTTTGGTCAGTCGCTTAGTGACATTCCCTCGAGTCACCTCCTCATCCTCTAGTGCCCCCGTCTTCCTAACTTTTGAGTTACTCTGTCCTGACGGGTGTTCACCAACCCTCCGCCGGACGGAAGCAATGTCGGTCGGTGGGACGCTCTAAATGACAACGGGACGCAAAAACCTCTGTTCCCAAGACACCCTAAACTCCCTAAACGAATTCACTGTCCATGAGTCGAACCTAGAAATACCCTTAGCAGTCTTCGAAGTGGATGGTCTAACACCCTTTTGATTCGACAACGCGCGCGGATAAATATAAACCAGATCCCTCATTGATAGTATTACCAAAGCCTCGGTCAAAGACGAAAAAGGAAACCCGGTATGCCCACTGATGTTCCACAATGGGACAGA
Organism: Agrostemma githago; assembly: GCA_958450325.1. Classification (NCBI taxonomy): domain Eukaryota; kingdom Viridiplantae; phylum Streptophyta; class Magnoliopsida; order Caryophyllales; family Caryophyllaceae; genus Agrostemma; species Agrostemma githago. Next base: position 48,064,439 of record OY288246.1, on the reverse strand, counting down.
CCACCTAATGACCGACTGCCCTTTAGCCAAATAGGAAAGCCACTCTTCTTTGGTGTGACCCTCGCTCCACACCCGCACCATCTTCCGGCCCGTGAAACCCCTGTAATTGTAACCCTTGAAGCCCCGAGGAGGGTCGACCAAACCAAGCTGCTCCTGTAGCCAAACCTGCACGAACCACGACAATACGTCACACCTTCAAACCGGAGCAACCACAAAAATAAAAATAAAACCAAGAAACAATGAAACAGGACACCCTAAGCACCTGTAAAATAATCCTAGAACCCTGAAAAGGTGCCTCATGAAGTCGGGCACGAGCATCGAGACCTGAAATAAGCTCACCCAAAATAAGCAAAGAGGGTGATCGTCCATGTTCCATTCCCATCACAACATCCAAAACCCGAGGATTACCCCAACCATTACGCGCCCTCGCATCCTCGAAAAGATAATTACAAGCCACCGCAATGTTGAAGGCACGCTTACATGCTAGAGCCGAAACATCGTAGGAACCAGCCTGTGAGAATATCCTAAAAAGAAACTCTAGATCAATGCCATCTCTACCAAAGAAAACTTTAGCCTCCTCCAACGAATAAAGGTCCAAAAAAATGACAAAACCGCTCTACATAAGCATCATCTCCCGAAGGCACACAAGGCCGAACCGAATTCCACCCACCTATAGCGTCTAGCTCTTCGGGGAGAGGACAAATTTTACCCCTGGAAAAAGCAAAAACATGGCCTCTTGAGTCCCAAAACTTAGAGCATGCTAATAAGTCATCTTGTTTCTTAACTCCACTCAGCGCAACGATCATTGACAAACCGTCATTTAAACAAACCTCGGAGTCGCATTTCTTTAAATAACCCGCCCACTCGCTTAGGAAATTCCCGAAACCTGACATGACCCTAAATATGGATGTTCTAGACCCTATGGATATTCTAGTATGTCTAAAACAAGCACTCACAACCCGTATATATAGCCCTAATCCCACAACAATTAGGAAACAACAAAAAATTCCATAAACAGGGCTTGAACCGCCCTGACCCAGGCGCCCAAGTCTCCAGCCGCCTGGGACAATTACACAGCTTCTTGTATGAGATGAAGGTATGAAAGACAATGCTTACTGTCGTACGACCGTAATTAGTTTGAGCAATATTACATGAAGTATCAGGATGTCCCATCATATAAACCGGTTTCATTCCAACAAAATTACTTCCACCACTGACTTCCTGTTCTAAAATCAAGTCAAAACTGAAATTAGAATGATAAAATAGTAAATACGACTCAACGAATATTGCTTATCACTACGGGGAGCATCAAGCAGTTCAGAATGGAGATAAGTGAGAAGAAGAGTGAAATACCAGATTCAGAGGACAAGCATAGATCCTGAGAATTGGACCCTTCAGCTGCAGCAGTGTTAGTCAGATCAGGGTTCGATTGAGTAGATTGACTTGATGACGAGTCCTGCAGCTGACCTCGTAACTGAAACCCTAAAGGCATCGCCTTCAGATGCAATAAGGGTGGAGAATCGACTCTCAAGCTCAACCCCTTTGACAAAGATTCAGAGATTTTATGGTCGTTGTTCGAATTCCACAATTGGGGATGATTTGAATACAAGTGGAACATTGATCAAAACTGGTTTCAACTTTTTTTTTTGGTGAAATGTAAGTAGATCATTCATCCAAAAGATTTATAGAGAGGTTCATATACTGTACATATGATATGAGAAACAGACACAAAATTCAAAACCAACCTGTAGACACCCACATTTTGACCGCCAGGTGTCTATAGTAGTTTCCAAAAAATACCCGATGATGACCAGACGCAAACGTGTTTCTACGCGCTCGGATATGGGCTCGAAACCAATAGTTTCTGGCTTGGGCTTTTTACGGAGCACAAATCTCACAAAACTAACCTCAAATTCAGGCCCAACGGGTCGTTTTCAATCAAATAAGACTAATTTGGGTCAAAACTAACACCGGAAATAAAACCGACTTTTAGCGACCGGGTCAAAACCCGGTCAAAGCCGTTTCCGAGAAGCAAACCCGCGGTCCTCCTTCAGGCGGGCCATCGGATCATGTCCGTCAAGGCACTAAACCCTAGACAACAAGGGGGAGCAATTGCCTTTATATACACCCCCCTTGCATGCAAATGAAACCCTAACTTTCATAACTACACATCAACTTTTCACAACTTTTACACATCCTAATCAACCCTAATCAACCCCTCTACAACCCTAATCATCACCCATCATAATTCACCCTCTTCAACCTTAAACCCTAGCATCTAGGAACCCTAAACCACCATAACTCAACTTACATCAACCTCGATTCTCCCTGCTAAAGCCACAACTAACGAGATCTATCCGAGACTAAGAAACATGTAGGTTGAGGGTGCAAAATCCCGTTCTTCTCTCTTCCCCTCCTCTCTTCTTCTCGCGTCGTCGTAGTCTTTTTTTTCGTTTTTTTTTTATTTTGTTGTCGCGTCTCTAATATCGATAATATAACTAGTATAAGACATTAAAATATTTACTAATTCGTGTTTGATTGTTGAAGCAAGTCAACATCAATAATCATTTTTTATTTCGTTGCGTCGTTAGTCACGTTTTTTTATTATTCGCGTCGTTATCATTATCATTCATCGCATATTTATTAATTTTAAAACTATTTTTCGAATCAAAATTTTTCTTTTTATTTGAGTCAAAACCTGTTGATGCGGATCCGACATCACACAATCCGTAAGCATTTATCGTGATGTCGGGATGCGGAGGGAATCAAGTTTTTTATTGAAGTAAATACAAAGCGTCAATCTATTAGATTTGATACCAACTCAATAGTTGGATGTTGAATTTAAATGATTTAGTCAATTAATTTAACTAATACGATTTTCGTTGATGCTAAAATAGTTGTCACATAATTCGATAGAATTAATTACGACACTATAAACGCGGAGATAATCTATAACGTTTTAGTTTAATTTAAACGACTTACAAACGTATTTTTTAGATTTCGCTCTAAATATTCGATATCGATTCAATAATCGAATATCGGATAGGACGAGTATCCAAATCCGAATCGAGCATAAATCATACAATATTTCTGCGCGATTCAATAAAAATCATCATTCCAAGGATGCGATACCGACTCTGTAGTCGAATATAACGGAATTAATCAAAAAGCCAAAACAGCCCTCCATGCGAGTCGCACGGATATCATGCGAGTCACGCGGGTGCCATGCGAGTCGCGCGGTCTCATGCGAGTCGCTCGCCTGTGCAAGTCGCGTGAAGTTCATACAAGTCGCGCGATTGCCTGAAAATTGCGACACAAAAGGTTTTTTTTAGTTCAATTTTAAAACGACTTATAACATCTTTTCTAAACTCACTCCTAATATTTGATATTGATTCCATAATCAAATATCGAATATGACGAGCATTGAAATTTTAAAGTCGAGTATAAATCATACCATATTTTTACACGACTTAGCAAAATTATCGATTTTCCAAAATCGTGCATCATGTTTACATTATTCTATATCATTCCATATTTCTTGCAAACTGTTATTATCGTTATACCGTTATTAACATGTTTGTTTCTTTTTTTGTCGATTTATTTTCGTTATTCGTTTTATTATACTAAAATGAACCCGCATGCTAAATACGACTTTGACGTTAATATTAGATGCATTAAATCGACTTAGCAACCCGTTCAATTCTCGCATGTTTAGGGAAAACAATGTTTGCATATCATTTCATCGTTCACTACAAGAAAAACAGTCCCAGGCGTCCGCTATTTTGGCGTCCTGGGCATATGGACGCCCACATGGCGTCTGAAAATACTTCCGGGCATCCACCGTCAGACGCCAAACTTGGCGTCCGACTGAGTTTGGAGGACGAAATTCAGACCAACAGGCGTCCACAGACGGACGCCATATACCCCAAATGGCGTCCACTGTCGGACGCCAAAGAGAAAGTACGGGCGTCCACCTGGCGTCCGATAGTGGACGCCCGTCCGTTTGTGTTCGGCGACAAATACCCGCCCACTCCCCTCTCCCCCTTCACTCTCTAAATTTTTTTTTATCTCTCTACACTCTCTCCACACTCCCTCGCCGATTCCCTTTGAAATTCCTCCCCAATTTTCATTCTTTTTCTTAATTTGTGGTATGTTTTCTTACTTTACTTAGTTCTTTTTCATTATAATTAGTTCTTATTTTTGATTGTTATCGTTATTTATTGATAGTTTGCTCATTAATATTGTTTGGGTCTAAAATTCGATTAGGTTGATTAGTTTAGCCCAAATTCGCTTAGGTTGATTAGTTTAGTTGAAATTTGATTAGGTAGATTAGATTTGCCCATCACAATTATGAATAGGGTTTGATGAAATTGGTTGAATTGAGCTAGGATCACCTCTAGGGCCTTCCGTGAGGTTTTGTGTGACTTAGAACGGACCAAATGGTGTCGTATTAATGCCGGATTTTCCCGAAACCACTTCTATTCTGATTGGGGTTGTAAGTAGGTGTTCGCGGCGCTTTTGGAAATTTGATATCTGCATTCGAAAATTTGACCCTTTTTTGACCTGTTTAAGCTATTTCTGTCTGACCTGAGCCATAAATTGTTGTGTTTTATCCGGTTGAATTTGGATTACATTGATAAATTAGCTACAGTTTTTGTAAATTGGGATTAAATTGTGATTACATTTGTGATTAAATTCGGTGACTAATTTTTGTAAGGTCAATTAAAAATTAATAAGAGAGTTGCAAATTAAAAAAATGGGTTTACTTTGACGTATTAAGTTAAATTGAGGACACTCAGCTATGGAAATGAAGTTAGAGAAATTAAGTTTAAGTTAAGTGGTGATTAAATTTTCGTTTAGTAAGTTCTAAATTAAGTTACGGAAATTGCTAATTCGTTTAGACAGTGAGGCTGAGGGCAATAACGACAGCGAAGATGACCTCTAGACTTGTTGTAGTAGGTTACCCACATTAATCATTGTGTTACTTATTGTGTACGTTATTTCTATTGTGTTAGATTGTAATTGCTAATTGTTGCTAATTTGTTGCAAGGTTAAGATAATGGCAGGCGGTAGATCGACGAGGAAACGTGGCGGAGGTAGTCGGTCTGTGCACGCATCGACCTCCCAGCAGGAGGAGGAGGAAGTGGTCCTTGAAACGCCGCAACAGGAGCAGAATGACGAGGAGCAGCGGCAGGGGAACACGGAGGAGCTACAAAAAGACGAGAACGGTCGTGTGATTCTCGACCCCGGTCGCGTATGGTAATATAATCTAACATGCCCACTCTTTTGTAACATATGAACTTTTGGACTACATACATCTTGTAATATTTCGTACATGTCTGTGTCTCTCGACTTGGTGCAGGTTCCTCCATGGGGAGGTGACCACTGGCTGTACTAACAGCTACATGACCGACAAAGGTCTAGGGTATGCCTGTTGGACTCAGGCGCCGACGGATCAGCGAGCGCAGTGGTTCAACAACTCCCGGGTTAGTTTACTGTTTTTGCTACCGAGTTCCGCACTCATAATGTGTAGTTTTTTATTATTTCTTTTACTAATTACTAATCCGCCTTGATTTTGTTGTTGAAGTTCTTTTGGAAGCCGGAGCTCGAAGAAAGGGTATATGAGCGGTACAATGAGACTTGCTCATGCCACTTCAAAGACGTAATGAACAAGCGCCACAAGCGGGGGACTGCGCTGAAAGACCTGAAAGGTGTAGTTTTTTATATTACTCAATTTTAAAGAACAATCTAACTTCAATCTTTTACAATATTAACTAATAATATATTAGTGTTGTCATACTTCAGGTGAGGCGTTGGAGAGGTGGGTTAAGTACCACGACGACCAGGGGTTCAAGGTCAGATCGGAGAGGGCATCACAAAACAAAATGAAGAACTGTGAGCATGTGGGGAAGGCCGACTCGACACATCATCGGGGTTCACAGTCTTCGTTTCTTCGTCTCAAGAGGGTATGATTTCTAATAATATCGTACTCCTACTTGATTAATCATAAACTACGTTCACGTAAAATACGTTTGCGTAACGGTCGTATTTACTTAACAGCTACAAGCTGAACTCGGGAGGACGCCAACCGCCCCTGAGGTGTTTCTGGACATGCACGGGAAGACCGACTCGGAAGGGACTTCTTTTATGACGAGTAGAGATCAGGCAATCTGGGTGAGTACTTACTATTTCAAACAAATCAACTGTGTCTATATATTTACTTTAGGTGGTAGATAAGTATCTTTATTGATTTCATTTTCTAATAACTTGAATTGAAATCACTGTTGTGTACGCAGGATGCCTACCAAGAGGAGTTAGCAAATAACGAGAGTTCTACTAGTGGTGCCGAAGTAGACCCGAATGAGACCTATTTCAAGGTCGTGAAGGGGTACAAGAAAGGTAGTGTGTATGGTGTTGGGAATGCACACGGGATCTACTTCACACCTCCCACAGCGCGTCTAGGCACCTCCACACAGATGGAGTATACGCCACCCGAATCTCAGCAGCCCGACCAAAAAAAGGAGGCCATGAAGGAACAACTGAAGGAGCAGGCGGAGCAGATAAAGAAGATACAGGAACAGATGGCCATGTTTCAGGCCATGTTCAACAAATGCAACCAAGGTCGTCCCCCTTCCCCTCCAGACGACAGAGACCCCTTTGGCGGGGATGGCGGTAACTCTGGTGCTTCAGCTAGCTTCACAGTTAGCTGATTGTTTTTTGTTGTTGGTGTTGTAACTGGATTTATGGATTATGTATCTTCGAACTAGTTTATATTTATGTACCTTTAAAACGTATGTTAAAACTTTTTTATATAAATGGTTTTTTAGCGTAAATGTGGCGGGAGATCAAGTGTTTTGGTTGATTGAGAGTGTGTTGTGGATGGTCGACAGTTGTGGATTTGTTTTATTTTGCAGGTTTTGGCTAGACATCGAACGCTTGGCTACGGTAATGCATCAGCATAAATGGCTTCCAATAACGGACGCCAAGCCAGACGTCGGAGGGAGCTAAAGACGATCTTCTATTCAGGGGTATGGCGTCTTACTGTGGACGCCAGATGGCCCAAGATGGCGTCCATAGTCGGACGCCAACATGATGCACATGGCGTCCGACTATGGACGCCACCTTGGGCCATCTGGCATCCACAGTAAGACGCCATTCATAGTGTCCGCTGTCAGACGCCAATTTTTTTGGCGTCCAATAGTGGACGCCCGTAAAAAAACAGGCGACTGGTCGTGGCATCCACTTTCTAGCGTATGTTTGCGGACGCCAGGACTCATACAGCGTCCACTAACGGAAGCCAATGGATGGACGCCAGGCCCATCTATTCTTGTAGTGGTTCTACTATCGCGCGTATTAAAACGTCATTCGATATCTTAGTAGAGGCCGCTAATGTGCGGGCGGGGTTGGGTGTTCTTTGTCAACTTCCCAACATGTACCCTCACCCCTTACTCAGAACCATGGTTTCCGGATATCCAAATCCATTGGCACACGAGAGTCATTCAATACACGGTATCCGATAATGTCGGTATCGCTATCAAATGCAAAGGGACGAGCCCAATAAACTCTGACGTCCGAATGGGCCATACTTTGTGCATGGCCTACTAAGATATAGAGTGGGTTCGAACGGGCCCGAACTCCCACAAAGTTCGGTGGCGACTCCATTTCGATTTAAATTTCAATTCGACCCATCTCATATGGAGATTCATTCGCCTCCCCAAACCCGCGCGTGGCCGCGTCGTGGTGGACCTATGTCATGTCCACAATTTGGCGACTCCGCTGGGGATTAACTGATGCGTGACTTACCATCGGCATCCTCAGGGTGAGACTCGAATAGAAATCGTTCGACTTGTACAATACGCGTTATAGTTTTACGGTTCATGCATAACCCTATATTTTCCAGGGCCGGTACTGGTGACGACGTCCCACTATACTGTGATGTATTCCAATATGGATATGTCAAAGATGTCCATAGTCGATTCGAATGGGTTTCGCGGCATGTTCTAAGCTCAACTCGACTTAGAGAGTCTGTCCCGATTAACATCTAGGCTATGTGCACTGGTATAGACCCTTTATAGACCGAACGAGACTTAATACAGAGCATACATGGTGTCGTTACTATGCTTGCGTGACTATGTGCTATTTGGTTTCTAAAGTCGCTTTCAAAAACCGTCCTTTTTCAAAGATTTCATCTTTTTTCAAAATATCCAATTTCAAAACCCGGGACGTATACCAAATTTAGGACTTATGATTTTACTCAAAACAGCCTATTTCTAGTCGGTATTCTGGCAATTTCAAAACTCGAAAATATTTTCGAACTCTCAAATTTGAGGCCCAATACATTTTTTTGTAATTTTTTGAAAAATTAGGCCCCCTTCCACCGAATTTTTTTTGAATTAAAAAAAATCCTTTTCAAAACCTTCCTCTTCTTAGGACTTCCCGTATTTAGCATGTGTCGGGTCGTGTCATAAGTCGTCGAGGTCTTTAGCGTCGAGACTCTGTCGATCTTACATCACGAGTTTCTTCTCTATCCCAGTCCGCCTTATTAGACTAAGGCAAGGCCCACCTACGTAGGACATACTCCTACAAAGGAGAGCCCATCTACACATTCGAGTCCAAAGTCTGGGGATGTCTCACGTGGACCTTTCTTCGAACAGGACTCGGCCCACCCACCGAATCCTAAGGAGGGCCCACCTCTCACGAGTCACCCGTCTAGGTGTCCTTTCCGAGTCATTTCCTTTTCAGGCTTTTCCTCACTCGGGGCTACCCTTCAGCAGGGCGATCAATCACGGTTGCTCTAAGGGTCGTGTCCTACACGTGTCGTCTCACGTACCCCACTTTCGAGTCACTTAGATGTCATACCATCTGAGTCCTATCTGAGTCCTTGGCCTCACTTGGGGGCTATTCTCCGACGAAGCGATTAATCACAGTCACTCTGAGAATCGCACCCTACACATTTTTCTTAGGAGAGTCTAACCCGAGTCAAACACGGTCGCCCCATTTTCCGACTCACCCTTCTGCAGATCGAGTCTAATTCGCGGTCGTTACCTCGTCTAGGTCAACATTCGAGTATCCCGGTCCGAAAGTCTTTGTCGACTCGTCACCCCGGGCTGTGTCTAGTTTGACTCCCTCTCTTGCACTTGCGCAAAGCCTAGTTTAGGCGAGTCGTGGCACCCGTCGTTCTCTCCAATCAAAGACCTTACCAAAAAAAACAACCAACCGAGCATCCGAGTCCAGATTTGATTCAAGTCTAAGTCTGAGTCCGAGTCTAGGATACCCTACATCCTCATTTCCAAATCAGAGTCAGAGTCTTTAGCTTTCAAATATTCTTTCTCTGCACGTGACTATTATAGGCACATGATAAACACCATCATACATTGTGAACACATGCACGTGACTATTATAGGCACATCTATAATGACTGCAGGAACCTGAGTCCGTGTTTCCCTTTTACCTGTTCCCTGTCTGACATAGAAAGCCACAAAACTACACTTAGCAGGAGCGGTATCGAATCCTATGACAAATCTAGGTAATCTCCTACTTTGGGTTCAAGACGGGAGGCAAGCCCATTTCCCACAATAAACACCCATCCAACAAGATCGACCAATCCCTACCTCAGGTTTTAGTCTGACCAACAAAAAAAATGGACGAAAAAAAAAGCAAAAGTTAAAAAAAAAAATTGGACGGAAAAAAACCAAAAGTCCAAGAAAAAAAAGAAAAACTGGACAAAAATAAATCAAAAGTCCAGGAAAAAGCAAAAGGCCAAAACAAAAAAAGCAGACCATAATCAAAAAAGATCCACCCATGACCGAGGTTAAACGGTCAATCCAAATGAATAATCCCATGACCAGGGCTAAGAAGTCAACCAACTAAAAAATATTCAAAAACCCATGACCGTACTTAACGGTCAACTCAAATGAAACAGTCAACTCAATGCTATCAAAACCCATACCATCCAATAGGGGAGTAACAATCTAGCTGGTCAGCTAACACCACACTCAGCCTTCCCACATTACAACCCTCAAGACGTTCCCGAGACCAAGGCTATGAGACAGCCCGGAATTTTGAGGATTCAAGCTCCATAGGATACCCCTAACCATTAGGGCCAGAGATGGAAACCAGATCCCGCATTATCAAAACTATCCCGATCAAAGTTCGAGCCATTTTTACTCGACTTCCCCCTTGCACAACAACTACAACACAACACGACATAACAAAATTCACAATCACCATACAAAGACTCGAGATCAAAAATCGTCAAAGACCCGAGATCAAAACTCGTCAAAGACCCGAGATCAAAACTCGTCAAAGACCCGAGAGCAAAACTCGTCAAATCCCATCCCAATTCTTCTCATCCAAACCAGTTACCAACCCCAAACACGGGAACTCAACTTGCAGTCGGCATAGAACATGCCCAAATAGTTCACACCACCTCTGGGGGATACCCCGGAGAACGCTCACGGTCACAAGATCAACATCCTAACTATTCTAGCCCTTTGATCAAGACATGATTGAGAATGCACCTAGCCTACATCATCGCTATGGCTAGTTACACACAAAGTCCTATTAGACTAGGCACCATAATATATCTTTCTTCACTGAACTACGGTATGGTTTGAGTTCACTACACGTGAATACGTAGGCAGCCTTTCAACAGAGGCACAACCACCCACATTGACACACATTCAAAAAGCACCATCATTCCGGTCACGACACTGTCATGTTCTCAGTAGTTCGCTTTGTCATCCAGGGGGCTTCTCTTAGGCAGAAGTTCTCCATCTACTCACAAAATCCAGATAAATTCAAAAAAAAATCCAGCCTTCTTTCTATAGTGTGTCCTAATACTCGGCTCAGTCGAAGACGAGAATCTGTCAGGACTCGAAGTAATACCCACATTGGGAATATACCCTAAAATCAAAAATCCAGAAAAGCACAAGACTACAACAGTCCCATTACAGACTACTGCAAGTCCCCTATAGCATATCTATCCAATTTCGATGTTCGGCCATGTTGCCACTCGCCTAGGCTACGGAATACCGGAACTTAAGAGTCTTGTTAGGTGGCCCACCCCCCTACTGAGTCACGGTCCAACCCATCAAGAGTCCAGTCATGTCTGTCAACTCATCCGGTCACGTCCAGAGTCGAGTCTGTCGCTAGGCCTCTCTCTTCAAATTCTACTTTTAAAATTTGCAAAACTTAGCCATTTGGAAAAAATCCTTTTCGACAAGGTCAAATTTCAGTCTATTCAAATTGCAAATTTCTTTTCTACCCCTTTCCATTTTGAAAACCTAGCACGTGAGTTGCTTTCAGAATTTTGATTTCAAAAACTACGCAATTTTTATTCCCCAGCGCGAGTCGTATGTTTATGTAACACCCGCTATTTTTCCTAGCATTTTTATCCTTACCGTTATGACTTCGTCATAACTCTGTCACTTTTCGGCCCTATGTTTCATCATTTTTTTTCCAAGCTTTATTTTCATTTTTGAGTCTAATGATACTTATTTTTATTTTTGAATATTTTAATTCTTTTAAATCTATTTAATTGATTTTCTTCCTAAACTAATTATTTTTCCGCGAGGAATTCTACTTCTCTACGAATTAACGTTTTAAAGCTCGGATTTGAGTTATTTCTTTTCCTACAAATGTATAAATATATTTATATAATATTTTCAACTAATAATTATTTTTATTTACGGAAATTTAGCCATTAATGATTTTATTACGAAGTTTCGTAAATAATTGTTTTCCAACGCGAGGTTTACTCGAATTGCTTTAAAATACCTTTAACGATTTTACGATTTTTTTTATCAACTTACAAATTATTTGGGACCCTTTTTCTCATGTGTTGGACCGACACGCCTCCTTGTCACACCCTTACTACGTTTTTCTTTATACGTTTCGTTTTATTATGTTAAAACGTAAAGATAATGCTTTTCTTACCCATTTATTTGACAACTTATTGAACAAACTTTTCATACTCCCCTTCCTCTCTTTTGGCCAGGTTTAGGAAGGGAGTGTAGCATAGTTTTCATCAAAAAATTTATTAACATTCATGCTTAAAACCATCCATTTCCCATTCATTCATTTTGCTAATTAAACAACAAAAAAATTCCTTCATTCTTCTCTCTTAGCCATGGCATGCAGCAGCCTCTCAAGGCTAATTCTTGTCTCAAATTGAGTCATAATCATCTCGTTTTCATCATCAAATTAATCGTCATTCCGATCCCTTCGTTAAGGTAATAATCGATGTTGTTTTCGATCGTTATTTTCCTTGATTTTCTTAGTTTTCTCATGGTATTTTTCCACCATGCTTTTCTTGTGTTGAAGGATTTTTGAATGATCCCGAAGCCGACGAATTTATAATCGACTCGAATTTGGGTTAGAGGTAACGTCGATGTTACTCGGTATTTCATGATTTTAATTGTGTATTTGCATGTATAATTTTTATATTTCATTTTTGACAATATATGTATGTCTTATAATCTGGAAAATTTTTAAAAGTTGAAAATTTGCATGTTTCGATATTTTTATCGCTTTTACGAGATTAACGATTAAATTGTTATATTAATTTGTAAAATCGTAATAATCGGCCTAAACATGTAATATATGTTTATATTCTGGAAAAATGTTGTTTTTGATGATTTTTAATAATTTAGTATTTTTCTTATATTTTTGATATCGATTATTGAATTATTACCGTTATCGGACAAAAACGATTAAAAGCCGATTTTTAGTTCTAGTACCTAAACATTTTATTTTAATCTGATTTTTGATGTGGTGAAACTTTGTGATTAAATAGAATATTATGATTTTTTTCACAATTTTTCGGAATTGTTATGTGGATGAATTAATTAATCACTTTAAATCATCGTTTATCGTTAAAACCGTGTTTGTCGTTTAAATTCTCGATTTCTGGTCTTTGATTTAAATCTGGAAAAATTATGATTCTGATGGTTTCTTAATAAAATGTATTTTTATGATTTTTAGTGCTTTAATAAATTGTTAGGAACGATAAGTTTTATTAATGGAATCGTTAATTGTGAAAACAGGTTTTAAAGACGGTTTTGATGGGATTTAGTAAAGCTGGAATTTTTAGAAATATGGAAAAATAGTATTTTCTGGAAAATCATGATTTTTAATCTTAATAATAATTTTTGGATATTAATACTTAAATCGTTTTGTAATTACTATTTTTATTAATCGTTATTGTCGGGATTAGACGATTAACGAGAAAACGCTTTAAAAACTGAGTTTTAGGATTCTGGAAAATTTTCTTTTCTGGACAGAATGTCCATAAATATATTTTAACTATTTTACGTAATTTTTGTACTATTTATTAAAGTCTTTAATTTAAAAGTATTGATTTTTGGACAAATTTCGATTTATCGTTAAAATGCTTCGTCTTACCTAAAATATTTATTTTTCCAGCTATTTTGAAAATATTTAAATCTGAAACACTAAGAGTTAAATCATCCCTTAACATATTCTAAATATATTCAATGGTTTAATTAAATAAAAGACGTTAAAAGATTTAATTTGACATTTGCCGTAAAATCCTATTTGTAATTGTATTGTCGTAACTAATAATAATTAGGGAATTTTAGCTTTGTAAATTTTGAAAACACCCTGATTAGTATTATTAAAAATTTTAAGACATTTTTAATCATTTTATACACTAGTACGATATTTCAATAACTTCATAAATTCAAATGTTCTTACTTTAATAATTAATATCGTTAAGGCCGAAAGTATTGTTTTATAAATCTATATCGTTTACTAAAAATGTGGTATTAGTATGAACTAATATTTTCACTATTTTGATATAATGCTATTTTTAGTAAAGTTTCTAAAAATAGAAGTTTCCTAAAATAGAAAGTTTCCTCTTTTAGAATATAAATGTTTACTTCTTTTATCCGCATATTATTTATACTGATTATATCTTTTGAATATCGATAATGACTTTGTTTTGGAGTTATGGAATAAGGACAAGTGTGAGGTTAGATGAATATATTTTAGGGTTTACGGTTTTGCCATCAACTATAAGGCTAGTGTATCAGGAATCGGTACATTGGTTGTTGAACCGGGTGACAGGTATCCCGGGAGTTTTGTACATTTTGACCTTAAGCTTAAGTCTCTCAGTAAGTCGCCGTCATAAGTTGAACTGGGTGACAGGTAATCCCAGGAGGGGTGTGCATTATCTTAAACTAGGGCCACACATTTATAAGTCGCCGCTCTATTATGGTTGAGTAGCCTAGTTAGAGACCGAAGTTTGATTTGTTTGAACTAAGTTCTCGAAGCTAGTTTTTAGTATTCTCCTAGTAAAAGTCTAGCCGTCTACACTACTCTTATCCATAACGCCATTTTGAATATTTTTATTATTATCGATATAATTTGGTTTGCAGGTTGGCAAATGTTTTATGTTTTCTCCGGAAAACTCATTTTTACTATATTGTTGCGATACGTGAAGTTTTTTCACTGAAAACTTATTTTCATTATAATGTTTTACTGTTTTCCGTTTTCTTACTATTTTTCTATAATAGTAATTACAGTTTTAAAATCCTGTTATACGGCTGGGAGAACGTTGACGTTGCTTCTCACTGATTGTGGCTGTTATGTTTTTAACATGGCAGGTATACGTGTTCCGGGTGTGGGCTAGCGAGCAGTGTGGATCCTGCTTATTTATTTTTAATAATTATGTCTTATGAATTGTTCAAACCCCTTTTTTTATGGATTGTTTTAATTTTGGCCATTTTATTTAAGGCCTAATGTTTGACTTTACCATTTAAATATTATCAAAACATAGTTACAGCGTGTTATAATCCCGACTCTACAGTGTTTCCGCCACTGTATCGCGTTAAAATTTCTAGGGGATTACAGTTGGTATCAGAGCATCACTGCTCCCAACGCTTAGACCTGAAATTTGGGAAAATACTAGTAAATTATTTAAACAGTAAATAAAAATATTATTAGAGATGGGTAGAAACAAGTAAAGACTTATTTGTTTAGCTTTCATGTTCCTGAAACTCAATGATTAGCATTGAATATTTGTTGCTTTTGTGGGAAGAAGACGAATGAACAAGATATTGATAGGATGCTGCTCCAGATCGGGACAAGACCTACTTAGAACTCTCAACGCCTGCTGACTCGAGTGGACAACTTGGTGCTCTAAGAAAGATGCCGATGGTGATTTTTAGCTTTACTTAAGCTACAGGCCAAATGATCGAGAGTAGATTCATGTTCTATGATGTCACAGTAGATCGAGATGGAGCGACCGAAGACTTACGTGCTCGTTCCTCTACAAGAAGATGAAGTAAGCCATTTGGATCCCGCGTGAACTCTGGAGGCCCGAAGATTCTCCTCTGGTTCAAGAAATTAGTAATATAGTATCATCGACTCTTTTCTTCCTTCCTCTACTTCTTCTAATTCTTCTCTTTTATATTCTCTTCTTCAACCGCTTGGTGAATCCTTGTTATATTCTTCTACTCTACCATCTTTCTCTTGAGATTCTTTGGCTAGACCGATTTCCGTCTCAGTGAACCCCGTGAAAGGATGTAGATGTTTGAGGTTTAGTAAACCCTTGTTACCTATGGCTTGAGGGTTGTGAGTTATACCTTGTTATCTATCTTAGTAAGCTTTTAAGGATCGATTTGAATGATAAATTGTCAATTAATGGAATTAGGTTGGTACTTTAGACACTGAACCTTGGGTTATAGGTTACTTGATTATTTGGAGGACTAAGAGTTGAATATATTTTGGGGTAGTAAGAGTATTTCGTATTTGATGGATACCTAGTACCTAATTTAACCTAGAACCGAACCAAGTGTAGCTAATAATAGAATTTTGGGATTCCTACCTAAATGTTATTTGATGGATGCATCGGGAATATTTGGGATCATAGAGTACTATTTAAATTGTTAACCTGAGTGTTGTGGTACCATCGAAGGTTTTCATTAATACCGTTAGAAATTTTGGTTAACATAGATTACCCGTGTTTCTTAAGGATTAGATCGTTAATCGTTGGTTAAGGTTGTAACCTATGAACTTTGGAGTTGAGTGATCTAAATTGGATAAATTGTTGTTAACCTTGAAAAGGACATACATATTGCCATTAGAGGTTGGATTTATCGCGTTGTTTTGAGGAACACTTTGATGTCAATCATCTTAATGGATTTATAGTTCAGAACCTTAGACCAACGAGATTGTGGCTTCGTTGAGTTATTAAATTATTTGTGGTTGAACCGTTACGATTAGAAATTTGATGGACTTCTCAGAAACATTAATCGAATGATGTGTTTGAAGATGTGAGTGTTTGCGCCATTACCTATAGGTTTGAGCGTGTTTGAGGATTTATTGTACTTCCCCAACTTCTGTACTTGTGGTATTATAAATATGTTGGTGATCATTTCTGAGGATTTCGTGTCCGAACTTTGTTAATTGGTGGGTTTTATTTAGTCTTCCTTACTCGAGAAATTTGAAGTATACCTCGAGTTCAGACCTTATGAGCTTTAAATTTATGAACCTTAGTGATTACGAGTTAGGGTATGTTTTGATAACCGTTGGAATCTTAATTAAAGGATTAGTCTAAATCATTTGTGGATTCTTACTATACTAATTGAAAGATTGTATAAGTATGTAAGACTTAATTTTGGAGGTTGTAGATTGAGTTGGACCACCTTGTACTGATATTGGACTTAGCGTTATTTGATGGGAATTAGGAACCCGTGTTTGTGGAAGTCGTGCTAGGAATCTCGAGATGATTAATTTCTTCCATAATCCTTGAGAGCTCTTTTTGATTCTCAACTTTGTCTTCCTTTCTGCTTCTCTTGAATTCTGTTACGGTAACTCATGCCAATCCCTTCAACCTTTGTCGATTTTGAAAGCTCTTATTTTTAATTTATTTATCCTTGTTCTATTTACCCGTTAACTATTTTTCGAACTCCTTATTTTATAAAAAGTTTGACTACTTTAAAAAAAATGGATTATCGTAAAATTTTAACATTTTGAGTTATAATTTCTTAATGTGAATTTGCCCGTTTTGTAAAAAGCTTGACTAATTTAAAATTTTTGATTTTCATGAAATTTTAACATTTTGAAGCATAATTTCAAATTTTAAAACTCCCCATTTTGTAAAAACTTTGAGCAATTTAACATTTTGGGTTATCGTGAAATTTAACATTTTTTATTTATTTATAATTTAAGAACTATATACTTCACTTTGTTTTATCTTTGGTTGATATTTATATTTAGATCTATTTCAAAATGCCTTAATAATTTATTTTAAATTATTTCGAAATTATTTTTTAATTTTTGATTTTCAAGCGATCAAAATTTTATGAAGACTTTTATATTTCCAAGTACTTCAATTTGTATAGGATTGTTATGTAAAACGTTTTAACATTGTCGAAATTATTTTGTATGTTCAAGTTTGATAACATTTTTGAAAACTTTCATAGTTACTTTGATAACATTTTCGAAATTTTAACGTTTTGAAAATTGATTTTTTCATTTTATTGTTGGTGGACTTTTGAATCTGTTATTGAAAATGTTTGACGGCTGGTGCGATTTTACTAACTACAAAATTTGATTTCTCCAAACTAAATTTTGTTTCATCAAAAAAAGGAATAATATCGAATTTCTTAATCAAAATATTTTACTTTTGTTTTCAAAATATTTTGGTTATCCTATTTCCTTCGAGTTTGTTTACAAATGTTATTTGACGTCATTATTTTACCAAATAACTTTACTTTACGATTTCACTAATTAAAAAAAAAAAATTTAAACTCCGGGTGGCTCAGCCCAATTCCTCTCGGAATAAATATTTGCATTTGATTTCATATCACTTTAAAAGTTGTAAAATTTTCTTTTACAGCAAAATTTTTATGCGAGATTTGTATCCTCACCTTTTCGAGTGGGGTAATCTTGTTTCCTTTCTGCGTATTCTTAGTTTCGAGGACGAAACTTCCTTTTAGTGGGGAGGATTGTAACACCCACTATTTTTCCTAGCATTTTTATCCTTACCGTTATGACTTCGTCATAACTCTGTCACTTTTCGGCCCTATGTTTCATCATTTTTTTTCCCAAGCTTTATTTTCATTTTTGAATATTTTAATTCTTTTAAATCTATTTAATTGATTTTCTTCGTAAACTAATTATTTTTCCGCGAGGAATTCTACTTCTCTACGAATTAACGTTTTAAAGCTCGGATTTAAGTTATTTCTTTTCCTACAAATGTATAAATATATTTATATAATATTTTCAACTAATAATTATTTTTATTTACGGAAATTTAGCCATTAAAGATTTTATTACGAAGTTTCGTAAATAATTGTTTTCCAACGCGAGGTTTACTCGAATTGCTTTAAAATACCTTTAACGATTTTACGATTTTTTTTTATCAACTTACAAATTATTTGGGACCCTTTTTCTCATGTGTTGGACCGACACGCCTCCTTGTCACACCCTTACTACGTTTTTCTTTATACGTTTCGTTTTATTATGTTAAAACGTAAAGATAATGCTTTTCTTACCAATTTATTTGACAACTTATTGAACAAACTTTTCATACTCCCCTCCTCTCTTTTGGCCAGCTTTAGGAAGGGAGTGTAGCATAGTTTTTATCAAAAGTTTTATTAACATTCATGCTTAAAACCATCCATTTCCCATTCATTCATTTTGCTAATTAAACAACAAAAAAATTCCTTCATTCTTCTCTCTTAGCCATGGCATGCAGCAGCCTCTCAAGGCTAATTCTTGTCTCAAATCGAGTCATAATCATCTCGTTTTCATCATCGAATTAATCGTCATTCCGATCCCTTCGTTAAGGTAATAATCGATGTTGTTTTCGATCGTTATTTTCCTTGATTTTCTTAGTTTTCTCATGGTATTTTTCCACCATGCTTTTCTTGTGTTGAAGGATTTTTGAATGATCCCGAAGCCGACGAATTTATAATCGACTCGAATTTGGGTTAGAGGTAACGTCGATGTTACTCGGTATTTCATGATTTTAATTGTGTATTTGCATGTATAATTTTTATATTTCATTTTTGACAATATATGTATGTCTTATAATCTGGAAAATTTTTAAAAGTTGAAAATTTGCATGTTTCGATATTTTTATCGCTTTTACGAGATTAACGATTAAATTGTTATATTAATTTGTAAAATCGTAATAATCGGCCTAAACATGTAATATATGTTTATATTCTGGAAAAATGTTGTTTTTGATGATTTTTAATAATTTAGTATTTTTCTGATATTTTTGATATCGATTATTGAATTATTACCGTTATCGGACAAAAATGATTAAAAGCCGATTTTTAGTTCTAGTACCTAAACATTTTATTTTAATCTGATTTTTGACGTGGGGAAACTTTCTGATTAAATAGATCATTCTGAATTTTTTCATAAATTTTAGGAATTGTTAAGTGGATGAATTAATTAATCACTTTAAATCATCGTTTATCGTTAAAACCGTGTTTGTCGTTTAAATTCTCGATTTCTGGTCTTTGATTTAAATCTGGAAAAATTATGATTCTGATGGTTTCTTAATAAAATGTATTTTTATGATTTTTAGTGCTTTAATAAAATGTTAGGATCGATAATTTTTATTAATGGAATCGTTAATTGTAAAAACGGGTTTTAAAGACGGTTTTGATGGGATTTATTAAAGCTGGAATTTTTATAAATATGGAAAAATAGTATTTTCTGAAAAATCATGATTTTTAATCTTAATAATAATTTTTGGATATTAATACTTAAATCGTTTTGTAATTACTATTTTTATTAATCATTATTGTCGAGATTAGACGATTAACGAGAAAACGCTTTAAAAACCGAGTTTTAGGATTCTGTAAAATTTTCTTTTCTGGACAGAATGTCCATAAATATATTTTAACTATTTTACGTAATTTTTTTTACTATTTATTAAAGTCTTTAATTAATAAGTATTGATTTTTGGACAAATTTCGATTTATCGTTAAAATGCTTCGTCTTACCTAAAAGATTTATTTTTCCAGCTATTTTGAAAATATTTAAATCTGAAACACTAAGAGTTAAATCATCCCTTAACATATTCTAAATATATTCAATGGTTTAATTAAATAAAAGACGTTAAAAGATTTAATTTGACATTTGCCGTAAAATCCTATTTGTAATTGTATTGTCGTAACTAATAATAATTAGAGAATTTTAGCTTTGTAAATTTTGAAAACACCCTGATTAGTATTATTAAAAATTTTAAGACATTTTTAATCATTTTATACACTAGTCCGATATTTCAATAACTTCATAAACTCAAATGTTCTTACTTTAATAATTAATATCGTTAAGGCCGAAAGTATTAGTTTTATAAATCTATATCGTTTACTAAAAATGTGGTATTAGTATGAACTAATATTTTCACTATTTTGATATAATGCTATTTTTAGTAATGTTTCTAAAAATAGAAGTTTCCTAAAATAGAAAGTTTCCTCTTTTAGAATATAAATGTTTACTTCTTTTATCCGCATATTATTTATATTGATTATATCTTTTGAATATCGATAATGACTTTGTTTTGGAGTTATGGAATAATGACAAGTGTGAGGTTAGATTAATATATTCTAGGGTTTACGGTTTTGCCATCAACTATAAGGCTAGTGTATCAGGAATCGGTACATTGGTTGTTGAACCGGGTGACAGGTATCCCGGGAGTTTTGTACATTTTGACCTTAAGCTTAGGCCTCGCAGTAAGTCGCCGTCATAAGTTGAACTGGGTGACAGGTAATCCCAGGAGGGGTGTGCATTATCTTAAACTAGGGCCACGCATTTATAAGTCGCCGCTCTATTATGGATGAGTAGCCTAGTTAGAGACCGAAGTTTGATTTGTTTGAACTAAGTTCTCGAAGCTAGTTTTTAGTATTCTCCTAGTAAAAGTCTAGCCGTCTACACTACTCTTATCCATAACGCCATTTTGAATATTTTTATTATTATCGATATAATTTGGTTTGCAGGTTGGCAAATGTTTTATGTTTTCTCCGGAAAACTCATATTTATCATATTGTTTCGATACGTGAAGTTTTTTCACTGAAAACTTATTTTCATTATAATGTTTTACTGTTTTCCGTTTTCTTACTATTTTTCTATAATAGTAATTACAGTTTTAAAATCCTGTTATACGGCTGGGAGAACGTTGACGTTGCTCCTCACTGATTGTGGCTGTTATGTTTTTAACATGGCAGGTATACGTGTTCCGGGTGTGGGCTAGCGAGCAGTGTGGATCCTGCTTATTTATTTTTAATAATTATGTCTTATGGATTGTTCAAACCCCTTTTTTTATGGATTGTTTTAATTTTGGCCATTTTATTTAAGGCCTAATGTTTGACTTTACCATTTAAATATTATCAAAACATAGTTACAGCGTGTTATAATCCCGACTCTATAGTGTTTCCGCCACTGTATCGCGTTAGAATTTCTAGGGGATTACAGTTTACCTAGGTGTTGCATGCAAAATTTATGTAACTGATACAGGTACGACTCAAGGCTTCAGAAACAAGCCTGCACAGCTCACATATAACTCCACAGCGGAAAGCCCAAGGCGGCATTTGTTTTACGGGATGGGCCCGTATATAGGCGCACCTAGGACTTACGCGGCAAGTCCAATTTCTCCACGGAGTTATCAGCATCAAGCCAGGTATGGTTTATGTCTTATGCCTGGCGGGCCCTTTTACGCAGGTTTAATGGACTATAAACGACCCGACCGGAAGTCTGCCAGGTCTTAATCCTCGATTGGCCTGGTAGCTACTCTGACTTTCGCCTTGTCCAAGCCTCAGTCGGAGTGGGGGCTCGGTAGACGCCCACGTTTTGACCGTCAGGTGTTTATAGTAGTTTCCAAAAAACACCCGATGATGATCGGACACAAACGTGTTTCTACGCGCTCGGATATGGGTTCGAAACCATTAGTTTCTGGCTTGGGCTTTTTACGGAGCAAAAATCTCACAAAACTGACCTCAAATTCAGACCCAACGGGTCGTTTCCAATCAAATAAGACTAATTTGGGTCAAAACTGACACAGGAAATAAAACCGACTTTTAGCGACCGGGTCAAAACCCGGTCAAAGCCGTTTCTGAGAAGCAAACCCGCGGTCCTCCTTTAGGCGGGCCATCGGATCAAGTCCGTCAAGGCACTAAACCCTAGATAACAAGGGGAGCAATTGCCTATATATACACCCCCCTTGCATGCAATTGAAACCCTAACTTTCATAACTACACATCAACTTTTCACAACTTTTACCAATCCTAATCAACCCTAATCAACCCTTCTACAACCCTAATCTTCACCCATCACAATTCACCCTCTTTAACCTTAAACCCTAGCATCTAGGAACCGTAAACCACCATAACTCAACTTACATCAACCTCGATTCTCCCGTGCTAAAGCCACAACTAACGAGATCTATCCGAGACTAAGAAACATGTAGGTTGAGGGTGCAAAATCCCGTTCTTCTCTCTTCCCCTCCTCTCTTCTTCTCGCGTCGTAGTAGTCTCTTTTTTTTTTTTTTTTTTTTTTTATTTTGTTGTCGCGTCTCTAATATCGATAATATTACTAGTATAAGACATTAAAATATTTGCTAATTCGTGTCGAACGCGAGGGATGACGGGATAAGAAAATCCGAATATTACGAGGGTAACGCACCCGATGTTGACGGTCGTTTATCCCGACACCCCGAATGTTTGATTGTTGAAGCAAGTCAACATCAATAATCATTTTTTTATTTCGTTGTGTCGCTAGTCACATTTTTTTATTATTCGCGTCGTTATCATTATCATTCATCGCATATTTATTAATTTTAAAACTATTTTTCGAATCAAAATTTTTCTTTTTATTTGAGTCGAAACCTGTTGATGCGGATCCGACATCACACAATCTGTAAGGATTTATCGTGATGTCGGGATGCGGAAGGAATCAAGTTTTTTATTTAAGTAAATACAAAGCGTCAATCTATTAGATTTGATACCAACTCAATAGTTGGATGTTGAATTTAAATGATTTAGTCAATTAATTTAACTAATACCATTTTCGTTGATGCTAAAATAGTTGTCACATAATTCGATAGAATTAATTACAACACTATAAACGCAGAGATAATCTATATCGTTTTAGTTTAATTTAAACGACTTACAAACGTATTTTTTTAGGTTTCGCTCTAAATATTCGATATCGATTCAATAATCGAATATCGGATACGACGAGTATCCAAATCCTAATCGAGCATAAATCATACAATATTTCTGCTCGATTCAATAAAAATCATCATTCCAAGGATGCGATACCGACTCCGTAGTCGAATATCAAATCTAACAGAATTAATCAAAAAGCCAAAACAGCCCTCCATGCAAGTCGCGCGGATATCATGCGAGTCACGCGGGTGCCATGCGAGTCGCGCGCTTGTGTAAGTCGCGTGAAGTTCGTACAAGTCGCGCGATTGCCTGAAAATTGCGACACAAAAGGATTTTTTTTAGTTCAATTTTAAAACGACTTATAACATCTTTTCTAAACTCGCTCCTAATATTTGATATTGATTCCATAATCAAATATCGAATATGACGAGCATCGAAATTTTAAAGTCGAGTATAAATCATACCATATTTTTACATGACTTAGCAAAATTATCGATTTTCCAAAATGTTGCATCATGTTTACATTATTCTATATCATTCCATATTTCTAGCAAACTGTTATTATCGTTATACCGTTACTAATATGTTTGTTTCTTTTTTTGTCGATTTATTTTCGTTATTCGTTTTATTATACTAAAATGAACCCGCATGCTAAATACAACTTTGACGTTAATATTAGATGCATTAAATCGACTTAGCAACCCATTCAATTCTCGCATGTTTAGGGAAAACAATGTTTGCATATCATTTCATCGTTCTACTATCACGCGTATTAAAACGTCATTCGATATCTTAGTAGAGGCCGCTAATGTGCGGGCGGGGTTGGGTGTTCTTTGTCAACTTCCCAACACGTACCCTCACCCCTTACTCAGAACCATGGTTTCCGGATATCCGAATCCTTTGGCACACGAGAGTCATTCAATACATGGTATCCGATAATGTCGGTATCGGTATCAAATGCAAAGGGACGAGCCCAATAAACTCTGACGTCTGAATGGGCCATACTTTGTGCATGGCTCACTAAGATATAGAGTGGGTTCGAACGGGCCCGAACTCCCACAAAGTTCGGTGGCGACTCCACTTTGATTTAAATTTCAATTCGACCCATCTCATATGGAGATTCATTCGCCTCCCCTAACCCGCGCGTGGCCGCGTCGGGGTGGACCTATGTCATTTCCACACAACCACTTAACAAGTATAGCCTATAGAACGAAGTTGCAAGATTTCCTGATTAGTTAATTCATCCTTCTAGGTGATTCTGACTCGCTTTCTAACCTTCATTATGATCTGATTAACAATCAAACCGGGTCAAAGGAGACTTTTCTCAATCCTCACCCTGTTCCTTTGGTTCCAAGTGTAGTAATAAGTAGCAGCTAGAATTGCAGCTTGTAGTCTCCATCTAACCGTGCTCTCATGGTTGTCAATAAGGCTCGCCATACTGGGACTGTAACCTGTAATGTGTTCAGGTTCTGCAGAATGTTGGCACTGTACACACACTCATTAAACAGGTGGGTAATGGTCTCCTCACCCATCTGGCACACGCAACAAATATTATTGTCAACACATCCGAGCTTATATAATTTATCCTTCGTGTTGATCCCTCGTTGAGTTATCAGCCATAGCATCAGGCTATGTTTCTGTACATTCCAAGCGTTCCACACAACGGTGGTCCAAGGAGGTGAAGTCGGACAAGGGTTCATCCACTTGTAGGCTCCTTTAATCGAATAACCTTTGGGAACAACAGACCATTTAACGTAAACATAACCAGTCTTCATAATTTCTTTTACTTTGCAGATAGACTTCCATGCCCAAGGAGCATCAATTGAAGGCCGATAATCATGCCAATCGGTAGTTATGAGATAAATAGTGGAAATCCATTTAATCCATAAGCTATCCCGTTTCTCATAAACCCAATTTACAAGTTTCCCGATAGCTGCAATATTAACATCACCCGGCTTCTTGATTCCTAGTCCTCCTGCATCTTTTGGCCACATTACAGTGTCCCAAGCAACTACGGGAATCCGTCTATAATCCGCACTTCCATCCCGCAAATAATTTATACAAATCGCCTCAATTCTTTTGATGATGTATTTGGGTAGAAGGAAAATGCCAGCCCAATATTTGTAAAGAGTGTTGAGAACTGAATTGATCAATGTTACCCGACCTGCATAGGACAGTTTATCAACAACAAATACTTGAAATCTTTCACTGGTAGGTACAAACTACCTGCAAAAGGCTGTTGTTTTGATCTGTAACCAAATAACAAGTAAATTTTACAACATCACTACTGCTATATTCGATCAAATGATTGATACAGAATTGTGAATAATTGAACACAACAGAAATCAAAACAGCACAAAGAACAACAAAAATGCATGCTTCTTCAACGTATACACTGCAATGCAAAAGCGCACACGCGCATAAAACCGTCTCTTATCTCTTAAATATAGGTGGTTTTAAGAGTAATATTGACTAAAAAAACATGACATTATGCATTAGACAATGAATGGAAAGAATTGATGTGAATTATGGTGTTTGACTTTATTTTATTGTCTACTTTGATTCATCTCGACATTTAGTCGACTCGTGTTTTTTTAGGTCTAAGGGCCCTAATTGAGGGAAAGTAGGATACAAATATGCAGGAGATGCATGCCTAGACCCAAACATAACAAGGCTCAAAAAAGTACAAGTACTCCATATCAACCAAAACCAAGATCAGATCAAAAGAAACCAAGTTTCCAAAGAAGAAAATATTATGTATAAATAGAACAGAAAACCAATCATAAAGCACAAGAAGACTAGTATGGAAGTGTATCATATTGTGTTGTGCATCATAACGACCCTTGTGACTCCCATTTACACCACGGAAACGAAAAATAGAGAAAGGGTTGACATTTGACAAAAATCTCCCTCATCCAATCCAATGAAATCGAGTTAGTACATCCTAAAACTTTGGATGGTAGGTTGAACAACCCAAAAAGGATAAAAAAAAGTTTACCAAAAACATAGCACAACAATAGTACTCCATCCGTCTTACTCAATAGTTATACCATATATGTTTGACATCCTGTGATGGAATAGGTAACTATTGAGAAAGACGAAGGAATTAGTAGAAAGGGTAAGGTACTAGTAATAGTAAGGTAGCAGAAAGAGTAAGAAAACCCCCTCCCTTATGATACACGGATACACCAATGATTTCAACTTATGAGATACCCAGCTGAGTAAGCAAGGTGCACACTTTTCACCAATCAAATTCTTTTCATTTCTGCTTCTAATTACCATGAATAATAAAAAGTAAATTAGCCCAATACGAGAACAACTCACTCAATGTTTTTTTTTTTAAATAAAAAATTTTTTAGCCTTGTAGGAAACCCACAAAAGAAATCTCCTAGTCTCTAGCACAAGGTCTCATCCACACGACGTGAAATGTTTCAAAGCGGCAAATACCTCTTCCTCTCTTCTTGAAAAATTTACTTTTCTAAACCCCAATCTAATACGAGTATCAGTAATCAATGTTATGAGGAGGATTCAAAACATTTCAATTCACTCAAAAAAAGAGAAAATAAAAAAATTCCATAAGTGTAAAAGTGTAAGAAAAGAGAGATTCTTCCTTTCTTCCTCTACTTGTTCCCAACGCAAGGAATTTCCCTCAATTCTTAATTCCCACCTCCTCTGTATTCATACCTGCACACTTGGAGTTGTTGAATAATTAGCATCTTAAGTGGGCAACCCTTTTGTTTTATTACTAGTATTAGCATTTAGCAGTAGTCGTCGTCTTCACCGACATTATTAAATCATAAGTCTATTATACCCTTAGTTACACGATGTATATATCAAAATTCGGAAACAGTAATTTTATTTTTTTTGAGCTCAACCCAGTTCCTCATGGTTGAGTACAAACTATACATCTCTTGGCTGGTGGTTACAACTTCACAACTATCAAATACAAATTACACAGTGACGAATCAAATAAAATGACGGATTCATGGAACCCAAATAGGGACATGTAGTATACTAGTATTACCATTAAAAACAAGTGTCACCATCTATAAGCTGGCACAGAACAAATCTCCTCTTCCTGATCATATATAGGGAAAAAACAGGTAAGCTTCTTGTATTTGTTTTGGGCCACACCTGTAGTACTATGAATGTCAAACTGCAAGTGCACGTTACATACAAAAAACATGCTCTATAAATATAGAATACTATCTGCAATGGACAGACACCCAATGAATACATCAGTAGCAATCATATTATATATGCTTCCTAAGAAATCATAGCCAAAACCACTCCAGTCAATTATTACCTTTGGCGGACAATGCAACTCTTCAAGCTTTGTATTCGTTCACACGGATCCATTTTGTTGCTGACCATTTATCTCTTTTAATTACATGGCAACCATCTGTGACAGGGAAAATACTTAGTAGATCAGAATTCTGGATATTATCCTAACTAAAGTAAAACAATATATTATTCTCTAGAATTGGTAAGACGATATCCTATTATCTAACAAAGGTGTACAGAACGCATTCAATCAATGTCTTCATATCCAAATCACTCATCATGCAAGCTTGAAGGATCAAGAGATGCATCAGGCTTCATGCTCCAGAAAAGAAAGGCATCGCCCAATTTTTGGTTTGACTGAAAGCCCTTCTATAGCACATTCAGACAACTCATTCCAATAAGGCACATCACTTATGTTTCCTTTTGCATAAGGAAATACCGTTTCACCCCAAAACCAACATCAGAGCTACAACGGAGATTAGCACCACATGTATCAGAAGGAAATACTACGTCATAGATAAAGAAACTTTTGTATTATCATCTAAAAAACAGAGGCTTTATGGTAACTAGATATGGATTAGAATACTTACAGGTACATGAGAACTGTAGCAATACGTTGGCCACCATTGACGGTATTAAATTCATCTAGGAAGTAATCTTGAAGATCATAGTATATGAGACATTTATGTCAAAGAGATACTCATTGTTTGTTTGGACAATGTTTACATATATATGAGGGAAAGGGAGGGAAGAAAGGGAGTCATTTTTCCTTCCAATATTAAAAATAGATCCATCCTATAATGTCGTTCTCTCTCCTATTCCGAAACCCGTATCCATAAAAAGCACAATCAAACAATAAAAAAGAACAAGTTTGCGTCTGAGCTTGTGATGGAACGTTGTAACTTGTAAAGTTTTTAGTATTGGATCTAGTGAAGACTAGGATAAGGGGACGAAGTAGTATAATAACAACCAGAGAGATGAACTTGATAAGTGATCACTGAGGAAAGATCATCTTAGCTAGTTGAAGATGTGAACTAAAATTCATTTCTCACTCTCTCAAGATGCAGGTCTAATCTCACTCAGGAGCCAAGACCTAAAAGATGGTGATTCATCAACAAAAATTCTACAAAAAGGCATTCGTTCATCATATAATCATCATCATAACATAAATCATTATCATATAATCGTCATCAGTTCATCCATTTATCACATTGACTAAATTCACACAAAGAGGAGTGACAGAACACCATTATCATATAACAAAACAAACATTAAAAGAATCTAAGCCTGAAGAACACCTGAAGAACATCGAACCAGGTACATAAAAGAAAGAAACTGACGGAAAATAATGGTAGAGAAATGATGGCAGATTGATGTTGAAGGCAGATTGGTGTTGAGAGCGTCGATTGATGAAGTCAGAAGGTGGATTGGAGAAATGTCTATTGATATGAGCGTCGATTGATGTGGAGAAATGTCGATTGAAGACGAACCAGGCGAGCAGCAGGTGAGCGTGGGTCGCCGATCGGTGGTCACCGACATAATTGAATTGAATTGAAGATGGCTCTCTTACTCCCTAAGTAAACATCGTAACACGTTCCTACAATCTGAAGCAAGCATTCTCCCTGAATCCTGATACTCATCGACGTAACCGCGGACAACAGCATCTTCAACACGAGCAGCTCGGTCGCCTCGTCTGCGGCGTTAACCTCGGCACACCTACACACCGAGTCAAGGACTCGCCTTAACAACTTGGAATCGTCCACCTCGCCTCGAAGGTAGCCGTGGGAGATGAGCTTCAGCAAGGCGGTGACTCCCACGACGGCGATGTTAGGGTTACGGTTTAGGGACTAACATAATTGGATTTGGCTTAGGGTTGGGCTTTGTCACGTCTCATCTCAAATTAATGATACAATATGTGGGTATTTGGGTGAAAGAACAGGATTAAATTTTATTTCAAAATACATGATTTTCATATACCCTACTTCTATTCATATATCATGGACATAGGTTTTAAATTGACCCATGTCTATAATTTATAGACATAGGTCTTATTTCTGACCTATGTATATTCTCTTTTATATACATGGGTTTTTTAAATAACCTATGTCTATTATAGATAGATGTGGGTTTTACTTTCAACCTATGTCTATTAGGTGATGTCTATGACTAATTTTGTAGTAGTGGTGTGAATAGTTTTCCCCTAGGGTTAGTAGGGGGATTGGGTGTGATTATGGATGATTAGGGTGAGATGGGTGATGCTAGTTGTTGTCTTTGTTGTTTCCTATTGCCTTGCACTCTACATATTCGATGAAATGCTTGTGAGACTTGAGACGATCACTTCTTGTTTTTCTTGCCTCTTCTATTGAATGTTCTTGTTTGGTGATGGGTTGGGTTCCTTTACTAGGAGCGAGATCGTGGTAAGGAGACCCCTAGGCCGTTTAAGTAGCGAGAGCCCGAATGTAACCTAGGCTACGAAACATGCTAGCAACCCCGTTTTCCCTTGGTCTACTTGGCATCCATGAACCCAACCTAGCCCTAGTTTCCTTCTTATTGATTTACTTCGCTTCCCTTTATCACTATTTGCTTGTTTTGTTTTTTTATTTATTGTTATAGACTTTAGTTTAGTCGTTAGGCAACCTTAGTCAATCGCCCTTGTTTTGCTTGAACCTAGTCTAGAATTGTAGCTCACCTTAGTCTAAACCCATTTTCCGTCTCCGTGGATCGACCAGACTTGCCCTACCTACCTAGTTAGGATTAGTTGGTTTTATTTGGTGTCGGGATCCACGACAAATCCCTACCGTCAAATTGGCGCCGTTGCCGGGGACGGTGTTGTTTAGACTTTTGTGTGCTTAGTTTTAGACTTGGTTCTTGAGTTTTGTGTTTTCTTCTCCTTGTGTATCTCTGTTCTTTCTTCTTGTGTGCTTATTTCTCTCTTCCTAGTGCCTCAAAAGCACTAGGCTTCTAACGTTTGCTCAAGTGCTTCTAGTTCATTCAATGTACCAAGGCAACGTTATGACAATGACACATCCAAGCTACCATAAATTGTCATGGGACAATCATGGGACAAATTACCAAGACCCACAATTTTACCAACTATATCAATCTCATCAAAAATCTTATGAACCCCCTTCATTTGGCTACTATGAAAGTTGTCAAGGATCATTCCAACATCCTAACAATTACCAAATACCTTCACATGACTCACAACCAAAAATTCCCAACTTTGAGCTTTGTCAAATGATGATTCAAATGCAAAAGAATTAACAAGAGATGATGATTCAAATGCAAAGGGACCAAGATGAGTTCATGGCTCAACATCAAAGAGAAAAAGAGGTGCAAGGTGCTCGAATTAATGCACTCCTAGCTCATTACACGATGTTGACCGCTCGGGCTCCACAACTTGTTGAGGAAGGTTCATTTGGGCAAGAAGATCGGTTGTCTCCACAAGGCAATCAACCCGATTATGAAGCCACGAATGAAAAAGAGAGGGTCAACCAAGGGATCATTGTTGAGAGTTGCTCGGATGGTGAAGCTACGGGAATAATGGAGGCAATTGAAGCTTCAAGGGTTGACAATGAGGAGGAAATTGAACATGATTCTCAAAGTAACTCTTGGGAAGCCAATGTATTGGCCATTAAATTGGATTTGTATGATTTTCTTTGTGATGTACCGGATCTTGCTTTTGGAGAGATTGAAACCACTCCTTCAAGACAATCTCAAACCAAGATACATCAACTAGCTTTGAAGCCGGTAGAAGGAGTGGAGGTGATACATGAGGATATAGATGAAGATGACAATGTTTTGTTGTCAAAGAAGGTGTCCACCTCTTTCATTCCTCCAAAGAAACGGGAGGTCACGAAGATGGCTCTCAAGGAAGTTGAAATCATGAGTGAAAATTCAAAGCCAAGTGAAGATAAGACTCTTCTAGATCAAATTGACAAGGTGAGTGAAAATGAAGGTAATACTTGGGAGAAAGAGATAAACGCCTTAGAACTTGCCTTGAATGGGAAATTGGAGAAGCCGATTGGGGGATTTGGAGATGTTATGCTAGACCAAACCGTCGAAGAAATTGAGGCCACCATCAAACGCCTTGAATTTCTTCATGGTGAGAATTTTAGTAAGGACAACGATGAGGTCTCCACTAGAGCCTCCAATGAAGAAAACTTGATGCCTTCACCTTCTTTATCGCACTTAATTTCGAGTCCCTTGTCTTGTAAGATGGTTGATGAAGTGGATCCTTGTCGGGCGGCGGAAAAGAACTTCACTCTTAACCCCGTAGAAGAAGCAACACCCTTAGGGTATGATCTCCCAAATCATATTGCCAAGCATGACTTTACACCACTATACCTACCGGATGGTCATAAGAGTCGTTGCTATGTTGGTTGGAAAGACCCGGGAGATCACGAGAAACCCGAGCATAATGGATTAGATGATTTCTTCTTGCCTCCGACTTGGAAGCTCTTGATGATAGCTTGGCTCAGCCATATGAGCCTTCATGAAGATGTTGCTAGAGCATTTGATCTACTCCTCCGAGCCCTTGATGGCTATGGGATGTGGCGATGAGAGTATCATGTTGTAAATATCTCTTTCCTCTTCTTATGAGTTTTTGTATTTGTATTTGTGTGATTGGTTGGTTTGTTTCTAGGATTTGTTAGTTTTTGTGAAGTTCTTGTCATTTGGAGTTTCCTTGAGTGATGTGAGGGAGGGATCTTTGATGTGGTTATTGATCTTGATCGATAGGTTTGAAGTGAAGATGAGGAATTAGAGAGGGTTATGAATGATAGAAGCTTCAAAGCTTGGTGGAGGAAGAAGTCGGTTTTTGAGCTTGGTACAAGCTTTTGGGGACGGGAAATTGGATCCCGAGGTAGTACTTGTAATTTGGGTGGAAGGTTCGGTATGCTAGTATTGAATGAAGGCTTCAAGGCTAGGGACGGGTGCCAATCCCGACCGTGATGAACTTGGTCACGGCCGGGACGAAGTGAGCAACAAATCAGGAGCCTTGGATAGCCCATCCCGCTCGGGATCACTGTCTTCCCGACCGGGAAGGACTCCACCCGACCGTGATGGGTGTCATCACGACCGGAAAAGGGTCATGCAACCCCTTTTCACCTTATTTTCTTCATTTAAGTCCCACCCCACCAATTTATACCCCCACCCAACCTCCCTACTCACATTTGCCACTATCATTTCACCCTTACACTTCAATTTGACACCCTCATCTCATCTTCTCATCTCTATACATCGAGTTTCCCCTTAAATCCCAACCTCATTACACCATTAAAAGCCCTATACTTCAACAATGCGACTACATTTAGGAAGAGGAGGAATAATGATGATGAAGACAAGCAACGTGCCGAGAATGATCATTGAGACGATAGAGTTGATTGAGTTGCTAACCGTTTGGTAGGCGACTCTCCTTTCTTTTCCGTATTTTATTGCTAGTCTCTCTTTGTATGTTCCCCTTCCTTTTATTTATTTGGTGTCTTGGTGGCCCTCGGGGCCTTTGTGGTTATTGCTCCCGATTCTCGTTGATGTGATTGCATCGGGAATCAGTTGAAAAAAAATCAAAATTGACAAGTTATTTTCAATTTTTCTTCATTTTTATTTCCTTTTTCGTAGACTTTAGCCGAAATAGGGCGGAATCGGGGCTAGGTGACTTGATTACACCTAGCCCTCCCCTCCCATTTCCTTTTATTTTCTTCTTTTTATTTCTTCCCCCATCCATATCTTTTCTCGTCTCGGCCCTTGGTGACTTGATTACACCCCGGTCTGACACATTCTACCCCTTCTTCACTTTAATTTTTGATTTTTAGTTTTATTTTCCCTTTTTTTAGTGTCTTCCACACACTACCGATCGAGCATGAGGACATTGCTCGGTCTAAATGTGGGGGAGCGATATCTTACTTTAGATTAGTTTTATTTTCGTAGTTTTTTTCGAAAAATCTTTAAAATTTGAAAAATTTCATAAAAAAACCAAAAAGATTTTCTTTTGTGTCTTTGTGTCGTATATTTTATGTGTTGTGTGTGTTTTGCCTCCCCATTTTCTTGTAGGTTGCTTGATCGCCGTGAGTTTCGGAAAGCTCTTGACATCCGGTAATATCCTTCTATCTCTTTCTCCTTTTTCCATTTTGGTGTTGGAGGACAATTTGTGATGGTGTGTGTGCTCGGGTGAAGCTTTTTGGAGTTTGTGGTTGATGTGGTTGCTTGTTTGGAAGTTTCGGGGTGGTAATTTTTTATTTCTTTGTGTGTTTGTTTTGTTTTGTCTTGTTTCGTTTCATTTTCTTTCGTCTTTGTTTTGTCTTGTATAGTTTGTGAGTCTAGTGTAGAAAATGTTTTCGAAAACCCGGTTTTGAGGCTAGTCCGCAAGTGTTTACTTTCCCTTTCTAGTGATATGAATCGATTGTTGGACTTTAGTCTAGTAGAATGACTTTAAATCAATAGTTTCGTTGGTTCTTTACCTTGAGTCCACCAAGTCTACTAGGGATTTACTGCAGGATTTGCATTTTGACCACTTTGACCACCCACATAGTGAAAATGCCTTGGTTTCCGAGTCCCGTCTCTTAGGTGACCATGTTCGAAATTGTTTGATTAGTCCAAGTTTCCACCTTTTTGTGGGTTTGAAAGGAAGGCGCCCCCGACTCACCCATTTCCCTACCTTCTACACATATCTCACAAATAGGTTGCATTTTGTCGAGGTCCCTATACTTGGTTGTGATGAATGTCTACAAAACAAAATTTCGCCAAAAGGGCAAACCAAGAAAAAGAAAGAAAAAAAGAAAGAAAAGAAAAGAAGAAAAAGAAAAGGCACAACAAATCAAAAACAAAATACAAAATAAGAAAAAGAAATGGCATAGTAATTCAAAAGCAAAATACAAAAGAAAGATGCCAAGAAAATCATTTCACAAAAAAAAATCTTACTCCTAAAAAATAAGCCTTTTACCGATTATTATCGTGAAGAGCCTACCAAAGGACTGAGTCCCTGGAAAGGATGATAGCGGTAATGGTCGGTATTTCCTCACTTTGCAACCATATCCACCTTTTTACTTGGACTAGTTAGGCTATTTTTGAGCATGGGACGACCCTCTTGGCTTGCCGCTAAAGGGGGCGGGGCTTCACTTTACCTACAATGTCGACTAACTCCGTGGTTCATCCTTTTTTCATCCCACCTAATGTCCCGTAGTACGTTCTTAGAAGGTTTGGAGGACCTTGGTAAGTTACCAACGTTTTTGTTGCTTTGTTGTCATACTATTAGGGCTTTGTCCATATCGGTTTGTATTACTAGCTTGGGAACGTTGTCACTTGCCTTGAGTCCTTAACCGGTGTTTCTTTCACCGCTTGGTTGAGGGAAGCGGTATTTGTTTCTTCTTGGATGCAACCGATTGTTTGTTTGTTTCTTGTTTGATTGTTTGTGTGTTTTCGTGTTCGGTTGTATCCACAGTTTTGTCGCAAGACCTCACTTGCCTTGCGAAGAGCACTTTTCCTTTAAGTGTTCTCGCATGAGTTGAAAGGGCGTAGGGTGCGCTAATACCCTCTCGGCTAGTAGTTTAATTTGTCTTAGTTAGTTAGTGTGGACGTCCGTCCGCACCGCCCGGCGCCCCGCGCGCGCACACGCGGGACCGACCCGATTTTCATCGTGTGGCGGCGGCCACCCACGCGGCCTCCTCCCGGTCCGAGGCCGGTCCGATCTTGCGTACGGGGTGAAGTGTTGGACCTCGATTCGGATGACGATCCAGACTAGTACTAGACGAGTGCGGGCACCCGTGTTTCCGTTTGGGAATCGATCGAGTCGTGGTTGTAAATGTTTGAAGGCCGATTCATTTGGTAAGGCGACCTTTTAGTGAACTGAATTCGTTGCCAATTTGTGGAGTCGCCACCGAGTCAATTATGGGGACTCGGAATCCGTTCAAGTCAACTTTGATCCCTTGCCGGCTCAAAGTTGAGTGGCACGGGACCTAAAGATAAAGACTTGTACCCTTAAGCACTCCATCCCTAGAATGACTCTCATTGCCAATGGTTTCGGACATCCGGAAACAGTCGATTATGAGTAAGGGGTGAGGGTACGTATTCGGAAGCCAACATCTGATAGATGTCAACACCCAATCCCGCCCGCACTATAGCGGCCTCTACTAATCAATTGGTGGGCTGATAACCTAGTTCTTTTGTTGTGGTGGAAATGCTGTAACATCCGTTGTTTTAAACCCTATGTCTTTTGATATGTCGGTTGTTTAAGGACAAGTAAGTATTGTTGTCAAAGCAATTGTGTTTACATTCTTTGCATGTGATTTCACGTGACAAGCAGGCCATGAAAAGATGCACGTAGGAGAGTAGAGAGTACTAGTATTATACGTATTAGCAAATCAGTTTTAACGTGATAATACGGATATTAGTCATTCTCGTGGTATACCTTACCTGGTATTCTGCTTAAGATGCGTCGGTTCGGTATTAATAGAGATGCGTCTAACCTAGTAAGGCAAGCACTTAGAGTAATACGGAATCCGACCATCACTTTGTTCAGTTTTAGTTGTTTTACGTTTTCAATTCCGTGTTAGGTTATTTAGCATGTGATTATAAGGTCATAAAACCAATAAATCATACGAAAAACTGTAAATGCAAATGTAAGTAAATCACATTGTGAGGAGTTGCGCCCTCGAAGTATACACTAAACGGGACTCGATGCATAGATAGTTTGAGAGCGGATCTCGGAATTACTCGGGTCTATTTTGTGTGTTTTAGTACTTGTGATTGAAGTTGGGACGTTTACGTGTTTTAGTAGATGCTCGTGGACCTAGTGTCCACATCTAGTGTTATCGTAGTGCATAATAAAAGAAAGTGCGAATATGGAATGTTTTGTTTAGATGACAACCTAGTGACGACTTGGTTTCAACAGGCGGATCCTCCTAGCTTGACCACTGACTCCGGCAGAACTCCGTTACCGTTTACCTCTCCTGCGGCTACTCCAGCGGAGCTTCGTTACTAAGGACTAGTTCTGCGGCTAATCCGGCAGAGTTTCGCTACTAAACTTGAGCTAGTCGATCACAGGCACCTCGGTATCAAGTGGGGTGCTCGAAGGTGAGGAGTAGCGTCGATGTCTCTTTTATCGGAACTACGATCGAGTGGATCGTTTTGCTCGGGTGTCAGAGTGCGAGCCCTTAGCGAGAGTTTATAGGGGGAAGAAAAGAATGAGAATTGTGTGTCGAATGAATGAGGCGGAGGGGGGGTATTTATAGGAATTTTCGGCCCTCATCGCCCATATGGACGCCTAAGCTGGGGCGCACCAAGACTTAGGCACCTGGGCTTGGGCGCGGTGAAGCTGAGACGCGTGAGGTAGGGCGGTTGGAGTTTTGAAGATACAATTTTGATACTTTCCAAAACCTAGAGGGAGGAGTATAATTTGTTACTTGGGGATTAAGGCTCCCGCGGCTTGACCTAGCATCGTGAACGTTAGTGGGCCTCGGGTGTGCATCCCGAGGTTCGCTTGGCGCGGTGCTGACTCGGTTTGAGTTTCGGGACCGACTCGGAGGTCCGGTGTCAGAATTGACTCCAATTAGTGTCTATGCGACCGTAACGACACGACTAAGGCTGCCATCATGTTAGTTTTAATTTTTCCGTGTAATTATTTGATCCGTTCTATAGAAAAACTATCTACAACATCGCGAACCCGCGTCGCGTTGCAGTCCTATCGTCATTGGGTGTTTGTTGGGCACTTCTACAGCCACCAGGTTCAAATCCGGGTGTCTAAAGAAGCCCCCACTTTGACTGAGGCTTGGACAAGGCGAAAGTCAAAGTATAGCCGCCTGGGTCAATCGAAGATTACGACCTGGTGGCTGTCCGGTCGGGTCATTTTAAGTCCAGTAGACTACGTGTTGAGGCTCGCCAGCCATAGCTTAGAAATCATACATGACGTCTTAGCTTGCGGTTGCTTGCTTGGGCCCAGGCCGTTGCTTGATATATCGAGGTTTTTTATGCGCGCGTGCTTTGTCTTCTTCGGCTTGTTTTAAACGATTTATTTTAGTTTTTAAATGTTTTTAGTGTGTAGGTGACGCGTTAAGTGCACATGCAAAGAGCGCTCTTATGTGTTTGCCTTTATTTAAACAAATGTTTCTTTCGGGATGCTTGTGAACCCTTGATAAAAAGTTCGAGGGCGTTAGTCTCCTCTCGAACAGTTGTCTTTGGGGATGCTCTGACCCCTACGACTAAAAAAAATGAGATAAACTACTCGAGGGCGTCAGTCTCCACTCCACTAGCTGTCTTTCGGGATGCCTCTAACCCCTAGGACAAAACGAAATGTGATACACAACTCGAAGGCGTTAGTCTTCACTTGAGTAGCTGTCTTTCGGGATGCCTCTGACCCTCTAGGACTAAACAAAAATGAGATAAAAGAACCATTCGAGCGCGTTGATCTCCACTCAAACGGCTGTCTTTCGGGATGCCTCTGACCCCTAGGACAAAATAAAAGAAGATAAAAGAACCGTTCGAGGACGTTGGTCTCCACTCGAACGACTGTCTTTCGGGATGCCTCTTACCCCTAGGACAAAATTGATGTTGCTAACTACTTGAGGGCGTAAGTCTCCACTCGAGTAGCTGTCTTCGGGGATGCTCTGACCCCTAGGATAAAATTGCTGTTGCTAACTACTCGAGGGCGTTGGTCTCCACTCGAGCATCTGTCTTCGAGGATACTCTGACCCCTAGGACAAAATTGTTGTTGCTAACTACTCGAGGGCGTCAGTCTCCACTCGAGCAGCTGTCTTCGGGGATTCTCTGACCCCTAGGACTAAAGAAAATGAGATAAAAGAACCATTCGAGGGTGTTGGTCTCCCCTCGAGCAGCTGTCTTCGGGTATGCTCTGACCCCTAGGACAAAATTGCTGTTGTTAACTACTCGAGGGCGTCAGTCTCCACTCGAGCAGCTGTCTTTCGGGATGCCTCTGATCCCTGGGACAAAAATGCTGTTGTTAAACTACTCGAGGGCGTCAGTCTCCACTCGAGCTGCTGCCTTTCGGAATACTAAGGTCCCTAGGGCAAAATGAATCATCCGATGGCGCTAGTCTCCACTCGGATGAAAATTGTTGTTGAATACTACTCGAGGGCGTCAGTCTCCACCCGAGAAGCAGCCTTTCGGGATACTAACGTCCCTCGGGCAAAATTGCTGTTTGTTTATTTGTTTTGGTTAAAAGTTTTTGTTTTTGTTTTGTGAGTTTGTCTTATTTTGTTTGGGTTAAAAGTTTTTGTTTTCGTTTTGTGAGTTTGTCTTATTTTGTTTGGGTTTGCTCTTGCTTTGTTTTAATTTGTTATGCATTTGAGCTTTGTTTAGAGTTCGTTTAGGCTAGTTCGGTTCAGACTGTTTTGTTACGTGTCCGGATGTAGCGTTTAGGTTAAGCGTGGTTCTGATGTTTGTCTTATTATCGAGCGTGTTTTGTCGATGTTGATTAGTAATTGCTTTGTTATTGTTATTTTGTTTGTCTTAAAATGCGTGTGGTTTATGTGTATCGAATTTAGAGTTTCGTTTATTTTGCTTTAGTCTGAACTGGGTTGCTTAGACGCGCTTCTGTCTGCGCCCAGACCTTCAGGCGCCCAGCCTCCAGCACGCCAGGACTCGGGCGTGTGAGCTGGAGCGGTCGGATTTTCGTGGTCCGGGTCTGCTTAAGTAATCAAAAATTTGGGGCGCTCGTTCATCCAACACGAAACTCGAACTCGTCGCCCCTCTCGCTCCAAACTCGATTTTCTCGAATTTTCTCGCCAAATTTCATTTCGATTTCCGTTATTTACGACAATGTCGACTGCGGGTAAGTGTTCCTTGCTTGTTTATTGTCGTTTGCTTGATTTAATTGATTATGAGTTCGTTTTGTTGAAAACCCTTGAAAATCGATTTGGGTGTTTTTGATATGCTAAGTTTCGATGCTTATGCTTGGTTTCGTTGCTAAATTAAAGTTGATTAGAGCTTGTTGAAGTCGTCATAAGCTTGATAAGGGTTTTTGAGGTGCGACAATGGCTTGTTATGGGAACGTGTTTGGAATGCTAGGGTTAAGGACCTTTTCCCGTTTATTCCCATGTTTATTTATGCGTAAACTTGTTCAAATAGTGTTTGTGAGGATGTGGGTAGCTCTCTTGTCGGTTTTCATGGGCTAGGGTGGCTCCTAGGGCTTTCCATGAGGTTTTGTGTGTCTTAAGACGGACCGAAAGGTGTCGTAACGATGCCGGATTTTCCCAAAATCACTTCCATTGTGATCGGGATCGAAAATGGTTCCTAACGGCTTCCTCGGAATTTTGATATCCCTATCCGAAATTTTGACCCTATTTTGACCTGTTTGCTGTTTTAGCCTGATTAGAGGTATGTTGTTTGTTTTCTTTTTTGTTGATTCCATAGCTAGAGATGATACCAAGCGTCCCGAGGAAACCTCCTCGATTGGTGCTAGTGAAAAGGTTGTCGGGGCGAGTTCATAGACTCTTAGAGGGATTCACATTAGGCATCGGAGTATCTCGTCCCAGCGTCGCGATCCCGAAACTATTAACGAGGCTGATTTTGATAGAGTGAAGAAGCGCAAGCTTCCAGAGATCGTGGCTAGGAGGGCTCATGCCCCGGCTTCTGCACCGTAGGACGAGGAGGTTGTTTACGAAGATCCCGAGTGGGCTCGGGACTGGAATGGTCATCAGCTGATGTTTCACCTTAACCGTCACATTTCTCACCGCGTTGTGCGGGGTCTGGTGAGTGTCCTATTCGTGCTTATTAGTTATGTCTCAGATTTTATTATGTTTTTTTTTTGGCTCGGGTTAGGTTAGGTTTGTTTTGTTTATCCTCGCATTGTTTTGGTTTGCAGCCTCCAGGTCCGATGAGGACCTTCTTGGGTTTTACTACGTGTCTCGATATTTACTTCCAGAAATTGACCCTCGCGGCAAAGGAGATTATCTCGAGGACCGCTCTAGGTCCCGTGGTTGGGCAGTGGGTTAGGTTGGTGGGTTGCAAGACTAAGTGCAACCTTATGGAGATTAGAGCGATAATAGATCGCTTTCACGATACTACCTCGATCTTCCACACGGCATTTGGGGAGGTCGGGATGACCCTAGAGGATTTTGGGATGATTTTCGGTTTGCCCTGGGGGGCGGATAGGATTAGGTGGGCCGCCGAAGGCCCTAGTCTCGATAGTGATGAGGTGCGGGGCCTCATCGGGGATTGTTTACCGCGTGAGGCATATAGTGCACGTCATGCTTTGGTGAGCACGTATATCACCAATCACTTCGAGCGAGTGGTGGTGTTAGAGGGTCGAGAGCCTAACACGTCGGAACAGGATGCTCGGTTGTGGTTGTGGTATTTCCTAGGGTCGACTCACTTCCCGGACAAGGGCGAGAGGTTCAGCACTAGTATTTTGCCCTTCCTGGCTGACCTGACTCAGCTAGCGCGTTATGATTGGGTGACCGTGGCTTTCGTGGAGATGACTTGCTGCCAGCAAGTCATTGTGAGGCTGCTGGCGATAGAGTCGGCTTCAGCTGTGCCCATTGTGGGTCTGGGCCTTATACTGCAGGTTAGTTACTATTCTCACTTTCGTGTTTCCAGTTCTTTTGGCTTGGTTTTACTAAGGTTGTTTGGGAGTTTGCAGGCTTGGATCTACTCTTACTTTCCTTGTTTGGCACCTAAGATGGTGCCGGTTCACCCGAAGAAATTCTCTGCGGGAATCGAGTGGAGGTTGGTTCAGCCTAAGAGTACTACCAGCCACTACCCGTTAGAGAATGCGTTGGTTAACAAGCTGAGCCTCGGAGATGTAAGTTTTTGTTGTTGTCCTACTTATCTTAATAGCCCCCAAGGCTTAGGATTTTATCGTAGTGTTGGTTCATTTATGTAGTTTGTGGCCCGCCCCTGGGTTGATTATGAGGGCGTGCCGGAGAACGTGGCCTGGGAGCTGAGGCCTCGGAGTTACAGGAGGATGATCTTTCCTGCGTTGTTTCGCCCAGTTTGGTATATGACTGAGAGGTTGGTGCGTTAGTGCCTATATGACGCTTTCAGGGTACGGGTTGATCCTCCCCGGACCATGTTTAGACCATCGACCACCGCGGAGATCCTCGAGGATAGGGACGGAGAGGGAGGCGATGCGCTCTTGGTGCCCAGGGCCTCCTACCTATCTCACGTCACCCGGCGGTTAGCTTGGTATCGCCTCGTGGTAATGTCCTAATTCTCGGTTCTAAGGTTTGCTTTGTGGTTATTGTTTCTTTCCCCTCTGACCGACCAATCTGTTGTCTTCTCAGTTGGCCGACCCGACTGATGGAATTCAGCACCCAGATTTTCCCCTGACGCTGCTTAGGATGGATGTGGCTGGGATACCCTTTACTGAACCCCTCCCCCCGTGTTCTGCTGAGGAGATGGATGCCGGGATAGAGTGGCGCGACCGGGTGTACCGGGTGAGTTTTTTTTGTTCTTCGTTTGGGATCTAATAATTAGGGTCGGTTTTCCTAACTTCTATGGTTGCACTCTCAGGTTTCCTCGGCTTGCCATCAGCGGTTGTGGCAGGCTGCCAACTGCTTCCGGGCCTATGCCTTGATGGTTTCCGTGACACTTTGGGGCCTCGATCGGTAAGTTTGCGTGACTAGGGTAATTGGTCGGATTAGTCCTGCGTTTTTGTTTGACGAATTGTTCACCTAGATTAACAAGTAATCACTTTTTGCGTTTCTTGGTTTTGCGTTTTGACCTAGTTTAGGGTGCGTTGGCGTTGCACAGAAGTATGAAAACAGTTCCTTTCAGATGTTTTGAAACGTGTTAGTTTGAGCCGGGAATTGGATGGGGTAGTACGTCGATTAAAACGTTTTGACTCGAGATGTTGACATAAAACATTAACGTATTCTGACCGAGTATATTAGGAGATGAGTGAAGTTGCTTTGACATTCGGAACGAAATCGAAGTTTTAAAATTCGGGTAATTTTTGAAAAAAACACTTAGACCTCTTTTTGCATACTCTTAATATTGCCTTGTTAGGCTACATACGCGACCTGACGATAACCGTTAAAAGGTTTAGGTGGGGTAGCTTATCTCCCTAAAAAAATGAAAAGATGTCTAAGTTCGGTGGGTCCGACGGGTGAAATGTGACATCCGTGTGGACCTGTTACTCTTGCGCGGGCATTTTGGCTTTTGGAAAGGGGTTTCGCAACTTCAGGAGATCGTTCCCGACGTTCGGGGTTGTCGGATGTGAGAGAAAGGTTAAAGATTGTGGAGATGATTGTACTACAGAATAAGGAAGCTATGTGGGCTAATGTTGCTAAGTGCCCGACCAAAGACGGCGTTACCAATCCTAGTATTCGTCAGTTTATCTAAATGGGCCGAGACCGACAAGACTCATATTGAAAATGTGAGTGAGAAGGGGAAGTGGGATTGGTTGGGCTCGCTTTTGGCTAGGGCGGTGGAAGCTTGTGTTAGGAGGGGTCGATGGTGAAAGACCTGAGCAAGGATACCCAAATGGCAAGGGAAAGGAAAGGTTGGACAGGTAGAGCCCAACCGTTTAGTACTATGTTGTATTAATTGATATTATGTGGTGTATTAGCACTAGTTTTTTTGGGGTTTTACTTGACGCGTTGTCGTTTCTCGGGGTAGCCGGATTTTGGATGTTTGATGTAAAGGGCCTCGACAAAGGCTTGATTTAATTGATTTTGCGTTAATGAGAAGCACATTTATTTATTTTATTTTTTTCGTGGTGGCTCGCAACTCGATTCTTCATTTTGCCCGGAGTGCCCTTTCGGGTTTTCACTCCGTCCTCGGCTCACCTTTTTTTTTACGACGGCTCGCAACTCGTTTCTTCTTTTTGCCCGGGGCGCCTTTTTGGGTTTTCACCCTGTCCTCGGCTCGTCGTTTGTGCTTCGTCATTGGAATGACTCGTTAACTGGAGCATGGAAAAAGGTTCCGGTTTGTATGTGAATCGAGTAATCAATTATGTTATTTGGTTGGTTGTACCCGAAGAAGGGTTGCCTATGTATCCGTGTTTAGACGGAATCAAACCATGTTCGTAGTTCCTTATAGATGTGAGTGATTTTGCTTTAGACTCATTATGCCAATTATCGATGTGAGATGTTTAAAGTGTTTCGCATGGGTTTTTACCCTAGCTGAAAATTAAAGTGAAATGGTCGGGTGTGACCCCTTGAAAGTGACAATTATCGAGATATCGTGTTTGGGTCAGGGTGACTGGTTTGGACGATTTTGGAATGTGGAGCTAGGTAGTTAGTGGCTCTAATGAACTAAGATCTGGAGCTTGATTTTTGTGGAGTTAAGGCTTTGGGGTTGCGGTTTCGTAATGTGGTAGGAAAGAGGAAGCTGATCGAGTAAAAATGACTCAGATTTCAATCGAGTGAGTTGTAAATTACGTCGGATATGATTTCCATGTCTGGCCCTATCGGTTGGGATTATCCTATTGAGCTTGATTCGTCAAAATTCTGGACTGTCTCCTAACAATTGTCTCGGGAAGGTCTTAAGGGTTGTAATGTAGGGAGGCTAGTATTTGGGTGCTAGCTGACTGTAATGTTCATTTTTCTTTTTCTCTTTTTTTTTTTGCTTTTTGTTCGGACTTTGCACATAAAGTCGTGTTAAATGATTGGGGATTTCATTTTGACCGTCGAGTTTGGTATTGATCATTGAATTGGGCCGGTTTAGTTTGGCTTTGGTTTCATTTTTTTCTTCGGCTCCTTTTGGCCATTTCAGACTCTTTTTTTTTCTTCTTTTTGTCAGACTAGGACCTATGGTGGGAATTGGTCTGTCTTTATTTGATGGTGAGAATTTGTCAAGTCCCCACCGCCAAGTAATATAACTGGCTAGACCTAACGGTAGTTAGGGTAAGTCGGGATCGTATCCACGGAGACGGTGTTGCAAGGTTTAGACTATGCCCACCTAAAACGAGACTATGCTACCAAACAAACACAAAGGAAGCGATAATTGGTAAACTAGGGTGGTGGAAGAGGTAAGACTAGGCTAACAATGAACTAGGCTAAAACAATGCTAAAACGGAATAACTAAGAATCAAACAAACTAGTCAACTAAAAGAAATGATGACTAACTAAGAAGATGAAATCAAATATGGAACGAAGTGGGATAGGTCGGGTTCATAAGTGTAGTAGGATGACTTGGGTAATCAAGGGTGTAGGTGTCTCCTAGTTGCTAGAGTCGGTCCGGGCTCTCGCTACTTAGACCGATGTCAAGGTGGGTTCGCGTTTGATGGCGTCTAAACCCTAGTCCACATTATATGTATAACGACTATTCTCAACATAATCACAAAATAGACACACAATGAGAAGATGAACACAAGTATGGGAAGCATTGGCCACTACTACTGACACAAGCAAATCAACAAACACATAGAGTGCCCATTATGTGACTAACAACAAAGATTCACCCTTTACCCCTAATCAAACCCTAATCACCCATATTCTACCCATAATCCCCCTACTAACCCACAAGAAAACTACTCACTC
Organism: Agrostemma githago; assembly: GCA_958450325.1. Classification (NCBI taxonomy): domain Eukaryota; kingdom Viridiplantae; phylum Streptophyta; class Magnoliopsida; order Caryophyllales; family Caryophyllaceae; genus Agrostemma; species Agrostemma githago. The sequence continues at coordinate 48,019,567 of OY288246.1, read as the reverse complement.
ATAATCAAGAAGAAACAAACAACAATAAGAGGAAACAACATCATAACCCTAACATCCATTATCAAGAACAATATGAACAATAACAAGGAACACTAGGTAAAGATTCAAACTTGAATAAATAAACAAGAACAAGAGTAGAGAAGATTATACCATCAACAAGAGGAAGAAAAAGATGCAAACTTGCATTAATAAGAAACCCAAATAATCTCCAAGGTTGTCAATCTTGGATGAGTCTTCAAGAATCTTCTCAATACAAGAACTAATTACAACTAGATTAAACTAGAATTAACTAAGGATTAACTAAAGATTAAGAGAGATTAATTAGGGCTTACAAATCTTAAGAGAGGCCTAAAAACAATCTAGGGTAAGGTAGAGTAAGGTAAGGTGCATAAACAATACAAGAGGAAAGTATTTATAGAGTTACAAGAATGAAGGAGGAAAAAAAGAGGATTTCCGGCTACAGCACACCGGTCCAGACCGGGAAGGACCGGTACCGACCGGGAAGGGATTGGTCCCGACCGGGAAGGTCTGGTCCTGACCGGGAAGGACCCAAAACAGGAGAAGTGTCTTTTGTGCACTTCATCCCGGACGGGATGAGGTCATACCCGTCGGGGATGAGTCTTGTAGGCCTCCAATATGATCTTTAAGGTTCTCCCTTGCTTCACATGGACTTCTCATCGATTCTCGGGACTCGGGATCGGGTCTCGGAGGCTCGGGATTGGGTCCCGAGGTCTCGGGGTCGAATCCAAGGCATCGAGTGATCGTTCCTCCGCTTCGTTGGCTCCGAAAAGTGTATGTATTGAGTCGGAATCGTTCCAACTCTTCACGAATGGTCTCGGGAACCTGAAACGAACTAGAGGAAGCATAAGTAGCCCATAAATCGCTCCCAAGGAGCGATTCCACAAGGAAAATGGGACCAAAACACTACGAAATAGGCACTACAAACTACACTTATCATTATTCGAGGGATATTTATTGTGGGGAATGGGTTTGCCTTCCGTCTCGGATCACAAGCTAAGAGACTATCTAGATTTGTCATAGGATTCGGGAATGCTCGTTCTAAGGGATAGTTTTTGGCTTTCTATACCAGGCATGGAATAGGTAAAAGAAAAGAACACAGGATCTCAGTTATTGTAATTCCTCGTTGTTTCGGTGTATGTTTGATTGTTATCGATAAATGGCATAACATAGAGTTTTACGCGAGAAAGTGCGTTATTAAGTCAAGCGATTGTCGAGGCGCATTATAAAGAAAGAAAAGTTTATTTCTTTTTATTGATAGTAATAAGTGGGATATGCGCCCGAGATATTGTTTTTGGGGAGGTGGAGGACAGATCCCCTCGCACCTCCTGACTCGATGTATAAAAACAAAAGACATTTGTTATATTATTAGGTCTAGGCCCTAAGACGAACTAGACTCTGACTTGGACACAAATTTACTCGTCTCGGTGGATGCCCGTGCGTTGTCATGATCTTCCTCGATATCCCGGACATCCTCCTTTATAGGGCTGCGGTGGGAACAATTGATGGCGTCGTTAAAGACTGCGTGAATGCTAAAGGGGTTTGCGGTATTGTTAGGTTTTTCGGGTGGAGGAAGAGGGATAGTCCCATTTTCTATCATGTCTTGTATGATATGCTTGAGCCGACTACAAGATTCGGTATCATGCCCATTGCCACGGTGGTATAGGCAATAAGCATTAGGGGTCCAACTTTTGCTTCGTTTGGTGACTGGTGGATCCGGAGTGAAACCCAAAGGTGAGAGTAACCCTTGATCGACTAGGCACTTAAGGGATTCGGTGTAAGATGAGTTGATTGGGGTAAACTTTCTCGGTGACCTTCCTACATTGTTGGGTTTGGCCTTGTAAGGTCTTGGTATTCCTTCCGTATCGACTTTAGGAAGCTCTGATCGGGTAGAGCACTGGGTTAATCTATCCTGGGTAGGCTTTTGGGCGTGGTAATTGCCCGGGTTGGCGTTTGTTTCGCTTTCGGTGTCTCTACTCTCAAGGAAACTGAGGCGGCTATCAATGTAACGGACGGATAAAGTCAAACGGTTTACTGAAGTATGGATGTTGCGGACCAATTTGGCTAGGGTATTGACATCGTTGCAAATGCTTTTGATGGCGTTTGAATCTACCCACATGTTGGGGAGTGATTCTAGTGAGAAAGGATTAAAAGGTCAGATTGGATCCACCGGATGACTTAGACTCTCGAGGGATGCTCGTAACTGAGCGACACCGAGACAAGACCCTTGATTCGTGCATGTGTGCGGTCATTGGCTTAGGGAATCAGGTGCTTTAGACTCTTGGTGTATTCGGCGAAACGCCTAATGAATCTCAAGTCTCCGTAATGAGACGATTTGACATAAACCTCGGAGGTGAGGTTTAAAGAGGATTTCTCGCAATGAGACGACCTGAAATGTAAAACCTCAGGTACAGGTGATCCTAGTAACTAACACAGACAGTTAATCACACGGTTGTACGACGTAAGAGGTTGATCGTGATCCCGACTCAGAATCAAAGAATCGTTTTTTGAAAAAGAACTGATACTTGCAGAGGAAAGTATTTTTCCTTTTTTGAAAAGTGATTTTGCAAAGCTAGGGTGACGATGGTATGGTGACCTCGTTGGTGACGTGAAGGTGTGTTGCCCCATGTGTGTGTCGGGAATCCGACGATGGCAACAGTGTAAAAGCCCTTTTTTTGGAAAGGAACACGATTCTTTAGGAAAATGATTGCGTGATGCTTCTATCGAGACTGCTATTAATTAGTTAGTTCGATATTTGCGGTGTACGTGATGCCCGTGGCAGAGCGTGAAGTCTAACGATGGTGTTTTAAAGGTGTAACTAAATCCTTATCAAAGCACTTAGGTGATGAATAGTGTCTTTAGAAAAAGCTTCCAAAACGAGTGATCCATGTTTGTCGGTTGAATTAACTAGCATTTGACAGTGGAGAGCGATGTATTGTGAAAAGTGTTTCTAGAGTGTAACCGTTTTGGGTTCCTTGACTTCATTAATTGAAGTTTCGGTTGTGTTAACGACATGTGTGTAGAAACGTTTTTTTTGATATAAAATGTAACTGTGCGGCGTACCTTGACCCCATTAATTTGGAGTTTTGGTGGCATTAACGGTATTCGTTGTTGACGAGGTTTAATTTGGCCAAGGTGATGGCATTGAAAATAATTTTTTGTTTAAAGATGATGAGTGTAAAATTTGCCATGATGACGACATCTAAAAAAGTTTTTCCCTTTTTTAGAAATCACGATTTGACCGGAGTATCGACATTTAAAAGGTCGTTTTGAAAAGAGGAGGTATTTTCGAAAACGGAATTGGGTGCGGTTGAATATGTTGGCGTGGTTAAATCCAGATGTTTAGTGTTTTATTTGGGTTGTTTGCAAACACGCTACACATAACTAGGAATGTATACACTCATGCAGGATGCAGACACGGGTGGGTTAGGGTAGCCTACCGCCCACGAATAGTCGTTTCTTAGGCGTTTCACAAATCATCTGGGGATACGAGTGCCATGCCGTCCGTTCGAAGTTATCCGCTTATTAATCCCGCGGGTTACGCGTTAGGCGGCCGGAGCGTCAACCGAGGATCTCTCCTCGTGTCCCTAAAGATCTTACCGCGAAGAGGTCGATTGGTTCTGATATCGGTTAGGGTGGGCCTTTTAGGGCCAAAACCTGTAGTGACCACAACTAGGAACTAAGAAATGAGCTTCACCGACCTTGTTCAAGTTACACCACCGCTGGAAACTTGTTTCCAAATCCCCAGCGGAGTCGCCAATCTGTGGACGTCCGTCCGCACAGCCCGGCGCCCCGCGCGGGACCGACCCGGTTTTCATCGTGTGGCAGCGGCCACCCACGCGGCCCTCTTCCGGTCGGGGGCCGGTCCGATCTCGCGTACGGGGCGAAGTGTCAGACCTCGATTCGGATGACGATCCGGACTAGTACTAGACGGGTGCAGGCACATGTGTTTCCGTTTGGGAATCGATCGAGTCGTGGTTGTAAATGTTTGAAGGCCGATTCATTTGGTAAGGCAACCTTTTAGTGAACTGAATTCGTTGCCGATTTGTGGAGTCGCCACCGAGTCAATTATGGGGACTCGGAAACCGTTCAAGTAAACTTTGATCCCTTGCCGACTCATAGTTGAGTGACACGGGACCTAAAGATAAAGACTTCTATCCTTAAGAACTCCATGCTTGGAATGACTCTCATTTCCAATGGTGTCGAACATCCGGAAACAGTCGATTCTGAGTAAGGGGTGAGGGTACGTATTCAGAAGCCAACATCCGATAGATGTCAACACCCAATCTCGCCCGCACTATAGTGGCCTCTACTAATCAAGCGGTGGGCTGATAACCTAGTTCTTTTGTTGTGGTGGAAATGCTGTAACATTCGTTGTTTTAAACCCTATGTCTTTTGATATGTCGGTTGTTTAAGGACAAGTAATTATTGTTGTCTAAGCAATTGTGTTTACATTCTTTGCATGTGATTTCACGTGACAAGCAGGCCATGAAAAAATACACGTAGGAAAGTAGAGAGTGCTAGTATTACACGTATTAGCAAATCAATTTTAACGTGATAATACGGATATTAGTCATTCTCGTGGTATACCTTACCTGGTATTCTGCTTAAGATAGGTCGGTTCGGTATTAATAGAGATGTGTCGAACCTAGTAAGGCGAGCACTTGGACTAATACGAGACCCGACCATCACTTTGTTTAGTTTTAGTTATTTTACATTTTGAATTCCGTGTTAGGTGATTTAGCATGCTATTATAAGGTCATAAAAGCAATAAATCATACGAAAAACTGTAAATACGAATGTAAGTTGTGGACATGACATAGGTCCACCCCGACGTGGGCACACGCGGGTTAGGGGAGGCAAATGAATCTCCATATGAGAATGGATCGAATCGAAATTTAAATCGAAGTGGAGTCGCCACCGAACTTTGTGGGAGTTTGGGCCCGTTCGAACCCACTCTATGTCGTAATGGGCCGTGTACAAAATACGGCCCATTTACGATGTCAGAGTTTATTGGGCTCGTCCCTTTGCATTACGATACCGATACCGTCACTACCGGCTATCGTGTATTGAATGACTCTTGCGCGCCAACGGTTTCGGACATCCGGAAACCGAGGTTCTGGGTAAGGGGTGAAGGTACGTGTTGGGAAGCCCACAAAGGACACCCAACCCCGCCCGCACATTAGCGGTCTCTATTAGGATATCGAATGACTTTCTAATACGCGCGTTAGTTGAACGGGAAAATGAATATGCAAACATTATTTTCCCCAAACATGTGAGAAATTGAAAGGGTTTCTATGTCAATTTAATGCAACTAAAATTAACGTCAAAGTTGTATTTTAGCATGCGGGTTCATTTTGTACAATAAAATAAACAAGAATTAAATCGACAAAAAAATATAAACGTTAGTAACAGTATAACGATATTAACGGTTTGCGTAAATATGGAATAATGTAAGTATGAGGATGCATGGTTTGAAAGAATGACGTTTCACGGGATAGATTAGGCACGTGTTGACTTAAGTCACGAAATGGTATTAACAAGACTCGAATGACTTGTAGGACTCACGGTTTTGTCGTGATAAAGGGCCACTCGACCGAGTCATTGAGGGACTCGACTGAGTGGACACCTGAAAAGGGTTCTGTCCCGTTTTTTAGGCCCTACTCGGTCGAGTTATTGGCGAACTCGATCGAGTACACTGCCACTCGACCGAGTCATTGCGAGACTCGACCGAGTGGAGGTCGAAAAAGCATTCTGTTCGGTTTTTGTGATGTCACTCGATCGAGTGGCCTATGGCACTCGGTCGAGTGGCACCTGTACGAACCATTGGTTCGTTCGCAATATTGTTAATTATTTCGAAATTGCTTTTGATTTTGCTAACTGGATGATTTTGTCGAATCGGGTATAAATATTGTGATATTTGTACTCGGTTCTAAATTTGATACTCGTCGTATCCCATATTCGATCATTGAATCGATATGAAATAGTTAGAGCGAGATAAAAATTGTTATAAGTCGTTTTAAATTAACTATCGCGATATATATAGATTTCCTCCGCGTTTAATAATGCCGTAATTCTAACGAATTGTATGACAATTATTTTAGCATCAATAGAAACCGCGTTGGTTAATCTATTTGACTAAACCGTTGAAATTTGATATCCAACTATTGATTTGGTATCGAATCTGACGGATCGAAACTTGAATTAAATAAACTTGACTTGATTCCCTCGGCTTTTCCGACATCGTAACGAATCCCTAGGGATTATGTGATGTCGGATCCGCGTCAACGGGTTTCGACCCCTAAAAAACACCTTTTTCGACAAAGGTTTTAGGAAATCGATGAAGTATGCGATTAATGATAATAATGCGAACGAAATAAAAAAACTATTGTTCAAGTTGACTCGTTTCAATAATCAAGTGCTAGGGTGTCAGGATAAGCGACCGGCAACGCTGTGTGCAGTACACTTGTATATTCGGGTTTCCTTATTCCGACATCCTTCGCACTCGACACAAATCCGCGAGTATTTTAATGTTTTATATTAATAATACTATCGATATTAGAATGCGATAATAAAGTAAATAAAAAAAACAAAGAAAAAACAAAGAGAAGGAGGAAGATGACGAGAGGGAGAAGAGAAGGGGTTTTTGCACCCTCAACCTACATGTTTCTTATGCTCGGACGGAACTCGTAGTGACGGCTTGCACGGGAGTATCGAGTATGTAGGCTATGTTGTGGTGGTTAGGGTTCGAATTCCTAAGCGCTAGGGTTAGGGTTTGTGTGTAGTATTGACTAGGGTTCGATTAGGGTTTGCTTAGGGTAGAATTAGGGTTGCAAAAAAGTTGTGAATTTGTGTGTTGCATGGGGTGTATATATAGGCTAGGCCAATGTACCCCGGTTGGGGTTGCTTGACCGAGTAAGTGGCTGACTCGATCGAGTGGCCCATTGTGCCAGCATTCGGGCTCAAACAAGGGCCCACTCGATCGAGTGGGCTGAGCACTCGATCGAGTGGCTCAGCTGGGTCGCGCGGGTCCAATGTTTTGGATCATGGCTTTCTTTTTTGATGGGTTTTGTATTTGGGCTACTGTTTTGTATGTTTGAATGGCTGTTTTTATGTGCTTCGGAAACGGCTTTGATCAGGGTTGAGCCAATCGCAAAAAGTCGGTTTTATTTCCGGTGTCGGTTTTGGCCCAAATTAGTCTTGTTTGACTTGGAACGGTCCACTAGGCCTGGATTTATGGTCTGTTTTATGAGATTTAAACTCCATAAGTGCTTAAGCCAACAACTAATGGTTTTGAGCCCATATCCGAGCGCGTAGAAACACGTTAGCGTCCGATCATCATCGGGTGTTTTTTTGGAAACTGTTATAGACACCTGGCAGTCAAAATGCGAGTGTTTACAGAGACCCCACTTTGGTTGAGGCTTGGACAAGGCGAAAGCCAGAGTAGCTACCAGGCCAATCGCAGATTGAAACCTGGCAGCCTTCCGTTCGGGTCGTTTATAGTCCATTAGACTCGCGTGAAGGGCTCGCCAGCCATAAGATAGAGATCATACCTGTGTTGATGATGATAACTCCGTGGGGAATTTGGACTTGTCGCATAAGTCCTGGGTGTGCCTGTATGTAGGCTCATCCCGTGCTATTCAGGGAAAATGCCACCTGGGGCTTTCCACTGGGGAGATATAGTGGGTTGTATGTTCCTGCTTGAGTCGTACCTGTATACGTCACATAAAATTTGCATGCAACACGTAGGTAGTAAAATGACTCGTGCTGGGGAAAATGAATTTTTTTGAATTTTTGAAAGTTTTGAAAATTTTGAAAATTTGAATTTTGTTTGAAATTTTGACTCCTAAAGAAATTTAGGAAAGTTCGGGATGGCTATCTCCGTGCTAGTATCGAGACTAGGCTTGTGGCTTGATTCCGTTTAGGATTAGGAAACTATTGTGATATGGAAAGAGGGCTATAGGATTAATACTATAAATACCCCTCCCTTGCCTTTATTTTCCTCATAATCTTCTCCACAATTCCTCCCTTCTCAAAAGAAAGTCTCTTTACTCCTCTCAAGAAAATAGCCATGGGAATCGACAGATTGACTGTGATGCTGCATGAATGGTCCCGACGTTTTAGGGACACAAATAGGGTAGCTCTCACCCAGACGGGTATTACTCAGCTGTACCCGTTTCGTCAGATGCAGGTTGATCACTATTTTATGGATGCGTGCCTGTCTTATTGGGATGACATATACCATGTGTTTGACTTTCCTCGAGGAGAAGTTTGCCCTTTAACCGAGGAGATTGCTGCTGTGGGGGGATGGAACCCGATACTCCGACCTGCCATACCTTATTCAGTTTATGACCCGAGGAGGAAGCTTCGAGAATTTTTAGGGCTTTCTCATAACGAGGTATCCCGTATGATGGAGGGTGATAATATTTCTCTAATCGACTTGGCTGAGAAATTTACGAATCCTCTCGATGTTCGGGTCAGACCGGCTCACAGCCGTAGGGCCTTTTCCTTTTGCATGCTCCATGTTTACGCCTTTGAGGGTCATATCGATTTATTGTCTTGTATGGGTAACGCCCGCCTCCTGACCGTGGTTGATTTGATGAAGACGGAGTACAGCCCGACTTGGCTGATCACGGGTGAAATTATCCAAGGTCTAGATAATCGCAAGAGGGATTCGTCGGTCCGTCTCACTGGAAGTACCCGTTTGCTGCAAGTATGTTACTTTTGCATTTTATTTTCCCCAATTTCTTGATTTTTTAATTTTTTTCGCGATTTCTCTGCTGCAGTGGGCACTCGATCGAGTCACCCTGGCAATCGGTCGAGTGCCCTCGTAAAAAGCCCTCTGTTCGCGTTCAGAGGTACCACTCGATCGAGTGTCCCAGGTACTCGACCGAGTGCCCTTAGGCGGACGCCTATTTCGTCTCGGGAACTTATGTTTTTGTTTTCTTTTTCAGATCTGGCTATACGAGAGGCTATCAGTGATAGATCCTCCTCTTGATGCGAGCAACTACCGTCATAATCAGTTGATGACGAGGAGACGGGCCATTGATTTTTCTCGCCAGATTACCCATAAGTATTGGGACGAGGTGCTATCATTCCATGGTGGGCCCTTGATTCGATGGATAGTGTCGTGGTGGCCCGTCTATGTTTGGACTGGCTTGGACCCGAGAGACAGGGCTCGCTATCAGGTAATATTGTCCTTCAGGCAGACAGTTCACCTTTATCCGGACCGCATACTAAGGCAGTATGGGTGGACCCAGCGGATCCCCGAAATAGAAGCAGTTGTGAGTGACCCTACCCAACTGACCGATGTAATGTACGATACCATGATGCAAAGATGGTACACCCGACATGCTTGGCCTATTCCCACATCTCACCACTCCATCTGGGTTTCTAATTCTTATGTGAAGTGGACCAAAGCAGGCGATGCAAAAGCCCGTGCTGCTCTGAAGGTTGATGAGGCTTTTGACCTGCTGCGAAGGGAGCATGCCAAAGACAACAGGGGCTTCTTTGACGAAGGAGACACTCCGGCTACCCTGGTCCGTCTAATGTCAGGCCAGAAAAAGAAGACTAAGACTCAAGCTGGAGGGTCTAGCGTTAAAGGTGTTTGGGGGAAAGTGAGCCCCCAGACTGACTTGGAGAGGAGACTGGGCCCAGAACTAGTCGTGCAGGACCGACTTGGCCCACGAGATAGGTTACCCGAGCACGTACGGGTTCGACTTGGGCCAAAGACTGTGGCAGAAGACCCGCTGTCGAAGAAACGGGTTCGGGCTAAAGAGGTTCCCCTTGTGATTCGGGAACGCTCGCCCCCGCCCCGTCGACCCCGGGCTCCACGCGACCCGAAGGATAAAGGGAAGGGCAAGATGCCGGTATATTAGCCTCCTTTGTTTTATTATTTGAGTATTATTATTATTTTTTGAGTGTGATTTTTTTTTTAATTTTTTTTTTGCAATTCCCGAGTTTGTCGGTTTCAATAAAGACGTATTAATGAATACCGTTCCCGTCTTTTCGTTTATTGCAGTGGTTGTACCCTTTTGAGGGGTTGCCTACGTATCCACAATTAGCAGAATCAAACCAAACGTAGTTCAAACAATGGTTTGATTTTTTTTGCAATTTTTGAAATACATCCAGACTATTAGTCCGAGACGTGCGACAGTAGAATAGTTAATTCTAACTTATTGACTTGTCTATAATTTTTTGAAAATTTATAAAAAGACGAATTTTTATAAATTTTTGCAAATGACATTGAGATGGGGGTTTAAGGGTAGTAGCGCTTCAACTGGTCCAAGTTGGTTGGGTTGACGAATTCGTTCCCATCCAAGTCTGTCAGCATCACCGCTCATCCTGATAGGACCTTCTTGACTAAGTATGGCCCAGCCCAATTGGGTTTGAATTTCCCCCTTGGGTCAACCGGTAGTAAGGCACAAACCGATTTTAGGACTAAGTCCCCCTCTTTGATGTTTCTGGGCCTAACCCTTTTGTCGAAAACCCGTTGGATCCTCTTTCGATATATTTGGATATTGTTAAGGGACCGGGACCGCCGTTCGTCCAAAATAATTAGCGAATCGTATCAGGCTTGGACCCAATCTGCTTCCGGTACTTGGCTTTCAAGTAAAATCCGGAGGGATGACACTTCTAACTCAACCGGCTGGACTGCTTCCATTCCATATGTCAAATAATATGGAGTTGCTCCGGTTGCGGTACGAATCGACGTCCGATACCCCCAGAGAGCGAAAGGTATTTTGTCGGGCCAGTCCCGGTAATTCTCAGCCATCTTTTTAAGTATGGTGACAATTGTTTTGTTAGCCGCTTCTACCGATCCGTTTGTTTGGGGTCGGTAAGGTGAAGATGTATGCCTTTGAATCTTATATTTTGCTAGCAATGCGGCAGTTTCGGCTTGGAAGTGGGTCCCGTGATCACTGATAAACTCGTGTGGGATCCCGTATCGGCATATGATCTTGTTCTGGATAAATTTGACCACGTGCTTGGCGTTCAAGACACGGTATGACTCGGCTTCGACCCATTTGGTGAAGTAGTCGATGACCACCAAAATGAAGCAATGACCTCGTCCCGAAAGGGTGTACCTTTCCAATTATATCAATACCCCATGTCGAAAATGGCCATGGCGATGTCATGGTATTGATGGTTAGGATTTGCCGTGGATCCCCACCAACAAAGAAAAACCAACTAATCCTAACGGGTAGCTAAGGCAAGTCGGGTCGAGTCCACGTGGACGATTATAAGTGTCTAGACTTGGTCTACCTAAAAACGAGGCGAAGTCACCAACAAACACAAAGATGAACAAACTAACAAGAATTGATTATCTAAGATGATGGGAGAGGATGAAACTAGACCATCAACGAACTAAATATAACAAGAACTAAGTGAAACAACTAAAGATTGAAGAAACTATCAAACTAGAGAAATGATTGACTAAAGAGAAGGACGAATCAAATAAGGGAAGGAGTAGGGTTAGGTCGGGTTCATAAGTGTAGTAGGATGGTTGGGTAATCAAGGATGTAGGTTTCACCTAGTTACTAAGGTCGGTTCGCGCTCTCGCGTCAAAGCCAAAGTCCGCACTCTCGTGTCAAAGACTAGACCCAAACTCTCATGCAAGATACTACTCAAAGCACAAGGATTCAATCACAAATTAGTCACCCAATGAGAAGAGAAAGACAAGCATGAGAAGCATTGGCCACTACTACCCAAACAAGCAATTCAACAAACACATAGTGTGCTCAATATGTGACTAGCAACAAAGGATTCACCTTTACCCATAATCAAACCCTAATCATCCATAATCCACACTTAATCCCCCTACTAACCCCACAAGAGGTCTACTCACTCATTATCAAACTAATACTAACACTATCAAGAGAAGTCAACATAATAATCCAAACATTCATTATGAACTAACAAAAACAATGAACAATAAGTACAGATTAAAACTTGAAGAACTAAATAAAGAACAAGAGAAAAGAGATTAAGAAGATTATACCAACAAATAAGAGGATTAAAAAGATGAGAACTTGTATTAAAAGAGCACCCAAAAATTTCCACCAAAAGTTGTCAAGGATTGATGGATTCTTCAAGAGATCCTTAATACAAGATTAACTAACTAAACTAATCTAAGATTAACAAAAGTTTAAGGGAAGATTAGTCTAATGAGAGGAGGAACTTTATCTAGGGTTTAGAATAATGTAAAGGGGTCTAAGGTAATGTAAAATAATGTAAGATGTTTAAACAATACAAGGGAGAAGTATTTATAAGGTTACAAGAGTGAAGGAGAATGAAAAGAAAGGTCTCGTGCTGTAGCTGACCCATCCCGTCTGTGACGAGACGGTCCCGTCCGGAACGAAGTGGTCCCGACCGGGACAAAATGGTCCCGACCGGGACGGCCCCAAAACAGGAGCTGCTGTAAACGCACACCCCTTCCCGGTCGAGAAGGCTACTATCCCGCCCGGGAAGGGTCTTGTAGGCCTCCATTATGATCTTTAAGGTCCCTCCTTGCCTCTCATGGGCTTCCCATCGATTCTCAGGGCCCGGGATCAAGTCTAAGGGGCTCGGGAATGGGTCCCAAGGTCTCGGGATCGAATCAAAGGCACCGAGTGATCGCTCCTTCTCTTCGTTGGCTCCAAAAGTGTATGAAACGAGTCGGAATCGTTCCAATTCTCCATGAACGGTCTTGGGAACCTAAAACGAACTAGAAGAAGCATAATTAGCCCAGAAACCGCTCCCAAGGAGCGATTCCACAAGAGAAACCAGGACCAAACACAACAAATTAGGCACTACAAACTACACTTATCAACTCCCCTACACTTAACCCTTACTCACCCTCGAGTAAGCACAAACTAACTAAAGACTAAAAGAAACTAGACTTCTAGCCGAGTGGGCATTAGCGCACCCTACGCCCTTTCAACTCACGCGAGTACACCTAGAGGGAAAGTGCACTCCGCAAGGTAAGTGAGGTCTTGCGACAAAACTGTGGATGCAACCGGACACAAAAACACATAAACAAACAAACAAGCAATCGGTTGCACCCAAGAAGAAACAAATACCGCTTCCCTCTAAAAAGCGGTGAAAGCAGCACCGGTTTAGGACTCAAGGCAAGTGACAACGTTCCCAAGCTAATAACACAAATCGATATGGACAAAACTCTAATAGTATGACAACAAAGCAATAAAAACGTTGGTAACTTACCTAGGCTCCTCCTAACCTTCTAAGAACGTACTACGGGACGATCGGCGGGATGGAAAAAGGATGAACCACGGTGTTAGTCGACACTATAGGTAAGTGAGACCCCGCCCCCTTTAGCGATGAGCCAAGAGGGTCATCCCATTGCTCAAAATCGCCCAACTAGTCCAAGTAAAAAGGTCGGTACGTTTGCAAAATGAGGGAAGACCGACCATTACCGCTATCATCCTTCCTAGGGACTCGATCCTTTGGTAGGCTCTTCACGGTAATAGTCGAAAAAAGGCTTATTTTGAGGGTGAGAATCTTTTTGTGAGACGGTTTTCATTGGCAATTTTTTTTTTCTTTTGCATCTTTGCTTTTTGTGTTGCTAAGCCATTTCTTTTTCATCTTTTGTATTTTCTTTTTGGCTTTTTGTGCCTTTTCTTTTTCTTCATTCTTTTCTTTCTTTCATTTTTTTTTCTTCTCCTTTGTTTGCCCTTTTGGCTAGATTTGAGTTGTAGGCATTTCTTTTGCAACCAACAAAGAGATTTCAACAATTTGCAACTTTATTTTGTGGATATGTGTAGGAGGTAGTGGAATGGGTGAGGTGGGGAGCGTTCTTCCCTTCAAACCCACAAGAAGGAGAAAAACTTGGACTAGTCAAACAATTTCAAACATGGTCACCTAAGTGACGGGACTCGGCAACCAAGGCATTTTCACACCGTGGGTGGTCATAATGGTCAAAATGCAAATCCCGTAGTAAATTCCTAGTAGATTAGGTGGACTCAAGGTAAAGGACCAACGAAACTATTGATTTAGGGTCATTCTACTAGACTAAAGTCCAAGACTCGATTCATACTACTAGAAAAGGAAAGTAAACACTTGACCCTAGCCTCAAAACCGGGTTTTCGAAAACCTTTTTACACACTAGACACAACTACACATCACAAGACGAAGACATGACAAAAACGAGAGAAAATGAGACAAAGACAACAAAACAAAATGAAACAAAACAAACATAAATAGATAACAAACACCACCCCTTATTTCCAAGTAAGTCACCAAATCAATCACAAACTCTACAAAGCTCCACCCGAGCACACAACATCACAAATCTCCTCCAAACTCCACAAGGGACAAAGAAGAAAAAGGGATAAAAGATGTTACCGGATGTCTTGAAAGCCCTCCAAAGTTGACGGTGAATTAGCGACCTACAAGGAAAAAGGGGGCAACACGCACAACACAACAAAAGTACGACACAACGACACAAGAGGAAAACACACCATAGAAAATCTTTTTAATTTTTGTGAAAAATTTTCAAATTTTTATGGTTTTGAAAGATTTTTCGAAAAAACTACGAAAATAAAACTAAACTATACTAGAATATCGCTCCCCCACACTTAAACCGAGCAATGTCCTCATGCTCGATCGTAGTGTATGGAGACACTAAAGAAAAGAAACTACGAAAATAAAGCTAAAAATCAAAACGAAAAGAGGAGAAAAAAAGTAGAATGTGTCCGGCCGGGGTGTAGTCAAGTCACCATGGGCCGAGACGAGAAAAGATATGGAAGAGGGGAGAAATAAAAAGAAGGAAATAAAAGGAAATGGGAGGGGAGGACTAGGTGTAATCAAGTCACCTAGCCCGGATTCCGCCCAAATCCGACTAAATCCTACAAAAAGGGTGAAAATCTTGTGAATTTGGATTTTTCAAATGACTCTCGATGCAGTCACGTCATCGAGAGTCAGGAGCAACAATTACCAAGGCCCCGAGGGCCACCATGACAAGGGGGAAGAGGAGTGTGCAAAGGGAGACAAGCAATAAAAGACGGAAAAGAAATTAGAGTCGCCATACCGATAGGTTAGCAACTCACGAACTCCATCGTCTCAATGATCAATATAGGCACTGTTGCTTGTCTTCATCAATGCGATTCCTCTTCATTCTCGATAAGGTTCCATGGTTTAGGTACACAGGTATAAGGAGGTGGGATTTGATGTGAAATTCGGTGTAAAGTGAAGAGAAAATGAGGTAAATGTTTATATATGAAGTTTAGGGGTCATATGATAGGTGCAAGGGTAGGTTGGGAGGTTGGGAGGGGGTATAAAATGGTTGGGTGGGCTCGAATGACAAAGAAGAGGCCAAAAGAAGGAGCAGGGCACTATCCCGTTCGGGATGGATGGTCCCGGTCGGGATGACACACCCTTCCCGGTCGGGAAGCTCTCGTCCCGGTCGGGAAGACACTCCAGAAAGTTCGATTTTTGGTACCCTCATCCCGATCGGGATTGCTCCTTCCCGGTCGGAATGGCTCAACCTTCCCGGTCGGGATGCTCTCTTCTCGGCCGGGAAGAGTCCTCAAACCCTCTATAACCCCAAAAACTTGTCCAAAGCTTCAAAAACCGACTCCCATGCTCACAATCGAAGCTCTAACAATAACCACTCCTCTCTAAGATTCATCTTCACTTCACACCTACAAGTAAGCTCGAACACATTCATCAAAATCCCTCCCTCACATCGGTCATCAAAATACCAAATCATAAGAATTTCACAAAACCTAAAAGGGTTACAAGAAAGAGATATATACAATGAGACGGTTCTTTTGGAACTCCGTCAAACCAAAGGTGGTGCATTCTTCAATCATTTTTTTAACAACACTTGGCCAACTCCATCTCCATCAAGGGCTCGAAGTAACAAATCGAAGGCTCTCGCAAAGTCTTCAATCAAGCTTGTGGTATAACCATCCACACTCCAATTGTCTTCATGATCTAACCTCGACGTCCCCGGGGCATCCCGATCTACTAAGTTCAATGGCTTGAACTTGTATTTGCGATCTTTTGGGATATACCCAAACGTCCATCTATCTTCATGTGGCCCCAAGGGAGGCTCATCTTTCTTCTTGCTCTGCAACTTGTCCTCAATCTCGTGATATGGACATTCATCCGCCCCAAGCTCGGAATCATCATCCTCAATTCCATAGAAGTTGTTCTTCAAGCTTTTACCCGACTCATCCCCTAGATCGATGTCTTTCATGGCGGTGATCATTTTACAAGACTCATCATTAGTAGGCGAGGTGTTGCCTTGGAGGTCAAACACGAGCTTCTCGTCACCTAGCTCAAACGTGATCCTACCGTTCTTTACATCAATCATAGCACCGGCGGTATGTAGAAACGGGCGCCCAAGGATAATGGGAGTGATAGCATATTCTGGCATGTCAAGCACAAGGAAGTCGACCAGAATGAAGAACTTCTCGATTCTTATAGGCACATCTTCCAACATCCCCAAAGGTCGGTTGAGGGAACTATCGGCCATTTGGAGTGTAATGGAAGTACTCTTGAGCTCCTTCATCCCAAGTCGGTCACAATTGGAATAGGGAATGATGCTTACACTCGCACCCAAATCACATAGTGCTCTCTTAATCTTGAAGTTGCCTATGGTGCACGGGATCGAGAAACTACCCGGATCCTTCAACTTGGGAAGCGTAGAACCTTGAATAAGCTCGTTCACCACTCTTGTGAACGCTATGGTCTCTTCCTTGTCGACGGATCTCTTCCTAGCCAAGATTTCTTTCATGAATCTTCCATATGCCGGGATTTGGGTAAGTAGATCGGTAAAAGGGACACTTACATCCAATTTCTTCACAATATTAAGGAACTTGTCATATTGAACATCCACCTTAGTCTTCAATTGCCTTGTTGGGAAAGGCAACTTGATATGTACCTTGTCTTGCTCATTAAGGTTGGACTTTTCGAATGACATTTTCCCTTTTCCTTTGTCTTTTTCTTGAAGTGGGGGATGTTTGTCTTCATGGGGTTTCTCAATCTCCCACAAAACTTGTTCCTCCATTGGATTTCCCAAGCTTGAATTATCTTGAAGTGGAGATACAACCTCTTTCATTGGTTCTTGCTCATTAGGGAGTAAGGGGGAATTATAAGATGAACCACTCCTCAAGGTAATAGCATTCACATGCTCAAATTTTGTCGTTTCACCTTGAGGAGGTAGTTGTCCCTTTTGCCTTGAGGAGCTACCCGAAGCAAGTTGAGCTATTTGGGTTTCGAGCATCTTCATATGAGCATCTCTTGCCAAGTTATCCCTTTGAAGTTAAGCAATAATTTCTTGTTGGGTTCTTTGTGTCTCCAATTGACTTCTTTTCATTTCTAACATTGACTTTTGCATGTCGAAGTCCCGAGGGGGAGATTGTTGGTTATGAGGAGTGTTGGTGATGGCTAGAGGAATGTCATAGTCATGAATAGGAGATCGACTGTTTTGCTTGCTTTCATGTTGAGTACCTTGAGATCCTTGTTGTTGATGGTTCCCTTGGAACTCATGAGAGTTACCTTGATTAAGGCCTTGATTGTTACCTTGGTTGTAGTTATCGTGTCCTTGGAAGTGTTGGTTCCCTTGGAAACCACCTTGATTGAAGTTCCCTTGTTGGAACCCTTGATTGTTGTTGAATGTACCTTGGTTGTGTTGCTTGAAATTGTTGAATGGCCTTGGGTTGCCCATAGAACCTTGGTAGCTTTGATTGTTGTCCCTTAAGAGAGGTGGCACATATGGACGGTGTTGTAGAGATTGTTGTTGGGGAACTTGTTGGGAAGCTTGAAACATATGGGGATAGTGGGCACCTTGCTTGAACGCTTGAAAGGCGTTCACTTGCTCAATACTACCGCGACAATGTAAAAGCTCATGTCCCACTATCCCGCAAGTATCGCATATCTCATAATAAGATATAGGAGATACAACTCCCAAAGCATTAACTTGTTGAATGGAATGTTGGTGGGAGGCACTTGCACTTTGACCTTGATCAAAATGGCTTTGGAGCTTCTTGTCAATAGATTCCACGTGGGTTTTTAGTTGAGCTCCAAGATCAATACTTAGTTGTGTAATGACATCGATCTCATGACTTCCTCCTCGATTCGCCTTCCTAGGCCTTGAGTATTGGGAGTTGTGTACCGCCATCTCCTCGATTCTTGACCAAGTTTGGTCATCATCCACCTCGGTAAACCTTCCACTCGATCCCATGTTGAGAATTAATGGCCCTTGAGTCTTCATATAACCCGTTCCAAAACTGTTGAACATGGAACCACTGTGATAGACCATGGTGAGGACAAGAGCGGATCAAGGCTTTGAATCTTTCCCAAATCAGGCTTTCTTCATCACGTTGTTGGAATCCCGTGATAGAGGCTCTCAATAGATTTGTCTTCTCCGGTGGATAGAATTGTTGGTAAAAATCTAAGGCTAGCTTCTTCCAAGTATCAATACCCAGAGTCGCCTTGTCTAACCCTTTGAACCATTGCTTTGCTTTACCGATCAAAGAGAAAGGAAATAATACCCACCGGATTTGGTCTTGAGTTATTTCCATTTGTGGATAGCATCGCAATAATCCGAAAAGGTTTCAATGTGTTGATGAGGATCTTCGGTTGGTAACCCACTAAATTGACTTCTTTCGACCAATTGGATGAATTGCGTTTTTGCCACAAAATTGCCGGTATATGCCTCCGGTAAAGCGGTTGGACCGGGCAAAACGTCTTCCGTAAAGGTTGAATGAGAAGAGAACTTAGGCATTATTGGATATGCGGGAGAGGACGGTGTAGATGGTGTTGATGTAGAAGTAGAGGGAGAACTAGGTTGAGAAGTACCAAAAGGATTAATGAAATTCCCTTCGGCCGTCTCTCGAGGTGTTTCGTCTAAGTCGGATCCTTGAGCTTGTTCTTGATTGGTATTGCTAGCACTTGGTTGAGAGATTCTATCCCGGTCAATCTTCTATAACACCCGCTATTTTCCTAGCGTTTTATCCTTTCCGTTATGACTTTGTCATAACTCTGTCACATTTCGACCGTATGTTTCATCATTTTTCCAAGCTTTATTTTCATTTTTGAGCCTAATGATATTTATTTTTATTTTTAAAGATTTTAATTCTTTTAAATCTATTTATTTGATTTTCTTCGTAAACTAATTATTTTTCCGCGAGGAATTCTACTTCTCTACGAATTAACGTTTTAATCTCGAATTTAAGTCATTTCTTTTCCTAAAAATGTAAACACATTCAAATAATATTTCCAACTAAGAAATAATATTATTCATGAAAATTTACCCTTTAATAATTTTATTACGAAGTTTTTCATTTATTTATTTTCTAGCGCGGGGTTTACTCAAATTGCTTTGAAATGCTTTTAATAATTTTACGATTCTTATTTTTATCGCCTTACAACTATTTTGGGACCACCTTGAACCATTTTTTTTCGTGACACTCATGTCACACAACCACTACACATTTTTTTGTGTAACATTTTATTTTTATAAAAACAATATGATTAAATCATAAGATATTTCTTTCTCACAAATTAATATTGTTGACTCATGCAAACTCTTCACACTCCTCTCACATTCACTCTTGGCTGAAATTTTGGAGTTGAATGTACCTAGTTTTCATCAATTTTAAAGTCACCATTCACTCCATATCTCTTCATTTTTTTCTCATAATTCATTCATCCATTTTATTCAAGCAAATACTCTCTTTGTCCCTATTTTTTTTCTTGTGAAATCTGACCAAAAAACAGCTTCATTTCTGCCCAGAAATTTCGTGTTCATAATCTCCATTTTTCGTCTCCATTTTCGCTATATCGATCTTCTTTCCGTCTCCTTCGTTAAGGTATTAATCGACTTCATTTCCAATCGTTGTCACCTTAGCGATATTATGGTATTTTCATACCATGGAATTCATATTTTTTTTAAGGTTCCGAAGCGGTCCCCCAGATGACGAGTATATCGTAGACTCGGATTTGGATTAAAGGTAACGTCGATGTTACTCGGTATTTCATGATTTTAATTGAGTATTTGCATGTATATATTTTTATGTTTTATTTTGGCAATATATGTATGTCATATAATCTGGAAAATTTTTAAAAGTTGAAAATTTGCATGTTTCGGTATTTTTATCGCTTTTACGGGATTAACGATTAAATCGTCATATTAATTTATAAAATCATAATATTCGGCCTAAACATGTAATATATGTTCATATTCTAGAAAAATTTTGTATTTGATGATCTTTAATAATTTAGTAGTTTTCTGATATTTTAGTTATCGATTATTGAATTATTACCGTTTACGAACAAAAACGATTAAAAATCGATTTTTAGTTCTAGTACCTAAACATTTTATTTTAATCTGATTTTTGACGAGGTGAAACTTTCTGATGAAATAGAATTTTTAAATTTTTTCATAACTTTTCGGAATTTTTAAGTGGATGAATTAATTAATCACTTTAAATCATCGTTTATCGTTAAAACCGTGTTTGTAGTTTAAATTCTCGATTTCTGGTCTTTGGTTTAAATCTGGAAAAATATGATTCTGATAATATCATAATAAAATGTAATTTTATAATTTTTAGTGTTTTAATAAAATGTTAGGAACAATAAGTTTTATTAATGGAATCGTTAATTGTGAAAACGGGTTTTAAAGACGGTTTTGACGGGATTTATTAAATCTGGAATTTTTGCAAATCTGGAAAAATGGTAGATTCTGGAAAATAATGATTTAATAATTTAATAATGATTTTCGGATATTAATAATTTAATCGTTTTGTAATAACTATTTTTGTTAATCGTTATTGTCGAGATTAGATGATTAACGAAAAAACGCTTTAAAAACCAAGTTTTAGGATTCTGGAATCTTTTCAGGACAGAACGTCCATAAATATATTTTAACCATTTAACGTAATTTTTGTACTATTTATTAAAGTCTTTAATTTATAAGTATTGATTTTCGGACATATTGTGATTTATCGTTAAAATGCTTCGTTTTACCTAAAAGAATTATTTTTCCAGCAATTTTGAAAGTATTTAAATCTGAAACTTTAAGAGTAAAATCATCCCTTAACATACTCTAAATATATTTGTTGGTTTAATTAAATAAAGACGTTCAAATATTTAATTTGATATTTGCCGTAAAATCCTATTTATAATCGTATTGTCGAAACTAATAATAATTAGGGAATTTTAGTTTTATAAATTTTGGAAACACCCTAATTAGTAGTATTTAAAATGTTTAAAACATTTCTAAATCATTTTATAAACGCTTGTATGACGTTTCAATAATTTCATTAACTCAAATGTTCTCGTTTTAAGAATTAATATCGTTAAGGCCGAAAGTACTAGTTTTATAAATCTACATTGTTTACTAAAAATGTTTATTGGTATAAACTAATATTTTAGCTATTTTGATATGAGGCTATTTTTAGTAAGTTTCTTAAAATAGAAAGTTTCCTCTTTTGGAAAGTGATTCCTTTTCATTTTGTTCTCTTATTGTTTATATTGAATATATCTTTTAAATATCGATAATGGATTGTTTTGGAGTTATGGAATAAGGAAAAGTGTGGGGTTAGAGTATTATATTCTAGGGTTTACGTTTTTGCCATCAACTATAAGGCTAGTGTATCAGGAATCGGTACATTAGTTGTTGAACCGGGTGACAAGTATCCCGAGAGTTGAGTACATTTTGACCTTAAGCTTAGGCCTCGCAGTAAGTCACCGTCATAAGTTGAACTGGGTGATAGGTAATCCCTGGAGGGGTGTGCATTATCTTAAACTAGAGCCACGCATTTATAAGTCGCCGCTCTATTATGGTTGAGTAGCCTAGTTAGAGACCGAAGTTTGATTTGTTTGAACTAAGTTCTCGAAGCTAGTTTTTGGTATTCTCCTAGTGAAAGTCTAGATTCTACATTAATCCTATCCATAACGCCATTTTGAATATTTTTATTGTTATCGATATAAATTGGTTTGCAGGTTGGCAAATATTTTTATGTTTCTTCGGAAACCCATTTGATTATTTTGTTTTACGCTGAAAGTTTATTTTAATATGCTGTCTTACTGTTTTCCATTTTTACTATTTTTCCGATATTAGTAATTACTGTTTTAAAATCCTGTTATACGGCTGGGAGAACGTTGACGTTGTTTCTCACTGATTGTGGCTGTTATGTTTTTAACATGACAGGTATGCATGTTTCCGGGTGTGGGCTAGCGGGCATTGTGGATCCTGCTATTATTATTTCTTTTACACTTTTGTCTTGTGGATTGTTAAACCTCTTTGTGGATCGTTTTAATTTTGGCCATTTTATTTAAGGCCTAATGTTTGACTTTACCATTTAAATTTTATCAAGACATAGTTACAGTGTGTTATAATCTCACTTCTACAGTGTTTCCGCCACTGTATTGCGTTAAAATTTCTAGGGGATTACATCGTCCGTTGGCGAAAGGCTCTAAAGAGTCTTTCCGGCTCTGGATTGAAGAGAAAGAAATCACCTCCCCTCCTAGGCATACACTACACACTCAAACAAACGTGAGAACACCTAGTGCTTTATGGGCACTAGGCAAAGACAATAAACGAACACAACGGGAGACAAAGAAAAAAGAAAGCTATGAAAATGAGAAAAACCTACAAAATATGCACAAGAGAAAGAAGAAGAGCACAAGAAGAGTAACTAAGTCAAGCTAATAAGCAAACTAAGTCTAAACATGCACCGTCCCCGGCAACGGCACCAAATTGATGGTAAGGATTTGCCGTGGATCCCCACCAACAAATGAAAATCAACTAATCCTAACGGGTAGCTAGGGCAAGTCGGGTCGAGTCCACGGGGACGGTTATAAGTGTCTAGACTAGGTCTACCTAAAAACGAGGCAAAGTCACCAACAAACACAAAGATGAACAAACTAACAAGGATTGATTATTTAAGATGATGGGAAAGGATGAAACTAGACCAACAACGAACTAAATATAACAAGAACTAAGTGAAACAACTAAAGTTTGAAGAAACTATCAAAATAGAGAAATGATTGACTAAAGAGAAGGACGAATCAAATAAGGGAAGGAGTAGGGTTAGGTCGGGTTCATAAGTGTAGTAGGATGGTTGGGTAATCAAGGATGTAGGTTTCACCTAGTTACTAAGGTCGGTTCGCGCTCTCGCGTCAAAGCCAAAGTCCGCACTCTTGTGTCAAAGACTAGACCCGAACACTCATGCAAGATACTACTCAAAGCACAAGGATTCAATCACAAATTAGTCACCCAATTAGAAGAGAAAGACAAGCATGAGAAGCGTTGGCCACTACTACCCAAACAAGCAATTCAACAAACACATAGTGTGCTCAATATGTGACTAGCAACAAAGGATTCACCTTTACCCACAATCAAACCCTAATCATCCATAATCCACACTTAATCTCCGTACTAACCCCACAAGAGGTCTACTCACTCATTATCAAACTAATACTAACACTATCAAGAGAAGTCAACATAATAAATAATCCAAACATTCATTATGAACTAACAAGAACAATGAACAATAAGTAAAGACTAAAACTTGAAGAACTAAACAAAGAACAAGGGAAAAGAGATTAAGAAGATTATAACAACCAATAAGAGGATTAAAAAGATGAGAACTTGTATTAAAAGAGCACCCAAAAATCTCCACCAAAAGTTGTCAAGGATTGATGGATTCTTCAAGAGATCCTTAATACAAGATTAACTAACTAAATTAATCTAAGATTAACAAAAGTTTAAGGGAAGATTAGTCTAATGAGAGGAGGAACTTTATCTAGGGTTTAGAATAATGTAAAGGGGTCTAAGGTAATGTAAGATAATGTAAGATGCTTAAACAATACAAGGGAGGAGTATTTATAAGGTTACAAGAGTGAAGGAGAATGAAACGAAAGGTCTCGTGCTGTAGCTGACCCATCCCGTCCGGGACGAGACGGTCCTGTCCGGAATGAAGTGGTCCCGACCGGGACGGCCCCAAAATAGGAGATGCTGTAAACGCACACCCCTTCCCGGTCGGGAAGGCTACTATCCCGCCCGGGAAGGGTCTTGTAGGCCTCCATTATGATCTTTAATGTCCCTCCTTGCCTCTCATGGGCTTCCCATCGATTCTCGAGGCTTGGGATTGAGTCTAAGAGGCTCGGGAATGGGTCCCATGGTCTCGGGATCGAATCCAAGGCACCGAGTTATCGCTCCTTCTTTTCGTTGGCTCCAAAAGTGTATGAAAAGAGTCGGAATTGTTCCAATTCTCCATGAACGGTCTTGGGAACCTAAAACGAACTAGAAGAAGCATAAGTAGCCCAGAAACCGCTCCCAAGGAGCGATTCCAAAAGAGAAACCGGAACCAAACACAACAAATTAGGCACTACAAACTACACTTATCAGGTATATAATAGGGAAGATGGCATATGCTGTACATTAGCAAAGATCTGAAAATTATGGCAGTGTTTGACGTATACTTCGGCCATATGGGCGTTCATACGCGGGCCATTTTCACCATCGTGTACTTCGGCCATAACCTTTTCGGCTTGTATTTTGTCGACGCACAAGAGAAGAGCCTCCTGTGCCATCTTTTTGTATAATTGCCCGTCATCCGTGCGAACAAATTGAGTCGCCAACCTTCGCAGTGCTTTCTTGGCCCGGTTTTTAGTTCCCGGGGGATACTCTCCTGTTGCCAAGTAGGTTAGGACTGACTGATACCAAGGTTCTAGGTCAGTTACCTCGATATCTTGGATGGCATGGATATAGGCCGGCTCGGACCGCCTTTCGACGCAGATTGGCATGCTAGTTAGACGGTCTGGTATGTTTAACAGGGATGCTAATTTGGAAAGTGCATCTGCAAACTGATTTTTCTTCCCGAGCCAGATAGATATATTCCACCTTTTGGAATTGTTTCTCTAGAACCCTTACTCGTTCTTGTTAAGCGACGAGATTGGCGTTTCGAGTTTTCCATTTTTGGAGTTCTTGATTGATTACTAGTGATGAGTCACCGTGGACTCGGAGGTTTGTTACACCCAAATCAGCGGCGACTTGCAACCTGTGAATGCATGCTTCATATTCGGCTGCGTTATTGGTCACGTCAAAGTCCAATTTGATGGATAAGGGGGTATGTTTCCCTTGTGGTGAGATTAATAGAATTCCGACCCCAAATCCTCGGAAGTTGGATGCCCCGTCAAAATACAGATCCCATGTTTCGGTGTCGGTATGGAATATGTCTTCATCAGGAAAGGCCCAAGTATCGGTGTGGCCCTCTTCGGGTATTGGGCTATCGGCGAGAAATTCTGCCACTACCCGACCTTTGATGGCTTTCAATGGTTCAAACTTGAGGTCGAACTCAGCTAGCATTAAGGTCCATCTGGACATCCTGCCATTGAGGATGGGCTTCTCGAACAGGTACTTGACAGGATCCATTTTGGATAATACATGTACCTCATGACTAAGCATGTAATGTCGGAGCTTTTTAGTGGCCCAAACCAGAGCTAGGCACGTTTTCTCGAGCATTGTGTACTTGCATTCGTACTCTAAGAACTTTTTACTGATGTAGTAAATAGCTCGTTCTTCTGAGTCGACTGTCTGGGCCAGCATAGCCCCCATGGCTGTCTCGGTCGTTGTTAGGTATAACGACAAAGGCAAACCGGGTTGAGGTGGCATTAATACCGGCGGTGCAGACGGGATCTCCTTGATTTTGTCAAAAGCCGTTTGACATTTATCGTCCCATAGTATCCGTTCTCCGATCTTCAGTTTTTTGAAAATGGGCTCACATACCATGGTTAACTTTGAAATAAACCGGCTGATGTATTGGACTTTCCCGAGAAACCCCCTTATTTCTTTTTCGGTCTTGGTTGGCTGCATCTCGGTGATGGCTTTGATTTTAGCTGGGTCGACCTCGATGCCGCGTTGGCTAACGATATGGCCCAGTAATTTTCCCGACGTTACCCCAAAATTGCATTTTTGAGGGTTCAGTCTCATATTGTATTTACGCCTGGTAAAGAACTTTCTTAGGCCTGCAATGTGCCCGCTTCGATATTTGGACTTGACGATCATGTCGTCCACGTAGACCACTACTTCCTTATGCATCATATCGTGTAGTAAAGTAGTGGTGGACCACTGATAAGTGGCCCCGGCGTTGATAAGCCCAAATGGCATAACGGTGTAACAGTAATTCCCCCATTGTGTAATGAAGGTGGTCTTACTCATATCCTTTTCTGCCATTTTAATTTGGTTGTATCCGGCATACCTGTCCATGAATGATAGAAGGGCATGATCGGCCGTGTTATCCACCAATATGTCGATGTGTGGTAACGGAAAATCGTCTTTTGGGCTGGCCTTGTTAAGGTCCCGGAAATCCACACACACCCGCACCTTGCCCCCCTTCTTGGGTACCGGCACGATGTTTGTGACCTAGTCTGGATATTCAGACACTTGTATAAAGACCGCTTTGAATTGCTTGTCGACTTCTTCTTTGACATTGAGGGACCATTCGGGCCTCATTCTTCGGAGTTTCTGTTTTACCGGTTTGCACCCATCTTTGATGGGTATTTGATGTTCAGCTATTTCCCGGTCTATTCCCGGCATATCCTTGTAGGACCATGCGAAAACGTCTTTAAATTCCTGGAAGAGGTCCGTGAATTGTTTTCTCTCCTCTGGATCTAAAGATAGGCCCAACTTAAGCATTTGGGGCTCTAAAGTGGTTCCCACATTGATGGACTCGGTTTCTTCAATTACCGGATCTCGGGATTCCCTTTGTTCGAGCTGCTCGATTAGATGCGGAGGCAGAGGTACCTGTTCGTCGGGTTTCTCAATCTCATTGCATATAAAATCTTTGAAATTGAGAGAATTTTGGAAATAAGACAAGTCGTAAGCAGAACGGTTTTCGTTATTATTATTAATAGTAAATTTTGAGAAAAGCTCGAAAACAGCGGCCATCTGCTCGTTGGTCAGTGGCGGGATTGGGAGAGGTCTTGGGACAGGCCCCGAGACATCAGTGGAAGTGGCTAAGGGAAGAGGGGTTACAGACTCGACTCTAGCACCAGACCCTCTAGACTCGGACTCAGACTCCGACTTTGACTCTGACTCAGACTCGGTATCCGGCATGTCGCCCTCGCCGGTGGTCAGCTTGTAGGTCCGTCCTTGGCTGTCGGTCCACTTGATGGTTTTCCTCTAGGCCCTTTTCCCGGTGTCTGCACCGACTTCGGTGATTAGCTTGGTTCGGTCAAACCGATCGCTGCGGAGGATCCGATTGACCAAATCATCTTTTGGAGCGGGGACGGCCTTGTCTTCTCCAAATAGGAGCCCCAGCACGGGCTCAGAATTGTTTTCCCCTTCCTTGGACTTAGCTTGAACAAGGGTGAATATATCATCGGGGATGAAATTGCACTCCCGAGCCGGTTTGGTCTCGAGATATGTGATGGTGGGTTGGTAGAGGCCCACTTGAATAGCTCCGAAAACTGGAGTGACGAAGTAGTCAGTTAACTTTGGGCTATAAGGGCCTATGTAAGTACCCTTGAGGATGTTGGTGGTCTTGTGGATACCGGCCCGGACCACGTTTTCCGGGGTTATGGCATAACCCAGCCCGAACTGTGATTCACCCTCGTTTAGGACCTTGATAATCTTCCCAGCTGGAAGATTTGGCCTCGAGGTAGCTCCCGGTAGATAGCCCAAGTTTTGTAGCATCGTTTCGATGCTAGTTATGAAGTAAGGCCTGAAGAGATATTCTTCTTCAATCACGCCCACGAAATCGAATCACCGTGGGTCGGCCCGGCCCGTAGCATTGCAGCTTGCTACAGTAATGGAGGTTGCTTCTAGAGTGATGATGCCGTTCCGAAGTGGCATCTTAACTTTTCGGTGGAGAGTAGAGGATACGGCCTTGACCGCATGGATCCAAGGCCTTCCTAGTAGTAAGTTAAAGGATGAGGTGACGTTGATCACCTGAAACTCCAGTTATTTTTCGATTGGGCCCGTTATTATTGTTAGTTTAACGGCCCCGGCCACCGGTTTTGGGCTTCCGTCAAAAGCCTGGATAGTTTGCGCCGTTAGGAGATAGTCGACATCTGTGATGTCGAGGGCCTTGGCGGTCCTTAAAGGTAGGACATTTACTGCGGACCCATCGTCGATAAGGGTCATCGGGAGGTACTTCCCTCGGCAAATGACCGTGATGTAAAGGGCCAGATTATGATTGGGCCCGAACGGGGGCAGGTCGGACTCAGAGAAGGTTATAAGGGGGCCTTCTTCCTTGGACTTGCCCTTAAGATAGGGTATAATAGTGGCTACCATTTCAGTGGGGGTAACCTGTGAGTCGACCTTGATTTCATCGAGAGCCTTAGTCAGTGCTTCCCGATGTGCTTGCGAGCTAACCAAGAGTTGCCATATGGTTAAGTCAGCTCGAACCCTTTTCAATTGTTGGACCAGAGCCGTGTCACTGCTTGGTTATTCGAGAGTGGGCACCGTCCTGGTAGGTTCAGTGACGGTTGTTGGAGTAGAGCACCCAGCTGTGGCGAGGTGGTTAGTGGCTAAGGCTTTGGACTTAGCTTTTCGAACCTCTTCTCTTGTGACGGGGACAGTTTCCCCTTTCGCTAGGTAAACATCCTCCTCATCATCGAACCATATCCCGTTGATTTGTGGGATATAAGGGGAAATGAGGTGAGAACAATCAATTACCTCGCCCGTGAATATAGCATGAGTACTGAACGGGTTTTCTTTGTTGCTCGGCTTGTCCCCGGGCAACGGTATTTTCCCACTTTCGATCAGGTCTTGGATCAGATGTTTCAGTTTCCAGCATTTTTCAGTATCATGCCCGTTACCCCGATGATACAGGCGGTAGGCTTGGGCGTTATAACTTTTGGGCCTCTTCTCTACTGGAACTTCTGGAGTTGGGCGTATCGGTTGGACCAGGTCCTTTGATGATAGCCTTTGTATGGCATAAGTATAGGTAGTCCCTATATCTATGAATACCCGATTTGGTGTATTCTTTTTGGATGAGGTGTCAAGCAGATTTATCTCGTCGAAGATGCTGCGAGTTGCAGCTGCAGGTTTGGGCTTGCTCGCAAATGAGCTTGCCTCTTGATAGCCCTTGGTAGAGGCCTTAGTCAGGCTCCCTAACCTTAAGTCGTCCTCGCTCCTTGTACCCATTTCAGTTAGGGTAGCAAAATTGGGGATAACAGCATACCGGAGATGGACCCGGTAGGAAGGGAGGATGTTCTTGACAAACGCCTCCACCAGCACTTTCTCGCTGGGCTTATCGACCAGCTTAACACTCTCGGCCCACCATCTCTACGGATATTTGGTGAACCCTTCTTTGGGCTCTTGGGCCATCACTTCCAGAGTACGCATTGTAGTCTGGATCTCGGTATTATCAGCGTAATTCCGTGCAAATTCGGTCGCCACATCATCCCAAGTTTTATATTTCTTGGAACCGAGCCTGGAGTACCAGGCCTTAGGATGCTTTTCGAGGGAGGAAGGGAATAAGTGAGTAAACATGGTGGACTTCACCTCTTTTACCGCCATAAAATCTTTGAAAGCCCGGATGTGGTAGACCGGGACTTCAGTACCCTCAAACATTGGTATTCCCGTAAGGTTGAGGTTAGCGGGTAGCTCGTCATTCAAAGGCGAATAGGAACAAGCAATTTCAGTGTGGATCGAGTTGTTCGTTGACAGGTGAACTTGTTCTTCGAGCCAGCGAACGGCGCTGATTAGTTCAGCTATGGGCCCAGTGGGCTCAGATCCAGGAGGAGAAGTTCCCTTCTCCCTTGCGCCCACACGAGTGGCAAGTGCCGTTTGATCGGTCTGGATGGCACTCAATTGGGCTTCGATCTTTTCTAGGGCATCCTTCCATGCGTCCATTTTGCGTTGATATCTGGTTTCGGGTGGCCTGTCTGTAAGAACACCGCGTAATCAGAAACTAGCTCGAATCCCGGAATAGAAAGTATATCCCGAACAAGAGTGAAAAGGGAAATGACTCGGAAAAGACACCTACACGGGTGACTTGTGAAAAGTGGGCCTCCTTTAGGATTCGGCGGGTGGGCCTAGTCCTGTTCGAAAGAAGGTCCACGTGAGACATCCCCAGACTTTGGACTCGATTGTGTAAACGGGCCCTCCTTTGTAGGAGTATGTCCTACGTAGGTGGGCCTTGCCTTAGTCTAATAAGGCGGACTGGGATAGGGAAGAAACCCGCGGTGTAGGATCGACGGAGTTTTGACGCTAAGGACCTTGACGACTTAAGACACGACCCGACACTGCTAAATACGGGAAGTCCTAAGAAGATGAAGGTTTTGAAAATGGATTGTTTTCGAAAGTCCGAGAGAACTCGGGGAAGGGCCCGATTTTTCGAGAAAATCGGAAAGTGCATCGGGCCACAAGTTTTGAAAGTTCGAAAATATTTTCGAGTTTTGAAATGGGCAGCATACCGGCTAAAAATAGGCTATTTTGAGTAAAATCAATAATCCTAAATTTGGTATACGTCCCGGGTTTTGAAATTGGATATCTTGAAAAAGATGCATTTTTTTAAAAAAAATGACAGTTTTTGAAAACGACACGGAAACCAAGTAGCATGTAGTCAGGCAAGCATTATAACGACGCCATGTATGCTTTACATCAAGTCTCGGTCGGTCTATAGAGGGTCTATACCAGTGCACATAGTCTAGACGTTGATCGGGACAGACTTTCTAGGTCGAGTTGAGCTTAGAACATGCCGCGAAACCCACTCGAATTGACTATGGACACCTTTGACATATCCATATTGGAGTACATCGCGGTATATTGGGACGTCGGTAGCGAGTACCGGCTCGGGAAAAAATGGGGTTATGCATGAACCGTAAAACTAAAACGCGTATTGTACTAGTCAAACGATTTCTATTCGAGTCTCACCCTGAGAATGCCGATGGTAAGTCACGCATCAGTTAATCCCCAGCGGAGTCGTCAAATTGTGGACATGACATAGGTCCACCCCGACGCGGCCACGCGCGGGTTTAGAGAGGCAAATGAATCTCCATATGAGAATGGATCGAATCGAAATTTAAGTCGAAGTGGAGTCGCCACCGAACTTTGTGAGAGTTCGGGCCCGTTCGAACCCACTCTATGTCGTAGTAGGCCATGTACAAAATACGGCCCATTTCCGATGTCAGAGTTTATTGGGCTCGTCCCTTTGCATTACGATACCGATACCATCACTACCGGCTATCGTGTATTGAATGACTCTCGGGCGCCAACGGTTTCGGACATCCGGAAACCGAGGTTCTGAGTAAGAGGTGAGGGTACGTGTTGGGAAGCCCACAAAGGACACCCAACCCCGCCCACACATTAGCGGCCTCTACTAGGATATTGAATGACTTTCTAATACGCGCGTTAGTTGAACGGGAAAGTGAATATGCAAACATTATTTTCCCTAAACATGTGAGAAATTGAAAGGGTTTCTATGTCAATTTAATGCAACTAAAATTAACGTCAAAGTTGTATTTTAGCATGCGGGTTCATTTTGTACAATAAAATAAACAAGAATTAAATCGACAAAAGAATAAACGGTTAGTAACGGTATAACGATATTAACGGTTTGCGTAAATATGGAATAATGTAAGTATGAGGATGCATAGTTTGAAAGAATGACGTTTCACGTGATAGATTAGGCACGTGTTGACTTAAGTCGCGAAATGGTATTAACGAGACTCGAATGACTTGTAGGACTCACGGTTTTGTCGTGATAAAGGGCCACTCGACCGAGTCATTGAGGGACTCGACCAAGTGGACCCCTGAAAAGGGTTCTGTCCCGTTTTTTAGACCCTAATCGGTCGAGTTATTGGCGAACTCGATCGAGTACACTGCCACTCGACCGAGTCATTGCCAGACTCGACCGAGTGGAGGTCGAAAAAGCATTCTGTTCGGTTTTTGTGATGTCACTCGATCAAGTGGCCTATGGCACTCGGTCGAGTGGCACCTGTACGGACCATTGGTTCGTTCGCAATATTGTTAATGATTTCGAAATTGCTTTTGATTTTGCTAACTGGATGATTTTGTCGAATCGGGTATAAATATTGTGTTATTTGTACTCGGTTCTTAATTTGATACTCGTCGTATCCCATATTCGATTATTGAATCGATAAGAAATAGTTAGAGCGAGATAAAAATTGTTATAAGTCTTTTTAAATTAACTATCGCGATATAAATAGATTTCCTCCGCGTTTAATAATGCCGTAATTCTAACGAATTGTATGACAATTATTTTAGCATCAATAGAAACCGCGTTGGTTAATTTATTTGACTAAACCGTTGAAATTTGACTTCCAACTATTGAGTTGGTATCGAATCTGACGGATCGACACTTGAATTAAAAAAACTCGACTTGATTCCCTCGGCTTTTCCGACATCGTAACGAATCCCTAGGAATTATGTGATGTTGGATCCGCGTCAACGGGTTTCGACCCCTAAAAAACACTTGTTTCGAAAAAGGTTTTAGGAAATCGATGAAGTATGCGATTAATGATAATAATGCGAACGAAATAAAAAAACTATTGTTTAAGTTGACTCGTTTACATAATAAAGTGCTAGGGTGTCAGGATAAGCGACCGGCAACGCTGTGTGCAGTACACTTGTATATTTGGGTTTCCTTATTCCGACATCCTTCGCACTCGACACAAATCTGCGAGTATTTTAATGTTTTATATTAAAAATACTATCGATATTAGAATGCGATAATAAAGTAAATAAAAAAAAAAACAAAGAAAAAACAAAGAGAAGGAGGAAGATGACGAGAGGGAGAAGAGAAGGGGTTTTTGCACCCTCAACCTACATGTTTCTTATGCTCGGACGGAACTCGTAGTGACGGCTTGCACGGGAGTATCGAGTATGTAGGCTATGTTGTGATGGTTAGGGTTCGAATTCCTAAGCGCTAGGGTTAGGGTTTGTGTGTAGTATTGACTAGGGTTCGATTAGGGTTTGCTTAGGGTAGAATTAGGGTTGCAAAAAAGTTGTGAATTTGTGTGTTGCATGGGGTGTATATATAGCCTAGGCCAATGTACCCCGGTTAGGGTTGCTCGACCGAGTAAGTGGCTGACTCGGTCGAGTGGCCCATTGTGCCAGCAGTCGGGCTTAAACAAGGGCCCACTCGATCGAGTGGGCTGAGCACTCGTCAGCTGGGCCGCGCGGGTCCAATGTTTTGGATCATGGCTTTGTTTTTTGATGGGTTTTGAATTTGGACTGCTGTTTTGTATGTTTGAATGGCTGTTTTTATGTGTTTCGGAAACGGCTTTGACCGGGGTTGACCCAATCGGAAAAAGTCGGTTTTATTTCCGGTGTCGATTTTGGCCCAAATTAGTCTTGTTTGACTCGGAACGGTCCACTGGGCCTGGATTTGTGGTCTGTTTTATGAGATTTACACTCCATAAGTGCTTAAGCCAACAACTAATGGTTTTGAGCCCATATCCAAGTGCGTAGAAACACGTTAGCGTCCGATCATCATCGGGTGTTTTTTTGGAAACTGCTATAGACACCTGGCAGTCAAAATGCGGGTGTCTACATAAGTAAATCACATTCTGAGGAGTTGCACCCTCGGAGTATACACTAAATGGGACTCGATGCATAGATAGTTTGAGAGCGGATCTCGGAATTACTCGGTCTATTTAGTGTGTTTTTGTACTTGTGATTGAAGTTGGGACGTTTACGTGTTTTAGTAGATGCTCGTGGACCTAGTGTCCACATCTAGTGTTATCGTAGTGCATAATAAAAGAAAGTGCGAATATGGAAAGTTTTGTTTAGATGACAACCTAGTGACGACTCGGTTTCAACAGGCGGATCCTCCTAGCTTGACCAGTGACTCCGACAGAGCTCCGTTACCGTTTACCCCTCCTGCGGCCACTCCGGTAGAGCTTCGTTACTAAGGACTAGTTTTGCGGCTAATCCGGCACAGCTTCGCTACTAGACTTGAGCGTGTCGATCACAGGCACCTCGGTATCGAGTGGGGTGCTCGAAGGTGAGGAGTAGCGTCGATGTCGCTTTTATCAGAACTACGATCGAGTGGATCGTTTGCTTTGGGTGTCGGAGTGCGAGCCCTTTGCGAGAGTTTAGAGGGGGAAGAGAAGAATGAGAATTGTGTGTCAAATGAATGAGGCGGAGGGGGTATTTCTAGGTGTTTTCGGCCCTCGTCGCCCATATGGACGCCTGAGCTGGGGCGCACCAAGACTCAGGCGTCTGGGCTTTGGCGCGGTGAAGCTAAGAGGCGTGAGGTAGGGCGGCTGGAGTTTTGAAGATACGATTTTGATACTTTCCAAAACCGAGAGGGAGGAGTATAACTCGTTACTTGGGGATAAAGGCTCCAGCGACTTGACCTAGCGCCATGAACGTTAGTGGGCCTCGGGTGCGCATCTCGAGGTTCGCTTGGCACGGTGCTGACTAGGTTTGAGTTTCGCGACCGACTCGGGGGTCCCGGTGTCCGAATTGACTCTAATTAGTGTCTATGCGACCGTAACGACGCGACTAAGGCTGCCATCATGTTAGTTTTAATTTTTCCGAGTAATTATTTGATCCGTTCTATAAAACAACTATCTACAACATCGCGAACCCCCGTCGCGTTGCAGTCCTATTGTCATTGGGTGTTTGTTGGGCACTTCTGCAGCCACCAGGTCAAAATCTGGGTGTCTACAGTTAGTTAGTTCGTGCTTACTCGAGGGCGAGTAAGGGTTAAGTGTGGAGGAGTTGATAAGTGTGTGTTGTATTGTTTATTTCTCGTGTTTGGTCCCGTTTTCTCTTGTGGAATCGCTCTTTAGAGCGGTTTCGAGGCCACTTACGCTTCTTCTAGCTCGTTTTAGGTTCCTAAGCCCTATCTTGGAGAAATGAAACGATTCAGACTCATTTCCGATGCATATGCAGCTAATGAAGAGAAGCGACGATGATTCAGTGACTTAGACTTGATCCGAGTCCCATGGAGCCCACTTGATGATATCTCGAGCATCGAGCATCGATAAGAAGCCTAGAAAGAGCAAACAAGGACCCATCTCGACCGGGAAGGACCCATCACGGTCGGGATGGAAAGACGAGAAGAAACAAGTTACTGGAGGTTGGTGCCGGTCGGGGTCATCACCTTCCCGACCGGGATGGGCTCCTTCCCGGCTGGGATCACCACCTTCCCGGCCCGGAAGGACCCAGTTCTGCTCGGTTTCATTTCTTTCGCCTCCCTTACCCATGGAACCCTATATATACCCCACTCTTGTATTGTTTTAAGACAATTTACGAAACCCTAGACTACTTTAGGTTAGATTAGTGTAGATTAGCTTAATCCCTCCTTAATTACTGTTCTATTAAGCCTTAATCTAGTTAGTTACTCCTGTATTATTGGAATTCTTTAAGATTCTATCAAGACTGACAACCTTGGTGGATGTATTTGGGTTTTCTTTTATGCAAGTGTTCATCTTTTCCATTCATCCTCTACTTGGTATAATCTTTCTCCACTCTTTTCCTTTAATCTTTCATAGTTAGTAAACTTTACATCTTTATCTATTGCTTGTTGTTTCTCTTTGTTTGTTGTTCATAATGAATGAGGTTGTTCTTGTGTTTGTTTCTCTAGTTAATGTTAGTTTTAGTTTAATTATGTGTGAGTAGTTTTCCCCTAGAGTTAGTAGGGGGATTGGGTGTGATTAGGGATGATTAGGGTGAGATGGGTGATGTTAGTTGTTGTCTTTGTTGTTTTCTATTGCCTTGCACTCTACATGTTCGATGAAATGCTTGTGAGACTTGAGACGATCACTCCTTGTTTTTCTTGTCTCTTCTCTTGCATGTTTTTCTTTGGTGATGGGTTGGGTTCCTCTACTAGGAGTGAGAGCGTGGTGAGGAGACCCTAAGCCCGTTTAAGTAGCGAGTGCCCGAATGTAACCTAGGCTACGAAACATGCTAGCAACCCCGTTTCCCCTTGGTCTACTTGGCATCCATGAACCCGACCTAGCCCTTGTTTCCTTCTTATTGATTTACTTCGCTTCCCTTTATCACTAGTTGCTTGTTTTGTCTTTTTATTTATTGTTATAGACTTTAGTTTAGTCGTTAGTCAACCTTAGTCAATCGCCCTTGTTTTGCTTGAACCTAGTATAGAATTGTAGCTCATCTTAGTCTAAACCCATTTTCCGTCTCCGTGGATCGACCCGACTTGCCCTAGCTACCTAGCTTAGTTTAATTGGTATTATTTTGATCGGTAGAATAGACGACAAACTCCTCTCGTCAGTAAGATAATTACTTTAAGTAATCAAAATAGATTGAGACAATTATTTGTCTATTTTTTTCTATTTGTACTTCTTTTTAAATTTGTACATTATAGTAGATTTCGTTATTTATAAGTTATAACATTTTAATCTATGAGTCAATATACTCAAATTATTAAATTAATGTTGTGATTGTGTATGTTCACGAGTTTTTAATTTTTCTGAGTAGATTTTTTTTACTATGATTATTGATTAAGTGATTAGCAATTCAATACATTTGTATGTATTTTAAATTTTTAATGAATGGAAGTGAATCTCATATGAAACTAATATGAAATCGTCTTTATGATACTTGACGTTGA
Source organism: Agrostemma githago (assembly GCA_958450325.1). Lineage (NCBI taxonomy): Eukaryota > Viridiplantae > Streptophyta > Magnoliopsida > Caryophyllales > Caryophyllaceae > Agrostemma > Agrostemma githago. The sequence continues at coordinate 47,983,040 of OY288246.1, read as the reverse complement.
AATTTTAAATAGGACTCCATATCCCTATTACTTTTTTTTTATTACTTAGTCGTTTGCCTCTTTCATAATTACTTTCCACGTTGTTGTATATTTCATCATTTATAGGTTAAATAAATATCAGTCTTTTTTGTTGGTGCTACGCAGTGGGTTAAACCCTAAAAAGAAAAAACGAACAAGTAAATAAAAAGGAAACTAGAAATCACGAAAAGGAACAAAGCGCGGCCAATACGTTCCACCAATGTCCGACTCGAGCAGTTCGAAGAGGGGGGCCGGGGTGTCCGTCGTTTCCAAAATGATCAGTTGCTTCTGTTGATGAGTTCCTCGATTAGCGAGCCAGTCAGCACATTTATTTGCTTCTCGATACTTGTCGTGTATTTACACGGTCGAAATATCAGTCTCCTTAAGTATCATATAGTAGTTTAATACCCATGCAAAATTGTACGAGTATATAAATAAAAAAATTATGTAAATAATTTTATTTGAATATAAAACCTTTAACACAAAAAATTAATAAAATGAAAAAGTATACGCTTAAAATCAACATGAAATATATATACATGAAATCAATGCAAAGATACACATTTGACCTTTACGTTTTATACAATTATTCATTGAATAAATTAGTTGTGTGTTTTTTAAATAATGTAAAATTTACTCTTAGTAGAATTACCTTAATAGAAAAAGCAGTTGTAGCTACAAACAAGATTATTACGAATTAGGTCCCACCACGGGATTTCAAAAAAAAAATCATATCACAAAACATTTCAAGAAATTGTGCATAAAAAAAAGTATTTTTCATAACTTATATCTATTTTGTTTGTAAGTTATTATTGATTATCGATAACAATATTTTTAACATAGATATAGAAATATATTTTTTCTTTTTATGTATTTCATGTTATTTTATCAATAAAAATTAGTTTACGCTATATAAAACATATTTAGATCCATGTATATTTGTTTATATGTTAGAAATAGGTGTAATATGAACATTTCTGGCAATGCTTAATCTATCTTCGATTATTAGTATAGAAATAATATCAGTCGTAATTAACATAATAAGTTGTTTTATTTGACAACTGGTTTATAACTACTCTATTTTCATATATTTTGACACGTTTAAATAAATTATATTACCATCAAATTATTTTAAACTTGTGTCTTTGACATTTTAAGAAGATATATACAAAAAATATCATTAATATGAAAATTAGGATTAAATTATATTAGATTAATTGTTATTATGATATTTATATTATATAGGTTGTTATGAAAATTCTGGTATATATTAAGAAAGTGTGTTTTGGCGCCAAAAAACCAATGTGTGGTTTATGTATTATATATTAGTATATAGATAGATCGATAGATAGATTCATACTAAATTACTAATATATTACCATCCAATATTATCCGTACCTAGTTTCCTAGTATATTGCATCGTTTTGTAGGGACTTCAATTTTCTTATTTTTTTTGTATTTGATATCAAATTACTTTATACGAGAAAATCATTTACTATATAATTTATTTGATATCATATTTTTTTATATTTTAATCTTGATTACTAGATAATTTATCAGTTTTCACGATTCACAAGAACGGAGGGAAAATATTATTAGTGGATTACCCATTTACGACTTACCTCTTAAAAATTACAATTCATAAAGTTACAAACTTACAAGTTACTACGTCTTACTCCGTACAAAATTTTTTTTTGTTTGAGATGATTATTGTAGACGTCCGTCCGTACCGCCCGACGCGACGCGAGCACCTGCGCGAGACCGACCCGGTTAAAGTGGCGGCCCTCTCCCGGTCGGGGGCCGGTCCGATCTCGCGTTCGAGGTGATGTGTCGGACCTTGATTTGGATGACGATTCTGAATAGTACTAGACGGATGCGGGTGCCCGTGTTTCAGTTAGAATCGATAGAGTCGTGGTTGTAAATGTTTAAAGGCCGATATGTTTGGTAAGACGACCTTTTTAGTGAATCGAATTCATTGCCGATTTGTGGAGTCGCCACGGAATCAATTATGGGGACTCAGAAACCGTTCAAGTCAACTTTGACCCTTAGCCGGCTCAAAGCTGAGTGGCACGGGACCTATAGATAGAGACTAGTACCCTTAAGCACTCCATGACTGGAATGACCCTCATTGCCAATAGTTTCAGACATCCGGAAACCGTCGATTCTGAGTAAGGGGTGAGGTTACATATTGGGAAGCCAATATCTGCTAGACATCGACACCCAATCCCGCCCGCACGTAGCGGCCTTTACTAATCAATCGGTGGGTTGATAACTTTGTTCCTTAATTGTGGCAAAAGTACGGTAACATCCATTATTTTAACCCTATGTCTTTGCTATGTCTGTTGTTTCAGGACAAGTAAGTTTTGTAACCAAAGTAGTTGTGTTTACATTCTTTGCAAGCGGTTTCACATGACAAGCAGGCCATGAAAAGATGCACAAAGGAGAGTAGAGGATACTAAGTATTATACGTATTAGCAAATCAGATTTAACGTGATAATACGGATATTAGTCGTTCTCGTGGTATACCTTACCTGGTATTCTGCTTAAATTGCGTCGGTTCGGTATTAATGGGGATGCATAAAACCACGTACGGTGAGCACCGGGACTAATATGAAACCCGACCATGGCTTTGTTCAGTTTTAGCTTGTTTACGTTCTGAATTTCGTGTTATGTGATTTAGCATGCGATTATAAGGTCATAAAAGCGGTAAGTCATACAAAAGCGGTAAATGCGAAATGTAAGTAAATCACATAGTGAGGAGTTGTACACTCGGAGTGTACACTAAACAAGACGCGATGCGTAGAAAGTTGAGAACGGATCTCGGAACTACTCGGGTTTAGTTAGGGTGTTTTAGTGCTGATGGTTGAAGTTGGGGACGTTACGTGTTTTAGGACGTGTCATGGACCTAGTGTCCACGTTTGACATTATCGAAGTGCATACTGAAAGTACAAGAACCTAATGTTTTGTTTAGATGATAACCTAGCAATGATTCAACTTCGAGGCAGATCCTCCTAGCTCGTCCTGAGGTGATTTCGGCAGAGCTTTGCTACTACGGCTCATTCCGCACTTAATCCAGCGGAGCTTCGCTGCTAGACCTGGGGTTGGTTAGTCGAACGCAGGCTTCTCGGGGTCGAGTGGTGTGCTCGAGAGTGAGGAGTAGCGTCAATTCGCTAAACGATCGAGTGGATCATACTTAGTGTCGGAGTGTGACCTAAGTTAGAGAGGAAACTCGTAAAGAGTAAGAGGGAGAAGAGAATTGAATGAATTGTTGTGTTGAATGAACGAAATGAGGGGGGGTATTTATAGTTGCTCGCGCAGTTCAAATCGACCTTTAGGACGCCTGAGTTCCGGCCCACCAGAAATCAGACGCCTGGGGTCATGCGCATGAAGTCTAGGACGCTTGGTGTGAGGCGCCTGGAATTTTGAAGATCCGATTTCAAAACTTTCCAAAATGGAGAATATGCGTATATTGTGTTGACATGGGGGTTAAGCATTCCCCTAAACCTAGCGCGTTGAATGCCGAGTGGGGTTCGGGTGTGCCTCCCAAGGTTTACTAGGTGCAACGCTTTGTCTCGGTTTTGACTTCGCATATTTCGGGACCGATTCGAGGTCCTGGTGTCGGAATTGACTTTAATTAGTGTCGACACGACCGTAATGACACAACTAAGGCTGTCCTTATCTTAAATTATTTTTTCCGAGTAATTATTTGATCCATTCTATAAAAAAACTATCTAAAACATCGTAATCTCTCGTCGCGTTACCAATTGTCATTGGGTGTTTGTCGGGAAGTCCTGCAGCCACCAGGTCCGAATTTGGGTGTCTACAGAAGCCCCCACTTTGCCTGACGTTTGGACAAGGCAAAAGTCAAAGTATAGCTGCCCAGGTCAATCGAAGATTACGACCCGGTGGCTGTCCGGTGGGGTGGTTTTGAGTCCGTTAAACTACGTATTGGAGGCTCGTCAGCCAAGGTCTAGAAATCGTACCTGACCTCCTTGCCTGCGGTTGCCTGTTGATGCTTGTAGCTTGGGATTGCCTGTTTTGCATTGGGTTGCTTAATCTTGACTAGTGTTTTGGTCTTCACATGGACCTTTTGCTTAAGTATTTTTCTAGTGATTTAGTCGGGGTTTAATATCCTTGACGGATGGTTGTGTTGATTATGCTTTGTCTTTTGTTTCGGGTATTCCTCTGGGGTACGTGAATTTAATGCTTAAGGACTCGTTATATTCACGGGTTAATTTGATTGTTCTGAGTGCTTTGGGACTTATTGAATTGAATTGCCTTAAGAATGCTTTGGGATTCGTTAGGCTCACGGGTTTAAAATTTTACCTTCAGAATGTTTTGGGATTCGTTAGGCTCACGGGTTTAAGATTTACCTTCAGAATGATTTGGGATTCGTTAGACTCACGGATTTAAAAATGTTCCTTCAGAATGCTTTGGGATTCGTTAGGCTCACGGGTTTAAAATTTACCTTCAGAATGCTTTGGGATTAGTTAGGCTAACGGGTTTAAAATTTTCGAATGTGTAAGGATCCATTCGATTTTGCTTCGCGTATATTCATTTGCCCTGTCTTCAGAAAGCTTTGGGCTTCGTTAGGCTTATGGGTTAAAATTTTCGAATGTGTAAGGATCCATTCGATTTTGTTTCGCGTATGTTCATTTGCTCTGCCTTCAGAACGCTTAGCGATTCGTTAGGCTCATGGGTTAAAAATTTCGAATGTGTAAGGATCCATTCGATTTCGTTTCGAGTATGTTCATTTGCTCTGCCTTCAGAAAGCTTTGGGGTTCGTTAGTCTCATTGATTAAAATTTTCGAATGTGTAAGGATTCATTCGATTTTGTTTCGCGTATGTTCAATTGCTCTGCCTTCAGAACGCTTAGCGATTCGTTAGGCTTATGGGTTAAAAATTTCGAATGTGTAAGGATCCATTCGATTTTGCTTCGCGTATGTTCATTTGCTTTTGCTTTGCGGATGTTCATTTGTTTTTTTTTGCGGATGTTCATTTGTTTTTTTGTTTGTGGATGTTCATTTGTTTTTTGTTTTGCGGATGTTCATTTTTTTTTTTTTTTGCGGATGTTCATTTAATTTTTGTTTTGCGGATGTTCATTTGTTTCTTCTTGATTCGTTATGTGCTTGAGTATAAGTAGTCTTGTTAGTTATTGGTTTTTATGCTCGTTTGTCCTTTTTTTTCTGGGGCAAATTTTGGTTAGAGGAGGTTTATATGCTTACTTTACCAGTTATGGTTAGTAAATTGTCATGTCGTTGTTTATTTCGCTTGATATAGGAGTGCTTGTCTTACGGCTATTGGATACCGTGTCCTATTTGTTCTCGTTTTTGCTTTGAGCCAAATAATCAGACGTGTTGCCTGGTGCGCCTTAATCTTCGAACGCCTAGCCCCCAGCAGTCCAAAACAAGGACGCTTGTCTTGGGGCGGCCGAGGTTTTGAGGATCGAGTCCGTTTAAAGTCAGCGAAGGAAAAAGGGGAAAGTCATTCGCCTTGAATTCAAAACGCGCGACCTCTCCCGACTAGATCTCGCTCCCTCGACTTGTTCAACCGATTTCCGTCTCGATTTTTGCCATACACGATTATGTCGACCTCGGGTAAGTGTTCCTTACTTGCCTATTGTCGATTTGTACTTAATTGGGTTGATTATGGGTCGATTTTGACATTTTGAATTTGGAATTTACTTGGTTATGAACCCTAAAAATTGATTATGAACCCTAAAATTTGATTTTGACATATTGACATATTGTCGATTTTGACATATTGACATATTGACATTTTGGTTATGAACCCTAAAAATTGATTTGGACATTTTGAATTTGCTTGGTTTCGATGTTTACTTTCGGTCCAAATGTTAAATTAGGGTCGAATAGAGCTTGTTAGGGTAGTCATAAGCTTGATATGAGGTTTTGAGGAGCATTAACGGCTTCCCATGGAGTAAATTCAAAATATTAGGGTTTAGGGATTGTTTTCCCGGTTATTCCCGTACTTGTCCTTCGTAATTTTGCTCGACTAGTGTTTGTGACGTTATGGGTGACTTCCATGTCGACCTTCGTGAGTTAGAATGCATTCTAGGGCATTCCGTGAGGGTTTGTGTGACTTACAAAGGACCAAATAGTACCGTAATAATGTTGGATTTTCCTGAAACCACTTTTATTGTGACCGGGGTTGAGAATGGGTCCTAGTGGGGTTTTCGGAATTTTGATATCTCTATCCAAAATTTTGACTTTATTTTGAACTGTTTGTGTTGCTTTGACCTGTCCTGATGCGCGTATTTTGTGTTCTTTGTTTGGTTTTGCAGATAGAGATGATATTGAGCGTCCCGAGGGAGCCCCTTTGACTATTACTAGTGGTGAGGCCGTCGGGACAAGCTTGTTGACTTCCCGAGGGATTTGTAAGAGACGACGAAGCGTTCCTTCGCAGCGTTGCGAACCAGGGGCCATAAATGAGGCCGACTTTGATAGAGTTACGAGGCGTAGGGTACCTCTGACGATCGCCAAAAGGGCTCATGTCCTGGATCCGGCACATAAGGGCGAGGAGGTTGGTTACGAGGATCCTCCTTGGGCTCAGGATTGGGACGGTCATCAATTATTGTTTCGTCCTGACTTGCAGATCTCTAGCTGTGTCGTGAATGGCCTGGTGAGTATCTCGACTCGTGCTTATTAGTTAAGCTTTAAATTTTTGTTTAGGTTGGTTTGGTTTGTTTATTCTAGTATTATTTCGGTTTGCAGCCCCCAGGTCCGATGAGGACCTTCTCGGATTTTACGACATGCTTGGAGATCTATTCTCAGAAGCTTAGTTTCGCGGCAAAGGGGATTATTGCGAGGACGACTTTGAGTCCCGTGGTCGGGCACTACGCCCGATTGGTCGATTGCAAGACGAAGTGCAACCTCATGGTGATTAGGGCGATGATAGATCGCCTTCACGACACTACGTCGACCTTCCATATGCCATTTAGGGAGGTCGGGATGACTTTGGAGGACTTCAGGGTTATTACGGGTTTACCCTTGGGTCTGGAGATGATTAGATGGGCTGCCGAGTCCCCTAGATTAGATAGTGACGAGGTCCGGGTATGGATCGGGGATTGTTTGGAGCGTGAGGCTTATAGTACGTCTCATGCTCTGGTGAGTTCGCATATTATCGATCACTTCGAGAGGGTGGCGGTATTAGAGGGTCGAGAGCCCAACACACAGGTGCATGATTCCCGTCTGTGGTTGTGGTACTTCCTAGGATTGACCCCTTTCTCGGATAAGGGCAAGAGGTTTAGTACTAGGATTTTGCCTTTCCTAGCTGACTTAGATAAGTTGGAACGTTTTGATTGGGTGACCGCGGCTTTCACGAAGATGACCCGCTGTCTACAAGTCATGTTGAGGCCACTGAAGGTGGAATCAACCTCAGCTTTGCCTATCGTTGGTCCAGGCTTTGTGCTTGAGGTTAGTTACTGCCTTTGTGTTATGTTTATCGGGTATTGCTTAGTTCGGTTTGATTTTGCTAACGATGTTTTTGGGGTTTTACAGGCTTGGATTTACTCCTACTTCCCTCGATTGGCACCGAAGACGGTGCGTACTCGTTCGGTTAGGTTTCCGGCAGGGATCAAATAGAGATTGGCTCAGGCCAAGAGCAGGATGAGTCATTACCCGTGGAAGAATGTGCTGTTGAAAAAGCTGCACCTCGAGGATGTAAGTATCCTTCTTACGGTTTGTTTTGTTTATTAGCCCCCAAATTTAGAGTCATTGAATTGTTCGTTTGCTTGTGTAGTTTGTGGCCCGTCCTTGGGCTGACTATGAGGGCCTGCCCGAGTATGTGGGGGCAAAGTTGAGGCCTAGGAGCTATAGGAGGATGCTCCTTTCTGCGTTGTTTCACCCGGTGTGGTATCTGGGCGAACGGTTGGTGCGTCAGTGCTTATATGACGATTTCAGGGTGTCGGTTGATCCTCCCTGGACCATGTTTAGACCACCGACCACCGCAGAGGTCCGCGAGGGTAGGGATGGAGAAGGTGGTGATGCACTGCTGGTGCCCGGTGCCTCCTATCTGTCTCACGTCTGCTGGCTGGCTTGTCACCGCCTCGTGGTGATCGAGTACTATGTAATTGGTTTTATGGTTTGTTTTGTTGTATGGTCTAGTGTTTGGTTACATCTTGACCGGTTCGCTTTTCCTTTAGCTGGCCGATCTGGCTGATGCAATTCAGTCCCCAGACTTCCCCTTAACGCTGCTCAGGGTAGATGCGGCTAGGTAGCCTTCACGGAGCCTCTGCCCTCGTGTTCTGCTGAGCGGATGGAGACTGGGATGGAGTGGCGTGAACAGGTATACCGGGTAAGTTTTGGTTTTGCCTTAAATTTGGTTCTCGGGGGTTAGGTTTAGTTCGTCTAATTTGTTTTGTCTCGTCTTTTAGGTTTCGTCGGTCTGCCATCAGCGGTTGTTGTAGGCGGCCAACTGCTTCAGGGCCTACACGTCGAGGGCGGCGGTTGCCTCTTCTCGTGATACTTCGGGACCTCGATCGTTAAGTATGTTTTTCCTCGGGTCGATTTTTTTAGGTTAGTTTTGCTTTTTCCTAAAGCACAGGTATAATTGCAGGATACTCCAGATATGGTGAGGTTGTTGGCGACCCAAGTGGCCAAGCTCGAGATAGAAGAGGCCAAGTTGCAACAGCTTCTACAATCTTGGGAGAATGAGATCTCTTGGCTCAAGGAGCGGTTGGCTCGGACTTAGGGCGAGACCTCAGCGCAGGGTGAGGCTAGGCTAGGAGGTGAGGTGGAGAGGGGGTCAAGGTAGAGGTTGAGACTCAGGCAGAGGGGCATGCCACGGGCATCACCAACGATGTTCGAGGTATTTCCGAGACAGCTACTCTAGATATGCTGTCGGGGATGGGTGGTTGTGAGTCTCCTACCTTTGTTTTGGAGAATCTAGGTTTGGATGACAATATCGGTAAGGTCATGATAGCTATAGGCGCAGCCTCTAGGGGTCGTCCCTAGTTTATGAACTTGGTTTGTGCTTGGATTTGTATAATTTGTATATTTTAGACTTTTAGTATTTTGATTGATTGGTTTAGCCTTGCATTTTTGTTTTGCTTTTGAAATGTTGACTTACATTGACAAGTAATCACTTTATGTTTGTTTTTTCTGTGATTTTGTCGTAGTTTAGTACGTTTTAAATGCGTTAGGATTGCGTAAGAGTATGAAAAAATGCTTTTCGGGATTTTCGAAACACATTAGTTTGAGGCGGGAGTTGGATCAAGTAGTACGTCGAGTAAAACGTTTGACTTGAGACGTGCGAAATGTAATTAAAATGTTTCGTCTGAGTACGTTGGGAGGCAGGCGTAGTTGTCTCAACATTCATGTTTAGAATAAGTCAAAAAGGTAGAAAAAATTAGACTACTTTTTTAAAAAAAGTTGTACCACTTTTTCTATATTCATGATAATGTCGTACTAGGCTACTGAAGCGGATTGACGATGCCACTGAAGGCTACGACATGCCTAGTGCGGTAGCTTATCCCCCTAAAAAGAAAATAAAAAAACGTCTAAGTATGGTGGATCCGATAGACGAAATGTGTTGTTCGTGTGGCCTCGTTGCTCTTGCATGGGTAATTTGCCTTTCGGAAAGGGTTTTAGTGACTTCAGGAGGTCGTTCCTGATTTTCGGGGTTGGCAGGTGGTGACTGTTGAGGTTAATCTAATTTGGTAAGATGGTCTTACAACACTCGAGCACTAAATGCTACGAGTATTTTCAAGGTTATCTTCACGTGGGACGATACTTAATGAAACTAACAATGGCGAGCACATTTTGTGCGTAAAAATAGTCTAAATGTCATGTGAAGTCGACAAATTTCTCTACGCCCTAAAGGTTAGCTTCAAATCAAACCCTGTGACTCTCCGAACAATGTTGTGTGTTCTGTTGATACGTGTCAGAATATTGAGTACCACAAATATTTAGTACAACTATTTGGTACGGCATTCTAAAAATTTAGGCCTAAATTAAAGTGTTGAAGTGTGGTATTGTGTCATCAGACATAGTAACCTCAATAATTTTCAGGTGCTGAAGAGACTAATGACTTAGGGTTCAAACGCCTGGGTCGGGGCGGTTGGATTCCGGGTCGCCTGGGTTCGGCGGTTCGATATTTGGGCGCCTGGGCTTGGGCGGCCTGATTCTCGTTTATGAAAATTTTCCATAATTTCCTAATTGTTGTGGGATTAGGGCTATATGTGCGGGTTATGGGTGCTAGTTTTAGACATACTAAATTACCCATAGTGTGTCTATAGCTTCCTTGTATTATTTTGAGTCATATCGGGTTATGGGAATCTCTTAACCGAGTGGATGGATCGTTTTAAGAAATATGACCTCGAGGTTTGTCCAAGTGATGGTTTGTCCACCGTTATCATGTTAAGGCAGGTTAAGGTGCAAGATGACTTCTTGTTAGCGTGCTCTAGTTTTTGGAACGTTAAGAATCATGTTTTTGCTTTGCTTGGAGGTAAGGTTTTCCCTCTTCCCGAAGAGCCAGATGTTATAGGTGGGTGGTGTTCAGTTCGACCTTGTGTGCCCCTGGGAGATAATTCTTTTGTGGAACGGTTTCGTCATTTTCTTGACCTTTCTTCGCTAGAGAATGCTAAAGTTTTCGTCGGAGAAGGTGGTATTGACCTAGAGTTGCTATTTAGGACGTTCTCACACAAGGGTCCTCGGGATGTTTCACCTCTGGCTTGTAGACGGGCTTTTCATATTGTGGTGGCATGTTATTATCTCTTCGAGGACGCGTCAGTGCATGAGGGTTGGGGTAATCCTTGGGTTTTGGATGTTGTATTGGGGATGGAGCATGGGCGGTCACCCTCTCTACTCATTTTGGGTGAGCTTATCCTAGGTCTTGACGCTCGTGCCCGGATGCATCGTGCTCCCTTTCGGTGTTCTAGGATCGTTTTGCAGGTATATTGGGGTGCTATTTTTTTCCTTTTTTTTAAACTTGCCTTAGTTCGAAAGTGCGACATTGTGTTGTCGTTTGTGCAGGTCTGGCTACAGGAGAGGCTTGGTTTGGTCGACCCTCCTCGGTCCGCCAAAGGCTATAGCTATAAAGGCTTCACGGGTCGTAAGATGCTGCAAGCATGGAATGATAATTATACCGAGGAAGGGTGGCATTCCTACTTGCAGGCTAATGGGCGAGTTGATATCAGGTGGACAGTCCTTTGGTGGCATATCAGTAGAGAGGCCAGGTTTCCCTTCTCATCTTCGACTCATGTTATGCAGGTATTATCCCTAAGGGATCCGGTTTATATTTACCCGAGCGGGTTGTCGCGCCAAATGGGGGTGAAGCCAACTGTATCAGAGGTTGCTAAGGGTGCTCGTAAGTCTGATTCGTGAACGGAAGTTCTTTTGGGGAATTTAAGATATCCTGGAGACAAAAGTTTTCACGTCCCATTGTTATAGAAGGTGCTCGACCGACCGACGTTACTTCTTTCCGGTGAGGAGTTTCTGAATGCCCGTCAGGACAGCGCAAGTAGAAAGTTAGGAAAATCATGGTGCTAGAGGATAGGGAGGCGACTCAAGGCAACGTCTTTAAGCGCCTGACCAAAGACAGTGTTACCGATCCTAGTGCCGTCAGTTCATCTACACAGGCCAAGACTGACGGGACCTGTATTGAAAATGTGAGTGATGAGGGGAAATATGCTTGGCTGAGCTCGCCTTTGGCTAGGGTGGTGGAAGCTTGTGTTAGGAGGGATCGATGGTGAAAAACACGAACAAGCACACCCGTATGGCATAGGGGAAAATTGGACAGGTAGAGCCTAGCCGTTTTGTACTATATTATATTAATTGATATTATGTGGCGTATTAGTACTAGTTTTTGTAGGGTTTTGACACGTTGTTGTTTTCCGGGGCGGCCGGATTTCGGATGCTCGATGTAAAGGGGCCTCGACAAAGGCTTGATTTAACTGATTTTTATTAATGAGAAGCACTGTTTTTTTTGTGGTGGCTCGCGACTTGATTCTTCATTTTGCCCAGAGTGACCTTTCGGGATTTCACTCCATCCTCGGCTCAACTTTTGTTTTGTTTTTTTTTACTTTCTTTTTTTTGACGGCTCGCAACTCGATTCTTCACTTTGCCCGGAGCGCCCTTTCGGGTTTTCACTCCGTCCTTCGCTCGTCATAATCTTTTTTTACGACGGCTTGCAACTCGTTTCTTCATTTTGTCCAGGGCGCCCTTTTGGATTTTCACACCATCCTCCACTCGTCGTTTGTGCTTCGTAATTGAAATCGCTCGTTAATCGGAACGCGGGGAGAGATTTCTATTTGCATGTGAATCGAGTAATCGATCTTGTCGTTTTGTTGGTTGTACCCTCGGAAGGGTTGCCTACGTATCCTTTCTTAGACGGAATCAAACCATGTTCATAGTTCAATAGATGTGAGTGATTTTTCTTTTGACTCGTTATGCCAATTATTGATGCGAATTATTTTTAAGCGTTTCGTATGGGTTTTCACCCTAGTTTGGAGATCAGGATGGGGTTGTCGGGGAAGTTAGGGATGGTGTCGTTTGAGTTGGTCTATGTTGGTTTGGGTCGACAATTCTTGACCGTCTAGGTCATTAAGGATCACGGTGCCCCCCGTGAGTATTTTATTGATGAGGTAGGGGCTTGCGCAGTTTGGTTTTAATTTCTCTCTATGGTCGACATGAATGGGTGCTCTAATGGATTTGACTACTAGGTCTCCCTCATGTATGTTTCGGGATTTGACCCGTTTGTTAAAAGCTCGTCGTATTAGTTGTTTGTAGGATTGCACGTTGGACAGTGCGTGTATTGTACGCTCATCTAGGAGTACTATGTCATCATAACGTTTAATATTCCACTGTTCTTCGGAAATGCCGCTTCCGGGTAGTATCCTTAGCAAGGGTATTTCTAGTTCTATGGGCTGCACGGCCTCGGAGCCGTAAGTTAGGTAGTAAGGTGTGGCTCCGGTAGGTGTTCGGTAGAAGGTTCGGTATCCCCATAATGCGAAGGGTATTTCTTTTGGCCAGTCATGGTAGTTACCTATCATTTTCTTGAGAATTGTGGTGATGGTTTTGTTTGCTGCCTCCACAACCTTGTTTGTCTGAGATTTGTAGGGTGAGAATTTGTGTGTTTGGATTTTGTACTTGTCTAAGAGTTTTTGACTGTCGGCCCTAAAATGAGCCCCCTGGTCACTGATGATTTCGTGTGGTATGCCGTAGCGACAGATAATGTTGTTTTGTAGGAATTCGTCTACTTTTTTGGAGGTTAGTATGGTGTACGAGGCTGCTTCTACCCATTTGGTAAAGTAATCAACGATCACTAGTATGAAGCAGTATCAGCCAGTTCCGGATGGGAGTACCTTTCCTATGATGTCAATTCCTCAAGTAGAGAAGGGCCAAGGTGTTGTTGTAGTGTGGAGCGGGTATGGTGGTAGGTGTCGGATGTTGGCGAATATTTGGCAGTTGTGGCAGTGACGGACATAACACCGGCAGTCTGCCTCCAGGTTGACCAAATAGTAGCCCAGTCTCATTATTTTTCGGGCTAATAGGTGTGCGCTCATGTGGGGTCTGCATTCCCTGTCAAGTACTTCTTCCATGACCTTCTCAGATCGGGTCTTGTTTATGCCTCTAAAGAGTACTCCTTGTGGGGTTCGTTTGTATAGTAAACCCTTATTTAGGATGTAGTAGGCGGCTTGTATTCTTAATGCTCTTTTGTTTTTGGTGCTTCTGTTAGGTGTGTATGATCCGTCGATTTTGAAGTCTAAGATTGCTTTGTACCAGGGTTCTTCGGGGGTGTCGTCGGTTTCGATGTTGTGGATGTAGGCGGGTTGCTCGCTTCTCTCTACGCGGATAGACATGGAGAAAAGGTTGTCGAACATGTTTATTAGTGAGGCTAACTTGGATAGGGCGTCGGCGAAATGGTTTTCCTCGCGGGGTATGTGTATGAAGTTGATTTCGGTGAATTCTTGGGATATTATTTCTATTTCGGTTTGGTACGGAGCTAGGCTTTCGTTATAGACCTTCCAAGTGCCCGTGGCTTGGTCGACTACTAATGATGAGTGTCCGTGGACCCTAAGGTTTTTAACTCCTAGAGGGACGACGACTTTTACACCTATTAGGCAGGCATCGTATTCGGTTGCGTTGTTGGTTACTGGGAAGTCTAGTTTGACTGATATTGGTGTGTGGTCACCCATTGGTTGTGGGTTGTGTGGGTTTCTTATGCTGTGGTTTTTGGTTGGGGAGGTCAGTTGTGGCTTGAACTTAGAGTAACTGTTCTTGATCTCTTTTTAGGATAAAATTAAGTGGGCCATTTGTTGTAGACCTCGTGCTTTGATTAATTGTCATCGATAAATGGCATAGTATCGAGTTTCAAGCGAAAAGATACGTTATTATAAATCAAGCAATTGTCGAGGCACGTTGTAAAGGAAGAAATTGTTTTATTGATATAATTAATAAGCGGGCTAGATGCCCGATATATTGTTTGGTGGGGAGGTGGAGGACAAGTCCCCTCGCACCTCCTGGACTCGATAAAAAAAGCAAAACATTTATTATTACCGTTAAGTCTGGGCCCGATAGATGAACTAGACTTTAACTAAGACCGATTTCGCCTATAAGCATCGAGGCTCCCTCTTGGGAAGAGCACCTTGATGGCACCGTCTGTCTTAACCACTACAGATGTGGTTGCTTTGTTGCTAGTTTCCCCGAAGGTGAGGTGCGCTGTCTGTGCTCTCATGGGAGGGAAAGTTCCGGCATTCGCCAGGTCCTGAATGTCGTGTTTGAGGCGGTCGCAGTCCTCAGTGTCGTGCCCCCTGCCATGATGATATAGACAGTAGGCACTGGGATCCTAGTCCGCATCCCGAGCCCCGAGAGGTGGATCTGGGGTAGGAGCGAGCTGGGATAATTGCCAGTCATCATTGGCAATTCTAAGTGCCTCGGCGTAGGTCATGCCTAGGTGTGTCAGGCTCTTGAAGGGACGTCCACCAAGGGGTGGGACGAACCTAGCCAGCTTGAGTCCCATTATGTTCCTAGGGATGAAGGGCTTTTCATCTACCTCCTCTTGAGGGAGGTTTTGTGTTAGACCCTCCGTTTTGTGGGCAACTCCTTCCAACTTGCCGAGTTGGAGTAGGACGTTGTCATGAGTGGCGGTCATTTGGGCAATAGTGTTTTGGAGATCTTTCACAAGTCCTAGCATAGTGTTGAGATGATCGAGGTTGTTACCGGAGGATATCCTTAGATCTGCGAAACAGAACTTGTGGACATGACATAGGTCCACCCCGACGCGGCCACGCGCGGGTTTGGGGAGGCGAATGAATCTCCATATGAGATGGGTTGAATTGAAATTTAAATCGAAGTAGAGTCGCCACCGAACTTTGTGGGAGTTCGGGCCCGTTCGAACCTACTCTATATCTTAGTGGACCATGCACAAAGTATGGCCCATTCGGATGTCAGAGTTTATTGGGTTCGTCCCTTTGCATTTGATACCGATACCGACATTATCGGACACCGTGTATTGAATGACTCTCGTGTGCCAATGGATTCGGACATCCGGAAACCATGGTTCTGAGTAAGGGGTGGGGGTACGTGTTGGGAAGTTTACAAAGAACACCCAACCCCGCCCGCACATTAGCGGCCTCTACTAAGATATCGTTTGATTTTGAAATACGCGCGTTAGTAATACGATGAATGATATGCAAACATTGTTTTGACAAAACATGTGAATATTTGAATAAGTTGCTATGTCGATTTAATGCATCTAAATTAACATCAAAGTTGTATTTAGCATGCGAGATTCGTTTTATTATAATAAAACAAACAATAAAATAGATCGCTGAAAACATGAACAAACAAGTTAGTAACGGTTTTTAAATTCAATAAATGCAATGCAGGGTTTTGAAAAGATGAATCACGTGATAGACTTGACACATGTTGACCGGAGTCATAAAAATATTTGATGATGCTTTTAATTTTTGAATTGATGATTTATTCAATCGCGTAGAAATATTGTATAATTTATACTCGACGTAATTTTCAATGCTCGTCATACTCGATACTCGTTTATCGAACCAACATCCATTATTTAGAGTGAATTTTAGAAAAGATGTTATAAGTCGTTTTAAAATCGAACTAGGACGAAATAATCCCTTTTGTGTCGCAATTTCCAGGCAACCGCGCGACTTGGATGAACTTTGCGCGACTTGCACAGGCGCGCGACTCGCATGACCTCCGTGCGACTCGCACGACATCCGCACGACTCGAATGGAGGGCTGTTTTGCCATTTTTGATTGATTCCGTTAGATTTGATATTTGACTATGGAGTCGGTATCGCATCCTTAGAATGATGATTTTGCTAAATCGCGTGAAAATATAGTATGATTTACACTCGATTCGGCTTTCGATGCTCGTCATATTCGATATTTGATTATTGAATCAATATTGAATATTTAGAGTGGATTTTGAAAAAGATGTTTGTAAATCGTTTTTGATTGTATTAAGACGAAATAGTTCCTCCACGTTGAAATGTCGTAATTAGTCTTTTCGGACCATGTGATCATTACACGGCTTCAACGGAATTATGCTTAACATGATTTGATGATTGATTCCTTTAGATCCGATATTCGATTATAGAGTCGATATCGAATCCTTAGGGACGACACTCTATTGCTAATAATGGTAGTAGTATTATTAATAATGATATTAGAAACGATAAAAATAAAAAGACGACAACGACGCTTGACGACGAAAAAAACGAGAAGAAGGAAGAGAGGAAAGAGAGAGAGCGGGATTTGTGACACCCTCAACCTACATGCTTGATTATCTCGAAAACGGACTCTCAGTAGCGGCCTAGGCCCGGAAGCGTTAAGATGTATATAGGTGAGTTATGGTGTGTATGGCTAGGGAGGGGATTTGACGAGTTTTGCTCTCGGGTCTTTAACGAGTTTTGATCTCGGGTTTCCTACGAGATTTCTAGAGGAAAATCAGAACGGTACTTATGTATAGTTTGCCTAAAATTGCCTAGAATTTCTGGTGGTAAATTAGTGTTGCTAAATTTTGATGTGAATTGTTGATGATTTGTGTGTGTGCAAGGAGGTCTATTTAAAGGAGAGGTTCCCGGCCTTGTCTAGGATGAGAAGAAACCTACTTTGGATAGGGAAAGCCAGTTGTAGATGGGAAGAAACACCCGTTTTGGATAAGAAAGGATTCCTACTAGAGATAGAGTTTTATCTCTAATGAAGAAGTCTACTTGCGTAATTTTTCAACATTGCTGATTTTTTGTGGTATTTGACTCTGAATTGGATTCTCAAAAGCTGCGTGACAGATTTTTCCGCTTTGGAAATGCCTCCGACCCGGGTTTGACTAGGTCGCTAAAAGACGGATTTGCTCTTGGTGTCGGTTTTGACCCAAAATAGTCTTATTTGATTGGAAATGAGCCACAAGGCCTAGATTTGAGATTGGTTGTAACACCCTGGCACAATCCTAGGACCGGAAATGTTGACTGCGGTAGCCCGCCAGGCTTTGTACTGGTCCCACAGACCAACACGAGTCCTTTCCAGCACATTTTGTGCTCACTCATGCGCATCCCGGAAACCTTTCCAGGAGGTCACCCATCCTAAGATTGCTCCCAGTCAAGCACGCTTAACTGCGGAGTTCTTATCATGGGCAAACCAGAAAAGAAAGTGCACTTTGTTGATATGAGTAGTACTTCAAATTCCTTTAGGCAAAGCTCATAAATAGGACATCTTCAATCAATGTGGGGTATTTCAATCACTCCCACTTGAAGAACGCAACGTCCTTGTTGCGCCTGGCAGCATAACCGCTGACCCAGAATCCACCCCCGTTAGGTGCCAAATGCACGGTCGTAGGGTTGCTCTGATACCATTTGTATCACCCAGCCCAATCCTAAGACCGGAAATGTTAACCGCGGTAGCTCGCCAGGCTTTGTACTGGTCCCACAGACCAACGTGAGTCATTTCCAGCGCATTTTGTCCTCACTCATGCGTATCCCGGAAACCTTCCCAGAAGGTCACCCATCCTTAGCCTACTCCCAGCCAAGCACGCTTAACTGCGGAGTTCTTTTGCATGTACAACCAGAAAAGAAAGCGCACTTTGTTGATATGAGTAGTACTTCAAATCCCTTTAAGCAATGCTCATAAATAGGACATCCTCAATCAATGTGGGGTATTTCAATCACTCCCACTTGAAGAACGCAACGTCCTCGTTGCGCCTGGCAGCATAACCGCTGACCCAGAATCCACCCCCGCAAGGTGCCAAATGCACGGTCGTAGGATTGCTCTGATACCATTTTGTAACACCCCGGCCCAATCCTAGGACCGGAAATGTTGACTGCGGTTGCCCGCCAGGCTTTGTACTGGTCCCACAGACCAACACGAGTTCTTTCCAACACATTTTGTCCTCACTCATGCGCATCCTGGAAACCTTCCCAGGAGTTCACCCATCCTAAGATTGCTCCCAGTCAAGCATGCTTAACTACGGAGTTCTTATCATGGGTAAACCAGAAAAGAAAGTGCACTTTGTTGATATGAGTAGTACTTCAAATTCCTTTAAGCAAAGCTCATAAATAGGACATTTTCAATCAATGTGGGGTATTTCATTGGTTTGGTCAGATTTTTACTCCGCTAAAAGCTCGTGCCAACTACTATTGATTCCGAGTCCAAAATCGAGTGTATTAAGTCATGTTTACGTCCGATCATCATCTGGTGTTTGTCGAAAACTGCTATAGACACCTAACGGCCAAATGTGGGTGTCTATAGAGCTCCCACTCTGACTGAGGCTTGGACAAGGCGAAATTCAGAGTAGCTACCAGACCAATCAAGGATTAAGACCTGGCAGACTACCGGTCGGGTCGTTTATAGTCCATTAGACTTGCGTGAATGAGCCCGCCGGCCATAAGATAGAAATCATACCTGAGTTCTGTCGTCGAAATCAGCTCCGTGGGACTTGTTTTTTGAAGCCCTGAGTTTATCTATATGTGGATACATCCCATCTTGAAGCTGCGCGGGAGCTTGCCTAAGAAGCTCTGGGTGTGTCCGTTCGCAGACACTTCCCGTTCCGAAATTACGCTGGAGTCTGCCTAAGAAGCCCTGGGTGTGTCCGTTTGCAGACACATCCCGATCCGAAATTACGCTGGAGCCTGCCTAAGAAGCCTTGGGTGTGCCCGTTTGCAGACACATCCCAACTCAAAATTATGCGGGAGATCGGACACGTTGTATAAGTCCTGGGTGCGCCTATATATGGGCCCATCCCGTGCTATTTCGGGAAAATGCCGCCCTGGGCTTTCCGCTGGGAAGATATGTAAGTCGTGCAGGCGCTAGGGAATAAAAACCTTGATGTTCCTTTGGGAAGCCAAGCTGGTACCTGAAATGTTAGATATACAGGCAGAAATAGCAAATATAGCAGATAGCAAGATAGCATACATGAAATGCAGTTAGCATCTATAGACTGACTTGCTTTGGGGAAAATGATTTTTGCTTCATTTTGAAATCGAAGTCCTGAAAGCAACTCACGTCCTAGAAGATAGGTTTTCAAAATTAAAAGGGGTAGAAACGAAATATGCAGTTTAAATAGACTGAAATTTGACCTTGTCAAAAAGGATTTTCTCAAACGGCTAAGTTTTGCAAATTTCAAAGTGAGGATTTGAAGAGTGAGACCTACCGACAGACTCGACACTGGACATGACAGGATGAGTTGGCAGACACGAACTGGACTCTCGAGGGTTGGACCGTGACTCAGTAAAGGGGCTGGGCCACCTAAGATGACAAGACTCATAAGTTGCGCTATTCCGTAGCCTAGGCGAGTGGCAACGTGGTCGAATCCTCGGAATGGGAAAGATATGTACTCTGTAATGACAGGACTTGGTAGTAGCAATGCCGTAGACTGGTGTTCTTTTGGATCTTTTTTTTTGGTTTTGGGGTATATTCCCAAGGTAGGTGTTGGTTCGAGTTCCTGACAGACTCTCGTCTTCGACTGGGCCGAGTACTAGGACACACTATAGAAAGGTGGCTAGATTTTTGAAAATATTTGGATTTTGTGAGTGGATGGTGGTCTTCTGTTTAAAAGAAGCCCCCAGGATGACAAAGCTTGCTGCTGAGAACATGACAGTGTCGTGACCGGAATAATGGTGCTTTTTGAATGTGTGTCAATGTGGGTTGTTGTGCATCTGTTGAAAGGCTGCCTACGTATTCACGTGTAGTGAAATCAAACCATGTCGTAGTTCAGTGTATTTTAATATATGCTATGGTGCCTAGTTTAATAGGGCATTGTGTGTAACTAGCCATAGCGATGGTGTAAGCTAGATGCATTCCCAATCATATCATGATCAGAGGGTTAGAATGGTTAGGATGTTGATCCTGTGACTGTGAGCGTTCTCTGGGGTAGCCCCCAGAGGTGGTGTGAACTATTTGGGCACGTTCTATGTCGATCGCAGGCTGATTTCCCGTGCTTGGGGTTGGTAACTGGTTTGGATAATTTTGGAAATGTGGTATTTTGTCGTAAGTGGCTTCGATGTTTTGGCATCAGAAGCTCGATTTTGTGGAGCTAAGGCTTCGAGGATAAGGTATTGCAATGTGGTAGGAAAGGGGAAGTCGAGTAAAAATGACTCGGACTTCGATTAGGCAGGTTTGGTAATGCGGGATCTGGTTTCCATGTCTGACCCTAATGGGTTAGGGGTATCCTATGGAGCTTGAATCCTTAAAAATTTTGGGTTGTCTCTTAGCCTAGGCCTCGAGAAGGTCTTGAGGGTTGTAACGTGGGAAGGTTAAATGTGGTGTTAGCTGACCATCTTGGTTGATTCTCCCCTACTTGATGGTATGGGTTTTCGAATTTTTTATTGGTTGACCTCTTAACCCCGGTCATGGGATTCTTCATTTGAGTTGAACGTATCTTGTCAAGGGGTGTTGCGAGTTTTTTTTTGGATCATGGCCAGCTCTTGGCCTTTTGCTTTTTTCCCTTGGACTTTTGATTTTTTTTTTTCCAGCTTTTTCTCTTTTTTTTGTTGGTCAGACTAACACCTAAGGTAAGAATTAGTTGATCTTATTGGATGGGTGTTTATTGTGGGAAATCGGCTTGCCTCCCGTCTTGAACCCAAACTAGGAGACTACCTAGATTTGTCATAGGATTCGATACCGCTCCTGCTAAGGGTAGTTATGTGGTTTTCTATGTCAGACATGGAACAGGTAAAGGAAAACACGGATCTCAATTTCCTGCAATCATTATAGATGTGCCTATAGTCACGTGCATGTGCTCACAGTGTACGATGGTGTTCATCATGTTCTCGGAAACACATAAGGGAAGCATATATATGAGAAAGAATATTGAAAGCTGATTTTATTGAATTTTGAAAAAAGAGGACAGAATACAACTGACTCTGACACTGATTTTGACTTTGGAAGAAATAGCACATCCTAGATACGGACTCGGACTCAGACTTAAATCAAATTCGGACTCTCGGATGATGTTGTCATTAGCCGTCGGCTTCTAAGGACTCGAGTTGATGTCCTGGGCTTTTGGAAAAATGCCGTCCTGGGCTTTCCGCTGGGAAGATATGTGAGTCGTGCAGGCACTAGGGAATAAAAGTCTTGATGTTCCTTTGGGAAGCCAAGCTGGTACCTGAAATGTTAGATATACAGGTAGAAATAGCAAATATAGCAGATAGCAAGATAACATACATGAAATGCAGTTAGCATCTATAGACTGACTTGCTCTGGGGAAAATGATTTTTGCTTCATTTTGAAATCGAAGTCCTGAAAGCAACTCACGTCCTAGGAGATAGGTTTTCAAAATTGAAAGGGGTATAAACAAAATCTGCTGTTTAAATAGACTGAAATTTGACCTTGTCAAAAAGGATTTTCTCAAACGGCTAAGTTTTTCAAATTTCAAAGTGAGTATTTGAAGAGTGAGGCCTACCGACAGACTCGACACTGGACGTGACAGGATGAGTTGACAGACACAACTGGACTCTCGAGGGTTGGACCGTGACTCAGTAAAGGGGGTGGGCCACCTAAGATGACAAGACTCTTAAGTTACGCTATTCCGTAGCCTAGGCAAGTGGCAACATGGTCGAATCCTCGGAATGGGAAAGATATGTACTCTGTAATGACAGGACTTGGTAGTAGCAATGTCGTAGACTGGTGTTCTTTTGGATCTTTTTTTTTTGGTTTTGGGGTATATACCCAAGGTAGGTGTTGTTTCGAGTTCCTGACAAACTCTCGTCTTCGACTGGGCTGAGTACTAGGACACACTATAGAAAGGTGGCTAGATGTTTGAAAATATTTGGATTTTGTGAGTGGATGGCGGTCTTCTGTCTAAAAGAAGCCCCCAGGATGACAAAACTTGCTGCTGAGAACATGACAGTGTCGTGACCAGAATAATGGTGCTTTTTGAATGTGTGTCAATGTGGGTTGTTGTGCCTCTGTTGAAAGGCTGCCTACGTATTCACGTGTAGTGAAATCAAAACATGTCGTAGTTCAGTGTATTTGAAGAAATGCTATGGTGCCTAGTTTAATAGGGCTTTGTATGTAACTAGCCATAGCGATGGTGTAAGCTAGGTACATTCCCAATCATATTGTGATCAGAGGGTTAGATGGTTAGGATGTTGATCCTGTGACTGTGAGCGTTCTCTGGGGTAGCCCCCAGAGGTGGTGTGAACTATTTGGGCACGTTCTATGCCGATCGCAGGCTGAGTTCCCGTGCTTGGGGTTGGTAACTGGTTTGGATAATTTTGGAAATGTGGTGCTATGTCGTAAGTGGCTTCGATGTTTTGGCATCTGAAGCTCGATTTTGTGGAGCTAAGGCTTCGAGGATAAGGTATTGCAATGTGGTAGGAAAGGGGAAGTCGAGTAAAAATGACTCGGACTTCGATTAGGCAGGTTTGATAATGTGGGATCTGGTTTCCATGTCTGGCCCTAATGGGTTAGGGGTATCCTATGGAGCTTGAATCCTTAAAAAATTTGGGTTGTCTCTTAGCCTAGGTCTCGAGAAGGTCTTGAGGGTTGTAACGTGGAAAGGTTAAATATGGTGTTAGCTGACCATCTTGGTTGATTTTCCTCTATTTGATGGTATGGGTTTTAGAATTTTTTATTGGTTGACCTCTTAGCCTCGGTCTTGGGATTCTTAATTTGAGTTGAACGTATCTTGTCAAGGGGTGTTGCGAGTTCTTTTTTTGATAGTGGCCAGCTCTTGGCCTTTTGCTTTTTTCCCTTGGACTTTTGATTTTTTTCTGTCCAGCTTTTTCTCTTTTTTCTGTTGGTTAGACTAACACCTAAGGAAAGAATTAGTTGATCTTATTGGATGGGTGTTTATTGTGGGAAATGGGCTTGCCTCCCGTCTTGAACCCAAACTAGGAGACTACCTAGATTTGTCATAGGAATCGATACCGCTCCTGCTATGGGTAGTTATGTGGCTTTCTATGTCAGACATGGAACAGGTAAAGGAAAACAACGGTCTCAATTTCCTGCAATCATTATAGATGTGCCTATAGTCACGTGCATGTGCTCACAGTGTACGATGGGGTTCATCATGTTCTCGAAAACATATAAGGGAAGCATATATATGAGAAAGAATATTGAAAGCTGATTTTATCGAATTTTGAAAAAAGAGGATAGAATACAACTGACTCTGACACTGACTTTGACTTTGGAAGAAATAGCACATCCTAGACTCGGACTCGGACTCAGACTTAAATCAAATTCGGACTCTAGGATGATGTTGTCATTAGCCGTCGGCTTCTAAGGACTCGAGTTGATGTCCAGTATAGCCTTCAGCAGAAGCTTCACCCAGATCTTCATTATGTCGAAGATCGTCTTCAATCCTAATGCCCATTACGGTAAGCACTGCAAAGTTTGAAATGCCGGCATACCTAAGATGGATGCGGTAGGAGGGTAGGAGGTTGTTGATGAATGCCTGATAAGTGTAGTTTGTAGTGCCTATTTCGCAGTGTTTTGGTCCCATTTTCCTTGTGGAATCGCTCCTTGGGAGCGATTTATGGGCTACTTATGCTTCCTCTAGTTGGTTTCAGGTTCCCGAGACCATTTGTGAAGAGTTGGAGCGATTCCGACTCAATACATACACTTTTTGGAGCCAACGAAGTGAAGGAACGATCACTCGATGCCTTGGATTCGACCCCGAGACCTTGGGACCCATTCCCGAGCCTCCGAGACCCGATCCCGAGTCCCGAGAATCGATGAGAAGTCCATGTGAAGCAAGGAGGGACCAAAAGGATCATATTGGAGGCCTACAAGACTCATCCCCGACGGGTATGACCTCATCCCGTCCGGGATGAAGTGCAAACAAAGAAGCTCTTCTGCTGAGTCAACCGGGACAGGATGAGCCATCCCGGACGGGACCATGGAGCCATCCCGGACGGGATCACCATCCCGGCCGGGATGATCCCAATACAGCACCGCGTGACTTCTTTTCAATTCCTTTTCTCTTGTAACCTTATAAATACCCCCCCCCCCCCCTGTAATCTTAGCTTATGTTCTTCATTACCCACAAACCCTAGCCTAGTTTTAGCATAGATTAGATCAGATTAGTGTAGATTAGTCCTTAGATTATCGTTAATCCTAGATTAGTGCTTGTAATTTGGGAATTCTTCAAGATCTCCACCAAGATTGACAACCTTGGTTGATTGTTTTTGGGTTCTTCCATTTATGCAAGTTTCCTTCTTCTTTTCATCTTCTAGTATGGTATAATCTCTTTTCTTTTCTCTTAATCTTTGTTCTTTCATCAAGTTTGAATCTTTAGTTCTTGTTTATGGTTTTGTTCTTCATCTTTGTTAGTTTCATTTATGCATCCTCTTGTTCTTGTGTTGGTTTATCTTGTTTTTGTTAGTTTTAGACTAGATATGTTAGAGTAGTATCTTGCTAGGGTTAGAAAGGTGATTAGGGTGTTAATTGGATGACTAAGGGATTGTTGGAGATGTTGGTGGAAGATTTGGGTTTCCTCTTGGTTTGATGCATGTTACATGTTTGTTGAAATGCTTGAATGACTTGTATGCATATGCTTGTTTTTCTTGCCTTTCTCTTGTGGGTGATAGTTTGTTTGTGGGTTTGGTTCCCTCACTAAGTTGCGAGAGCCCGGTGAGGACGACCCCTAGGTCGGTCTAAGTTGCGAGAGCCCGGATGCGACCTAGGCCTCCATATCACGCTAGTAACCCCGTTTGTCGTTTGTGTCGCCAAGGTGGGTTTTAGGTGGAACCTCTAGGTGAGTCTAAGTTGCGAGAGCCCGGACTACACCTAGATTACCCTACTACCTCCTTCACTCTAGCTCTTCCTCGACCATTCCGTTACCCCTTTGACCCCGACCTAATCCTAGCCCGTTTCCTTTGATTGTTTTCTTGCTTTAGACCTAGCTTAGTCCTAGTCTCCCCCTCCTTAGATTAGCTCGTCTCGAACCTAGTCCTAGACCGTAGCATACCTTAGTCCGACCTCCCGTCCCTGTGGATTCGACCCGACTTGCCCTAGCTACCCTAGTTAGGTTAGTTGGTTTTTATTTGGTGGCGGGATCCACGACAAATCCCTACCATCAAATTGGTGCCGTTGCCGGGGACGGCGTAGTTTAGACTTTTGTTTGCTTAGTTTTGGACTTTGTTCTTGATTTTTGTGTTCTCTTCTCCTTGTGTATCTCTGTTTTTCTTCTTGTGTGTTACTCTCCCTTCCTAGTGCCTCAAAATCACTAGGATACTAACGTTTGCTCAAGTGCTTCTAGCTCATCCTAGGTACCAAAGCAACGTTATGGACATGGCGCGTCCAAGCTACCATCAATCATCACGGGACAACTATGGGGCGAATTACCAAAACCCACAACTTTACCAACCATAACAACCTCATCAACAATCTTATGAACCCTCTTCTTATGGTTACCAAGAAAGTTGTCAAGGATCGTTCCCACATCCTAACAACTACCAAACACCCTCACATAACCTACAACCAAATATCCCTAACTTTGAGACTTGTCAAATGTTGGTCCAAACACAAGGGAGCCAACATGAGATGATGATGTTATTGCAAAAGGGTCAACGATTGATGTTGACTCAAATACAAGGGGTTAGGGAGGAGTTCAAGGCCCAAATACAGGTGCAAGATGCTCGCATCAATGCACTCATGGCTCATATCACGATGTTGGCCACTCGAGCTCCACTACATGTTGAGGAAGGTTCATTTGGGCAAGAAGGTCGGGTGCCTCCACAAGATAGTCAACCCAACCTTAAAGCTACAAATGAAGAAGAGAGGGTCGATCAAGAGACCATTGTTGAGTGTTGCTTGGGTGGTGAAGATAGGGAGGGAATAGAGGAAGTTGAAGCTTCAAGGGCCAACAATGGGGAGGGGAGTGAACATGATTCTCGAGATAACTCTTGGGGAGCCAATGTATTGGCGTTAAAATTGGATTTGTTCGATTTTCTTCGTGATGAACCCCTAGACAATCCAAAGCCAAGTGAAGACATACCTCCTCTAGGCCATATAGACAAGGTGAGTGAAAAGGAGCGCAATACTTGGGAAAAAGAAGTAGATGCCTTGGAACTTGCCTTGAACGCGAAATTGGAGGATTCTAAACCCTCCAATGAAGAAAACTTGATGCCTTCTCCTCCTCTACCGCACTCGATGCCTAGTCCCTTGTCTTGTGAGACGGTTGGTGAAGAGGATCCTTGTCGGGCGGTGGAAAAGAGTTCCACTCTCGACCCCGTAGAAGAAGCGACACCCCTAGGGTGTGATCTCCCACATCATGATACCGAGCTTGACTCTAGACCACTATACCTACCGGATGATCATAAGAGTCGTAGCTATGTTGGTTCCGAAGACCCGGAAGATCACGAGAACCCCGAGCTTAATGAAGATGATCACTTCTCACCTCCGACTTGGAAACTTTTGAAAGTGGCTAGGCTTGGCCATGTGAGCTTCAATGAAGATGTTTCTAGAGCATTTGACTTACTACTCCGAGCTCTTGATGGCTATGGAGGCGTTGTTGGTGAGAGTAGTTAGTGTAAATGTCTTTTCCCTTTTCTTTTGTGCTTGTATTTGTGTTTATGTTTGTTTGTATAGTTTGGTTTCTAGGATTTGTTACCCTTTGTGGAATTCTTGTTTATTTGTATTGTTGATGAGCGATGTGAGGGAGGGAATTTGATGTTGTATTTGAGCTTATTGTCATAGGTGTGAAGTGAAGATGATTCCTAGAGAGGAATGGTTAATGATAGAGCTTGGTTCGTGAGTATGGAAGTCGGTTTTTGAAGCTTCGGTGAAGCTTTTGGGGTTTCGGAGGTCAAGAAAACCCATCCCAGGCGGGAAGGGAGCTTCCCGACCGGGAAGGATATGCCATCCCGACCAGGAAGGAGCCGTCCCGATCGGGATGGAGGTGCAAAAATTTGAGCTTGCTGGAGTGCCGTCCCGACCGGGAAGGTGTCTTCCCGACCGGGACGAGTGTGTCTTCCCGACCGGGACCATCCATCCCGGCCAGGATGGTCCCCTTTCTCCTCTTTTGGCCTCTTCTTCGACATTTGGGCCCACCCAACCATTGTATACCCCCACCCAACCTCCCTACCCATCCTTGCTCATGTCATATGACCATTACACTTCATTTACATACCCTCACCTCATTTCTCTTCCCTTTACACCGAGTTTCACATCGAATCCCACTCCCCTCACACCATTACTACCTCTACCATGTGTTTTATCAAGTTCGAAGCGGGATAGCAATGATGAAGACAAGCAAAGTGCCTTTATTGATCATTGGAGACGATGGAGCAAGTGAGTTACTATCCTATTGGTACGACAACTATCCTTTCTTTTCCGTCTTTTATTGCTTGCTTTCCTTTGTTTACTCCCCTTCCCCTTATATTTGGGTCATGGTAGCCTTCGAGGCCTTGGTATATGGTTGCTCCCGACTCTCGATGACGTGACTACATCGAGAGTCATTTCAAAATCCAAAATTTACAAGTTTTTCACCCCTTTTGTTGGATTTAGTCGGATTTAGGCGGAATCCGGGCTAGGTGACTTGATTACACCTAGCCCTCCCCTCCCATTTCCTTTTATTTCCTTCTTTTTATTTTTCTTCCCCCTTCAATATCTTTTCTTGTCTCGGCCCATGGTGACTTGACTACACCCCCGGCCGGACACTTTCTACCCTTTTCTTCACCTTATTTTTGATTTTTAGCTTTATTTTCGTAGTTTCTTTTCTTTTTCTTTTGTCTCTCCGCACACTACGATCGAGCATGAGGACATGGCTCGGTTTAAGTGTGGGGGAGCGATATTCTATCGTCGTTAGTTTTATTTTCTTAGTTTTTCGAAAAATTCTTCAAAAACCCTAAAAATTTGAAAACATTTCACAAAAATCAAAAATATTTTCTTTTGTGTCTTTTCCTTTTTGTGTCGTTATGTCATATTTTTGTTTTGTTGTGCGTGTTTTGCCCCCCCTTTTTTCCTTATAGGTTGCCTAATCGCCGTTAGCTTTGGTGAGCTTTCAAGACTTCCGGTAACATCTCTTCATCCCTTTTTCCCTCTTTGCTTCTTGTGAGTTTGGAGGAGATATGTGATGATGTGTGCTCGGGAGGAGCTTTGTAAAGATTGTGGTGGATTTGGAGACCTGTTTGAAGATCGGGGTGGTGTTTGTTTTGTTTATGTGTTGTTTCTCCTTGTTTTGTTTTGTTTTGTTTTGTTTTGTCTCTTTTTCTTTCATTTTCGTTGTGTCTTTGTTTTGTGTTTTGTTGTGTGTCGCGTGTGTAAACAGTTTTCGAAAACCCGGTTTAGAGGCTAGTGTGCGAGTGTTTACTTTCCCTTCCTAGTTGTATAAATCGAGTCTTGGACTTTAGTCTAGTAGAATGACCCTAAATCAATGATTTCGTTGGTCCTTTACCTTGAGTCCACCTAGCTTACTAGGGATTTACTACGGGATTTGCATTTTGACCATTATGACCACCCACGGTGTGAAAAGACCTTGGTTATCGAGTCTCGTCCCTTAGGTGACCGTGTTTAAGATTGCTCGACTAGTCCAAGTTTTCTCCACTTTTTGTGGGTTTTAAGGGAAAGCGCGCGCCCGACTCTCCCATTACCCTACCTCCTACACATATCCACACAATAAGTTGCAATTTGTTGAATTCTCCCATTCTTGTCATACAAAGAAATGCCACAAAGCCAAATCAAGCCAAAAGGGCAAAGAAAAGAAAAAGAAAGAAAATGAAAGAAAGAAAAAAAGAAGAAAAAGAAAAGGCACAAAAGCCAAAAAGAAAATAGAAAAGAAGAAAAAGAAGGGCATGGCAAAACAAGGCAAAAATGCAAAAGAAAAGAGAAAATGCCAAAAGAAAACCCAATTCACAAAAATAACCCCTACCTCTCAAAATAAGCCTTTTTCCGACTTTTCCCGTGAAGAGCCTACCAAAGGACCGAGTCCCTAGGAAGGATGATAGCGGTATTAGTCGGTCTTCCCTCATTTTGCATATTTCCATCTTTTTACTTGGACTAGTTAGGCGGTTTTAGACATGGGACGACCCTCTTGGCTCTTTGCTAAAGGGGGCGGGGTCTCACTTACCTACAGTGTCGACTAACACCGTGGTTCATCACTTTCCATCCCGCCGATCGTCCCGTGGTAAGTTCTTAGAAGGTTAGGAGGAACCGAGGTAAGTTACCAACGTTTTTATTGCTTTGTCGTCATACTATTAGGGTTTTGTCCATCTTGGTTTGTATTGCTAGCTCGGGAACGTTGTCACTTGCCTCGAGTTCTAAACCGGTGTTTCTTTCACCGCTTTTTAGAGGGAAGCGGTATTTGTTTTCTTTTAGGTGCAACCGATTTTTGTTTGTTTGTTTGTGTGTTTGTTGATTATGTGTTTTGTGTCCGGTTGCATCCACAGTTTTGTCGCAAGACCCCACTTGCCTTGCGGAGAGCACTTATCCTCTAGGTGTTCTCGCGTGAGTTGAAAGGGCGTAGGGTGCGCTAATACCCACTCGGCTAGTTTAGTAGTTAGTATGTGCTTACTCAAGGGCGAGTAAGGGTTAAGTGTGGGGGAGTTGATAAGTGTAGTTTGTAGTGCCTATTTCGCAGTGTTTTGCTCCCATTTTCCTTGTGGAATCGCTCCTTGGGAGCGATTTATGAGCTACTTATGCTTCCTCTAGTTCGTTTCAGGTTCCCGAGACCATTCGTGAAGAGTTGGAGCGATTCCGACTCAATACATACACTTTTCGGAGCCAACGAAGTGAGGGAACGATCACTCGATGCCTTGGATTCGACCCCGAGACCTTGGGACCCATTCCCGAGCCTCCGAGACCCGATCCCGAGTCCCGAGAATCGATGAGAAGTCCATGTGAAGCAAGAAGAGACCAAAAGGATCATATTGGAGGCCTACAAGACTCATCCCCGACGGGTATGATGACCTCATCCCGTCCGGGATGAAGTGCAAACAAAGAAGCTCTTCTGCTGAGTCAACCGGGACGGGATGATCCATCCCGAACGGGACCATGGAGCCATCCCGGACGGGACCATCCATCTCGACCGGGATGAGCCCAATACAGCACCGCGTGACTTCCTTTCAATTACGTTGCTCTTATAACCTTATAAATACCCCCCCTCTTGTAATCTTAGCTTATGTTCTTCATTACCCACAAACCCTAGCCTAGTTTTAGCATAGATTAGATTAGATTAGTGTAGATTAATCCTTAGATTATTGTTAATCCTAGATTAGTGCTTGTAATTTGGGAATTCTTCAAGATCTCCACCAAGATTGACAACCTTGATTGATTGTTTTTGGGTTCTTCCATTTATGCAAGTTTCCTTCTTCTTTTCATCTTCTAGTATGGTATAATCTCTTTTCTTTTCTCTTAATCTTTGTTCTTTCATCAAGTTTGAATCTTTAGTTCTTGTTTATGGTTTTGTTCTTCATCTTTGTTAGTTTCATATATGCATCTTCTTGTTCTTGTGTTGGTTTATCTTGTTTTTGTTAGTTTTAGACTAGATATGTTAGAGTAGTATCTTGCTAGGGTTAGTAAGGTGATTAGGGTGTTAATTGGATGATTAAGGGATTGTTGGAGATGTTGGTGGAAGATTTGGGTTTCCACTTGGTTTGATGCATGGTACATGTTTGTTGAAATGCTTGAATGACTTGTATGCATATGCTTGTTTTTCTTGCCTTTCTCTTGTGGGTGATAGTTTGTTTGTGGGTTTGGTTCCCTCACTAAGTTGCGAGAGCCCGGTGAGGACGACCCCTAGGTCGGTCTAAGTTGCGAGAGCCCGGATGCGACCTAGGCCTCGATATCACGCTAGTAACCCCGTTTGTCGTTTGTGTCGCCAAGGTGGGTTTTAGGTGGAACCTCTAGGTGAGTCTAAGTTGCGAGAGCCCGGACTATACCTAGATTACCCTACTACCTCCTTCACTCTAGCTCTTCCTCGACCATTCCGTTACCCCTTTGACCCCGACCTAATCCTAGCCCGTTTCCTTTGATTGTTTTCTTGCTTTAGACCTAGCTTAGTCCTAGTCTCCCCCTCCTTAGATTAGCTCGTCTCGAACCTAGTCCTAGACCGTAGCATACCTTAGTCCGACCTCCCGTCCCTGTGGATTCGACCCGACTTGCCCTAACTACCCTAGTTAGGTTAGTTGGTTTTTATTTGGTGGCGGGATCCACGACAAATCCCTACCATCAATGCCTTCACTAGTGTCTTCTCGTTGGGCTTGTCTACCAACTTCACACTCTCAGCCCGCCAACGTTGAAGGTATTTGGTGAAACCTTCTGTTGGATCTTGGGCCATGACTTCTAGGGTCCGCATGGTAGTCTGAAGTTCAGTATTATCAGAATAGTTTTTAGCGAACTCGGTAGCCACATCTTCCCAAGTTGGGAATCTTTTTGCATTAAGCCTATATAACCAGGCTTTTGGATATTTCCCAAGGGATGCGCCGAATAAATTGATGAACATGTCGGGTTTGACCCCCTTGACTGCCATGAATTGTTTGAAAGCTCGAAGGTGTAATAGTGGATCTTCCTGTAACAGCCCTAAATTTTCGCAACCAAAATAATAAACCAAAAACAGAAAACTCAAAGCTGTTACTCCACACTTAGCTTACGGAGCCAAGTGTAAGGAAAAAGATATAATAAATAAAATAGAAATTTGATAGCTAATTAAATGAAAACGTTGCACTGGAAGTCTTAAGTCTTGCAAAATCCAAAACGGTTTAAAACAGTAGCAAACCGATAAATCCAATAATAATGTAAATAGTTTGTAGTCAAAGTTAAATTATAAAAATCCTCCCTCGCTCAGCATAACCCAATACCAGAATGCACCCATGCAGCAAATCACGTGTACCTATCAGCTGTACCCAAAACACAAATAGGTTCAGGTTCCAGCGGGGGAACGACCCAAAACAAAAAGGACGTCAGCAAAGCTGAGTAAAAATATAATAATAAATCGTGAAATAATAATAATAACAATACTAACAATAATAATAATAATAATAATAATAATAATAATTTATAGTAAACTAAAATAGGAGTTAAAATCACCATTTAAATACCAGACTACCATAAATGAGTAGTCAAAACCGAACCAACCAAAATATATATTTTTCGCAACCTGTGCGCCAAGGTCCTACCCTTGCACGGTCTAGAGGTAACCACATGTGCTTAGCTAAACTCATAATAGTGCGCACCTTTTACATTTGGACAGTCAGTAGGATGAAACTGCCAAAGAAGAAAGTATAACTCCCTTGTGAGTGAGGGCCGGACAATCCTTACTCAAAAATAGTTTCGGGACGAAGTCCCAGGAACGTCTTAGACGCACCTTAAAACCGCCTAGACCAACAAAACTCCCAGAGTCTGTTATAAGTTACCAAAATTTTAACCAAAACAGTACCAAAGTGTGACTCGTGTCACAAAGTTCAATATCCAATCATTACGAGTATTATAAAAAATTCATCATCTGCGAAATAATTTACAAAACCGTTATAAAAATATATTTTGATCCGAACATGCTCTTTACTTAAAAGTGAAAAGGGTAAAATGTCCTTACCTCTCAAGACGGTCAAACTTAGCTAGTAATACTCCAAGAATTCTTTCTCCTCAAATCCACAAGCTACAAATAATATAATCCATACACTATTACCGTCATTCATATACAACTACCGAATTATCCATACTAATTCTTATTCCCAACCGAATAACCATCAAGTCTATACTATCCCAATTAATTCATACGCACAATTCACAACTAATTAGGCCCATTGGGGCTAGTGTACATCATTATCATAAATAATATAATAGTGTAGTGCATAATCCTTGACAAATAATTAATACAAATCAATTCCCCACTGTACTAGCACAACTCTACGGGAATGCATTCCTACCATAAATCTAACATTCCTGACCAAACTCAAACAGCGATAATCGAGACGTAACCAAGCCCGGTATTGAGACACAATTATACTTACATAACTGTTAATTTATGTCGAGAAAACGGTTTTCACCAAAAACAACAAAAAGGAGTCAAAACTCGAAATATTTTGACCTGCCTCATATTTGATCCATAAATTAAAAAAAAACGAGGACTAATGGTTAAGAACTTACAATTAGATGGTGTAAAACAGGAAGACTGAGGAAAATAGTAGCGGTAGAGGTTGATGTTGAAGATCGAACAGTGGAGAAGCAGTGCGGCAGATTTGAAAGAAGGATGAAAGAATTAGGTGGGGTGGGGATACGTAGGGTTATATAGTTTAGGTGTTTCCTTTTTTTTTTTCTTATTTATGTTTGACCCAAATTCCGACCCGAAACAAAGTCGGTTTATAAAATAACGTTACACTTTAAGAAAATCAAAACCGATTATTATAAGACGACCCAAAGTACTTTAATTTTATAAAGACCTCGAAAATATTTGTCCAACTTAAAAACCCGATTTAAATAACTTAGAAAAGTAACGCTTTATAATTGACTCGGAAAATAACTGGGTGTTACAGACTTCCCTCCTTAAAACAAAACTTCGTCCTCGAAGTTTAAACGCGTCCTCAAAGTAAAGTCTCACATTACTCATATGTGTCCCAAAATGACCATTCACTCCATATATCCAAAATTCGCCAAAGTTCCTCATATATATCCAAAATAAAATGTTTACTCCCTATCTCCAAATTCCACCAAAACAAGCACAAGCTCAAGATAACTTACATTTCTAAAATCTCCAAAAATCTAAAAGGATCGAATTCCTCAAATCCAAAGTAACACAACTTCACCACTCCTAATTCCACAAGGTAAGATCATCTATTTCCACAAGATAGTACTAGAGTTTGAATCCACAAAATTCTCACAATCCTCTAAGGTAAAAGTGTCACTTAGAAAGCTAAGAGCATGCCGGTTAAATAATAATTAAATACTTTCAAAGTTTTGAAATTTAACAAGTTCTACCATTTTTTTAAATGTGCATAAAACACAAATAAACCACCAATATAAGTAAACAAGTATTTCAAGAATTAACGAAAACCAATATCCAACAATAACCAATATATTCATATTTGTAACCAACAAGCAATAATAACATGAAACCACACAACAAGGGTTAATCCAACAAAAATAAAGTAGTAAATAAAATAGTCATGCATATTTTCTATCCTCCTTAAAATAAAGCTTCGTCCACGAAGCACGAAAATTTACCTTAGGCAAAGAGATGAGGGTATTTATCTTTCATGGTTGACTCAACTTCCCAAGTAGCCTCCTCCACATTGTTGTTATTCCACGAAACTTTGACCATCCTTGTTTCAGTTCTACGGGTTTTACGCACCTTACTATCCAAAATCCGAACAGGAGTCTCCTCGTAGGTCATAGTCTCATCAAGCTCAATAGTCTCCGGGTGTAACACATGTGATGGATCACTAATGTATTTCCTTAGCTGGGAAACGTGGAATATATTATGCACTCGTTCTAGATTAGTTGGTAAATCAAGTCGATAAGCCACCTCACCAATACGCTCCAAAATTTCATACGGACCAATAAACTTCGGGCTCAATTTGCCCTTCTTACCGAACCGCATTACTCCTTTAGTAGGCGAGACACGTAAAAGAACTTTGTCACCAACCTCAAATTCCACGTGCCTACGAGTCTTATCTGCATAGCTCTTCTGACGGTCTTGAGCTGCCTTCATCCTGTCCTGAATAATCCTAACACTCTCAACCATTTCAGTGATCATCTCAAACCCTAGAATCACATGTTCACTAATATCGCCCCAACATATCCGACTCCTACACTTGCGTTCGTACAATGCCTCAAATGGTGTCATCTGAATTGTAGCCTGATAACTGTTATTATAAGAGAACTCGATAAGATCTAACTTATCCTCCCAGCCTCCCTGAAATTGTAAGACACAAGCTCGGAACATGTCCTCAAGTATTCGATTTGTTCTTTCAGTCTGACCATCGGTAGCTGGATGAAATGTTGTGCTCATATTAAGTTTGGTTCCCAAAGCTGTCTGAAGTTTCTCCCAAAATATTGAAACAAATCTGGCATCCCTGTCTGACACAA
Organism: Agrostemma githago; assembly: GCA_958450325.1. NCBI lineage: Eukaryota > Viridiplantae > Streptophyta > Magnoliopsida > Caryophyllales > Caryophyllaceae > Agrostemma > Agrostemma githago. The sequence continues at coordinate 47,947,576 of OY288246.1, read as the reverse complement.
TATCCTTAGGAACTCCGTGAAGTCTTACCACATGATGTACATAAGCATCAGCAAGCTGCTTCTTCTTCCAAGTATCTTTCATCGGAATAAAATGTGCACTCTTAGTCAGGCCATCAATTATCACCCAAATCATATTATTACCTTTCTTTGACCTTGGAAAACCAGCTACAAAATCCATGGAGATTGAACTCCATTTCCACTCGCACTACTAGAAAAAATTTTATTTGCGGCTCCAAAAAACCCCCTATGTGAGGCGTTTTTGTTGATGCCTCATATGGCTGGGCAGCAAATAGAAAAAAATTGTGCGGCTTCACAAAAAACGCCGCAAATAGAGCCTTATTTGCGGCGTTTTTATAAAAAGACGCCGCAAATAAATATACTATTTGAGGCGTTTTTCATGTATGACGCCGCAAATAGAATTAATTTTGAATAAAAAAAATATAATATGGAGCATTTTTGACGACTTTCAATATGCATTTTCATTGAAACCAAACCAAATGTCTTACAATATCTCTTCCAATTGACGTACACGAATTTATACATGTAAAAAAAAGTAATTAAATACATTTAATAAAAGTATTTATACATTTTAAAATACTCATAAACTAAATAAAATCATAAATCTAGAACTAGCTAGTCTGATAAAGTGATATACGTATGACGACTTATAAACAATAAAGCCCATTTATCCCGCAATTCATTCATCTCATCTTGAGGGTACAAAAGCTACCTGACCACATGTGTCAGAATCTCTATGAAGCGCCATATATTCTCTTCACGCATCAAAACATGAAGGCTGCATTAAAACTAACTGTTAAAATGATTACAATAAGTATCACACAAACTCAGCCAAATAAAACGCTTGGTGGAACAAATCCAATAAAAAATACGGAGTAGTTGAGATCATTAAGCATGTCAAAATAGTTTCTAATGTCTTGCCTTACCAAAACAATGTAGTTTTTCTTTTCATTGAAGTTATTAGCCCAATTCTCCATCATATCCACTGAGCTTATTCATCTTTATCATGTTTATACAAGCTTATTCTGCACATTTTTCCTTCATTACCATCTTTTTGGAACGACATATCACCAAGTGTACAGCTTTTAATTGAGTTCCACTGCCTATGTATATGTATCAACATCTTGAATAACAATGACCAAGCAACAATAACGAAAGAGAACAATATACTTCACATTAAACAAGTAGGCAAATAAAAGTTGTATAAACATGATAAAGATGAATTACTTTGATATTTACTTTGGAGGGCGCCGTTATTTACCTCGGTAGAATTCCTGCACCAACCAATTAGATTCCGATAAAATGAATTTATAAAGGAAAACATATATAGAATACAAATACAAGATTAGTGAATATCACATTTATAGGATGGTGACAAATACAAGATTAGTGAATGTTCTTAAATCAAGCATTTGTAGGAATTGACTTATACTAATTTCAAGAATCAACATGTACTAAGGATAAGATATCAACAATGTAATTATTAAGTTACAATTTCTTAATCATATGTCGATCGGTGCAACTTTCTCTAAGGTTACAACTAAGCCTTAGTAAGATCAGATGATTCCCTGTAAAATTGGTCGAGAGACTTCATCAAAGAGAGCAAAAAGCTTGACATACCTGATGCACAAAAATCTTTTCATTGATGCTTTCCCCTGGCATAAGAATCATATAAGAGGGCAAATTCAAGAAAAAAATGGTCTGTAAGAGTGAACTTATAAGCATTGTGTACTGTCTATGGCGAGAAAGGAATCATCACATTTTCTTAATGGCAGTCTCGAGTACAAAATAGCGGGACAACCTTTCTAACGGTAACCTGTACGGAGTATAAGTTGAACCTATACTTTTACAACCTAAGAAAAGTTGCATAAATAAGAACAATAAAGGACAACTTTTACAAGATGACTGGTCATTTAGGTGAAATTCTCCAATATAAATCTGAAAAATTAGGGCGATATAGCCATGAACTCTACTACAAGATACTATGAGTTGATACAACAAATAAGTATCACTGTATATAGTTAGGTGCACAAAGTATAAATCCAAAAAACTTATAAAGCTTAATGTAACCCATGAGTAGAAGTATAGTCACGTACCTAATGGAGAACTAGCATAGCAGCATATCGAGCAAGTTCACCAGCACACCAATCGAATAAAATTGGAAGCCAGGGATATAAGTGGAATCAAGCCTTACAAAGACAGTCTTACGTGTGGGTATTTCAGGGCCGTCTCAAAATGAATGGAGGTCCGGTGAAAAAAAAATTTTGAGGCCTCTTATTTCATAAAATTAATGCAATATTTCATAATATTACAATTTTTTTTATTAAAAAAAGTAGGGAGCATAAAACTATTACAAAGTCCAACGATTTCCTTAACTATGACGCTGAAGTTTCTTGAAGCGCTTCTTCCTGCTAACTTTTGCCGAAGCAAACTCGTCAATCAGATTTTTAAAGTCTACCTTCTCCAACAAATCAGCCTCGATGGCTATCAATGCTAATCCATTAAGTCACTCTTGTAACATCGTAGAACGCAAGTAAGATTTCAATAACTTAAGCTTGGAAAAACTTCTCTCCGCCGAAGCAACTGTGACAGGAATAGTCAACAAAATTCTATACACAACAAATGCATTAGGGAAATAACTTTTGTGTTTCAAAAACCTCAATATATCCATGGCATTCATTTGTTCATTAGGCAATATGTCTTTTAACAACATTAACTCCATATACAAGTCATTTCCATCAATATCACATCGTTCACCATTCGTTAGTGACATTTGAAGTTTAATACAAGAAGATTTTAAACTAGGATTATCTAATAAGTGCAAATTATTAGAGGTGAACAAAAAACCAAATACATTTTGAAAATCTTGATATTGTTCAAATCTCCTCTTAAGTGAACCAATAGCTTGATCAACTATGAATAAAAAATAATTCACTCTAAAAGATTCCTAATTAGTTTGCGAAACTACCTCAGATGTATTTTGATTCTCATCAAAATGTCTCTTTCTTCGAATTTCACGCCTCTTCGGAAACACTAGATCAACATCTAATTCACAAGCAATTTCTTTTGCTAAATTTATGGCATTAGAAAATCCAGTGTCTCTATAGTCTTCAAAAAATAAAATCAATTTTTCAATATCTTCAATTGTTAAATCAATAACCATAGTTTTTGATTGCAATTGTTTACTAATGAAATTTATTCTATACAATACATCATACCAAATGACCAGTGCAACCAAAAACTCAAAATCACCAAACTCATTTGTAGCCAAAGATTTGGCTTTACTTCTTATTTTAGAGTCATTATCAACTTCTCCTACTTGAAGTAACGCTTCACGTACTTCCGCAATTTGAAATCGAATAGCTTTAACACTATCAACACGACTCTCCCAACGCGTAGGAGATAAAGGTTTTGGTGTAAGTCCTTTTACATTATCTTTCAGTATGTCCCATCTCTTTGAAGAGTTGGCAAAAATAGTATATATTCTTTGTATGACTCCGAAAAAATCTTTAGCTTTACCGCACGAGTTGGCCATATCACATAATGTCAAATTAAGACTATGAGAAGCACAAGCAGTAAAAAATGCTCTAGGATTTATGTCTAACAATCTTTTTTAAACTCCTTGATGTTTACCCTTCATGTTAGACCCATTATCATAACTTTGACCCCTTACATCATCAACATCAAGTTCAATGGACTTCAATTCATTTAGTAAAACATCAAAAAGTCCTTGACCGGTTGTGTCTTTTACATGGATAAATCCTAAAAATGATTCTTCAACACTAATAAAATTTGTAGACACATCAACATATCTCAAAATCAACGACATTTGTTCTTGGTGACTTGAATCAGGAGTACAATCAAGTATCACAGAGAAATATTTAGCTTTTTTCACATTTTTTATTATTTCAGATTTAATTGCGGAAGCAATGAGAAGAATTAATTCATTTTGAATGGTAGGACCAAGATAATGAACATGAATATCATCATTAGTGATACGACGTACATGCTCTTGAATAATAGGGTCAAACTCCGCTAACATTTCAATTAATCCCAAAAAATTGCCATTGTTATCCTGATACAATCTTGCATTGTCACCACGAAATGCCAAGTTGTGCTTCGCTAGAAACTTTACAGCACTTATGATTCGTTGTAATACTTTTATCCAATGATCTCTCTCTCTCGTTCTTGTGCTTGTTGTACATTTTTATCAATTGTTTGGTTCTTTTCTAGTCGTTCACGTAAATCATACCAAGTAGTCATATTTGTGATATGCTCAACACCCATTTCATGCTCCTTAAGTCTAGCATTGACATGAGCCCAATCTTTGAAACCCTCATTAGCTAATCGACCTATGGCCACACCTTTTCTAAAAACTTTACAGCAGAAACAAAATATTTTATCAAGCTCTTTTGAATGCACTAGCCAATCCCTATCACACTTTTCTCCATTTGGTAATACTTTAGTGTAAAGTGTTGAACTAAATCTTCTAGATAGTTTACCTTTACGACCTTTTTCAACAAATAAATCTCTCTTAGGACCTTTCCGAGCTAAAATAGTGATCATTTTAGAATTAAGTCCTTCCCAATTTCGCGGATCAAATATATCTACCTTGCTCTCCATATGATTCTCATTTTCGTTTTCATCTTGATTAATATTATCGTCTGAACTATCACAGTTATTTTGAACGGTATAATCATTAGCATTATCACAATTAAAATCACCAACACCAATATCATTATTATTCTGATTAATACCATCCGAATTCATCACATTTCCATCCTCAACAATTACATTATCATTCAGAGTAGTATTTTCAGTGGTAGTATTAGAATTTCTTGTGAAAAATTTATCAAGAGCTCCAGTTTGAGATCGAATTAATTCTTCAATTCGTTTTTTTTCTTACGCTTTTCAGCCCCGGAATCAAACTTTCGAAACATAATAAAGAAAATAAATTTGAGAAAGAAACAACCGTATAGAAAATGACTGAAACAGGCCGAAATAATGTCGGAAAATGACAAATGAAAGTTTGAAACACGAACTGTCGGAACTCGGAAATTCCCAAATCACACTCACCTGCAACAAAATTTAAAACACAGTACAACAACAAAAAAATTAGAATTTGAAATTAAAACACAAATAAAAAAGCGAAGTATATGGAAACAAAATTGCAAAATACATATTCAGATTTCAGAAACATAAAACTATACGGGTCACAATTTACAGATTAAACAAGTTAAATGCAATTTCACTATAAGCCTATAAACATGAGAACTTACTTTGTTTTTGAATCTGATTTGTTCAAGTACTCCCAAATTTGCAAAAATGGTGATTTTTGATGGTTGCTTTTGTAAGAGTGGAAGGAATATGGAATAATTGAAGATTAGAGACATAGTACTGTATAATTTTTTTTCCAAGTTTTATAATAATAAATTGATAATTACATATGGAAAAGATCAAATTATTTAAAGAAAATTTCAGAAATCGTGGAGTTTTTTTGTTTTGGAAAGGGTAATAAAGAAGGAGATGAAAAATTGGAAGAGAGAGAGAGTAAGAATCATTCATTCATTCTCCAGTGTAACGTCACTTTTGATTTTTTTTTAATATGTCCAAGTTCATTGTTTAACACTTTGGGCCCCAAAAATATGAGGCCCTGTTCCTTTGCCTACCCAGCATAGCCCAATCAACGGCCTTGGGGTATTTGGACACTTCTCGGTTATAGTAAGGATCATCCGTTCTGTAGTTTATTTTAAACTCAATCGTACGTTCTAGAAGCACCTTTGGCTTCACTGTACAGTGCGGGGACAAGCAAATAAAGACAAAAATTCCGAAAAATTCTCTGTTAGGAGCAGGGATAAAATTTTGAATCCAATACAAAAGGGGTGAAAGTGTATTATTACTTTACCTAAGGAAAAGAAATAGAAGTGGCATATTGAAAGGGGTAGAGGCCAAGACGTCGAATGACATTAGTGCCGATGACAACCTCAAATATTTCTTCTTTAAAGGGCAATGAAGCTAGTGTCCCATCTGCTTCAACTTCAAAACTAAATTCAATGATGGAGAAATATAAAGGAAAGACGGAAGAAAAACAAGTACGTACAATGATGCTGATATCAACCTAATCACTAGCACATAACCCAGATTCAGACATAATCATGTTGTTTGATGAGATTTAATGACATACCCAGATGGAATAATCAAAGAATTACACTAAAAAAACAAAAACAAAAACAAATGCCCAATTCACTGAATTATCAACATACAAAAATGCCCATCAAACTAAATCAATTGAGATCCGGTAATTTAGTTTAAGAAAGTGACAATTCGATATAGTAATAATACCATAAAAATCAAGAGGAAACAGTACAAAGAGAAAAATTGTAGCATAAAACATTGAATATGCTATGAAATCTGAATTATATGAGATCAATAATTACAACGAGCTCCATATTTGATAATCCTAAATAACCCAAGTATTTCAATTACCATAATGGTTATCAGTTAATTAGAAAAGGCTGATGTATCCATTTCACAATATGACCATACCCAAGTAATAACAATTGCTCGAAACATCAATACCAAAAACATCACTGCACACCCACAAAACATTATGCAAAATAGACAACGAAAACTCAGAAATCAGGGCCGTCGCCATCAGGATGCCCTCTGTCATGGCCGGGAAAAGCTGTCACGGTGGGGACACGTGCAATTTCTCGACAATTCATAAAAGAAAAACTATTGTTCTCCAACAATTATACCTCAGCAGCACGTACACATTCATCTAAAAACTACCTCGGACTCCCTTACAAACTGTTAATAAGCTATGCTCGAGTGTAGGCAAATTCAGTAATAAATTGAAAAAACCCAAAATAATTTTGGAAACCCTGGCTATCAATATCTTACAAACAATCAATTAATAACGAGAATCATCGAAAATTACAAAGCAATGAAAGAAAATTAGAAAGAAATCATCGAAAACCCCAGCGAAATCTTACCGGAATAAAGATTGAAAGGACACATATCAGTGATCAGTGAGAGAAAATACGGGCCGGCGAGTGGTAGGCGAGAAGACGGTGAGAGGATGGTGGTAGGAGAGTGGTAGGCGAGAGGACGACAAGATGGACAGTGAGAGTGAATTCCAGCGAGTGTGGGAGTTTAGGGTTTAAAAATCGGGATACAGCTTAGCGGGGGATAAAGAGGAAGATCAGATTCTTTATATATATATATATATATATATATATATATATATATATATATATTAAATTGTATAGAGTGGCGTCCTAAGAATGGGGCAAAGACACCTCTCCAAATATTTGTTGCTTGTTCCCCTCATATAATTTTGGTTATTTAAATTATGAAAAAGAAAAATTGCTGCTATTTAGTTAAGATGCAGCAAATGAGTAGCAGCAATTTAATATTTTTCTACTAGTGTCGGGAACTTCTAAAGGTTGCAACTTCCCTTGAGGTTTCCTGTGTTCACTCTTAACCTTCTGACATATCAACCATCGAGACACAAAATCTGCAATATGTTTCTTCATACCGGACCACCAAAATGCTAACTTCAAGTCCGCATACATTTTATCACCCCTGGGGTGAACAGAATACGGTGTTGCATGCGCCTCAGTCATTATTCTTTCCTTCATCTCCCAATGGTTAGGCACACACACTCTATCATGAACCTTAATCAATCCACTCTCATCGCGTCAGAACAAAGTAGGCTCATTCACTAACTTATCCTGCAAATACTTATCACCAACCTGTAATTCTCTAATCTCCCCTATCAAATCACTCTCGATAGATAACACACTAGACGGGGTTCCTGGCTTCGCCATTTGGATCACAAAGTTCACAAACTCTTCCCTCAGCTTATCATGGGTCATCACTAACTTTATTGTATGAAGAGATTTTCTACTTAAGGCATCGGCCACCACATTAGCCTTTCCTTCATGATACTGAATCTCGACCTCGTAGTCCTTAATCAGCTCTAACCACCTCCTCTGTCTCATATTAAGCTCCTTTTGAGTGAATATATATTTTAAGCTTTTGTGATCAAAGAAAACCTTAAAGGGTACATCAAATAAATAATGTCTCCAAATCTTCAAGGCAAAGACTACGACTGCTAATTCAAAATCATGAGTGGGATAATTTTCTTCATAAGGTTTCAACTGCCTAGAAGCATACGCAATCAGTATTTTCTCCTATTCTGCATAAGAACACAACCTAACCCATTCTTAGATGCATCAGTATAGACTTCATAAGCTTCATTCCCATTCGGTAAAGCTAGAACCGGAGCAGTGGTCAACTTCTCCTTCAAAATCTGAAATGACTCCTCACATTCCTCATCCCAATGAAATTTTTTAGCTTTCCTCATCAGTGTGGTCATTGGTCTAGCTATTTTAGAAAAATCTTTTACAAATCTCCTATAGTAACCAGCTAAACTCAAAAAGCTACGAAGTTAAGTCACAGATTTCGGTCTAGGCCACTCCTTAACAGCTTTAACCTTAGCATGATCTACTGATACCCCATCCTTAGATATAATATGCCCTAGAAAAGCAACTTGATCCAACCAAAACTCACATTTCGAAAATTTGGCATACAACTGTTTTTCTCTTAAGATACCCAGGACAATACGTAAATGTTCCTCATGCTCATCCTCACTCCTCGAATAAATTAGCATGTCATCAATGAACACCACAACAAATTTATCTAGGTATGTCCTAAAAGTTCGGTTCATCAAGTCCATAAACACAGCAGGTGCATTAGTCAACCCAAAAGGCATCACATTAAATTCATAAAGGCCATATCTAGTGGAAAATGCAGTCTTAGGTACATCCTCAGGTGCTATCTTCAATTGATGGTACCCAGATCGCAAGACAATTTTAGAGAAAACAGAAGCTCCCTTCAACTGATCAAACAAATCATCAATCCTAGGTAAAGGATACCTATTCTTGATAGTAACTTGGTTCAATTCCCGATAATCAATACACAGCCTCAAAGTTCCATCTTTCTTCTTCACAAATAAAACAGGGGCACCCCAAGGCAACACACTAGGCCTAATATACCCTTTCTCCATCAATTCATCTAATTGTTTCTTAAGTTCTTGCATGAAACACCCCACATTGATTGAAAATGTCCTATTTATGAGCTTTGCTTAAAGGGATTTGAAGTACTACTCATATCAACAAAGTGAACTTTCTTTTCTGGTTTGCCCATGATAAGAACTCTGCAGTTAAGCATGCTTGACTGGGAGCAATCTTAGGATGGGTGACCTAATGGGAAGGTTTCCGGGATGCGCATGAGTGAGGACAAAATGTGCTGGAAAGGACTCGTGTTGGTCTGTGGGACCAGTACAAAGCCTGGCGGGCTACCACAGTTAACATTTCCGGTCCTAGGATTGGGCCGGGGTGTTACAAATGGTATCAGAGCAACCCTGCGACCGTGCATTTGGCACCTAGCGAGGGTGGATTCTGGGTCAGCGGTTATGCTGCCAGGCGCAATGAGGACGTTGCGTTCTTCAAGTGGGAGTGATTGAAACACCCCACATTGATTGAAGATGTCCTATTTATGAGCTTTGCTTAAAGGGATTTGAAGTACTACTCATATCAACAAAGTGCACTTTCTTTTCTGGTTTGCCCATGATAAGAACTCTGCAGTTAAGCGTGCTTGACTGGGAGCAATCTTAGGATGGGTGACCTCCTGGGAAGGTTTCCGGGATGCACATGAGTGAGGACAAAATATGCTGGAAAGGACTCGTGTTGGTCTGTGGGACCAGTACAAAGCCTGGCGGGCTGCCGCAGTTAACATTTTCGGTCCTAGGATTGAGCCGGGGTGTTACAAATGGTATCAGAGCAACCCTGCGACCGTGCATTTGGCACCTAGCGGGGGTGGATTCTGGGTCAGCGGTTACGCTGTCAGGCACAACGAGGACGTTGCGTTCTTCAAGTGGGAGTGATTGAAACACCCCACATTGATTGAAGATGTCCTATTTATGAGCTTTGCTTAAAGGGATTTGAAGTACTACTCATATCAACAAAGTGCACTTTCTTTTCTGGTTTGCCCATGATAAGAACTCGGTGACCTCCTGGGAAGGTTTCCGGGATGCGCATGAGTGAGGACAAAATGTGCTGGAAAGGACATGTGTTGGTCTGTGGGACAAGTACAAAGCCTGGCGGGCTACCGCAGTTAACATTTTCGGTCCTAGGATTGGGCCGGGGTGTTACATTGCATTTCTAACAGTACCATTCGATATGGTGATTTAGCAATTGGACCTGTTCCTGGCACTAAGTCGATTTTAAACTCAACTTCTCTAGCAGGAGGCATTCCCGGTATTTCCTCAGGAAACACATCAACAAACTCACTCACTACTGGAACTTCGCTCAAGTCAGGATACTCCACCCTCAAATCCCTTATATGACAAAAAATCAACTCAGCTCCCCTAGATAAATGCTTTTTTACTTTTATAGCAGAAATAAGTTTCACTCTAGGACCCTTTACATGACCCCTATAAGATACTCTCACATTTTTAAGCCCTCTCAAGGAAACTTTACTTTGTGCACAGTCAATATTAGCCCGGTGAGAACCAAGCCAATCCATCCCCAAATTCACATCAAAGTGAGGTAACGGAAATTCTATCAGGTTTGCCTTAAAATCATGATCACCAATAAATACAAACACATCCTTAAAAATTCTTTTACAGTTCACTAAGTCCCCAGATGGCATGGCAAAATCATAATCCACAATTTCACTTGGTTTAACATTAATTTTATCCACAAACTTAGTTGAAATAAAAGAATGAGATGCACCAGAATCAAACAGAACATGAGATGAAATAGAATTCACAAGAAAGTTACCCGAAACGATGTCTGTATTTTCTGCTTCTTCTCTATTCATGACATAGAGCTTCCCAGTGGGCTTCTTAGTACTCTGTGCCCCATTCACTTGCCCTGCGGGCTTACTAGCTGCTGTAGTGTTGCCCAGAGTCGGAGCTTGGTTCTTATAAGTGTTATTAGATGCAGACCCACCATAACTATGTGTTCTTCCCTGACCCTGAAATCAGTTACCCTGATTCACACTCGCACTAGCAGATGGTGCACTACGGGGTCTCCCTGCCTTCTTATTAGTACATTCAAACTCACGGTGTCCCAATTTTCCACACTAGTTGCATGTCACCCTATTTCCCTGACAATCAACTCTTGGGTGATCTCCCTTGCATATCTTGCAGTAATAGTGTCTGGTAAAAGCTTGGCCTGTCCCCTGACTCTTACCATTCCAGTTATTCCCTTCTTCTTTCACATTCCCGCCAAAAGATCGGGACTTATTCTGAGGGTTGTTGTTATTATGGAAATTTCCTCTCTTAGCTGCGGTGTCAGATTGACTCCCCTAATACTCCCTCTTTTTGGTCACACTAGATGTAACACCCGCTATTTTCCTAGCATTTTATCCTTTCCGTTATGACTTCGCCATAACTCTGTCACATTTCGACCGTATGTTTCATCATTTTTCCAAGCTTTATTTTCATTTTTGAGCCTAATGATATTTATTTTTATTTTTAAAGATTTTAATTCTTTTAAATCTATTTATTTGATTTTCTTCGTAAACTAATTATTTTTCCGCGAGGAATTCTACTTCTCTACGAATTAACGTTTTAATCTCGAATTTAAGTTATTTCTTTTCCTAAAAATGTAAACACATTCAAATAATATTTCCAACTAAGAAATAATTTTATTCATGAAAATTTACCCTTTAATGATTTTATTACCAAGTTTTGTAAATAATTATTTTCTAACGCGCGGTTTACTCGAACTGATTTGAAATACCTTTAACAATTTTACGATTAATCTTTTTTATCAAATTAGAAATTATTTGGGACATTTTCCCCATGTTTTGGACCGTGACACACGCATGTCACATTTTTACACTACAACTTTGTATACATTTCATTTTATGATGTTTAAGCCTTAGATATTTTTTTTTTCTCACCCATTTATTTTTGGCCTTAAACACAAACTCTTCACACTCCCTTCCTCTCTCATTTTGGCTGATTTGTGCATGTATTATGACATAGTTTTCATTAAAATTTACTTATCATTTATGCTTTAGAAAACCATCCACTTTCTTATCATTCATTTTACAAAAAATTAAACAACATTTCCTCCCTTTTTCTCTCTTGGCTAAGATTTTCCAGCAGCTTTTCTAGCCAAATTTTGTCTCAAATCGAGTCTCGATCATCTCGTTTTCATCTCCTAATTAATCGTCCTTCCGATCCCTTCGTTAAGGTAATAATCGATGTTGTTTTCGATCGTTATTTTCCTTGATTTTCTTAGTTTTCTCATGGTATTTTTCCACCATGCTTTTCTTGTGTTGAAGCATTTTTGAATGATCCCGAAGCCGACAAATTTTTTAATCGACTCGAATTTGGGTTAGAGGTAAGGTCGATGTTACTCGGTATTTCATGATTTTAATTGTGTATTTGCATGTATAATTTTTATATTTCATTTTTGACAATATATGTATGTCATATAATCTGGAAAATTTTTAAAAGTTGAAATTTGCATGTTTTGATATTTTTATCGCTTTTACGAGATTAACGATTAAATCGTCATATTAATTTGTAAAATCATAATATTCGGCCTAAACATGTAATATATATTTATATTCTTTAAAAATGATGTTTTTGATGATTTTTAATAATTTAGTATTTTTATGATATTTTAGTTATCGATTATTATATTATTTCCGTTTACAGACAAAAACGATTAAAAGCCAATTTTTAGTTCTAGTACTTAAAATTTTTATTTTAAACTGATTTTTGACGTGGTGATACTTTCTGATGAAATATAATTTGAATTTTTTCATAATTTTTCGGAATTGTTAAGTGGATGAATTAATTAATCACTTTAAATCGTCGTTTATCGTTAAAACCGTGTTTCTCGTTTAAATTCTCGATTTTTGGTCTTTTGATTTAATCTGGAAAAAATTATGATTCTGATGGTTTCTTAATAAAATGTATTTTTATGATTTTTAGTGCTTTAAAAAAATGATAGGAACGATAAGTTTTATTAATGGAATCGTTAATTGTGAAAACGGGTTTTAAAGACGGTTTTGATGGGATTTATTAAAGCTGGAATTTTTGGAAATCTGGAAAAATAGTATTTTCTGAAAAATCATGATTTTTAAACTTAATAATAATTTTTGGATATTAATACTTAAATCGTTTTGTAATTACTATTTTTATTAATCGTTATTGTCGAGATTAGACGATTAACGAGAAAACGCTTTAAAAACCGAGTTTTAGGTTTCTGGAAATTTTATTTTCTGGACAGAATGTCCATAAATACATTTTATCTATTTTACGTAATTTTTTTACTATTTATTAAAGTCTTTAATTAATAAGTATTGATTTTTTGACAAATTACGATTTATCGTTAAAATGCTTCGTCTTACCTAAAAGATTTATTTTTCCAGCTATTTTGAAAATATTTAAATCTGAAACATTTAGAGTTAAATCATCAATTAACATATTCTAAATATATTCAATGGTTTAATTATATAAAAAGACGTTAAAATATTTAATTTGACATTTGCCGTAAAATCCTATTTGTAATCGTATTGTCGTAACTAATAATAATTAGGGAATTTTAGCTTTGTAAATTTTGAAAACACCCTGATTAGTATTATTAAAAATTTTAAGACATTTTTAATCATTTTATACACTTGTACGATATTTCAATAACTTCATAAACTCAAATGTTCTTACTTTAATAATTAATATCGTTAAGGCCGAAAGTATTAGTTTTATAAATCTATATCGTTTACTAAAAGTTGGTATTAGTATGAACTAATATTTTCACTATTTTGATATAATGCTATTTTTAGTAAAGTTTCAAAAAATAGAAGTTTCCTAAAATAGAAAGTTTCCTCTTTTAGAATATAAATGTTTACTTCTTTTATCCTCATATTATTTATATTGATTATATCTTTTGAATATCGATAATGGCTTTGTTTTGGAGTTATGGAATAAGAACAAGTGTGAGGTTAGAGTAATATATTCTAGGGTTTACGGTTTTGCCATCAACTATAAGGCTAGTGTATCAGGAATCGGTAAATTGGTTGTTGAACCGGGTGACAGGTATCCCGGGAGTTTTGTACATTTTGACCTTAAGCTTAGGCCTCGCAGTAAGTCGCCGTCATAAGTTAAATTGGGTGACAGGTAATCCCAGGAGGGGTGTGCATTATCTTAAACTAGGGCCACGCATTTATAAGTCGCCGCTCTATTATGGTTGAGTAGCCTAGTTAGAGACCGAAGTTTGATTTGTTTGAACTAAGTTCTCGAAGCTAGTTTTTAGTACTCTCCTAGTGAAAGTCTAGCCGTCTACACTACTCCTATCCATAATGTCATTTTGAATATTTTATTATTATCGATATAACTTGGTTGAAGGTTGGCAAATGTTTTATGTTTTCTTAGGAAAACTCATTTTTATTATATTGTTTTGATACGTGAAGTTTTTCACTGAAAGTTTATTTTTATTATAATGTGTTTTACTGTTTTCCATTTTTACTATTTTTCTATATTAGTAATTACAGTTTTAAAATCCTGTTATACGGCTGGGAGAACGTTGACGTTGCTCCCCACTGATTGTGGCTGTTATGTTTTTAACATGGCAGGTAAATGTGTTTTCCTTCGGGTGGGCTAGCGAGCAGTTATGGATCCGGCTTGTTTTAATCAGATCACTGTATTATGGATTGTTAAAACCCTTTTTATGGATTTTATTTATTTATTTATTTATTTATTTTGTAGCCATTTTTATTTTATGGCTTATGTATTGACTTACCATTTCTATTTAATCAAGATATAGCTACAGTGTGTTATAATCCCACTTCTACAGTGTTTCCGTCACTGTATTGCGTTAGAATTTCTAGGGGATTACACTAGATCCCAACTCAACCTCAATTTTTTGGTTACTCCTCTCAATGTTCACAGCTTTAGCATAAATATCCCTCAATGAAGTGAAGGTCTCCCCAGCAAACCCACCCTTAATCTTCCAATTTAATTTATCCTCAAACCTTGCCGCTTTAATTCGCTTAGTCGGCACCAACTCCGTAGCGAATCTGCTAAGTTCAATGAATTTGTTATAAAAATCCTTCACACTCATCTCATCTGTCTGCTTTAGATCCCCAAATTCAGCCAGTTTTTGGTTCTTCACATGGTCGGGGAAAAATTCTTCCTCAAGTAAGCCTTTAAGGTCATCCCAGTCTTTATCATGAAGTACGACGGTACCATTAGCATTTCTCACCCTCTTAGGTTTCATGAAATCATCTTTCACAGTCTGCCACCAGATATCTGCTTCCTCCTTCAAATAGAAAACAGTGATCCTAGCTTGAAACTCATGTGGGCACCCAACAACCAAGAAAATTTTCTCTATCTCCCTAATCCAGTTATCTAGCTCAGTAGGATCCTCTTTCCTAGTAAAAGACGGCGGCCTCTTCTTCTGTACCACTTCAGACATTCCAACAACAGTAGGTATAGGATCATTTTCATTTTCAACCCTCTCATTCATATTCCGCGCAACTGTAGTCATTTGTTGCACAGCTTCGACAAGAACTGTGTTTTGAGCTATAAGTTGCGTCATCATAGCAGCCATATCAGTATTGTTGTTTTCGTTTTCCCTTCGTGGAGGCATGGTTACTATATATATAAACAAGGTTCTATTAAATACAAGCATAAGTCCATTCTATCACAAATAATATCACAAATAATAACATGAGTAGCATTCACAATTCAGGTAAGGGTAATAGCACAAAATATTATCATACATACACAAATATGAATATATAAATCATGCGTATGCAATGCACCCAAACCACCCAACTCTCTGTTTTTTTTAATAAAGGTAAAAGTTTTTTTTTTACCATTTCAAATTTTGCAAAACATTTTGGAAAACCTATAGCTCTGATACCAACTGTAACAGCCCTAAATTTTCGCAACCAAAAACAGAAAACTCAAAGCTGTTACTCCACACTTAGCTTACGGAGCCAAGTGCAAGGAAAAAGATAAATAATAAATAAAATAGAAATTTGATAGCTAATAAAATGAAAACGTTGCAGCGGAAGTCTTACGTCTTACAAAATCCAAAACGGTTTAAAACAGTAGCAAACCGATAAATCCAATAATAATGTAAATAGTTTGTAGTCAAAGTTAAATTATAAAAATTCTTCATCGCTCAGCATAACCCGATACCAGAATGCACCCATGCAGCAAATCACGTGTACCTATCAGCTGTACCCAAAACACAAATAGGTATAGGTTCCAGCGGGGTAACGACCCAAAACAAAAAGGACGTCAGCAAAGCTGAGTAAAAATATAATAATAAATCGTGAAATAATAATAATAACAATACTAACAATAACAATAATAATAATAATAATAATAATAATAATAATAACAATAATAATAATAATAATAATAATAATAATAATAATAATTTATAGTAAACTGAAATCGGAGTTAAAATCACCATTTAGATACCAGACTACCATAAATGAGTAGTCAAAACCAAACCAACCAAAATATATATTTTTCGCAACCTGTGTGCCAAGGTCCTACCCTTGCACGGTCTAGAGGTAACAATCTGTGCTTAGCTAGACTCATAATAGTGCGCACCTCTCACATTTGGACAGTTAGTAGGATGAAACTGCCAAAGAAGAAAGTCTAACTCCCTAGCGAGTGAGGGCCGGACAATCCTCACTCAAAAATAGTTTCAATTCGGGACGAAGTCCCAGGAACGTCTTAGACGCACCTTAAAACCGTCTAGACCAACAGAACTCCCAGAGTCTGTTATAAGTTTCCAAAATTTTAACCAAAACAGTACCAAAGTGTGACTCGTGTCATAAAGTTCAATATCCAATCATTACGAGTATTATAAAAAATTTATCATCTACGAAATAATTTACAAAACCGTTATAAAAATATATTTTGATCCGAACATGCTCTTTACTTAAAAGTGAAAAGGGTAAAATGTCCTTACCTCTCAAGATGGTCAAACTTAGCTAGTAATACTCCAAGAATTCTTTCTCCTCGAATCCACAAGCTACAAATAATATAACTGATTCAATAACTAATCCATACGCTATGACCGTCATTCATATACAACTACCGAACTATCCATACTAATTCTTATTCCCAACCGAATAACCATCAAGACTATGCTATCCCAATTAATTCATACGCACAATTCACAACTAATTAGGCCCATTGTGGCTAGTGTACATCATTATCATAAATAATATAATAATGTAGTGCATAATCATTATTGACAAATAATTAATACAAATCAATTCCCCACTGTACTAGCACAACTGTACGGGAATGCATTCCTACCATAACTCTAACATTCCTGACCAAACTCAAGCTGCGATAATCGAGACGTAACCAAGCCCGGTATTGAGACACAATTTTACTTACATAACTGTTAATTTATGTCGAGAAAACGGTTTTGACCAAAAACAACAAAAAGGAGTCGAAACTCGAAATATTTAGACATGCCTCATATTTGATCCATAAATTAAAAAAACAAAGAGGACAAATGGTTAAGAACTTACAATTAGATGGTGTAAAACAGGAAGACTGAGGAAAATAGTAGTGGCAGAGGTTGATGTTGAAGATCGAACGATGAACAATCGATGGGCTCAAAAACAATGGAACAGTGGAGAAGCAGTGCGGCAGATTTGAAAGAAGGATGAATGAATTAGGTGGGGTGGGGATACGTAGGGTTATATAGTTTAGGTGTTTCCTTTTTTTTTCTTATTTATGTTTGACCCAAATTCTGACCCGAAAGAAAGTCGGTTTATAAAATAACGTTACACTTTAAGAAAATCAAAACCGATTATTATAAGACGACCCAAAGTACTTTAATTTTATAAAGACCTCGAAAATATTTGTCCAACTTAAAAACCCGATTTAAATAACATAGAAAAGCAACGCTTTATAATTGACTCAGAAAATAATGGGGTGTTACACTTCCGTCCCTTCGAATATGGGTAACCCTTCTAAGTTGAGATCCTTTGGTAGTTTCTCACTAATGGGTGTATAGTTTCGGGCATTTTCAGAGTGGATAGTGTTGTTCATTGTCAAGTGGACCTGTTTTCCCGCTTGTGAATGGCGCTGACCAGCTCAGCTATAAGCCCGGTGGCTTCAGATCCAGCATTAGAAGTCCCTTTCTCCACGACACTCAAACGGGTGACAATGGCTATTTGGTCGGATCCGATAGTTGTCAATTGGGCTTCAAGCTTAGCTAGTGAGGCTGTCAAATTGTCTAAAGTTTCTTGCATCTTGCGTATTGATGAAACAAGACTTATAAACAAGACTTCTCCTCACTCCGATGATTCTCACTCCGATGTGGGCCGAGTCCTGTTCGAAGGAAGGTCCATGTGCGACATTCATCAGACTTTAGACTCGGGTGTGTAAACGGGTCTTTCTTTGTAGGAGCATGTCCTACGTAGGTGGGCCATACCGTAGTCCAATAAGGCGGACTGGGATAGGGAGGAAACCAGTGATTTAAGATCGACGGAATTTCGACGCTAAAGACCTTTGACGACCTATGACAAGACCCAACACTGCTAAATACGGGAAGTCCTAAGGAGAGGAAAGTTTTGAAAAGGAAGTTAGAATTCCGAGAAAACCGGTGGATGGCCCGATTTTTCGATAATCGGAAAAGTGCCATCGGGCCGCAATTTTGAAGGTTTGAAAATATTTTTGAATTTTGAAATGGGCATCATATCGGCGAGAAATAGGCTATTTTGAGTAAAATCATAAGTCCTAAATTCGGTATGCTTCCCGGGTTTTGAAATTGGATATTTTTAATTTTCAAAATTTGAATATCGAAAAAAAGAATTTCCGACAATTTGAAAATTGAAGATGAGACTCCGAAGATTTGAAAATCGAAAACGGCATATCGGAGATTTGAAAATCGAAATTGAATTTTGAAAATTCGAAAATAGAATGGTGGATTGGAAATTCGAATTTTGAAATGGGCGGTATGCCGGCTAGAAAAATAGGCTTGTTTTGAGTCAAATCTTAAGTCTAATTTTCGGCAGCTTTCCGAGTTTTTTTAAAATTGGATATTTTTTGAAAAGATGAATTTTTTGAATGACGGTTTTTTAAAACGACACGGAAACCAAGCAGCAAGTAGTCAGGCAAGCATTATAACGACCCCATGTATGTGATGGTAGGAATTGTCGTGGATCCCACCGATCAAAAATATAACCAACTAGCACCTAACGGTAGTTAGGGTAAGTCGGGTCATGTCCACGGAGACGGTGTTTCAAGGTTTAGACTAGGTCGGCCTAAAACGAGACTATGCTACCAAACAAACACAAAGAAATACTAATTGACGAATTATGATGAGAGGAGAAGAAGGAATTGGACTAGCAATGAACTAGACTATAACAAGGCGAAATGAAATAACTAAACACAAACTAAACAACGAACTAAAGAAATGATGACTAACTAACAAGTTGAATAAAATATGAAGAAGAAGTGGGTTAGGTCGGGTTCAAATGTGTAGTAGGGTGACTTGGGTGGTCAAGGGTGTAGGTGTCTCCCAATTGCTAGAATCGATCCGGGCTCTCGCAACTTAAACCGATGTCGAGGTAGGTCCGAGCTCTCGCTACTTAGACCGATGTCGAGGTAGGTCCGGGCTCTCGCAACTTAGACCCTAGTCCGCACTCTCGTGACTACGACTATCCTCAACACTATCGTCAACATGACCACATACAAGACAAACAATGAGTAGAGGAAGACTAGCATGAGAAGCATGGCCACTACAACTCAAACAAGCATTTCAACAAACACATGGTGTCCCAAGTATGTGACTAACAACAAAGATTCACCCTTTACCCCTAATCAAACCCTAATCACCCATATTCTACCCTTAAGCCCCATACTAACCCACAAGGAGACTACTCACACATAATCAAACTAACTACAACAATGAAAAGATAAAACAACATCATAAACATCAAAACATTCATCATAAACAATCAAGAGCAATAAACAATAATCAATGATTAAAACTTGATAAAACAAAGATTAAGAGAAGAGAAATTATACCCACTACAATAGGATGAAAAAGATGAGAACTTGAATTAATAAGAAACCCAAATAAAACCCCAAGGTTGTCCATCTTGGATGAGTCTTCAAGAATCTTCTTAATTACAAGACTAATTAACTAAGATTAACTAAAGATTAAAAGAAGATTAAACTAATGAGAGGAGAACTAAATCTAGGGTTTATATGTTGTAGAGAAGCTTAAGATAGTCTAGGGTAAGGTAAGATAAACAAACAATACAAGAGGGAAGTATTTATAGGGGTACAAGAATGAAAGAGGAAGGAAAAAAAGAGGTGCGGCTACAGCTGGTTGGTCCCGACCGGGACGGGATCATCCCGACCGGGATGGCCTGTCATCCCGACCGGGACGGGCTCACAGTAGCCTCTTCAAATGTGCACTTCATCCCGGACGGGATGAGGTCATACCCGTCGGGGATGAGTCTTGTAGGCCTCCAATATGATCTTTAAGGTTCCTCCTTGCTTCACATGGACTTCTCATCGATTCTCGGGACTCGGGTTCGGGTCTCGAAGGCTCGGGATTGGGTCCCAAGGTCTCGGGGTCGAATCCAAGGCATCGAGTGATTGTTCCTCCGCTTCGTTGGCTCCGAAAAGTGTATGTATTGAGTCGGAATCGCTCCAACTCTTCACGAATGGTCTCGGGAACCTGAAACGAGCTAGGGGAAGCATAAGTAGCCCATAAATCGCTCCCAAGGAGCGATTCCACAAGGAAAATGGGACCAAAACACAACGAAATAGGCACTATAAACTACACTTATCAACTCCCCCACACTTAACCCTTACTCGCCTTCGAGTAAGCACATACTAACTACTAAACTAGCCGAGTGGGTATTAGCGCACCCTACGCCCTTTCAACTCACGCGAGAGCACCTAGAGGATAAGTGCTCTCCGCAAGGCAAGTGAGGTCTTGCGACAAAACTGTGGATGCAACCGGACACAAAACACACAAACTAACACACAAAAGGTTGCACCCAAAAGAAAGCAAATACCGCTTCCCTCATACAAGCGGTGAAAGAAGCACCGGTTTAGGACTCAAGGCAAGTGACAACGTTCCCAATCTAGCAATACAAACCAAAATGGACTAAACCCTAATAGTATGATGACAAAGCAACAAAAACGTTGGTAACTTACCTCGGTTCCTCCTAACCTTCTAAGAACGTACTACGGAACGATCGGCGGGATGGAAAAAGGATGAACCACGGTGTTAGTCGACACTGTAGGTAAGTCAGACCCCGCCCCCTTAGCAATGAGCCAAGAGGGTCGTCCCATGACCGAAACCGCCTAACTAGTCCAAGTAAAAAGGTGGATATATTTGCAAAGTGAGGGAAAACCGACCTTTGCCGCTATCATCCTTCCTAGGGACTCGGTCTTTTGGTAGGCTCTTCACGGTAAAATTTGGAAAAAGGCTTATTTTTGTGGGGTTAAGATATTTTTGTGAGACGATTTTCTTTTGGCATTTTCTTCTTCTTTTGCATTTTTGCTTTGTTTTGCCGTGCCATTCTTTTTCTTCTTTTCTATTTTCTTTTTGGCTTTTGTGCCTTTTCTTTTTCTTCATTCTTTTCTTTCTTTGTTTTTCCTTCTTTTTCTTTTCTTTGCCCTTTTTGGCAAGATTTGGCTTTTTGGCATTTCTTATTGCAACAAGAAAGATGACTTCAACAATTTGCAATTTTATTGTGTGGATATGTGTAGGAGGTAGGTGAATAGGTAAATCGGGACGGGCCCTTCCCTTCAAACCCACAAAAAGGTGGAGAACTTGGACTAATCAGACAAATCCGAACATGGTCACCTAGGGGACGAGACTCGATAACCAAGGCCTTTTCACACCATGGGTGGTCATAATGGTCAAAGGTGCAAATCACGTAGTAAATCCCTAGTAAGCTAGGTGGACTCAAGGTAAGAAACCAACAAAATCATTGATTTAGGGTCATTCTACTAGACTAAAGTCCAAGACTCAATTTATACTACTAGAAAGGGAATGTAAACACTTGCACACTAGCCTCTAAACCGGGTTTTCGAAAACCTTTTTACACAAGACACACTAACACAACACAAAACAAAGACACGACGAAAACGAAAGAAAAAGAGATAAAAGGCCACAAAACAAAATAATACAAAACAAACAAACAAACAACACAAACACCACCCCAAGCTTCCAAACAAGCCACCAAATCAACCAAACTTTACAAAGCTCCTCCCGAGCACACAACATCACAATCTCCTCCAAACTCCACAAGAGATAAAGAAGAAAAAGGGATAAAGATGTTACCGGAAGTCTTGAAAGCTCTCCAAAGCTATCGGTGATTCAAGTAACCTATAAGGAAAAAGGGAGGCAAAACACGCACAACACAACAAATATACGACACAAAAGAAAAACACACAAAAGAAAATCTTTTTGATTTCTGTGAAAAAATTTCAAATTTTTAGGATTTTTAAAGATTTTTCGAAAAACTACGAAAATAAAACTAACTACGATAGAATATCGCTCCCCCACTCTTAAGCCGAGCAATGTCCTCATGCTCGACCATAGTGTATGGGAGCACAAAAGAAAAGAAACTACGAAAACAAAGCTAAAAATCCAAAAAGTGGAGAAAAGGGTAGAAAGTGTCCGGCCGGGGTGTAGTCAAGTCACCATGGGCCGAGACAAGAAAAGATATGGATGGGGGAAGAAATAAAAGGAAATGGGAGGGGAGGACCAGGTGTGATCAAGTCACCTAGCCCGAATTCCGCCCAAAACCGACTAATTCCTACAAAAGGGTGAAAATCTTGTAAAATTTGGATTTTGAAATGACTCTCGATGTAGTCACGTCATCGAGAGTCGGGAGCAACACTACCAAGGCCCCGAGGGCCACCACGACACATAAGTGTATAAGGGGAAGGGAATAAACAAATGAAGACAAGCTAAAAAAACGGAAAAGAGAGGATAGTTGCCGTACCATACGGTTGGCAACTCACTCGCTCCATCGTCTCATAAATCAACATCGGCATGTAGCTAGTCGTCGTGTTATTCCTTCCTAATCGCGATATGGTTCCATGGTTGGGGCACAAAGGTAAAATGGGGTGGGTTTTGATGTGAAAGTCGGTTTAAAGTGAAGAAAAAGTGAGGTGAAAATGTGTATGTGAGGTGTAGGGGTCATATAATGAGAGTAAGGACATGTAGGGAGGTTGGGAGGGGGTATAAAGTGGTTGGGTGGGCTCAAACGACGAAGAAAAAGCAAAAGGAGGAACAAGGGGTCCATCCCGGTCGGGATGGGTG
The DNA here is from genome assembly GCA_958450325.1 of Agrostemma githago. Lineage (NCBI taxonomy): Eukaryota > Viridiplantae > Streptophyta > Magnoliopsida > Caryophyllales > Caryophyllaceae > Agrostemma > Agrostemma githago. The sequence continues at coordinate 47,924,183 of OY288246.1, read as the reverse complement.
GTCCCGGTCGGGATGACCGGCTCGTCCCGGTCGGGAAGGCTTCGTCCTAGTCGGGATGACCTGTCAGTAGACCCATCTTTTGTGCACCTCATCCCGGACGGGATGACATCCTTCCCGGTCGGGATGGGCCTTCCATCCCGGACGGGATGACCTATTCTATGTCGGGAAGAGTCTCCTAACACTCTATAGCTCCCAAAAGCTCGTTCCAAGCTTCAAAAACCGACTTCCCTTCACACGATCCAAGCTCAAACAAAGACCACTCCTCCCTAGGAATCACCTTCACTTCACCTATCAAACAAAGCTCATACACACATCAAATTCTCTCCCTCGAATCGCTCATCAATAATCCAAATAGTCAAGAAGTTCACAAAACAAAACAAACTACAAGGGAAAGAGATATATACAAAGAGACGGTTCTTGTGGAACTCCGTCAAACCAAGGTGGTGCATTTTTCAATCTTTTTCAACAACAAGAACTAGTTCCATATCCATCAAGGGCACGAAGGAACAAGTCGAAGGCCCTAGCAAAGTCTTCAATCAAGCTTGAGACATAAGCATGTAATCCCCTAGAAAATCTAACGCAATACAGTGGCGGAAACACTGTAGAGTTGGGATTAAAACACACTGACAAACTATATCTTATTAAAAGAAATGGTAAGTCAATACAAAGGCCACTTTTTACAAAAGGGCTAAATAGAAAATTCTCCAAATGGGTTATACAAATCCGTAAATTACATGAATAGAGAAAGAGTAGGATCCACGCTACTCGCTAGCTCACACCCAAAACCTAGCAGCAAATACCTGTCATGTTATAAACATAACAGCCACGTCAGTGGGGAGTAACTCGGACGTTCTCCCAGCCATATTATATCATATGGAAAAATAATAGTATTATTATATCAAAATACTTAAAAAGAGAAAACATTAAAACGATATAATAAAAATAAGCTTTCGAAGATAACTTAAAGCACTTGCCAACCTGCAAGTTAAAATCAATCGATAATATAAATATTCAAAAATGGCGTTATGGAAATTTGATCGGTGTGCACAAGGCTAGACTTTCACTAGGATAATACTGGAAACTAGCTTCGAGAACTGTAGACTTAACTCATAACAGAATCCAGTCTCTAACTAGGCAACTCAACTATAACAGGACTGCGTGCAGCGAGGTCCTGGCTTAAGTAATGTACACCCCTCCTGGACACCAACCGTAATCCAGTTCAACCCGACGGCGACTTACACGATGCGATATCTAAGTTTAAGGTCAAAATATACACACTCCTGAACACAAACCATGCTCAGTTCAACGACCAATGTGTCTCAACATAGACACACCAGCTTTATAGTTGATGGCAAAAACGTACACCCCAGAATATATTACTCTAACCCCACACTTCTCTTTATTTCATAACTCCAAAACAAGCCATTATCGTTATTCAGAAGTAATTATAATCAATATAAATGATATGGATAAAAGGAATAACCATTTTAAATTAAAAGGGAAACTTTCTATAGATAGAAACTTACTAATTTTAGAAACTTACTAAAATAGAAAGTCTTATAGAAAATACGTAAGTTATTAAAATAAGTGAAATGTATAAAAATAGCATTTCTAACGAGATTAACATTTAATTATTATTGTCGTTATCGTAACTTTAATATATTTCTAAATTCGTTACTCAAAATATAAATAAAATGTGATAAGTCATTATATAGTATTTTTATAAATAATTTAGGAAATCGAGGTAAAACAATAAATCTTAGAAAAGAGATATTTTAAGAAAAACGATATCAAAATTAATTGAGTCAACGAGTTATATAAATGAAATGAATTTTATAAAGGGTTCAAATTATTTTTAAGAAATAGCTTTGATTTATGAATAATACAATTTTCAATAAAAATAGTCAATTGGAAACAAATAGGAAATTATTAGTGAAAATAGTCTCGACTAAAATGTATTTAAAACTAAATCGACTATTTTCTCATTTATTAGTATAAATCGTAAAACGGAAATTAATTTATTAAACAAGTATACAAATCTCGATTATAATATAAAAATATAATTTTGAGTTAAAATTATAAATAGACGAAATATGACAAAAATATGAAATCGATATTATTTAGTTACTAGTGTCACGATAACCAACAAAATATTATAACGATCATAATTTATAAAATTATTAACGATTTATAAAACGATATCGAAAGTTATAAATATATAGAAAGGCATACGATTTAAAATTAATATAATTAGCAATAATATATAGCTAAAATAGAAAACCGAAGTTAAAATATTTACTACATACTACTACTCAAACATACGATATAAAATCGAGTAACGTCCTAAAGTTACCTTGAGTCGATATCCCAAAATGGTCCAGTACATGTCCTCAGTTGCGTCTTCACGAAATCCAAGAAAACTCGAAGCTGAATGGAGCGTTTAAAGAGGACGGAGAAGGAACATAGGGAATTCCTGCGGAATATACGATGAAGAGAAACAAAGTAAAAGAGCGATCGGTTTGTGAAGAATTTGATAGAAGTATCATATGGATGGCACAAACAACGGGAAAGAATGAGCCGAGTGGATACGTACAGCAGTCACGGAACAACAGTAGCAGTACGTTGCAAACAAAGCAACGGTGCAGAAACGGGAGAGCAGCAGGTCAGCATCAATGAGAAGGAGAAGAAAAGGAAGAAAATGACGGACATCAATCGCGATGATAACAGCAACAAAACCGACCCAAACGACAGCAAAAACAGCAACAATGAACTGAACAGGCTTAACATCGGCAGAACGTAACAGCAGCAACAGAGGACAACCGAAATCGAACCCGAATCAACAGTAGCAGCAACGAACATCCATAACAACGAACAGTTGCATCAAAACAGAGAAGACGGAAAGAGTAGCAAGGCAGAAATGAGGGGAAGAAAACGAGGAGAATCAGGGAAATCGGGCAACAGCAAACGCGACAAACAGCAGCCCAAAACTGGACGACAACGACAACTATTACGATCCGAACTAAAACGAAATGCAGCAGGAAGATGGCCGAACCACGATAACAAGTGAAGTGCAAAAGATTAGAACAATAACAGCAACAAATCCTCAACAGAAATGAGAAGATGAAGAAGTAAGAAGAGCAAAACAGCAGTTGTATGACACACAATGACAACAGCAACACGAGATACAGCAACAGCAACAAACAGAACAGCACTAAACACGAACCAGTAACGTAATGTACCAACAACGACAGCAGCGGCAAAGATGGCGACAACAGAACCGATCAGGGAAGAAGAAGAAAAGAATAAGAAGGAGAAGAAGCAGAACAAGGAGACGGAATACACTAGCTGATCAACATTGAACAACAACAGCAGACAAGACAGTAATAACAACAAGCGTGACAGAAATGATAAAGGAAGGAGAAGAAAAAAAAACGGCAAACAAAGAGGAAGAGACGAGAGAAGGGAGCCGAAATGGAAATAAAGGAACCTGACCAGATGGAAAAAGAAAACGAAAACCAGGGACGAAAGTAGCAGAATGAGAAGAGCGGTTCAACGGGAGATTGATGAAGAAGAAGAAGGAAAACTGTAAAAAAAATGGGAAAGGAAGAGGTGAAACGGTGGGTGTATGAAAATAAAGAAGGGAATGAATGATAAGGGAATAAGAGGTGAAGCGGTGGAGGAAGGTGCAATGAACGTAGTGGGAAACACGGGATGAATGTAGTGTGAAAATAAAGGAAAAGAAATAGGGGAAATGAACGTAACAAGAAAAATGGGAAAATGAAATGAATCAAACATAATTGAATGAATCGGGTTAGAAATACGGATTAGACAAATACCGAATCGATAAGTTGACTGACTCACGAATCCGGTTAAAACGAGTTAATAAAATTAATAATAATAATTGGAACGTCAAATAAAATGAGTAAATAAAGTACTCGAGACGAAAACGGAAATGATAGAAATAAATAATTAGACGATCAAATAGTATATTCCGATAAATAATAAATTTTCGATAAAGTGAATTAAGTTGATTTCTCGAGGGAAGGGAATAAATATTTTGACGAAACTTAAAATAAATGAACTTCAAACCGAAAATAGAAATTCGAGCTTAAAAATAAATAAATGAAAAGAATATAGAATTTAAATCGTCGAAATAGACTTTCGATAAGAATTAAATTAAATAGAATGAATCGAAACGGAAATAAAATATGTTTTAAAATATAAGAAGGGTTATCGAGTCAAATAGAATTTTAGGAGTTTGAAACGATTAACCGTTAAATTCATTTTATAATAATTTTAAGAATTACGAGTTAAATCGTAAACAAAATAAAAATACGAATATAATTTAAAATTAATTTAATTTATAAAATCAGGGGTGTTACAATCTTCCCCACTAAAAAGAAGTTTCGTCCTCGAAACTAACAAAAACATAATAATAGAATGGAAAACAAGGTTGTATCACTTAAATAAAATGAGAATGCTTAACTCGCATCACAATCTCGATTTTTAAAATTCTACACCGCAAACGTTAAATGAAATCTAAATCGAAGACAAGATTTATATCAAGAAGAGTTGGGCTCAGTTCCCAAAGTTCGAAATCATTTAAATTAATAAAATCGTATGTTAAAATTAGTTGATAAAATAATGACGATAAACAATATTTCTAAACGAACTCAAGGGGAAGGGTACCCAAGTATTTTCAAAGCAACAATACAACGTTTTGATTGAGAAATTCGACAATATTACGCTTTTAAGACCAAACAAAAATTTGAGAAATCCAGTATTGTAGTTAGTAAATAATAATCGAACCAGTCGACAAACATTTTCAATAACGGATTTAAAGTCTAATGACAATAAAACAAAAGTTTAGACATACGAAGTTTTTCGGGAATTTTTAAGTCATTTTACCTAATAATCTCATAGAAATCAAAATATTTGCAATTAAGAAAGCTTTTATAAAATCTCGATCACTTGAAAATCAAAATTAAAATTTTAAACAATTTCGAAATACTTTAAAATAAATTATTTAGGCCCTTTGAACGGGACCAAAAATAAAACAAAAACGAAATACAAGTTGTGAAATTTATAACTCAAAATGTTAAAATCTCAAGAAAATCAAAATTTTTAAATTAGTCAAACTTCTCATAACATAAGTTCGGAGAAAAGATAAACGGATAAATAGAGTCGAAGTCAAAGACAATTCGAAACATAAGTTTTCAAACCCAATAAAGAATTTAAAGGATTGGCTGAAAAAGGAAGGAGCTTGATTAAAGAGGAGGTAAGGGAAGGACGGAATTGAGAGTCAAACGAAGCTCTCAAGGAATTACAGAAGAAGTTAACCATCTCGAGATTCCCGGCACGACTCCCACAACACGGGTTCCTAATTTCCATCAAATAATACTAAGTCTAATATTAGGCACTAGGTGGTACTACTCAGTCACAATATCCAAAAATGTCTTACGTGATTATCCAATCGATCAAACGACACGTTACCAATCCACAATTGCCTAACAATCTAATCTCATCAATTAAATTTCCAATGGTCATCAGACAAACCCCAAACCCGCAATCGATAAGATTCCTAAATCCAAAGATCATAAAGGTTGAACTCGAGGTACACCCCAAAATTCTCGAGTAAGGAACACTAAACAAGTTCCACCAATTTAACAATGCTCGGGCACAAAATCCTCAAAAATGATCACCAGCTTATTTATAATGCCACAAGTAGATAAGTAGGGAAAGTACAACAAATCCTCAAACAAGTTCAAACCTATAGGTAATGGCGCAAACACACACATCTTCAAACACGTCTTTCGACTAAGGTTTCAGAGAATTCCACCAAAGTTCATAGGTTACAACCTCACACAACGATCAACGATCTAATCTTTAAGAAATACGGGTAATCTATGTCAACCAAAATTTCTAACAACATTAATGAAACCTTCAATGGTACCACAACACTCAGGCTAACACTTTACACAATACTCTATGATCCCAAATATTCACGATGCATCCATCAAATAAGCATTAGATAAGAATCTCCAAAGTAATATTATCAGTTGTATTTAGTTCAGTTCTAGGTTAGGTACTAGGTATCCATCAAATATGATGTACTCTTACTACTTCAAAGTATATTCAACTCTAAGTACTCCAAAATAATCAAAGTAACCTATAACCCAAGGTTCAGGGTCTAAAGTATCATCCTAATTCCCATAATCAACAATTTGCCATTCAAATCAATCCTCAAGAATTTATTACTTGCTTAGAAGATAGGGTAGACTCACAATCCTCAAACCAGGTAACAAGGGTTTACTAAACATCAAACATCTATAATACGGGGTTCAGTAAGACAGAAACCGGTACCAAAGAATCTCAAGAGGAGGATGGTAAAATAGAAGAATAAATCAAAGATTGATCACAAGAATGAAGACGCGGATATGTAAGAGAAGAATTATAAGAAGCTGAAGCATGAAGAAAAGAATCAATGATTCTAGAAGATAAAGACCTAAACCGAGAAGGGAAAGTATGGACCTCTAAGGTTCACGAGGAAAGTAAATAGATTACTTCATCTTCTTGCAGAGGAACGAGAACGCAAGTCTTGGGTCACTCAATCTGGATCTACTGCAGCATCATGGAACAGGCATCTACTCTTGATCATCTAACCTGTAGCTTGAGCAAACCAAATCAGGGCTGAAGGGTCGCCATTGTATCTTCCTTGTAGCACAAAGTTGTCCACTCGAATAACAGGCGTTGAGAGTTTTGAGCAGGTCTTGTCCCGATCTGGGGCAGCATCTTATCATCATCTTCTACATTCATCTTCTTCTCGATAAAAGAAACAAATATTCAATGCTAGTCATTGAGTTACAAGAACATATAAACCTAACAGTTAAGTCCTTATTTAGGTTTCTACCCATCTCTCACTAATATTTCTTTAATGTTCAAATCATTTACTAGTATTTTTCCTAAAATCAGGTGTAAGCGTCGGGAGCAACAATGCTCTGATACCAACTGTAATCCCCTAGAAAATCTAACGCAATACAGTGGCGGAAACACTGTAGAGTTGGGATTAAAACACACTGACAAACTATATCTTATTAAAAGAAATGGTAAGTCAATACAAAGGCCACTTTTTACAAAAGGGCTAAATAGAAAATTCTCCAAATGGGTTATACAAATCCGTAAATTACATGAATAGAGAAAGAGTAGGATCCACGCTACTCGCTAGCTCACACCCAAAACCTAGCAGCAAATACCTGTCATGTTATAAACATAACAGCCACGTCAGTGGGGAGTAACTCGGACGTTCTCCCAGCCATATTATATCATATGGAAAAATAATAGTATTATTATATCAAAATACTTAAAAAGAGAAAACATTAAAACGATATAATAAAAATAAGCTTTCGAAGATAACTTAAAGCACTTGCCAACCTGCAAGTTAAAATCAATCGATAATATAAATATTCAAAAATGGCGTTATGGAAATTTGATCGGTGTGCACAAGGCTAGACTTTCACTAGGATAATACTGGAAACTAGCTTCGAGAACTGTAGACTTAACTCATAACAGAATCCAGTCTCTAACTAGGCAACTCAACTATAACAGGACTGCGTGCAGCGAGGTCCTGGCTTAAGTAATGTACACCCCTCCTGGACACCAACCGTAATCCAGTTCAACCCGACGGCGACTTACACGATGCGATATCTAAGTTTAAGGTCAAAATATACACACTCCTGAACACAAACCATGCTCAGTTCAACGACCAATGTGTCTCAACATAGACACACCAGCTTTATAGTTGATGGCAAAAACGTACACCCCAGAATATATTACTCTAACCCCACACTTCTCTTTATTTCATAACTCCAAAACAAGCCATTATCGTTATTCAGAAGTAATTATAATCAATATAAATGATATGGATAAAAGGAATAACCATTTTATATTAAAAGGGAAACTTTCTATAGATAGAAACTTACTAATTTTAGAAACTTACTAAAATAGAAAGTCTTATAGAAAATACGTAAGTTATTAAAATAAGTGAAATGTATAAAAATAGCATTTCTAACGAGATTAACATTTAATTATTATCGTCGTTATCGTAACTTTAATATATTTCTAAATTCGTTACTCAAAATATAAATAAAATGTGATAAGTCATTATATAGTATTTTTATAAATAATTTAGGAAATCGAGGTAAAACAATAAATCTTAGAAAAGAGATATTTTAAGAAAAACGATATCAAAATTAATTGAGTCAACGAGTTATATAAATGAAATGAATTTTATAAAGGGTTCAAATTATTTTTAAGAAATAGCTTTGATTTATGAATAATACAATTTTCAATAAAAATAGTCAATTGGAAACAAATAGGAAATTATTAGTGAAAATAGTCTCGACTAAAATGTATTTAAAACTAAATCGACTATTTTCTCATTTATTAGTATAAATCGTAAAACGGAAATAAATTTATTAAACAAGTATACAAATCTCGATTATAATATAAAAATATAATTTTGAGTTAAAATTATAAATAGACGAAATATGACAAAAATATGAAATCGATATTATTTAGTTACTAGTGTCACGATAACCAACAAAATATTATAACGATCATAATTTATAAAATTATTAACGATTTATAAAACGATATCGAAAGTTATAAATATATAGAAAGGCATACGATTTAAAATTAATATAATTAGCAATAATATATAGCTAAAATAGAAAACCGAAGTTAAAATATTTACTACATACTACTACTCAAACATACGATATAAAATCGAGTAACGTCCTAAAGTTACCTTGAGTCGATATCCCAAAATGGTCCAGTACATGTCCTCAGTTGCGTCTTCACGAAATCCAAGAAAACTCGAAGCTGAATGGAGCGTTTAAAGAGGACGGAGAAGGAACATAGGGAATTCCTGCGGAATATACGATGAAGAGAAACAAAGTAAAAGAGGGATCGGTTTGTGAAGAATTTGATAGAAGTATCATATGGATGACACAAACAACGGGAAAGAATGAGCCGAGTGGATACGTACAGCAGTCACGGAACAACAGTAGCAGTACGTTGCAAACAAAGCAACGGTGCAGAAACGGGAGAGCAGCAGGTCAGCATCAATGAGAAGGAGAAGAAAAGGAAGAAAATGACGGACATCAATCGCGATGATAACAGCAACAAAACCGACCCAAACGACAGCAAAAACAGCAACAATGAACTGAACAGGCTTAACATCGGCAGAACGTAACAGCAGCAACAGAGGACAACCGAAATCGAACCCGAATCAACAGTAGCAGCAACGAACATCCATAACAACGAACAGTTGCATCAAAACAGAGAAGACGGAAAGAGTAGCAAGGCAGAAATGAGGGGAAGAAAACGAGGAGAATCAGGGAAATCGGGCAACAGCAAACGCGACAAACAGCAGCCCAAAACTGGACGACAACGACAACTATTACGATCCGAACTAAAACGAAATGCAGCAGGAAGATGGCCGAACCACGATAACAAGTGAAGTGCAAAAGATTAGAACAATAACAGCAACAAATCCTCAACAGAAATGAGAAGATGAAGAAGTAAGAAGAGCAAAACAGCAGTTGTATGACACACAATGACAACAGCAACACGAGATACAGCAACAGCAACAAACAGAACAACACTAAACACGAACCAGTAACGTAATGTACCAACAACGACAGCAGCGGCAAAGATGGCGACAACAGAACCGATCAGGGAAGAAGAAGAAAAGAATAAGAAGGAGAAGAAGCAGAACAAGGAGACGGAATACACTAGCTGATCAACATTGAACAACAACAGCAGACAAGACAGTAATAACAACAAGCGTGACAGAAATGATAAAGGAAGGAGAAGAAAAAAAAACGGCAAACAAAGAGGAAGAGACGAGAGAAGGGAGCCGAAATGGAAATAAAGGAACCTGACCAGATGGAAAAAGAAAACGAAAACCAGGGACGAAAGTAGCAGAATGAGAAGAGCGGTTCAACGGGAGATTGATGAAGAAGAAGAAGGAAAACTGTAAAAAAAATGGGAAAGGAAGAGGTGAAACGGTGGGTGTATGAAAATAAAGAAGGGAATGAATGATAAGGGAATAAGAGGTGAAGCGGTGGAGGAAGGTGCAATGAACGTAGTGGGAAACACGGGATGAATGTAGTGTGAAAATAAAGGAAAAGAAATAGGGGAAATGAACGTAACAAGAAAAATGGGAAAATGAAATGAATCAAACATAATTGAATGAATCGGGTTAGAAATACGGATTAGACAAATACCGAATCGATAAGTTGACTGACTCACGAATCCGGTTAAAACGAGTTAATAAAATTAATAATAATAATTGGAACGTCAAATAAAATGAGTAAATAAAGTACTCGAGACGAAAACGGAAATGATAGAAATAAATAATTAGACGATCAAATAGTATATCCCGATAAATAATAAATTTTCGATAAAGTGAATTAAGTTGATTTCTCGAGGGAAGGGAATAAATATTTTGACGAAACTTAAAATAAATGAACTTCAAACCGAAAATAGAAATTCGAGCTTAAAAATAAATAAATGAAAAGAATATAGAATTTAAATCGTCGAAATAGACTTTCGATAAGAATTAAATTAAATAGAATGAATCGAAACGGAAATAAAATATGTTTTAAAATATAAGAAGGGTTATCGAGTCAAATAGAATTTTAGGAGTTTGAAACGATTAACCGTTAAATTCATTTTATAATAATTTTAAGAATTACGAGTTAAATCGTAAACAAAATAAAAATACGAATATAATTTAAAATTAATTTAATTTATAAAATCAGGGGTGTTACAAAGCATCCAAATACGAAGGCTCTTCATGACCTTGTCTTGACGTTCCCGGAGCGTCCCGATCTCGTAAGTTCAAAGCCTTGAACTTATACTTTTGGTCCTTCGGGATGTACCCAAACGTCCACCGGTCCTCATGTGGCCCCAAGGGAGGCTCATCTTTCTCCTTGCTTTTCAACTTGTCATCAAGCCCATGAAATGGGCACTCATCCTCTCCACTCTCGGAGTCATCATCCTCAAGTTCACAAGAGTTCTTGTTAAAGCTTTGTCCCGACTCTCCCCCTAGATCAATGTCTTTCGTGGCTTGGATCATATTGCATGACTCATCGTTAGTGGGCGAAGTGTTTCCTTGAAGGTCAAACACTAGCTTTTCTTCGCCTAACTCGAAGGTGATCCTACCATTCTTCACATCGATCATAGCACCGGCGGTGTGTAGAAATGGGCGCCCAAGGATAATGGGAGTGTTGGCATCTTCCGGCATATCGAGCACGATGAAATCGACCGGAATGAAGAACTTCCCGATTCTCACCGGCACATCCTTTAGCATCCCCAATGGTCGGTTGAATTAACTATCGGCCATTTGGAGTGTAATAGAAGTACTTTTAAGCTTCTTCATCCCAAGTCGGCAACAAATAGAATAAGGGGTGATGCTCACACTCGCACCCAAATCACATAATGCTCTTTCGATCTTGTAGTGGCCTATGGTGCAAGGGATCGAGAATCCACCCGGATCCTTCAACTTTGGAAGCGTAGAACCTTGAATGAGCTCGCTCACCACCCTTGTGAACGCAATGGTCTCTTCCTTGTCGATGGATCTCTTCCTAGCCAAGATATCTTTCATGAATCTTCCATATGCCGGGATTTGGGTAAGTAGCTCGGTGAATGGGACACTAACTTCCAATTTCTTCACAATGTTAAGGAACTTTTCATATTGGGAATCCACCTTAGTCTTCATTTGCCTTGTTGGGAAAGGCAACTTGATTTGGATCTTGTTTTGCTCAATAGGGGTGGACTCTTCAAATGACACTTTCCTTTTGCCCTTGTCTTTTTCTTGAAGTGGGGGAAGCTTGTCTTCTTGGGGTTTCTCGATCTCCCATAAGACTTGCTCCTCCATTGGATTTCCCAAGCTTTGGTCTTCTTGAATTGGAGACATAGCTTCTCTTGTTGGCTCTTGCTCATTCGGGGGTGGGGGTGGGTTATAAGATGTACCTCTCCTAGTGGTAATAGCATTTACATGCTCAAATTTTGGTGTTTCACCTTGAGGAGGTAATTGCCCCGGTTGCCTGGAAGAGCTACCCGAAGCAAGTTGAGCTATTCGGGTCTCAAGCATCTTTGTATGAGCATCTCTCGCCATGTTGTCCTTTTGAATATAAGCATAGAACTCTTGTTGATTCTTTGACATCTCCATTTGACCCCTTTGCATCTCCAACAAGGATTTTTGAACGTCGAAGTCACGAGTTGGAGATTGTGGATTGTGCGAAGTATCGGTGAGGGCTAATCGAGCACCGTAATCATGAATAGGAGACCGGCTCCTAGGCTTGCTTTCTTGACGGTTAGCTTGAGTTGCTTGTTATTGATGGTTCCCTTTGGAAGTTTGGTTGCCTTTGGAAGTTTTGGTTTCCATGGAAACCACCTTGATTGAAGTTCCCTTGTTGGAACCCTTGATTGTTGTTGTGGAAGGTACCTTGGTTATTTTGCTTGAAGTTGTTGAAGGGTCTTGGATTACCCACATAACCTTGATAACCTTGACTGTTGTCCCTTAAGGGAGGTGGAACATAGGGACGAGGTTGCATAGCTTGTTGTTGAGGGACTTGATTGGAGGCTTGGTATTGGTTGGAATAGGAGGCACCTTGCTTGAATGCTTGAAAGGCATTCACTTGCTCAATACTCCCTTCACAATGCATAGGATCATGACCAACGACTCCACAAGTGTCACACATCCCATAATAAGGCAAAGGAGGTGCAAATCTCAAAGCATTTACTTCTTGATTTGAGTGTTGATTGGAGGAACTAATGCTTTGAACTTGAGTGAGGTGGCCTTGGAGCTTCTTATCAATAGTCTCCATGTGTGTCTTCAATTGAGCTCCAAGGTCAATGCTTAATTGAGTAATAGCATCAACCTCGTGCCTACCTCCTCGATTTGCCTTCCTATGCCTTGAGTATTGAGAGTTATGGACCGCCATCTCCTCGATTCTTGCCCATGTTTGGTCATCGTCGACCTCGATGAACCTACCATTGGAGCTCATGTTGAGTATAGTTCTTGAGTCCTCATAAAGACCATTCCAAAATTGTTGGACTAAGAACCATTGTGAAAGTCCATGGTGGGGGCACGATCTAACCAAAGATTTAAACCTCTCCCAAGCCTCATAAAGGCTCTCTTCATCCCGTTGTTGGAAACCGGTGATGGAGGCCCTAAGCAAATTAGTCTTTTCCGGAGGGTAGAATGTTTGGTAGAACGCCAATGCAAGATTCTTCCAAGTGTCGATGCCCATGGTTGCCCTATCGAGACTCTTGATCCATTGCTTCGCTTTTCCAATTAATGAGAATGGAAATAATACCCATCGGATTTGATCTTGTGTAACCCCGGGTTGAGAGATAGCGTCGCAATAATCGGAGAAAGTCTCCATGTGTTGGTGCGGGTCTTCGGTGGGCAAACCACTAAATTGATTCCTTTCCACAAGTTGAATGAAGTGAGTCTTGGCCGTAAAATTTCCGGCATAAGCGGCCGGTAGAGCATTAGGTCCCGGCAAGACGTCTTTCGTGAATGTAGAGTGGGATGAAAACTTCGGCATTATTGGATGTAAGGGAGATGGTGGTGAAGACGGAGTTGAAGTAGATGTAGAGGGGGTACTAAGACTAGAATATCCGAAGGGATTGGTGAAATTCCCTTCGGCCGTTTCTCGAGATGCTTTCTCAAAATCGCTTCCTTGAGCTTGGTCTTGATGGGTATTGCTTGCACTTGGTTGAGAGATTCTAACCCGGCTAATCGTCCGTTGGCGAAAGGCTCGAAAAAGTCTTTCCGGCTCTGTATTAAAGAGAAAGAATTCGCCTCCCCGCCTAGGCATACACTACACACTAGAACAAACGTAAGAACACCTAGTTCTTTATGGGCACTAGGTAACGACAATAAACAAGCACAATCGTAAGACAAAGAGAAAAGAGGAAGAAATAAAACTAATGAGACAAGAAAAATCTAGAGAATATGCACAAGAGATGATAGAAGAGCACAAAGAAGAGTAACTAAGTCTAGCTATAGGCAAACTAAGTCTAAACAATGCACCGTCCCCGGCAACGGCGCCAAATTGATGGTAGGAATTGTCGTGGATCCCACCGATCAAATAATATAACCAACTAGCACCTAACGGTAGTTAGGGTAAGTCGGGTCGTGTCCACGGAGACGGTGTTGCAAGGTTTAGACTAGGTCGGCCTAAAACGAGACTATGCTACCAAAAAAACACAAAGAAATACTAATTGACGAATTATGATGAGAGGAGAAGAAGGAATTGGACTCGCAATGAACTAGACTATAACAAGGCGAAATGAAATAACTAAACACAAACTAAACAATGAACTAAAGAAATGATGACTAACTAACAAGTTGAATCAAATATGAAGAAGAAGTGGGTTAGGTCGGGTTCAAACGTGTAGTAGGGTGACTTGGGTGGTCAAGGGTGTAGGTGTCTCCTAATTGCTAGAATCGGTCCGGGCTCTCGCAACTTAAACCGATGTCGAGGTAGGTCCGGGCTCTCGCTACTTAGACCGATGTCGAGGTAGGTCCGGGCTCTCGCAACTTAGACCCTAGTCCGCACTCTCGTGACTACGACTATCCTCAACACTATCCTCAACATGACCACATACAAGACAAACAACGAGTAGAGGAAGACTAGCATGAGAAGCATGGCCACTACAACTCAAACAAGCATTTCAACAAACACATGGTGTGCCAAGTATGTGACTAACAACAAAGGTTCACCCTTTACCCCTAATCAAACCCTAATCACCCATATTCTACCCTTAATCCCCCTACTAACCCACAAGGAGACTACTCACACATAATCAAACTAACTACAACAATGAAAAGATAAAACAACATCATAAACATCAAAACATTCATCATAAACAATCAAGAGCAATAAACAATAATCAATGATTAAAACTTGATGATAAAACAAAGATTAAGAGAAGAGAAATTATACCCACTATAATAGGATGAAAAAGATGAGAACTTGAATTAATAAGAAACCCAAATAAAACCCCAAGGTTGTCAATCTTGGATGAGTCTTCAAAAATCTTCTTAATTACAAGACTAATTAACTAAGATTAACTAAAGATTAAAGGAAGATTAAATTAATGAGAGGAGAACTAAATCTAGGGTTTATATGTTGTAGAGAAGCTTAAGATAGTCTAGGGTAAGGTAAGATAAACAAACAAAATAAGAGGGAAGTATTTATAGGGGTACAAGAATGAAGGAGGAAGGAAAAGAAGAGGTGCGGCTACAGCAGGTTGGTCCCGACCGGGATGGGGTCATCCCGACCGGGACGACCTGTCATCCCGACCGGGACGGGTTGGTCCCGACCGGGACGGGTTGGTCCCGACCGGGATGGGTTGGTCCCGACCGGGACGGGGTCACAGTAGCCTCTTCAAATGTGCACTTCATCCCGGACGGGATGAGGTCATACCCGTCGGGGATGAGTCTTGTAGGCCTCCAATATGATCTTTAAGGTTCCTCCTTGCTTCACATGGACTTCTCATCGATTCTCGGGACTCGGTTTTGGGTCTCGGAGGCTCGGGATTGGGTCCCAAGGTCTCGGGGTCGAATCTAAGGCATCGAGTGATCGGTCCTCCGCTTCGTTGGCTCCGAAAAGTGTATGTATTGAGTCGGAATCGCTCCAACTCTTCATGAATGGTCTCGAGAACCTGAAACGAGCTAGGGGAAGCATAAGTAGCCCATAAATCGCTCCCAAGGAGCGATTCCACAAGGAAAATGGGACCAAAACACTACAAAATAGGCACTACAAACTACACTTATCAGTATGCTTTACACTAAGTCTCGGTCGGTCTAATTGGGGTCTATACTAGTGTACATGGCCTTTCCGAGAATCGAGACGGACTTCCTAAGTCGAGTTGAGCTTAGAACATGCCGTGAAACCCATACGAATTAGCAATGGAAATCTTTGACATATCCATGTTGGAGTATATCAATAGTATAGTGGGACATCGGTCGCCAGTACCAGCCCGGGAAAAGATGGGGTTATGCATGAACCGTAAGACTAAAACGCGCATTGTACTAGTCAAACGATTTCTATTCGAGTCTCACCCTGAGGATGCCGATGGTAAGTCACGCATCTGTTAATCCCCAGCGGAGTCGCCAAATTGTGGACATGACATAGGTCTACCCCGACGCGGCCACGCGCGGGATTGGGGAGGCGAATGTATCTCCATATAAGATGGGTCGAATTGAAATTTAAATCGAAGTGGATTCGCCACCGAACTTTGTGGGAGTTCGGTCCCGTTCGAACCCACTCTATATCTTGGTGGGCCATGCACAAAGTATGGCCCATTCGGATGTCAGAGTATATTGGATTCGTCCCTTTGCATTTGATACGATACCGACATTATCGGATACCGTGTATTGAATGACTCTCGTGTGCCAATGGATTCGGACGTCCGGAAACCATGGATCTGAGTAAGGGGTGAGCGTACATGTTGGGAAGTTCACAAAGAACACCCAACCCCGCCCGCACATTAACAGCCTCTACTAAGATATCGTTTGATTTTGACATACGCGCGTTAGTAATACGATGAATGATATGCAAACATTGTTTTGACTAAACATGTGAATATTTCAATAAGTTTCTATGTCAATTTAATGCATTTAAATTAACATCAAAGTTAAATTTAGCATGCGAGGTTCGTTTTAGTATAATAAAACAAACAATAAAATAGATCGCTGAAAACATGAACAAACAAGTTAGTAACGGTTTGTAAATTGAATTAATGCAATGCAGGGTTTTGAAAAGATGAATCACGTGATAGACTTGACACATGTTGACCGGAGTCATAAAAATAATTGATGATGCTTTTAATTTTTAAATCGATGATTTATTCAATCGCGTAGAAATATTGTATAATTTATACTCGATTTAATTTTCAATGCTCGTCATACTCAATAATCATTTATGGAACCAACATCCAATATTTAGAGTGAATTTTAGAAAAGATGTTATAAGTCGTTTTAAAACCGAACTTGGACGAAATAATCCCTTTTGTGTCGTAATTTCCAGGCAACCGCGCGACTTGCATGAACTTCGCCCGACTTGCACAGGCGCGTGACTCGCATGACCTCCGCGCGACTCTCATGACCTCCGCGCGACTCGCACGACATCCACATGACTCGCATGGAGGGCTGTTTTGGCATTTTTTATTAATTCCGTTAGATTTGATATTTGACTATGGAGTCGGTATCGCATCCTTAGAATGACGATTTTGCTAAATCGCATGAAAATATAGTATGATTTACACTCGATTCGGCTTTCGATGCTCGTCATATTAGATATTTGATAATAGAATCTGTTCCGGTCACGGAAACAATTCACCCGGTCTTGGATCCGGGTAGTATGATTGGGTTAATGATGAACAATCGATCGTTTGATTTCCTTCAGGCTCCCTTTCTTCTCACTCCCTTGATCGGACCTTCCCGGCGGAGTTGACCTGCTCCCTGCACAATGAACGCACAGGGCCTCGGAGGTTGTCCGAGGAAACCCTCTCCGATGCCTAAGTCAGTCCGTGAAATGCCTTGACGAACCTAGCTCGTGAGGAACTAGGTGGCGTTTTGTAGGAGTAAGAGTCTAGAGAGAGAAAATCCAACCCCCCTTATGTGGGAAATGGATAAGTATTTATACCTTCCCACAAGAGAGAGGGAAAGAGAAAGAAGGGGAGGGAAATGGGTGGATGTTGGTGCGACACGTGGACTCACCTTGTTCACTCATTTACCCTTACCTTAGGCAAAATGACGGACGGGTCCTCGGTTCTCTTTTGGTTCGGCTTAGGCGGGAGCGCCCTGGAAGCAGGCTGGAGGCCTGGTTTGCCCTGCTTGGCAGGCGGCCAGGCCGTGCCAGGCGGCTAAGGGATTAAGGCCATACTCTTGGAGATTCCAATGATGTTGACGGACAGTCTGCTGGGCAGGCCTTTCCTCTTTCTGGGATTGGTCACCTTGGGGCCTGACTGGCAGGCGGCCCGAGGTAGGCAACCGACCCCCATCAATTGGCCCTCGCCGGCTGAGCAGGAGCGGGGTTCCTGCTCGGCAGGCGACGTCTTGTTTTAGGACGGTGGGAGGTTGACTCCTTGGACACTCTTGCATTAAATGCGCCGCGTATTCCCGAGGGAACATGCTATAATTTCTCTGGGTATGCAGAGAGTTCAAACGTCTTCTCTTATGATTATTCTTCTTTACACAGAGAATTTTCGAGCAGTGTGCAAGTTTGATGATTGGCTCTCTTCTTTGCAGAAGTGGTTGGGGCACCATTAATGCCCTGCTTCTGCTTTTGTATAAAATGCGTGCTCCTTTACCATTTTCACGATTCATTTCCGACTTTTCTTTCTTTGTCTTAAACATGGCTTGGATCAAGAAAAGCGTAACTCGTCGCGGAGTCAGATACGTTACTTTCATCTTTAGAGGGCTTTGGAGGCTCCGATATGCTCGTGCTTCTTACCTAGCTGTCCGCCGGAGTCGCCGTTTACGCCTTCGTTTCCGCCGGAGGGGTCAGAAGGTTTCTGTTAGGATGGGCAAACGCCCTAGGAGGTCCTCGCCTCCTGCTGCGCCTAGGTTTAGGCGCTGCCCCCAGGGAGGGGGCTGTTTTGACAGGGGGTGCCATGAGTGCTTTCCATGGCTGCACCCTGAACAATTCGACCCCAACTTCTCTGACACTGATTCATCTTTGGCGTCAGGTCCTTCTTCGCCTGTGAAGAAGACAGGCTGTCGTACTTGCGACGAGTCCCAGGCTGTTCCCTTTGGCAGGGACTGGGAGGACAGCAGCCATGACTCTGATGACAGTGAGGGTCTTGGTTGCCTGAGCGACAAGGATGAAGGCGGAGCTTCTGATGACCCTTTCCAGGGCTCCCCAGGCTGGGACTGGGGCTCGGCTCTCGGGAGTCCAGGCAGCCCTGGGGATTACTCCACAGATTTGGGCGATGACTAGGCCTGCGTGGCAGGGTGTTTGGTTTCTGCCAGGCCGGAATTTTTGGGCCTTATGTATTTTTCTTTTCGTATCTGTCTCAAGATGTAACTTTCCTTTGTAAGACTTAATGAAATGAAAATCAGGCCACGCGTTTGTGTACTGCGATTTTTTTTTTTTTTTTGCCAGGGGGGACGTCATAGGGTGACCAATCTTCTGACACCCTTTGGTCCTCCCGAGGTTTTTCTTGGGAAGCTACTTGGAGCAAACCTCCATGGGGGCGACACGTGGACCGCAGCCTTTGGGTGAATTCCTGAGGGTTGGGCGACTCTTGGCATGCCTCTCTTTCTATAAAAGTGATCAGTCATCCCTTCTTTCACTTTTTTTTTCAATCTTTCCTTTCCTTCGAAACTCCCTTATTCTCTCTATCCGTCAAAAACCCTTGAGCGTTGACGGATCGTATCCTACCTTGCACCCCATTTCCCTGAGAGACTCTTTCTTCGGGGTTGTAACGTGCTGTCAGGCGATCTTAGGTCAGATTTTCATCTTCCATTCTTTTTCTTTCTTCAATTTCCTTTTTTCCGCTTCTTTTTAGAGTAACATGTCTAGAACCCGTGAACGGATTTTGCCCTTTATTGACCCATCAAAGAGGGGGGAAGGGGTGAATTTTGCCTCCTCCTCTAGGGAGGTTGGTCTTGAGGAAGAGCATTCGGCGGGTAGTGGGGGCGGTAATTCTCCTGACCCCCCTTCGTATGATGCCATTGACTCAGACGACGAGGCGTTGGAAGTTAACCCTTCCAGAACTTCCGGCCTCCTCGTTCGTCGGGAAAGGGGTAGGGTTTACTACTTAGACAAGGCTAAATACCGCATCCCCCTGAGTACTTTCCCTGACCCGATAAATCGGGAGACGATCCTTGCAAAGAACGCCGCCTGCGTGATTGAGCGGCTCTATAACTTCGGGGAGGGGTATACAGTTGTTGTCCCCGGCGAAAAGGATACCGTATGCAACCCCCCTGATGGGTGCATAGCGGTTTACCATAAATGTTTAGAGTTTGGCCTTCGCTTTCCCCTCCATCCTTCCTTAGAGGAGATCTTCAGGCGCATGAACGTCGCCATCGCCCAGCTGACAGCCACAGCTGTCAGGGCGTTGATTTCATATGTCTGGACCTGTCTTTTCCACCGCATGGAGCCTTCCATCGACGCCCTGTGGTTTATGGTGGGCTTACAGATGGTTTCTTCTGGGAGTACGGGCTCCCCTGGTTATTGGTCCCTCTTGAGGCAGAAGGGACATTGTTTGGTGTGGCCTGGCATGGACAGCTTGAGGGACTGGAAGAACAACTTCATTTACATACACAGCATCCATGGGTGGAGGATTCCTCGCCATTTCAGGAATCATGTCCACACCAGGCTGGAGACCCCTGAGGAGTACCACCCTGGCGTGGGTGGAAAGGCCTTGGAGGTTAAGCCAAGTGAGAAAGACAAGGAGTTGACGGCCTACTTTGCTGCCCACACTAACAAGTATGGGGTGTATGGCCCCACCTTATGGCTCCCTCATGCGGAGCTTTTAGCGACTGATAATTACTTGACCCGGTTGGGCATGAATCCGGGTCTAGATAAAGGTAGTTCAGGAGTGCTGGTGATTCCTTCTTACTCTTCTTTCCTTTGAAAATGCCCTGATAGCTTGTTTGTTCGCCTTGCAGATCTTGCTACCTTTGTTTGGAGAAAAGGGGAGGTGAGGCGCCTGGTCCTGACCGAGACTCTCACTGTTGTCCAAAGTCGCCCTTCTCTTCCCCCTGATTTTAAGAGAGGTGAGAAGAACCTGATGAAGCATTTGAAGGGTCTGTCATTCAGTAGACCAAGACTCCCCCTCCCCCCCTCCTAGAGCAACGCCTGCTAAGACGGCGGTTTCTGAGGCCACCCCTTCTCCAGTTGCGAAGGCGATTGCTTTCGAGGCTACCCCTTCGCCTGTTGGTAGGCATGAGGGCCCTTCAGCAGGGGTCCAGATTCCCCCGGGGCCACGTGCTGCAGGCTCCGAAGAGACTGGGGAGAGCACTCCCCGGGCGCTGCTTAGGAAGAGGAGCAGGGAGGCTCCAAGTGCCGACCAGGTGGTGGACCTGGAGACTTCCACGCCTGAGCCTAAACGTTTTGCTCAGGGGATTCCCTCCACCCTTTTCTCCGAGGAGAACGCCGAGTTCCACTATAATGTAGGCGATAGCCAAGATGTTTCCGCCCTACTTTCCGACTAAGGGGCAGTTCTAGCAGACCATCTTCTTAAGACTGTCAAATCTGCTACCAATCAAGTGGCCCAGTACATTCAGCGCACTTCCCGAATCATGAAAGCTTCCGCGGAGCTGGCGGCCCTCAGCCGCCTGAGTGATGAGGAACTGTCCAGCTCTGACCGCCTTTCTACAGTCGAGAGGGACGTTGCTCTCATTGCCAGCCTGAAGGATCAGTTGGCGAAAAAAGAGACCGAGCTAGAAGAAGCCAAGGATCAGGCGGTCCACTGGAAGTCTGAGAGTGAGAAGGCTATCAGGGAAGTGTCTCGCCTGGGGGAGGAGTCAAAGAGAGCTCAGCAGGCCTTTGCGGAGTTGGAGCGGGCCAGAAAAGCTTTGGCTGAGCTGGACCATGCTAAGAAGAGCGTCATTGACCTCGGGGAGCGTCTTTCCAAGGCAAATTCTGATCTGCAGGCGGCTCTTGGCGATCTGGCGGCGAAGACCAAGGATTGGGAGAAGGAGAGGGACGAAATACTCCAGGAAGTGGAGACGGCTGTGTCGGCGGGCTTCGTTAATGGTGCTAACTCTTGCCTAGGGGTTGTTATGGAAGCTGTCAGGGAGATGTTCCCTGGCTTTGACGAAGATGCTTTCCGAGCCCTCTACACTGCTAAGGACGAAGCTCAAATGCGCAGAGTGTCTGAAGGAGCTGCTGCCTCCGGCCCAGACGCCCCTCCTACGTAACATGGAGGGCAGTCTTCCTCAGAGGGCTCGTGCTCGTCCCCTGCTGCGCCTGTGCCAATGCTTTAATTTCCTTACTTCTTTGCGCGCCGAGCCCTTTGGTGGCCGGCTGCCGTACTCTTGATTGTAATCACTTGTTTTAAGAACTCTTGTCTTGTATTCTCTTGACACTACTCCTTTTATGAGAATTTTCTGTTTGTTTTGTCTGTTTTGATTCCCTATGAACATGATTCGCGACCCGCTTCTGCCTGTAATTGGGGAGGATTTTTTGATTGCTTCTTTTTACACAAGTTCGGGGACCTGCCCCCAGTCTTTGTTCATCTGGCCTGTCCCTGGCTTTTTAAAGTCCAGGGAGCTTGCCCCCTGCCTGCCCAGAGGTAAGCAGGGTGGCTATTGCGTTTTTTATACAAGGTTGGGGGGCCTGCCCCCAGTCCTTGTTAGTACGGCCTGTCCCTGGCTTTTGTTCAAAGCCCAAAGGGCCTGCCCCCTGCCTGCCCAGAGGTAAGCAGGGTGGCTCTTGTGTTTTTTATACAAGGTTGGGGGGCCTGCCCCCAGTCCTTGTTACTCTGGCCTGTCCCTGGCTTTTGTTCAAAAGTCCAGGGGGCCTGCCCCCTGCCTGCCCAGAGGTAAGCAGGGTGGCTTTTGCGTTTTTTTTATACAAGGTTGGGGGGCCTGCCCCCAGTCCTTGTTAGTACGGCCTGTCCCTGGCTTTTGTTCAAAGCCCAGGGGGCCTGCCCCCTGCCTGCCCAGAGGTAAGCAGGGTGGCTCTTGCGTTTTTTATATAAGGTTGGGGGGCCTGCCCCCAGTCCTTGTTACTCTGGCCTGTCCCTGGCTTTTGTTCAAAAGTCCAGGGGGCCTGCCCCCTGCCTGCCCAGAGGTAAGCAGGGTGGCTATTGCGTTTTTTATACAAGGTTGGGGGGCCTGCCCCCAGTCCTTGTTAATCTGGCCTGACCCTGGCTTTTGTTCAAAGTCCAGGGGGCGTGCTCCCTGCCTGTCCAGAGGTAAGCAGGGAGGCTCCAGTTTTGCGTTGGGGGGTTCACTTTTCCCAATTTTGGCAACAGGGGGGCCTCCCCCTATTGCCCCCTGCTCGTTTGTGTGTGAAAGACGCGAGTGTGAACAGGCAACGAGTATAAATCTGAATCTTCTCATTTCTCTAAAAAAAAATTCTTTTTGACATTGGGGTGGTCGGAGCCGTCGACATTTTTGACCGTTCTCCGCCTTTTTTAGTAAAAGTAAAAACTGCCTGTATTCTTGTTCAGACGTAATACTTATTTAGCGTGTCTGCATTCCAGTGAGCATGTAGCTCTTGCCCTTCAAGGTTGGCAATCTTGTATGTGCCTGGTCCCAGGATTTGAGTTACTTGGTATGGACCCTCCCAGTTGGCACTCAGCTTTCCATGTTCTCTTGACTTTCCAACCGCCTGTGTCTTTCTTAGAACTAGCTCACCCATCTGGAAGTTCCTCTGCCGGACTTTGGTGTTGAAGGCTTTCCTCATTCGTTGCTGGTAGGCAACGATGTTGGTACTGGCCTCTTCCCTTAATTCATTTACCAGGTCCAAGGCTTCAACCATTGCAGCTTCGTTTTCGGCCCGGTCGTACTGCAGGAAGCGTAGAGAGGGGATCCTTGCCTCAATTGGTAATAATGCCTCTGCTCCATATACCAGACCAAACGGGGTCTGGCCTGTAGACTCTTTTCTGGTAGTTCTGATTGACCAGAGTATACTGGTGAGTTCGTCAGCCCATCTACCCTTGCAGTCATCCACCATTTTCTTCAGGCCGTTCAGGATTTGTTTGTTGGCTGCTTCTGCCTGTCCGTTGGTTTGAGGATGACAGACGGCTGAATAGGCGACTGAGATATTGTGGCTTTCCAGCCAGATTCTCAGCGGGTCGTTATCAAATTGCCTGCCATGGTCGAATACCAACATTTTTGGTAGACCGAACCTGGTGATGATATTTCGCCAGACCACTTTCCTGACCGCCGGCTCAGTAATGTTGGGCACTGCTTCGGCCTCCACCCATTTGGTGAAGTAGTCTATGGCGACAATCAAGAATTTTCTGCCCTCCGTGGCCACCGTGAAGGGTCCTAGAATGTCCATCCCCCATTGAGGGAAGGGGATGGGAGATAGGATTGGCCTGAGCTCCTGGGCCGGGGCATGGATTGATGGGGCAAAGAGTTGGCATTTCCTGCATTTCTGGGTCAGGCTCTTGGCATCTGCCAGCATGGTAGGCCAGTAGTAGCCTGCCCTGAGGGCCTTGTGGGCCAGTGATCTCCCACCAATGTGATGTCCACAAATCCCTGAGTGGATATCCTCCAATACCTCAGCGGCCTGATCCGCCCGTAGGCATTTAAGCAGGGGATAAGTAAAAGACTTTTTGTAAAGCTCTTCATCAATGAGTATGAACCAGGCTGCTTTAGCCTGTATCTTCCTTTTTTGTAATGAGTCTGACGGTAAGATACCATGCTTCTTGTACTGGATGAAAGGAGTCATCCAGCTTTCTAGCTCTTTTTCCACAGTATTAACCGCCTGACAGGGGTTAGTGGACTTCTCGTGTAAAACGTCGACCCACACTGATCTCCGGATGTCCTGTAGACTGGAGCTTGCCAGTTTTGACAGGGCGTCTGCTCTGCTGTTCTGGGATCGGGGGATCTGTTTGACCTCATATGATTTTAGGCCGGATAACTCTCCATTCACCATCTCCAGGTATGTGGCCATTGCTTGGTCCCTTGCTTCGTATTCACCATTGATTTGGTTGGCGATGAGCTGGGAGTCCGTCGCCAGGACAATTCGCTCTGCCCCTGCGGCTTTAGCTGGCCTGACGCCTGCAAGTACTGCCTCGTACTCTGCTTCGTTGTTTGATGCTGAGAAAACAAATCTGAGGGCATGTTCAAAGTCAGCCCCTCCTGGGCTGGTTAGTACGACGCCTGCGCCTGCGCCATTGGCTGTCGAGGATCCGTCAGTATGCACGATCCATTCCTCGGCAGGGGTTTCTTCCTCCCCTAAATGGGAGCACTCAGCCAGAAAGTTTGCTAAGGCTTGGGCCTTGATGGCTGTTCTAGGCTGGTAAGATATACCTAGCCCACTCAGCTCAATCGCCCACTTCAGTAGTCTCCCTGATTTTTCAAATTTTTCCAATACCTTCTCTAGTGGTTGGTCGGTGAGGACTACGACTGGATGCGCGTCAAAGTAAGGTCTGAGCTTCCTGGCAGCAATTATGACTGCGTAGGCGGCTTTTTCGACCATCGGGTAATTCTTCTCGGCTGCCCCCAGCGCATGGCTTACAAAGTATATAGGCTGTTGGGCGCCTGCTTCTTCTCGTAAGATGACTGCGCTGACCGTTATATTGGTCACTGCAATGTAGAGGAAATGTTTTTCCCCTGCTATTGGTCTTGCCAGGGTGGGGAGTTTTTTAAGATGGTCCTTCAGTTGCTCGAAGGCCTCTTTCTGCTCGTTTTCCCACTTGAACTGTTTATTTCCTTTCAATATCTTGAAGAAAGGGGTAGCTTTGTCTGCTGACCGGGCGACAAATCGTGCTAAGGCGGCCATGCGGCCCGTCAGGCATTGGATGTCTCTAATGGTCTTGGGCTCGGGGAGGTCTAGAACTGCCTGAATTTTCTCAGGGTTGGCGTCTATCCCTCGAGAGCTGACCAAGAACCCCAGGAATTTGCCGGAGCGGACCCCAAATGTACACTTTTTTGGATTAAGTTTCATTTTGTAGGCGCGCAGGGAGCAGAAGGTCTCCTTTAGGTCCGTCAGGTGCTCTCTGTCCTCTCTGCTTTTTACGATGGCGTCATCAACGTAAGCCTCGATGTTTCTGCCTTTTTGTTTTTCAAATACTTTATCAACTAACCGCTGGTATGTAGCCCCTTCATTTTTAAGCCCAAATGGCATCATCTTATACATGTAGGTGCCTGAACTGGTGATGAACGCGCACTTCACCCTGTCCGGCTGCCACAAGTATACTTGATGATACCCTGAAAAGGCATCTAGGAAGCTTAGCATGGAATAGCCACTGGTGGAGTCTACCAATTGGTCGATTCTAGGGAGCGGATAGCAGTCTTTCGGGCAGGCTTTGTTGAGGTTTGTAAAATCCACGCACATTCTCCATGCGCCTGACGATTTTTTAACCATGACTACATTCGCCAACCATTCTGGGTAGTCACAGACCTCAATAAAATCTGCTTTCAAGAGTTTGTCAATTTCTTCCTTGATTGCTGCGTCTTTTTCCGCGGACATATTTCGTTTCTTCTGTTTTACAGGGCGAGCATCCATGCTTACATTCAGCTTGTGAACGATGCATGATGGATCAACGCCGGGCATCTCGTCTGCCGAGTAGGCGAATACGTCTTTGTTTTCTTTTAGCAGCTTGACCAGTTCAGCCTGGTAGGATTTTTCCAGGTCAGCTCCTATCAGGACCTGCCTGCCCGGCTCCAAGTCTACCAACATGCTTTCGCCCCCTGGCTCCAGGTGATCGGACGCCGGGTGTTCGGCTGGGATTTCGCCCTCCCTGCTGGGGGAACTGTCAGCCTTCCTTTTTCCTTTCCTTTCTTTTTCGTGCTCTTGCAGGGCCACGGAGTAGCATTGTCTGGCTGACTCCTGGTCCCCACGCACCTTTCCTTCTAGCCCGAAATCGGTGACATACGCTATGGTGAGAGCCCTGATGGAGATGGCTGCCTCGATTTCGTCTAGGGTGGCTCTGCCAATTAGGGCGTTGTAGGCAAATCTTGCATCCACAACAACAAAGGTTGCCCTGACGTTCCTGGCAGTAGAGCCTTCCCCAAAGGTTACGGGTAGGTCTATGACCCCCATGGGCAGCACGCCTGCTCCACTGAATCCGTATAATGATCCGGGGGCAGGTCGTAGGTGCCTTTTTTCCAGGCCCATTTTCTCGAAGGCGTCCTTGTACAGTAGATTTGTGTACGCGCCTGTGTCCACCATACACCTCCGCACAATGTGGTTGCTGATCTCTAGGGACAGCACCAAAGGGTCACTGTGCGGGTATACCACACGCCCTGCATCATCAGGGGTGATGCTTAAGGTCACCCCCCTTGGACTCCCTGCTTTCTCAGCATAGCAGATCTGGTTCCTTAGTTCGCGCATTTGTCTTTTTTGGCCTCTTCGACTGAGCTGGCCCTCAGTGCCCCCTGAAATTACATGGATCACCATGCGGTTCTGCACTGACCCTTCGGGTTTTTCAGACACTTCTTTCTGAGTCTTATTCTTAGCTGCGTAGTTGGCTAACCATCCGTTCCTGATTAACTTTTCGATCTCGTCCTTCAGGTGACGGCATTCCTCGGTGGTATGGCCTATGCAGTCGTGGAAAGTGCAGAATTTCTTGGGGTCCCCTTTCCGGCAGCGAGGCTTGCTCGGGCGATTCCATTTGGCAGTTTCTTTTTCTAGTTCGAAGATCTCCGCCCTGGATTTGTTCAGGGCAGTGTAACTATCGAACCTGGGCTGGTAGACTGTGCGCTCCTTCTTGGGAGTGTCTCCCTCCTCCCTTTGCTTGCCTGACTCACTTCTGCCCCGTCCACCCTGCGGTCCCCCTTGAGGCCTTGCTTGACCTGCAGGGGTATCCGTCAGGCCGTGGAACTCCTCCTGCAGAATGAATCCTTCCGCAACTTTCCTGGCCGTGGCCAGGGTTTCTGGCTGGGCCCTGATCATCTAGTTTTTCATTTCCCCTGGAAGTAGGGAGATTGTCAGGGCGTAGGCGGCAGTGGAGTCGTCGATCTCCCTAACCTGCTGGTAGGATAGATCAAATCTTCTCAGGTATTCCCTCACACTTTCACCCTTTTTCTGCTTCAGGGTCATGAGATCGAAACGAGTGAGGCGTCTTCTCTTATTCCCGGTATATTGCTCGAGGAAGATTTCAGCCAGCTCTATAAAGAACTTGATTGACCCCTGGCGGAGGTCTCTAAACCATCCCTGCGCCAGTCCCACCAAGGTGGTTGGGAAAACTTTGCACCAGATGGCATCATCTACGTCGTACATGCCCATGTGGCTCTCAAACGCCGCCAGGTGATCTTCAGGATCTGTCGTCCCATCAAACTTGATGGTGGGCATTTTGATTTTTGGAATGGGGTACTCTTGTACCTCAGGGTGCAGCGGGGTTTTTGTAGGCCTGCCTACCATTCGTGACCTGCTTTCCCCAGACTGGTTACCGTGAGAATCCCATTGTTTATGGGTCGGTTTCCTCGCACTGGGGGAGCGGTGCCTTGGTGGGGACCTGCTTGCTGCTTCATCCTCTGTTTCCGGGGAAATCTGCCTGGGCCTCTTCCTCTGAGAGTGGCAGAGGTTCTCACCCTGATGATGTCTGGACTCGAGCGGTTGTCCCCGATTGAGCCTGGATTGCAGGTTTTGGGATAAGCCGGGGGCCGACTGTTCCTTGGCTGCAGGTGTTAGCCTGGAGAAAACTCCGCCTGGCCTTTCCCCCAAGCGTTTTGACATGGGCTCCTTGGGCCTCATTCTCTCCTGCATTTCCCGGGACAAGCCTCCTTGTTCTCCCGACACAGATTCCGTTGTGTGGATGGAAAACGCCTGCTGGACAGGTGGCTCTGGACTGCCGGTAGTAATGCGCCTTTGCACATGAGCATACACTTTATGCCGTCCTTCTTGCTTTCCTCTGAGCATTCCTGGCGGCGGTTCGCCTCGTGCCCCCGGCTTCATCCCTGCTGATTGGGGATGGTTGCCTGGGAGCCGATGCGACCCTGCCTACCAAGTCCTCAGGAGTGAACTCCTGGTTCAGCATCGCAGAGAAGAAGGCGGCTGTCTGCGCCATCTGAGCTGGGGTCAGATTAAGATCGTGCCCTGGGCGTGCCCCCAGCTCAGGCGTCACAGCAGTGTTAGATCCACCAAGGAGACTGGTTCCCCCTACCCCTAGGATCGTGGCAGGAGGAGCCTTCTCCGACTGCGGCATACCATACAGGGGGCCACCGGTGGGACCGTCGGACCCGTTCCTGCACTGGCATCAACGATTTCTGGCATGATTGTGTTAGTTTTGTGATTATGAGTGGTTGATTTTAGTGGGTAACTCGTGAGCACAACCGTAAGTTCCCCACAGACGGCGCCAAATTGTTCCGGTCACGGAAACAATTCACCCGGTCTTGGATCCGGGTAGTATGATTGGGTTAATGATGAACAATCGATCGTTTGATTTCCTTCAGGCTCCCTTTCTTCTCACTCCCTTGATCGGACCTTCCCGGCGGAGTTGGCCTGCTCCCTGCACAATGAACGCACAGGGCCTCGGAGGTTGTCCGAGGAAACCCTCTCCGATGCCTAAGTCAGTCCGTGAAATGCCTTGACGAACCTAGCTCGTGAGGAACTAGGTGGCGTTTTGTAGGAGTAAGAGTCTAGAGAGAGAAAATCCAACCCCCCTTATGTGGGAAATGGATAAGTATTTATACCTTCCCACAAGAGAGAGGGAAAGAGAAAGAAGGGGAGGGAAATGGGTGGATGTTGGTGCGACACGTGGACTCACCTTGTTCACTCATTTCCCCTTACCTTAGGCAAAATGACGGACGGGTCCTCGATTCTCTTTTGGTTCGGCTTAGGCGGGAGCGCCCTGGAAGCAGGCTGGAGGCCTGGTTTGCCCTACTTGGCAGGCAGCCAGGCCGTGCCAGACGGCTAAGGGATTAAGGCCATACTCTTGGAGATTCCAATGATGTTGACGGACAGTCTGCTGGGCAGGCCTTTCCTCTTTCTGGGATTGGTCACCTTGGGGCCTGACTGGCAGGCGGCCCGAGGTAGGCAACCGACCCCCATCAATTGGCCCTCGCCGGCTGAGCAGGAGTGGGGTTCCTGCTCGGCAGGCGACGTCTTGTTTTAGGACGGTGGGAGGTTGACTCCTTGGACACTCTTGCATTAAATGCGCCGCGTATTTTCGAGAGAACATGCTATAATTTCTCTGGGTATGCAGAGAGTTCAAACGTCTTCTCTTATGATTATTCTTCTTTACACAGAGAATTTTCGAGCAGTGTGCAAGTTTGATGATTGGCTTTCTTCTTTGCAGAAGTGGTTGGGGCACCATTAATGCCCTGCTTCTGCTTTTGTATAAAATGCGTGCTCCTTTACCATTTTCACGATTCATTTCCGACTTTTCTTTCTTTGTCTTAAACATGGCTTGGATCAAGAAAAGCGTAACTCGTCGCGGAGTCAGATACGTTACTTTCATCTTTAGAGGGCTTTGGAGGCTCCGATATGCTCGTGCTTCTTACCTAGCTGTCCGCCGGAGTCGCCGTTTACGACTTCGTTTCCGCCGGAGGGGTCAGAAGGTTTCTGTTAGGATGGGCAAACGCCCTAGGAGGTCCTCGCCTCCTGCTGCGCCTAGGTTTAGGCGCTGCCCCCAGGGAGGGGGCTGTTTTGACAGGGGGTGCCATGAGTGCTTTCCATGGCTGCACCCTGAACAATTCGACCCCAACTTCTCTGACACTGATTCATCTTTGGCGTCAGGTCCTTCTTCGCCTGTGAAGAAGACAGGCTGTCGTACTTGCGACGAGTCCCAGGCTGTTCCCTTTGGCAGGGACTGGGAGGACAGCAGCCATGACTCTGATGACAGTGAGGGTCTTGGTTGCCTGAGCGACAAGGATGAAGGCGGAGCTTCTGATGACCCTTTCCAGGGCTCCCCAGGCTGGGACTGGGGCTCGGCTCTCGGGGGTCCAGGCAGCCCTGGGGATTACTCCCCAGATTTGGGCGATGACTAGGCCTGCCTGGCAGGGTGTTTGGTTTCTGCCAGGCCGGAATTTTTGGGCCTTATGTATTTTTCTTTTCGTATCTGTCTCAAGATGTAACTTTCCTTTGTAAGACTTAATGAAATGAAAATCAGGCGACGCGTTTGTGTACTGCGAATTTTTTTTTTTTTTTTTTTTTTTTTTGCCAGGGGGGACGTCATAGGGTGACCAATCTTCTGACACCCTTTGGTCCTCCCGAGGTTTTTCTTGGGAAGCTACTTGGAGCAAACCTCCATGGGGGCGACACGTGGACCGCAGCCTTTGGGTGAATTCCTGAGGGTTGGGCGACTCTTGGCATGCCTCTCTTTCTATAAAAGTGATCAGTCATCCCTTCTTTCACTTTTTTTTTTCAATCTTTCCTTTCCTTCGAAACTCCCTTATTCTCTCTATCCGTCAAAAACCCTTGAGCGTTGACGGATCGTATCCTACCTTGCACCCCATTTCCCTGAGAGACTCTTTCTTCGGGGTTGTAACGTGCTGTCAGGCGATCTTAGGTCAGATTTTCATCTTCCATTCTTTTTCTTTCTTCAATTTCATTTTTTCCGCTTCTTTTTAGAGTAACATGTCTAGAACCCGTGAACGGATTTTGCCCTTTATTGACCCATCAATGAGGGGGGAAGGGGTGAATTTTGCCTCCTCCTCTAGGGAGGTTGGTCTTGAGGAAGAGCATTCGGCGGGTAGTGGGGGCGGTAATTCTCCTGACCCCCCTTCGTATGATGCCATTGACTCAGACGACGAGGCGTTGGAAGTTAACCCTTCCAGAACTTCCGGCCCCCTCGTTCGTCGGGAAAGGGGTAGGGTTTACTACTTAGACAAGGCTAAATACCGCATCCCCCTGAGTACTTTCCCTGACCCAAAAAATCGGGAGACGATCCTTGCAAAGAACGCCGCCTGCGTGATTGAGCGGCTCTATAACTTCGGGGAGGGGTATACAGTTGTTGTCCCCGGCGAAAAGGATACCGTATGCAACCCCCCTGATGGGTGCATAGCGGTTTACCATAAATGTTTAGAGTTTGGCCTTCGCTTTCCCCTCCATCCTTCCTTAGAGGATATCTTCAGGCGCATGAACGTCGCCATCGCCCAGCTGACAGCCACAGCTGTCAGGGCGTTGATTTCATATGTCCGGACCTGTCTTTTCCACCGCATGGAGCCTTCCATCGACGCCCTGCGGTTTATGGTGGGCTTACAGATGGTTTCTTCTGGGAGTACGGGCTCCCCTGGTTATTGGTCCCTCTTGAGGCAGAAAGGACATTGTTTGGTGTGGCCTGGCATGGACAGCTTGAGGGACTGGAAGAACAACTTCCTTTACATACACAGCATCCATGGGTGGAGGATTCCTCGCCATTTCAGGAATCATGTCCACACCAGGCTGGAGACCCCTGAGGAGTACCACCCTGGCGTGGGTGGAAAGGCCTTGGAGGTTAAGCTAAGTGAGAAAGACAAGGAGTTGACGACCTACTTTGCTGCCCACACTAACAAGTATGGGGTGTATGGCCCCACCTTATGGCTCCCTCATGCGGAGCTTTTAGCGACTGATAATTACTTGACCCGGTTGGGCATGAATCCGGGTCTAGATAAAGGTAGTTCAGGAGTGCTGGTGATTCCTTCTTACTCTTCTTTCCTTTGAAAATGCCCTGATAGCTTGTTTGTTCGCCTTGCAGATCTTGCTACCTTTGTTTGGAGAAAAGGGGAGGTGATGCGCCTGGGCCTGACCGAGACTCTCACTGTTGTCCAAAGTCGCCCTTCTCTTCCCCCTGATTTTAAGAGAGGTGAGAAGAACCTGATGAAGCATTTGAAGGGTCTGTCATTCAGTAGACCAAGACTCCCCCCCCTCCTAGAGCAACCCCTGCTAAGACGGCGGTTTCTGAGGCCACCACTTCTCCAGTTGCGAAGGCGATTGCTTTCGAGGCTACCCCTTCGCCTGTTGGTAGGCATGAGGGCCCTTCAGCAGGGGTCCAGATTCCCCCGGGGCCACGTGCTGCAGGCTCCGAAGAGACTGGGGAGAGCACTCCCCGGGCGCTGCTTAGGAAGAGGAGCAGGGATACTCCAAGTGCCGACCAGGTGGTGGACCTGGAGACTTCCACGCCTGAGCCTAAACGTTTTGCTCAGGGGATTCCCTCCACCCTTTTCTCCGAGGAGAACGTCGAGTTCCACTATAATGTAGGCGATAGCCAAGATGTTTCCGCCTTACTTTCCGACTCAGGGGCAGTTCTAGCGGACCATCTTCTTAAGACTGTCAAATCTGCTACCAATCAAGTGGCCCAGTACATTCAGCGCACTTCCCGAATCATGAAAGCTTCCGCGGAGCTGGCGGCCCTCAGCCGCCTGAGTGATGAGGAACTGTCCAGCTCTGACCGCCTTTCTACAGTCGAGAGGGACGTTGCTCTCATTGCCAGCCTGAAGGATCAGTTGGCGAAAAAAGAGACCGAGCTAGAAGAAGCCAAGGATCAGGCGGTCCACTGGAAGTCTGAGAGTGAAAAGGCTATCAGGGAAGTGTCGCACCTATGAGGCAAGTCAATGCGTGTTAATGTATCATCTATTTCCTCTTAAGTCCACATCCCATATCAATTTTCAATCTATTATCGTTTTTGTAGACACCCACATTTTGACTGCGAGGTGTCTATAGCAGTTTCCAAAAAACACCCTATGATGATCGGACGCAAACGTGTTTCTACGCGCTCGGATATGGGTCCGAAACCATTAGTTGCTGGCTTAAGCACTCACGGAGTACAAATCTCACAAAACTGACCTCAAATTCAGTCCCAGTGGGTCGTTTCCAATCAAACAAGACTAATTTGGGTCAAAACCGACACCGGAAATAAAACCGACTTTTAGCGTTTGGGTCAAACCCCAGTCAAAACCATTCCGAGATACATAAACAACAGCCATTTAAACATCAAAAGTCCAACCCAAATACAAAACCCACAAAATATCCAAACTACGGTCCAAAAATTGACCCGTGCGCTCCAGCTGATGCACTCGATCGAGTGGGCCCTTAAACAAGCCCGACTGCAGGCGCACTGGACCACTCGATCGAGCTAGCCAGTTACTCGGTCGAGTAACCCTAGACGGGGTATATAGCTTTGCCTATATAAACATCCCCATGCACACCCTTTTGGGGGACATTTTTTTCAACCCTATTCTACACTAATCTACATACATCCAAAACCCTAACCCTAGCATTTAGGAATCCGAACCCTAATCACCACAACTTAACTTACATCTCAATACTCACCTGCAAGCCACAACTACGAGTCCCGTCCGAGAACAAGAACATGTAGGTTGAGGGTGCAAAACCCCGTTCTTTTCCCTTTTCTTCTCCTCGGTCGTTCGTCCGTCCCGTCCTGTGTCGTTTTTTTTTCGTTTTTTTATTTCGTTATCGCGTCCTAATATCGTTAATAATTACTAGTATAAAAAAACATTAAAATACTTGTGAATTTGTGTCGAGTGCGAATGATGTCGGGATAAGGAAACCCAAATATACAAGGGTATTGCACCCAGCGTTGCCGGTCGCTTATCCCGACACCCATAGCGCTTGATTATTGAAGTAAGTCAACTTAAACAATAATTTCCTTTTTTTTGTGTTCGCATCCTCATTGTCGCATATTTCGTCAATTGCAATCTATTTTAAAAAGAAGTACTTTTTTCTTTAATAAGGCTTGAAACCCGTTCACGCGGATCCGATGTCACATAATCCCTAGGGATTCATTATGATGTCGGGAAGCCGAGGGATTCAAGTATTTTAATTCGAGCAAAGCGTCAACCCGTTGGATTCGATACCAATTCAATAATTGGATGTCGAATCTAAACGATTTAGTCAAATATTTTAGCTAATACGATTTTCCGTTGATGCTTAAAATAGATGTCATTAATTCGATAAGAATGCGACACTATAAACGCGGAGGAAAATTTATATCGTTTTAGTTAACTTAAACGACTTATAGCAATTTCTTTTTTTAGTTCCGCTCTAATATTCGATATCGATTAAATAATCGAACGTCGAATATGACGAGTATGATACATACGAATCAAGCATAAATCCATAATATTTATGCCCGATTCAACAAACTCATCAATTTATCAAAATCAAACGGTAATTTCAAAATCGATAACAAATTGCAAAGCGAACCCTAGTTCGTACAGGGGGCACTCGATCGAGTGCCTAGCTCACTCGGTCGAGGAGCACCCCAAAAACGAGACAAAATGCTATTTCGACAACCACTCGGTCAAGTCTCGCCATGACTCGATCGAGTGGCAATGAACTCGGTCGAGTTCTCTCATAACTCGGTCGAGTGACGTCTCGAAATCCGGACAGAAGCCTTTCCAGAGGTCCACTCGGTCGAGTCCCTCAATGACTCGGTCGAGTGGCTCCTTTATCAAGTCAAGCCGTGAGTCCTACAAGGTCATTCGAGTCTCACTAACGTTTTTTTATGACTTAAGTCGACACGTGTCAATCAATCACGTGAAGTATCACTTTTCAAAACTTTGCATCGTCTTATTTACATCATTCTATATTACACCATTCTCAAACCGTTATTATCGTTATACCGTTACTAACATGTTTGTTATGTTCTTGTTTATTTTCATTGTTTATTTTATTGTACTAAAATGAACTCGCATGCTAAATTTAACTTCGACGTTAGAATTAGTTGCATTAAATCGACATAGAAACCCATTCAATTTTTCGCATGTCTAGGGAACATATTGTTTGCACAACATTTTCATCGTTCAACTAACGCGCGTATTAGAAAGTCACTCGATATCTTAGTAGAGGCCGCCAATGTGCGGGCGGGGTTGGGTGTCCTTTGTGGGCTTCCCAACACGTACCCTCACCCCTTACTCAGAACCTCGGTTTCCGGATGCCTGAAACCGTTGGCGCACGAGAGTCATTCAATACACAATAACCGGTAGTGACGGTATCGGTATCACAATGCAAAGGGACGAGCCCAATAAACTCTGACATCGGAAATGGGCTGTATTTTGTATACGGCTCACTACGACATAGAATGGGTTCGAACGGGCCCGAACTCCCACAAAGTTTGGTGGTGATTCCATTTCGATTTAAATTTCAATTCGATCCATTCTCATATGGAGATTCATTCGCCTCCCCAAACCCGTGCGTGGCCACGTCGGGGTGGACCTATGTCATGTCCACAATTTGGCGACTTCGCTGGGGATTAACTGATGCGTGACTTACCATCGGCATCCTCAGGGTGAGACTCAAATAGAAATAGTTTGACTAGTACAATACGCGTCTTAGTTTTACGGTTCATGCATAACCCCATATTTTCCCGGGCCGGTACTCGTGACCGACGTCCCACTATACCGTGATTTACTCCAATATGGATATGTCAAAGGTGTCCATAGTCGATTCGAGTGGGTTTCGCGGCATGTTCTAAGCTCAACTTGACTTAGAAAGTCCGTCCCGATCAACGTCTAGACTATGCGCACTGGTATAGACTCTTTATAGACCGACCGAGACTTAGTATAGAGCATACATGGCGTCGTTATAATGCTTGCGTGACTACATGCTACTTGGTTCCCGTGTCGTTTTCAAAAACCATCTTTTTCAAAAAATTGCATCCTTTTCAAACTATACAATTTCAAAACCCGGATCGTATACCGAATTTAGGACTTATGATTTTACTCATGATAGCCTATTTCTAGCCGGTATTCTGCCCATTTCAAAACTCGAAAATATTTTCGAACTTTCAAAACCGTGGCCCGATATGTTTTCCGATTTTCTCTCAAAAAATCGGGCCCCTCCACCATTTTTTTTTCGGATTTTCCCAAAAATCCTTTTCAAAACCCTCCTCTTCTTAGGACTTCCCGTATTTAGCATTTGCCGGGTCGTGTCTTAAGCTGTCAAGGTCCTTAACATCGAAACTCTGTCGATCTTACATCACGAGTTTCTTCCTTATCTCAGTCCGCCTTACTAGACTAAGGCAAGGCCCACCTACAGAGGACATACTCCTACAAAGAAGGGCCCGTCTACACAATCAAGTCTAAAAGTCTGGGGATGTCTCGCGTGGACCTTCTTTCGAACAGGACTCGGCCCACCCGCCGAATCCTAAAGAAGGCCCACTTTTCACAAGTTACCCGTCTAGGTGTCTTTCCCGAGTCACTTCCCTTTTCAGCCTTGCTCGGGATGTACTTTCTATTCCAGGATTTGGGCTAGTTTCTGATTATGCGGTGTTCTTACAGACAGGCCACCCGAGACCAGACATCAACGCAAGATGGACGAATTGAAGGCTGCGCTGGCCAAGATCGAAACCCAATTGACTGCCATCCAGACCGACCAAACGACCTTGGCCACCCGTGTGAGTGCCGTAGAGAAGGTAGCCCCTATTGAGGGATCTGAGCCCACTGGGCCCATAGCTGAACTAATCAGCGTTGTTCGCAGGCTCGAAGAACAGGTTCACTTGTCAACGAACAACTCGATCCACACTGAAAATGCTCGTTCCTATTCGCCTTTAAATGACGAGCTACCTGCTAACCTCAACCTCACGGGAATTCAAATGTTTAAGGGTACAGAAGACCCGGTCCACCACATCCGGGCTTTCTAAGATTTTATGGCGGTCAAAGGGGTGAAGTCCACCATGTTTAAGCATTTATTCCCTTCCTCCCTTGAAAAGCATCCCAAGGCCTGGTACTACAGGCTCGATTCCAAGAAATACAAGACTTGGGACGATGTGGCGACCGAATTTGCTCGAAATTACGCTGATAATACCGAGATCCAGACTACAATGCGTACTCTGGAAGTAATGGCAAAAGAGCCCAAAGAAGGGTTCACCAGATATCTCCAAAGATGGCGGGCCGAGAGTGTGAAGCTGGTTGATAAGCCCAGCGAGAAAGTTCTAGTGGAGGCTTTTGTCAAGAATCTCCTCCCCTCCTACCGGGTCCATCTCCGGTATGCTGTCATCCCCAATTTTGCTACCCTAACGGAAATGGGTACAAGGATCGAGGACGACTTATGGTTAGAGGGACTGACTAAGGCCTCTACCAAAGGCTATCAAGGGGCCAGCTCATCTGTGAGGAAGCCCACACCTGCAGCTGCAACTCGCAGCATCTTCGATGAGGTTAATCTGCTTGACACCTCATCCAAAAAGAATACTCCAAATCGGGTATTCATGGATATAGGGACTACCTATACCTATGCCTTACAAAGGCTATCTTCAAAGGGCCTGATTCAACCAATAAGCCCAACTACAGAAACTCCAGTAGAGAAAAGGTCCAAAAGCTACAATGTTCAGGCCTATTGCCAATATCATCGCGGTAATGGGCATGACACGGAGAAATGTTTGACACTGAAGCATCTAATCCAGGATTTGATCGAGAGCGGGAAAATACCGTTGCCCGGAGACAAGCCGAGTAACAAAGAAAACCCGTTCAGTGCCCATGCTATATTCACCGGGGAGGTAATTGACTGCTCACACCTCATTTCCCCCTTTATCCCACAAATTAATGGGTATGGTTCGATGATGAGGAGGATGTGTACCTAGCCAAAGGTGAAGTCGTCCCCATCACCAGTGAAGAGGTCCGAAAAGCTAAGTCCAAAGCCTTAGCCACTAACCATCTCGCCACAGCCGGGCGCTCTACTCCCAGAACCGTCACTGAACCTGCCAGGACGAAGCTTACCCTCGAAGAACCGAGCAACGACACGTCTTTGGTTCAACAATTGAAGAGGGTTCGAGCTGACTTAACCATATGGCAGCTTCTGGGTAGCTCGCAAGCACATCGAGAAGCACTAACTAAGGCTCTCGATGAGATCAAGGTCGACTCACAGGTTACCCCCGCTGAAATGGTAGCCACTATCATGCCCTATCTCAAAGGCAAGTCCAAGGAAGAAGGCCCACTCATAACCTTCTCCGAGTCCGATCTACCACCATTTGGGGCCGCCCATAATTTGGCCCTATTCATCACGGTCATTTGCCTAGGAAAGTACCTCCCGATGACCCTAATTGATGCCGGATCTAATGTAAATATCCTTCCCCTAAGGACCGCTAGGGCCCTCGGCATCACAGATGCCGACTATCTCCCGACGGCACAAATTATCCAGGTTTTCGACGGAAGCCCAAAACCGGTTGCCGGGGCCGTTAAGCTGACAATAATAACGGGCCCAATCGAAAAAGAATTGGAGTTCCAGGTGATCAACGTCACCTCATCCTTTAACTTACTACTAGGAAGGCCTTGGATCCATGCAGTTAAGGTCGTATCCTCTACCCTCCACAGAAAGGTGAAGATGTTGCTTCATGACGGTGTCATCACACTGGAGGCAACCCCCATTACCGTAGCAAGCTGCAATGCTACGGGCCGTGCCGACCCACGAGGATTTGATTTCGTGGGCATGATGGAGGAGGAATATCTCTTCAGGCCTTACTTCACCACTATCATCGACACGATGCTACAAAACTTGGGCTATCTACCGGGGGCTACCTCGAGGCCATATCTTCCAGCTGGGAAGATCTTCGAGGTCCTAAACGATGGCGAATCACAGTTCGGATTGGGGTATACCATAACCCCGAAAAACGTGGTCTGGGCCGGTATTCAGAAGGCCACCAACCTCTTCAAGGGTACTTACTTACGCCCTTATAGCCCAAAGCTAACTGACTACTTCGTCACTCCTGTATTCGGAGTTATTCAAGTGGGCCTCTACCAACCCACCATCACATATCCCGAGACCAAAACGGCTCAGTAATGCAATTTCATACCTGATGATATATTCACCCTTTTCCAGGCCGAATCCAAAGAAGGTGAAAACAACTCCGAGCCCGTGCTGGGGCTCCTATTTGAAGAAGACAAGGCCATCCCTGCTCCAAAGGAAGATCTGGTCAATCTGATCCTCCGCAGCAACCGGTTTGACCCAACAAAGCTAATCACCGAAGTTGGTACGGACACCGGGAAAAGGGCCTGGAGGAAGACCATCAAGTGGACCGACAGCCAGGGTTGGACCTACAAGCTAACCACCGGCGAGGGAGACATGCCGGATACCGAGTCCGAGTCTGAGTCAAAGTCAGAGTCGGAGTCTGAGTCGAAGTCTAGAGGGTCTGGTACTAGAGTCCAATCTGTAACCCCTCTTACCTTAGCCACTGGAGTCTCGGGGCCTGTCTCGAGAGCACTCCCTATTCAGCCACTGACCAACGATCAGATGGCCGCTCTATTCGAGCTATTCTCAAAATTTACCATTAATAATAATAACGAAAACCGTTCTGCTTACGACTTGTCTTATTTTCAAAATTTGTTCAATTTCAAAAATTTTACATGCAATGACATTGAGAAACCCGACGAACAGGTACCTCTTCCTCCACATCTGATCGAGCAGCTCGAGCAAAGGGAATCCCGAGATCCGGTAATTAAAGAAACCGAGTCCATTAACGTGGGAACCACTTTAGAGCCCCAGATGCTTAAGTTTTGCCTATCTTTAGATCCTGAGGAAAAGAAACAATTCACGGACGTCCTCCAGGAATTCAAGGACATCTTCGCATGGTCCTACAAGGACATGCCAGGGATTGATCGGGAAATAGCCGAACACCATATACCCATCAAAGATGGGTGCAAACCGGTAAAACAGAAACTCTGACGAATGAGGCCCGAATGGTCTCTCAAAGTCAAAGAAGAAGTCGACAAGCAATTCAAAGAGGGCTTCATACAAGTGTCTGAATATCCAGACTGGGTCGCAAACATCGTGCCGGTACCCAAGAAGGACGGCAAGGTGCGTGTATGTGTAGATTTCCGGGACCTTAATAAGGCCAACCCAAAAGAGGATTTTCCGTTACCACACATCGACATACTGGTGGATAACACGGCCGATCAACGGCCGATCATGCCCTTCTGTCATTCATGGACTGGTATGTCGTATACAATCAGATCAAAATGGCAGAAGAAGACATGAGTAAGACCACCTTCTCTACACCTTGGGGTACTTACTGTTACAGCGTTATGCCATTTGGGCTCATCAACTCTGGGGCCACTTATCAACGAACCGCCACTACTTTACTACATGATATGGTGCATAAGGAAGTGGAGGTTTATGTGGACGACATGATCGTCAAGTCAAAAGACCGAAGTGGGCACATTGCAGCCCTATGAAAATTCTTTACCCGACTACGCAAATATAACATGAGGCTAAACCCTCAAAAATGCAGTTTCGGGGTAACATTAGGCAAATTACTGGGCCATATCAATAGCCAACGCGGCATCGAGGTCGACCCAGCTAAAATCGAGGCCATAACCGAGATGCAGCCACCCAAAACCGAAAAAGAAATAAGAGGGTTTCTTGGGAAAGTCCAATATATCAGCA
This sequence comes from Agrostemma githago, assembly GCA_958450325.1. NCBI lineage: Eukaryota > Viridiplantae > Streptophyta > Magnoliopsida > Caryophyllales > Caryophyllaceae > Agrostemma > Agrostemma githago. Next base: position 47,883,207 of record OY288246.1, on the reverse strand, counting down.
GATTCATTTCAAAACTAACCATGGTATGTGAGCCCATTTTTAAAAAACTGAAGATCGGAGAACGGGTACTATGGGACGACAAATGTCAGACGGCTTTCGATAAAATCAAGGAGATTCTGTCTGCTCCGCCGGTATTAATGCCACCTCAACCCGGTCTGCCTTTGTCGTTATACCTAAGAACGACCGAGACAGCCATGGGGGCTATGCTGGCCCAGACAGTCAATTCAGAAGAACGGGCTATTTACTGTATCAGTAAGAAGTTCCTAGAATACGAGTGCTTGTATACAATGCTCGAGAAAACATGCCTAGCTTTGGTTTGGGCCACTAAAAAGCTCCGACATTACATGCTCAGTCATGTGGTACATGTATTATCCAAAATGAATCCTATCAAGTACCTGTTCGAGAAGCCCATCCTCAATGGCAGGATGTCCAGATGGACTTTAATGTTAGCTGAGTTCGACCTCAAGTTTGTACCATTAAAAGCCATCAAAGGCCGGGTAGTAGCCGAGTTCCTCATCGGTAGCCCGATATCTGAAGAAGGGCATACCGACACTTAGGCTTTTCCAGATAAAGACATATTCCATACTGACACCGAAACATGGGATTTCAATTTTGATGGGGCGTCCAAATTTCGAGGATTCGGAGTCGGCATTCTATTAATATCACCGAAAGGAGAGCATACACCGTTATCCATTAAATTGGACTTTGATGTGACTAACAACGCCGCCGAGTATGAAGCATGCATTCACGGCTTACAAGCCGCCGCCAATTTTGGAGTAACAAAGCTCCGGGTCCACGGCAACTCATCCCTAGTCATCAATCAAGCCCTCCAAAGATGGAAAACTCGAAACGCCAATCTCGTGGCTTACCAAGCGCGAGTAAGGGTTCTTGAGAAACAATTCCAAAAGGTAGAGTATATCTATCTACCCCGAGAGGAGAATCAATTTGCAGATGCACTTTCCAAATTAGCATCCCTGTTAAATATACCAGAACATCTAACTAGCATGCCGATCTGCGTTGAAAGACGGTCCGAACCGGCCTACATCCACGCCATCCAGGACATTGAGATAACCGACCAGGAACCTTGGTATCAGGCTGTCCTAACCTACTTGACAATGGAAGAGTATCCCCCGGAAACTGAAAACCGTGCCAAGAAGGCCTTGCAAAGATTTGGCGACCCAATTTGTTCGTACGGACGATGGGCAGTTATACAAAAAGACGGCACAGGGGGCTCTCCTCCTATGTATCAATAAAGTACAGGTCGAAAAGGTTATGGACGAGGTAAACGATGGTGAAAATGGCCCACATATGATTGCCCATATGTTTGCCCGGAAAATCAAGAGGCTCGGATATTATTGAAACACCATGGAAACGGACTGTCAGTCATATGTCAAACACTGCCATAACTGTCAGATCTTTGCCAATGTGCAACATATGTCGTCATCTCTGCTATACACCATGACGTCCCCATGGCCATTTTCGACATGGGGCATTGACATAATTGGAAAGATACACCCTTCCGGGACGGGAGGTCATTGCTTCATTTTGGTGACCATCAACTATTTCATGAAATGGGTCAAAGCCGAGTCATATCGTGTCTTGAACGCCAAGCACGTGGCCAAATTTATCCAAAATAAGATCATATGCCGATATGGGATCCCACACGAGTTTATCAGTGATCACGGGACCCACTTTCAACCTGAAACTGCCGCGTTGCTGGCAAAATATAAAATTCAAAGGCATACATCTTCACCTTACCGACCCCAAACAAATGGAGCGGTGGAAGCAGCCAATAAAACGATTGTCACCATACTTAAAAAGATGGCTGTGAATTACCGGGATTGACCCGATAAAATACCGTTTGCCCCTTGGGGGTATCGGACGTCAATTCGCACCGCAACCGGAGCTACTCCCTATTATTTGACATACGGGATGGAAGCGGTCCAACCGGTCGAGCTAGAAATGCCATCCCTCAGGATACTACTCGAGAGCCAAGTGCTGGAAGCAGATTGGGTACAAGCCCGATACGATTTGCTAGTTCTTTTGGACGAACGGCGGTCCAGGGCCCTCAACAACATCCAAATATATCAAAAGAGGATCCAACGGGCCTTCAACAAAAGAGTTAGGCCCAGAAACATCAAGGAAGGGGATCTAGTTCTAAAGTCCGTACGGGCCCTACTACCGGTTGATCCAAGAGGAAAATTCAAACCCAATTGGGCCGGGCCGTATCTGGTAAAGAAGGTCCTATCATGAGGAGCGGTGATGCTGACGGACTTGGACGAGAACGAATTCGTCAACCCAACCAACTTGGACCAGTTGAAGTGCTATTACCCATAAACCCTATCTCAATGTCATTTGCAAAAAGTGTATAAAAATTCATTTTTTTTTATAAATTTTCAAAATTATAGGCAAGTCAATAAGCTAGGATTATTCATTCTACTGTCGCACATCTTAAACTAATAGTCTTGGTGTATTTCGAAAAATTGCAAAACAATCTATTTTTGAACTACGTTTGGTTTGATTCTGCTAATTGTGGATACGTAGGCAAACCCTCAACAGGGTACAACCACTGCAATGAACGAAAAGACGGGAACGGTATTCACTAATATGTCTTTTATTTAAAACCCGATAGACTCGGGAAATCCAAAATTACACCACACACACTAAAAAAAATGGCACAAAAAAAAACACCGCAAAAATAGTAGTAATATTTAAATAATAAAACTAAGGAGGCTAGTGTTCGTGCTTTCTGCCCTTTCCCTTATCCTTTGGGTCGCGTGGAGCCCGAGGTCGCCGGGGTGGGGGTGAGCGTTCTCGAATCACGAGGGGAACCTCCTTAGCTCGAACCCGTTTCTTTGACAACGGGTCTTCCGCTATCGTCTTTGGTCCAAGTCAAGCCCGCACGTGTTCAGGCAGCCTGTCTCGCGGGCCAAGTCGGTCCTGCACTGCTAGTCTTGGGCCAAGTCTCCTTTCCAAGTCAGTCTGGGAGCCCACTTTCCCCCGCGCACCTCTAGCACTAGACCCTTCGCCTTGAGTCCTAGACTCCTTTCTCTGACCTGCCATTAGACGGACCAGGGTAGCCGGGGTATTACCTTCATCGAAGAAGCCCCTATTGTCTTTAACTTCCTCTCTTCGCTGCAGGTCAAAAGCCTCATCAACCTTCAAAGCAGCTCGGGCCTTTGCGGAATCAGCTTTGGTCCACTTCACATAAGAATCTGAAACCCAGATTGAATGAAGAGATTTGGGAATGGGCCAAGTATGCCGGGTATACCATCTTTGCATCCAAGTGTCGCACATTACATCTGTCAATTAGGTAGATTCACTCACAACTGCATCAACTTCTGGAATTCTTTGGGTCCAACCATACTTCCTTAGTATGCGATCCGGGTAGAGATGAATTGTCTGCCTGAAAGACAATATTACCTGATAGCGGGCCTTGTCCCTCGGGTCCAAACCTGTCCAAACATAGATGGGTCACCATGGCACTACCCATCGAATCAACGGACCTCTGTGAAAAGACAACACCTCATCCCAACACTTTTGAGTAATCTGGCGAGAAAAGTCGATAGCCCACCTTCTTGTCATCACCTGATTATGACGATAGTCGCTCGCGTCAAGGGGAGGATCTATCACTGATAACCTCTCGTATAGCCAAATCTAAAAAAGGAAGCGAAAATATGAGTTCCCGGGACAAAACAGGCGTCTGGAAAGGAACACGGGGCTTTCTACGAGGGCACTCGATCGAGTACCCACTGCAGTAGAAAAATCGGGAGGAAAAAATCAAAAAATCGAGAAATTGGGAAAAATAGAAATTCGAAGTAACATACTTGCAGTAAACGGGTACTCCCGGTCAAGCGGACTGACGAATCCCTCTTACGGTTGTCTAGGCCTTGGATAATTTCACCCGTGATAAGCCAAGCCAGACTATGCTCCGTCTCCATCAGATCAACCACGGTCAAGAGGCGATCGTTACCCATGCATGACAATAAATCCATGTGACCCTCAAAAACATAAACATGGAGCATACAAAAAGAGAAAGCCCTACGGCTGTAAACCGGTTTGACCCGGACGTCATGAGGGTTCATATACTTCTCAGCCAAATCGATCAAAGAAATATTATCGTCCTCCATCATGCGAGATACCTCATTATGAGAAAGTCCTAAGAATTCTCGAAGCTTCTGTCTTGGGTCATAAACCGAGAACGGGACGGCAGGACGAAGTATTGGGCAAACTTCTCCTTGGGGAAAAGCAAAGACATGATATGTATCGTCCCAATAAGACAGACAAGCATCAAGAAAATAACGGTCAACTTGCATCTGACGGAATGGGTACAACTGAGTAATACCCGTCTGATTGAGAGCCACCCTATCTGTGTCCCTAAACCATCGGGACCATTCTTGCAGCATCACGATCAATCGATCAATTCCCATGGTTAAAATTCTTGAAAGAAATAAAGAAACTTTCTTTTTTTGAGAAGGGATGAATTGTGAGGAAGTTGTGAAGAAATTCAAAGACAAGGGAGGGTATTTATAGCATTAGCTCCACAACCCTCTTTCCATATCTTCCCTACGCAGAAAGTTTCCTAATTCTAATAGGATCAACATACAGGCCTCGTCTCGAGATTCCCTAATCTTAGCCCGGGAATTAGTCATCCTGAGTTTCCTAATTTCAAATTTCAAAATTTTCAAAGTTCAAAGTTTTCAAAAATTCAAAAAAAAAAAAAAAAAAAAAAAAATCCCCAGCGTGAGTCATATTTTCTACCTACGTGTTGCATGCAAATTTTATGTGACCTATACAGGTAAGACTCGAGGCATCAAATGCAAGCCCGTACAGCTCACATATCTCCCCAGCGGAAAGCCCGAAGCGGCATTTTCCCCAGAATGGCACGGGATCGGCCCACAAATAGGCGCACCCAGGACTTATGCGACAAGTCTGATTCCCCACGGAGTTATCATCATTAGCTCAGGTAGGACTTCTATCCTATGGCTGGTGAGCCCTTCACGCGAGTCTAATGGACTATAAACGATCCGATCGGAAATCTGCCAGTATTCAATCCTCGATTGGCCTGGTAGCTACTCTGACTTTCGCCTTGTCCAAGCCTCAGTCAGAGTGGGGGCTCTGTAGACACCCACATTTTGACTGCCAGGTGTCTATAGCAGTTTCCAAAAAACATCCGATGATGATCGGACGCAAACGTGTTTTTACACGCTTGGATATGTGCCCGAAACCATTAGTTGTTGGCTGAAGCACTCACGGAGTACAAATCTCACAAAACTGACCTCAAATTCAGGCCCAGTGGGCGTTTTCAATCAAACAAGACTAAATTGGGTCAAAACCGACACAGGAAATAAAACCGACTTTTAGCGATTGGGTCAAACCCCAGTCAAAGCCGTTCCGAGACACATAAACAACAACCATTCAAACATCAAAAGTCTAACCCAAATACAAAACCCACAAAATATCCAAACTACGGTCCAAAATCTGACCCGTGCGCTCCAGCTGATCCACTCGATCGAGTGCTCAGCCCACTCGATCGAGTGGGCCCTTAAACGAGCCCGACTGCAGGCGCACTGGGCCACTCGACCGAGTTAGACAGTTACTCGGTCGAGTAACCCTAGACGGGGTACATAGTTGTGCCTATATAAACATACCCATGCACACCCTTTTGGGGGACATTTTTTTCAACCCTATTCTACACTAATCTACATACATCCAAAACCCTAACCCTAGCATTTATGAATCCGAACCCTAATCACCACAGCTTAACTTACATCTCGATACTCAATTGCAAGCCACAGCTACGAGTCCCGTCCAAGAACAAGAACATTTACGTTGAGGGTGCAAAATCCCGTTCTTTTCCCTTTTCTTCTCCTCGGTCGTCCGTCCGTCCCGTGTCGTTTTTTTCGCTATTTTATTTCGTTATCGCGTCCTAATATCGTTAATAATTACTATTATAAAAAAAACATTAAAATACTTGTGAATTTGTGTCGAGTGCGAATGATGTCGGGATAAGGAAACCCGAATATACAAGGGTATTGCACCCAGCATTGTCGGTCGCTTATCCCGACACCCCTAGCGCTTGATTATTGAAGCTAGCCAACTTAAACAATAACTTCCTTTTTTTTGTGTTCGCATCCTCATTGTCGCATATTTCGTCAATTGCAATCTATTTTCAAAACAAGTACTTTTTTCTTTAATAAGGGTCGAAACCCGTTGACGTGGATCCGACGTCACATAATCCCTAGGGATTTGTTACGATGTCGGGAAGTCGAGAGAATCAAGTCTTTCAATTCGAGCAAAGTGTCAACCCGTTGGATTCGATACCAATTCAATAATTGGATGTCGAATCTAAACGATTTAGTCAAGTATTTTAGCTAATACGATTTTCCGTTGATGCTTAAAATAGATGTCATTAATTCGATAAGAATGCGATACTATAAACGCGGAGGAAAATTTATATCGTTTTAGTTAACTTAAACGAATTATAGCAATTTGTTTTTTTAGTTCCGCTGTAATATTCGATATCGATTAAATAATCGAACGTCGAATATGACGAGTATGATACATATGAATCAAGCATAAATCCATAATATTTATGCCCGATTCAACAAACTCATCAAATTATAAAAATCAAAAGGCAATTTACAAATTGATCACAAATTGCAAAGCGAACCCTAGTTCGTACAGGGGGCACTCGATCGAGTGCGTAGCTTACTCGGTCGAGTGGCACCCCAAAAACGAGACAAAATGCTATTTCGACAACCACTCGGTCGAGTCTAGCCATGACTCGATCGAGTGGCCGTGCACTCGGTCGAGTTCCCTCATAACTCGGTCGAGTGACGTCTCGAAATCCGGACAGAAGCCTTTCCAGAGGTCCACTCGGTCGAGTCCCTCAATGACTCGGTCAAGTGGCCCCTTTATCACGTCAAGCCGTGAGTCCTACAAGGCCATTCGAGTCTCACTAACGTTTTTTTATGACTTAAGTCGACACGTGTCAATCAATCACGTGAAGTATCACTTTTCAAAACATTGCATCGTCTTATTTACATCATTCCATATTACATCATTCGCAAACCGTTATTATCGTTATACCGTTACTAACAAGTTTGTTATGTTCTTGTTGATTTTCATTGTTTATTTTATTTTACTAAAATGAACTCGCATGCTAAATTTAACTTCGACGTTAGAATTAGTTGCATTAAATCGACATAGAAACCCATTCAATTTTTCGCATGTCTAGGGAACATATTGTTTGCCCAACATTTTCATCGTTCAATTAACGCGCGTATTAGAAAGTCACTCGATATCTTAGTAGAGGCCGCCAATGTGCGGGCGGAGTTGGGTGTCCTTTGTGGGCTTCCCAACACGTACCCTCACCCCATACTCAGAACCTCGATTTCCGGATGCCCGAAACCGTTGGCGCACGAGAGTCATTCAATACACGATAACCAGTAGTGACGGTATCGGTATCGCAATGCAAAGGGACGAGCCCAATAAACTCTGACATCGTAAATGGGCCGTATTTTGTATACGGCCCACTACGACATTGAGTGGGTTCGAACGAGCCCGAACACCCACAAATTTTGGTGGCGACTCTACTTCGATTTAAATTTCAATTCGATCCATTCTCATATAGAGATTCATTCGCCTCCCCAAACCCGCGTGTGGCCGCGTCGGGGTGGACCTATGTCATGTCCACAGTTTTCCCTTTACGACTTTGAATGAATGCCTTGCGATATTAATCTTATATCGAAGACTTGCTAGTCAGATTCGATATTCGATAAATAAAAGAAAGCCAGACTTCATTAGGTTAAGTCGAGATGAGACCTCCAGGCCTCAGGGTTAAGCTAGCATCACGCTTTGTTCCCGTACACTGCCGATTCGGGATGCCCAGTGCTCACGCCTGAAAGCAGAGACGCCGAGCTCCCTGCACCAGACTTCCAGGTCGCTCGAGCTCACGCGCCTGAGCCTCTGTCTTCTTATCAGTAAGCAACATAATGCGTTACTGATCGAATTCTGTCCAATCGTTCGGTTTACGGTGTCTATTTACGTTTTTGTTTATGAGCCCGTTTATAGTTTACGTTTACCGTTTCTAACCCGATATTAAAATTGTTTGTCGGATTGTGAATTTCGGGTTGTATTCCATCTGTGCAACTTGTAACCTCTATTTTCAAGTTATTTAATTCATTGCACGACTTTTATCGCTTTTAAATGAACCCACATGCTAAATCAAACTTCGACGATACAAATCGAGATGAACTAAACAACGTAGAGAACATACCAATTCGTATTTCAATCATAAAACAATGGTTGTCATAACATTTCGCCATCTTACTAGGGCGCGTACTTAAACACCAGTCGATAACTTAGTAGAGGGCCGCTATGTGCAGGTGGGGTTGGGTGTCCTCTGTGGGCTTCCTAACACGTACCTTCATCCCTTACTCAGAACCTTTAGTTTCCGGATGCCAGAAACCATTGGCAACGATAGTCATTAGATATACGTTACTCGATAATTCGACATCGGTATTGTTATGCAAAGGGACGAACTCCACAAGCTCTAGTACTATAAGGCAAGTTGTACTTAGCGCGTTATACGCCTAAGCATAGAGTGGGTTCGAACGGATCCGAACTCCCACAAAGTTCAGTGGCGACTCCATGTTCGATTTAAATTTCATATCGAGATCAATCTTACACGAGAACGTCCGCCTACAAAATCCCATGCCTGACAGCGTCGGGCATTGACCTACGTCATGTCCAAAATTTGGCAAACTCTGCAAGGGATACCTGATGTACAACTTGTCGTCGGGGTCTTCAAGGTGAGACTCAAAAAGAAATCGTTTGGTTAATAGAGTAAATGTGTTAGTTCGATGGGTCATGCATAACCCCAATTTTACACGGGTCGGTTACTTCTGACCGACGTCCCACTATATCGCGATATATTCAAAATTGGTTATGTCAAGGTGTTCATAGCTGATTCGTATGGGTTTCCCGGCATGTCCTTATGCAAATTGCTAAGGGAGTCTGTCCCGATTATCAGAAAGGCTATACGCACTTATATAGACCCTATCTAGACTGACCAAGACTTAATGTAAAGCATACATACTATTGTCATATTGCCTTTATGACTACTTGTTACTTGACTTCTGTTTCATTTTCAAAAACCGTCATTCCAAAATGCATCTTTTCAAAATATCCAGCTTTCAAAGACCCAGATTGCTTCTGAAATTTACACTTATGATTTGACTCAAAATAATCCTATTTTCTAATCGGCATGCAGCCCTTTTCAATATTAGAATTCTCGACTTTCAAAAACTCGGTCTCGTCGGCAAGTTGCCTTTTTAAAAAGACGGAATCATCTCTCAATTTTTAAAATGCGAAATTATTCGCAACCATTCCAATATTTCAAACGCTCTGTCTTGTCGGCATACTGACAATTTCAAAAGACAGAACCGTCCTCTCAATTTTCAAAATCAGATCCTTTTTCAAAACCTTTCCAATTCTAGGGCCTAGCATGATCTGTGTGTCTGGTCTCACCTAGTTCGTCGAAGGTCTATAGCGTCGAAACCCCGCCGATCCTATATCGCGATTTTCTTCCTCATCCCAAGTCTGCCTTGTTTAAATGGATGACCAACCAGCGTACGGCATACCCCTACAAGGGAAAGTCCACCAAAGACACTTGAGTCCAAATTTTGAGGAAGCCTCATGTGGCCCTCCCTTCAAACAAGAACCGGCCCATATAGCTGACGGAGGGATTTGTCGCTGATCCCACCGATCAATTAAATAACCGGCAAAACCTAACTAGGGTAGCTAGGGTAAGTCGGGTCGAATCCACGGGGACGGTAAGAGGCGTCTAGACTAAGGTCGCCCAAATACGAGACTAAGTCAACGAGCTAAGCTAGAGAATGATAAGAGGGGGAGAAGGCTAGACTAAGACTAAAGAAGACAAACAAGGAAAACGGGCTAGGATTAGGTCGGGGTCAAAGGGGTAACAGAATGGTCGAGGAAGAGCTAGAGCGAAGGAGGTAGTAGGGTGATCTAGGTTGGTCCGGGTTCTCGCAACTTAGACTCACCTAGAGGTTCCTCATGGAACCCATCCGGCGACACACATGACAGAGGAAGACAAGAAAAACAAGCATTCCAACCTACTTAGTCATTCAAGCATTCCAACAAACATGTAATGTGCATCACTCAAGAGGAAACCCAAATCTTCCACCAACATCTCCAACAAACCCTTGATCACCCAATTAACACCCTAATCACCCTACTAACCCTAGCAAGAACACTACTCTAACATCATCAAACTAATACTAACATAAACAAGAGGAAACAACACAAACATCAAAACATACATAAACAAACTAGTGAAAATGATGAACAACAATCAAAGATTAAAACTTGAATTAAACAAACAAGATAAAGAGTAAAAGGAAGGAAGGATTATAACATACTAGTGAAGGAGAAAGATTGAAACTTGCATTAATGGAGAAAACCCAAAACAAACCACCAAGGTTGTCAAGCTTGGATGGATCTTGAAGAATTCCCTTAATACAAGTACTAAACTAAGATTAACTACTAATTACCGACTAATCTACACTAATCTAATCTAATCTAACCTAAAGTAGTCTAGGGTTTAATGGGAAGTGAAGAACATAAGCCAAGAATTACAAGAGGAGGGGTATTTATAGGGTTACAAATGGAAGGGAGACGAAAGAAAGGAAATGCGGACTACAGCACTCGGTCCCGATCGGGACCGGTTCAACCCGACCGGGACGGACCCACCATCCCGACCGGGACGGGTTGGTCCCGACCGGGACGGCCTTGCAGTAGCACCTTCAAAAGCGCACTTCATCCCCGACGGGATGAGGTGAATACCCGTCGGGGATGAGTCTTGTAGGCCTCCAATATGACCCTTTTGGTTCCTCCTTGCTTCACATGAACTTCTCATCGATTCTCGGGACTCGGGATCGGGTCTCGGAGGCTCGGGATTGGGTCCCAAGGTCTCGGGGTCGATTCCAAAGCATCGAGTCGTCGTTCCTTTACTCCGTTGGCTCCAAAATGTGTATGTATAGAGTCGGAATCGCTCCAACTCTTCCAAATTGGTCTCGGGAACCTGAAACGAACTAAAGGAAGCATAAGAAGCCCTTAAACCGCTCCCAAGGAGCGATTCTACAAGGAAAAAGGGACCAAAACATTACAAAATAGGCACTACAAACCACACTTATCAACTCCCCCACACTTAACCCTTACTCGCCCTCGAGTAAGCACATACTAACTACTATACTAGCCGAATGGGTATTAGCGCACCCTACGCCCTTTCAACTCACGCGAGTGCACTTAGAGGAAAAGTGCACTCCGCAAGGCAAGTCGGGTCTTGCGACAAAACTGTGGATGCAACCGGTCACAAAACACATAAACAAACAAGCACACAAACAAACACATAAAAGGTTGCACCCAAAAGAAAAGAAATACCGCTTCCCTCAACAAGCGGTGAAAGAAGCACCGGGTTAGGACTCAAGGCAAGTGACAACGTTCCCAAGCTAGCAATACAAACAAAGATGGACTAAACCCTAATAGTATGACGACAAAGCAATAAAAACGTTGGTAACTTACCTCGGTTCCTCCTAACCTTCTAAGAACGTACTACGGGACGATCGGCGGGATGGAAAAAGGAGGAACCACGGTGTTAGTGGACACTGTAGGTAAGTGAGACCCCGCCCCCTTTAGCGTGAGCCAAGAGGGTCGTCCCATGTCCGAAACCGCCTAACTAGTCCAAGTAAAAAGATGGAAATATGCAAAATGAGGGAAAACCGACTAATGCCGCTATCATCCTTCCTAGGGACTCGGTCCTTTGGTAGGCTCTTCACGGCAAAAGTCAGAAAAAGGCTTATTTTGAGAGGTAGGGGTTATTTTTGTGAATCGGGTTTTCTTTTGGCATTTTCTCTTTTCTTTTGCATTTTTACCTTGTTTTGCCATGCCATTCTTTTTCTTTTTTTCTATTTTCTTTTTGGCTTTTGTGCCTTTTCTTTTTCTTCATTCTTTTCTTTCTTTCATTTTCTTTCATTTTCTTTTCTTTGCCCTTTTTGGCAAGATTTTGTTTTTTGGCATTTCTTTGTATGACAAGAAAGAGAGGAATCAACGATTTGCAATTTTATTGTGTGGAAATGTGTGGGAGGTAGGTAAATGGGTGAGTCGGGACGGCGCCTTCCCTTCAAACCCACAAAAAGTGGAGAACTTGGACTAATCAAACAATCCTAAACATGGTCACCTAAGGGACGAGACTCGGTAACTAAGGCCTTTTCACACCGTGGGTGGTCATAATGGTCAAAATGCAAATCCCGTAGTAAATCCCTAGTAAGCTAGGTGGGCTCAAGGTAAAGGACCAACGAATCCATAGATTTAGGGTCATTCTACTAGACTAAAGTCCAAGACTCGATTTATACCACTAAAAAGGGAAAGTAAACACTTGCACACTAGCCTCTAAACCGGGTTTTCGAAAACGGTTTACACACATGACACACAACAAAACACAAAACAAAGACTCAACGAAAACGAAAGAAAAAGAGACAAAACAAAACAAAACAAAACAAAGCAAAACAAGGAGAAACAACACATAAACAAAACAAGCACCACCCCGATCTTCAAACAAGTCTCCAAATCCACCACAATCTTTACAAAGCTCCTCCCGAGCACACATCACCACAAATCTCCTCCAAACTCACAAGAAGCAAAGAGGGAAAAAGGGATGGAGAGATGTTACCGGAAGTCTTGAAAGCTCACCAAAGCTAACGACGATTAGGCAACCTATAAGGAAAAAGGGGGGCAAAACACGCACAACAAAGCAAAAATACGACATAACAACACAAAAAGGAAAGCACACAAAAGAAAATCTTTTTGATTTTTGTGAAAATTTTTCAAATTTTTAGGATTTTTTTAAAGATTTTTTTAGAAAAACTACAAAAATAAAGCTAACTATGCTAGAATACCACTCCCCCACACTTAAGTCGAGCCATGTCCTCATGCTCGACCGTAGTGCATGGGAGCACAAAAGAAACTACGAAAATAAAGATAGAAATCAAAAAGAAAAGTGGAGAAAAGGGTAGAAAGCGTCCGGCCGGGGCGTAGTCAAGTCACCATGGGCCGAGACAAGAAAAGATATGGATGGGGGAGAAAATAAAATGAAGGAAATAAAAGGAAATGGGAGGGGAGGACTAGGTGTAATCAAGTCACCTACCCCGGATTCCGCCTAAATCCGACTAAATCCTTCAAAAAGGTGAAAATCTTGAAAAATTTGGATTTTGAAATGACTCTCGATGTAGTCACGTCATCGAGAGTCGGGAGCAAGCACACTAAGGCCTCGAAGGCCACCATGAAACAAAGGATATAAGGGAAAGGGAATAAATAAATGAAGACAAGCTATATAAACGGAAAAGAGAGGATAGTTGCCGTACCATACGGTTACCAACTCACTCGCTCCATCGTCTCATAAGTCAATATATTCACTTGCTTGTCTTTGTCGTTGTTATTCCTCTCCAAGTGCGATCCGGTTCCATGGTTGGGGAACAAAGGTAAAATGAGGCGGGTTTTCGGTGTGAAAGTCGGTTTTAAGTGAAGAGAAGGTGAGGTGAAAACGTGTATGTGAGGTGTAAGGGTCATACATTGAGAGTAAGGACGTGTAGGGAGGTTGGGAGGGGGTATAAAGTGGTTGGGTGGTCTCAAAAAACGAAGAAAAGAGCCAAAGGAGGACAAGGGGTCCATCCCGATCGGGATGGGTGGTCCCGGTCGGGATGACCGTCTCGTCCCGGTCGGGATGAGCTGTCAGTGAACCCAACTTTTGTGCACCTCATCCAGGACGGGATGGCATCCTTCCCGATCGGGATGGGCCTTCCATCCCGGACGGGATGACCTCTTCTAGGTCGGGAAGAGTCCCCAAACCCTCTATAGCTCCCAAAAGCTCGTACCGAGCTTCAAAAACCGACTTCCCTTCACACAATCCAAGCTCCAATAATGACCGCTCTTCCCTAGGAATCACTTCCACTTCACACCTATCACAATAAACTCAAACAACACATCAAATTCCCTCCCTCACAACGCTCATCAATCATCCATATAATCAAGAAATTCACAAAAGCAAACAAACTATAAGGGAAAGAGATATATACAAAGAGACGGTTCTTGTGGAACTCCGTCAAACCAAGGTGGTACATTCTTCATTCTTTTTCAACAACCAAAACTAGTTCCTTCTCCATCAAGGGCACGAAGGAACAAGTCGAAGGCCCTAGCAAAGTCTTCAATCAAGCTCGAGATATAACCAACCACATACCAAGGCTCTTCATGGCCTGGCCTTGACGTTCCCGGGGCATCCCTATCTTCCAAGTTCAACGATTTGAACTTGTACTTTTGGTCTTTGGGGACATACCCAAACGTCCACCGGTCTTCATGTGGCCCCAAGGGAGGCTCATCCTTCTCCTAGCTTTTCAATTTGTCAACAAGCCCATGAAATGGGCACTCATCTCCCTCCAAATCGGAGTCATCATCCCCAAGTACATAGGAGTTCTTGTTCAAGCTTTGTCCCGACTCAACCCCTAGATCAATGTTTTTCTTGGCTTGGATCATATTGCATGACTCATCATTAGTAGGCGAAGTGTTACCTTGAAGGTCAAACACTAACTTCTCTTCGCCTAGCTCGAAAGTGATCCTACCATTCTTCACATCGATCATAGCACCGGCGGTATGTAGAAATGGGCGCCCAAGAATAATGGGAGTGATTGCATCTTCCCGCATATCGAGCACGATGAAGTCAACCGGAATGAAGAACTTACCGATTCTCACCGGCACATCCTCTAGCATCCCCAATGGTCGGTTGAATGAACTATCGGCCATTTGGAGCGTGATAGAGGTACTTTTAAGCTCCTTCATCCCAAGTCGGCAACAAATGGAGTAGGGAATGATGCTTACACTCGCACCCAAATCACATAAAGCTCTTTCGATCTTGTAGTGCCCTATGGTGCAAGGGATCGAAAACCTACCCGGATCCTTCAACTTTGGAAGCGTAGAACCTTGAATGAGCTTGCTCACCACTCTTGTAAACGCAATGGTCTCTTCCTTGTCGACGGACTCTTCCTAGCCAAGATTTCTCTCATGAATTTTCCATATGCCGGGATTTGGGTAAGTAATTCGGTGAATGGGACACTAACATCAAACTTCTTCACAATACTAAGGAACTTGTCATATTGAGAATCTACCTTGGTCTTCATTTGCCTCGATGGGAAAGGCAACTTGATTTGGTATTTATTTTGCTCAATCGGGGTAGACTCCTCAAATGACACTTTCCTTTTTCCTTTGTCTTTGCTATGAAGTGGGGGAAGCTTGTCTTGTTGGGGTTTCTCAACCTCCCATAAGACTTGCTCCTCAATTGGATAGTTAAAGCTTGATTCTTCTTGATTTGGAGCCACAACTTCCTTCATTGCTTCTTGCTCACTAGGAAACACGGGAGGATTATAGGTGGCACCACTCCTTAAGGTGACGGCATTGACATGCTCAAAATTCGGAGTTACACCTTGAGGAGGTAATTGCCCCCTTTGTCTTGAAGAACTTCCCGATGCAAGTTGTGCTACTTGATTCTCAATCATCTTCAAATGAGTTTTTGTCTCCTTGTTATCCATTAAAATTTGAGCAATGATTCCTTGTTGTGACAATTGTGCCTCCAATTGACTCTTTTGCATTTCTTGAGTATTCCTTTGCATATCCATCATTTGCTTTTGTATGTCGAAATCCCGTGGTGGGGATGATGGATTATGCCGATTATTGATGAGGGCTAAGGGAGTACCATAGTCATGGATAGGAGATCGGCTCCTAGGCTTGCTTTGTTGTTGATTGCCTTGAGTTGCTTGTTGTTGACGGTTCCCTTGGAACCCATGAGAATTGCCTTGATTAAGGCCTTGGTTGTTGCCATGGTTGTGGTTGTGATTGCCTTGGTTGAAGTTCCCTTGTTGGAACCCTTGATTGTTGTTGAATGAACCTTGGTTACTTTGTTTGAAGTTGTTGAAAGGCCTTGATTTGCCTTGGTAACCTTGGTTGTTGTCCCTTAAGGGAGGTGGAACATAAGGACGATGTTGTTGTTGGTGTTGAAAAGCTTGTTGTTGAGGGAGTTGATTGGAAGCTTGGTATTGATTAGAATATGAAGTACCTTGCTTGAATGCTTGAAAGGCATTCACTTGCTCAATACTCCCTCTACAATTCATAGGGTCATGACCAACGATTCCACAAGTGTCACACATGCCATAATAAGGCAAAGGAGGTGCAAATCCCAAAGCATTCACTTCATGAATTGAGGCTTGGTTGGAGGAACCGATGCTTTGGACTTGAGTGAGGTGACCTTGGAGCTTCTTGTCAATGGATTCCATGTGTGTCTTCAATTGAGCCCCAAGGTCAATGCTTAATTGAGTTATAGCATCAACCTTGTGCCTACCTCCTCGATTTGACTTCCTAGGCCTTGAATATTGTGAATTATGCACCGCCATTTCTTCAATTCTCGCCCAAGTTGGGTCATCATCGACCTCGGTGAACCTACCATTGGAGCCCATGTTAAGTATAGTTCTTGAGTCCTCATAAAGACCGTTCCAAAATTGTTGGACTAAGAACCATTGTGAGAGTCCATGATGGGGCACGATCTAACCAAAGACTTGAACCGCTCCCAAGCTTCATATAAGCTCTCTTCATCCCGTTGTTGGAAACCGGTGATGGAGGCCCTAAGCAAATTGGTCTTTTCCGGAGGGTAGAAAGTTTGGTAGAACGCCAATGCAAGCTTCTTCCAAGTGTCGATGCCCATGGTTGCCCTATCGAGACCTTTAATCCATTGCTTCGCTTTTCCAATAAGAGAAAACGGGAAGAGTACCCAACGAATTTGATCTTGAGTAACCCCGGGTTGAGATATAGCGTCACAATAATCGGAGAAGGTCTCCATATGTTGGTGCGGGTCTTCGGTGGGCAAACCACTAAATTGATTCCTTTCCACAAGTTGAATGAAGTGGGTCTTGGCCGTAAAATTTCCGGCATAAGCGGCCGGTAGAGCATTGGGTCCCGGCAAGACATCTTCCGTAAATGTAGAGTGGGAGGAAAACTTCGGCATTATTGGATGTAAGGGGGAAGATGGTGTAGACGGAGTTGAAGTAGATGTAGAAGGGGAGCTAGGACTAGAATCTCTAAAGGGATTGGTGAAATTCCCTTCGGCCGTCTCTCGAAATGCTTCCTCAATATCGCTTCCTTGAGCTTGCTCTTAATGAGTATTGCTTGCACTTGGTTGAGAGATCCTAACCCGGTTAATCGTCCGTTGGCGAAAAGCTCGAAAAATCCTTTCCGGCTCTGGATTAAAGAGAAAGGATTCGCCTCCCCGCCTAGGCATACACTACACACTAGATCAAACGTGAGAACACCTAGTGCTTTATGGGCACTAGGTAACGACAATAAACAAGCACAACAAGAGACAAAAAGAAAAGAAGGCTAAGAAATCAAGAAAAACTAGAGAATATTCACAAGAGATGATAGAAGGCACAAAGAAGAGTAACTAAGTCTAGAAATGAGCAAACAAAGTCTAAACAATGCACCGTCCCCGGCAACGGCGCCAAATTGACGGAGGGATTTGTCGCGGATCCCACCGATCAAATAAATAACTGGCAAAACCTAACTAGGGTAGCTAGGGTAAGTCGGGTCGAATCCACGGGGACGGTAAGAGGCGTCTAGACTAAGGTCGCCCAAATACGAGACTAAGTCAACGAGCTAAGCTAGAGAATGATAAGAGGGGGAGAAGGCTAGACTAAGACTAAAGAAGACGAACAAGGAAAAGGGGTAGGATTAGGTCGGGGTCAAAGGGGTAACGGAATGGTCGAGGAAGAGCTAGAGCGAAGAAGGTAGTAGGGTGATCTAGGTTGGTCCGGGTTCTCGCAACTTAGACTCACCTAGAGGTTCCTCATGGAACCCATCCGGCGACACACATGACAGAGGAAGACAAGAAAAACAAGCATTCCAACCTACTTAGTCATTCAAGCATTCCAACAAACATGTAATGTGCATCACTCAAGAGGAAACCCAAATCTTCCACCAACATCTCCAACAAACCCTTGATCACCCAATTAACACCCTAATCACCCTACTAACCCTAGCAAGAACACTACTCTAACATCATCAAACTAATACTAACATAAACAAGAGGAAACAACACAAACCTCAAAACATACATAAACAAACTAGTGAAAATGATGAACAACAATCAAAGATTAAAACATCCCGACCGGGACGGACCCACCATCCCGACCGGGACGGGTTGGTCCCGACCGGGACGGCCTTGCAGTAGCACCTTAAAAAACGCACTTCATCCCCGACGGGATGAGGTGCATACCCGTCGGGGATGAGTCTTGTAGGCCTCCAATATGACCCTTTTGGTTCCTTCTTGCTTCACATGAACTTCTCATCGATTCTCGGGACTCGGGATCGGGTCTCGGAGGCTCGGGATTGGGTCCCAAGGTGTCGGGGTCGATTCCAAAGCATCGAGTCGTCGTTCCTTTACTCCGTTGGCTCCAAAATATGTATGTATAGAGTCGGAATCGCTCCAATTCTTCCAAATTGGTCTCGGGAACCTAAAACGAACTACAGGAAGCATAAGAAGCCCCTAAACCGCTCCCAAGGAGCGATTCTACAAGGAAAAAGGGACCAAAGCATTACAAAATAGGCACTACAAACCACACTTATCAATAGCCGTATCCTAAGGGAGTCACACCACCTGTGCGTCATCCAATCTAGTCGAGTATCTTTCGAGTCAATTTCCCTCGTTCCATTTTCCTTATTCGGGATGCTTCTATTCCAAAATCTGGGCCCAAGGTTTCTGACTACGTGGTATTCTTCAAGAAAGGCCACCTTCAACTAGGCTCAGAATGGATCAAACTATGATGGAAACCATGGTCAACAAGCAGACCGATATCGAAAGTCAACTGGTAGCCATAAGAGTCGATCAAGCAGCTACGAATGCTCGTCTGGCCGCTGTAGAGCAAGGGAATCCTAACTTTGGAATTACGGACACTGGAACCATAGCTGAATTTATCTGTGCGGTACGCCGGTTAGAGGAACAAGTCCATTTTTCTGGGGGTAACAATATTCACACGGAAAACCCTCGTGTTTATTCTCCGATGAATGACAAACTGCCAGCAAACCTTAATCTTACGGGTTTGCATATGTTCGAGGGGACTGAAGACCCGTTACTCCACATACGGGCCTTTAAAGAATTTATGGCTATAAAATGGTTGGATTCTAGCATGTTCAAGAACCTGTTCGCAGCATCCCTCGAGAAACACCCGAGAGCCCGGTACTACAGGCTAGACCCTAAGAAGTAACAAACATGGGATGACGTGGCCCCTGAATTTGCTCGGAACTATGCTGACAATACCGAGATCCAGACCACCATGTGCACTTTGGAGGTCAGGGCCCAAGAGCCCAAAGAGGGGTTCACAAAGTACCTTCAGCACTAGAGGGCTGAGAGTGTTAAGCTGGTTTACAAGCCCGGCGAAAAGACCTTGTTGGAAGCATTTGTGAAGAACCTACTGCCATACTACCGGGTCCATCTCCGGTATGCCTATATCCAACCTCACTATCCTTACCAAAATGGGTATGAGGATCAAAGACGAATTAAGGCTAGAGGGTCGAACCAAGACTTCCAGAAAAGGTTACCAAGGGGCCTCCTCCTAGGCCAAGGCCTCAGCCGAAGCCCGTAGCATATTCGATGAGGTTATTAATCTACTAGATGCCTCGTCCAAGAAGAACCACCCACCATGGGTATTCACCGACATAGGTACTACCTATGTCTACGCCTTACAAAGGCTCTCCTCCAAAGGCCTAATCTAGCCAATAGGCCAAACTCCAAAACTCCCAGTTCTCAGGCGCACTAAAAACTGGGACGCATAGTCCTACTGTCAATACCATAGAGGCAACAGGGTTTGACATCGATAAATGATGGAAATTGAAGATTTGATCGAAAGCGATAAGATTTCATTGCTCGGGGACAAACCGAGCAAAAAAGACAATCCTTTAAGTTACCATACCCTCTTTACCGGGGAAGTGATCGATTGTTCTCACCTCCTTTGCGCTCTCGCTCCGCAAGTGAATGAATGGGATTTGGTATGATGTTCAAGATGACGTATATCTCGTCAAAGGGGAAGTTGTCCCCATCACTAGTGAGGAAATCCGGAAGATAGCCTGATACCATGGCTCGGGATCAGTTATCTCAATGTCTTCGATGGCGTGGATATATGCCGGCTCGGACCGTCTTTCGACACAAATCGGTATACTGGTCAGGTGATCAGGAATATTCAGTAAAGATGCTAATTCGGAAAGTGCATCTGCAAACTGGTTTTTCTCCTGAGGCAAGTATATATACTCTACCTTTCGGAATTGCTTCTCGAGAACATATACTTGCACCTAGTAGGCCACGAGATTGGCGTTCCGAGTTTTACTGAAATCCCCTAGAAAATCTAACGCGATACAGTGGCGGAAACACTGTAGAGTCGGGATTAAAACACACTGTAACTATGTCTTAGTAAAATTAAAATGGTAAAGTCAAACAATAGGCCTTAAATAAAATGGCCAAAATTTAAAATAATCCATAAAAGGGGTTTGAACAATCCATAGGACATAATTATTAAAATAAATAAGCAGGATCCACATTGCTCGTTATCCCACACTCGGAACACGTATACCCGCCATGTTAAAACATAACAACCACAATCAGTGGGGAGCAACGCCAACGTTCTCCCAGCCGTATAACAGGATTTTAAAACTGTAATTACTATTATAGAAAAATAGTAAGAAAATGGAAAACAGTAAAACATTATAATGAAAATAAGTGTTAAGTGAAAGACTTCACGTATCGAAACAATATAATAAAAACGAGTTTTCCAAAGAAAACATAAAACATTTGCCAACATGCAACCAAATTATATCGATAATAATAAAATATTCAAAAGGCGTAATGGATATTCGGTTAGTGTGCACAAGGCTAAACTTTCACTAGGGATGTACTAAAAACTAGCTTCGAGAACTCAGACACCAATTTCACACACAGTGAAGATCCAAGGTCTCTAACTAGGCAACTCAACCATAATAGGACGTTGACTTATCATGCGAGGTCCTAGCTTAAGTAATATACACCCCTCCTGGATACCAAATGCATCCAGTTCTACTGACGGCGACTAACACGATGCGATATCTAGCTTAAGGGCACAATGAACATATACTCCTGGACACCAAATGTATCCTGTTCAACAACCAATGCATCCCAAATGGATACACCAGCCTTATAGTGGATGGCTAAACAGTACATCCTAGACTGAATTACTCTAACCCCACACTTATCCTTATTCCATAACTCCGAAACAAAGCCATTATCGATATTCAAAAGATATAATCATTATAATAATAAGAGAACAAAAAAGGTAAAAAGGACCGCCTTCCAAAAGATTAAACTTTCCATTTTAGGAAACTTCTATATTTAGAAACTTTACTAAAAGTAGCATCATATAAAAATATTGAAAATATTAGTTCATATTAACACAACATTTTTAGTAAACGATATAGATTTATAAAACTAATACTTTCGGCCTTAACGATATTAATTGTTAAAGTGGGAACATTTGAGTTTATGAAATTATTAAAATATCTTCCATGTGTTTATAAAATGAATAAAAATGTCTTAAACATTTTAATACTACTAATCAGGGTGTTGTCAAAGTTTATAAAATTAAAATTCCCTAATTATTAATAGTTTCGACAAAACGAACATAAATAGGATTTCACGGCAAATGCCAAATAAAATACTTTAACTTATTTTATTTAATTAAACCATTGAATACATTAAGAGTATGTTAAGGGATGATTTAACTCACCAAGTTTCAGATTTAAATACTTTCAAAATGGCTGGAAAAATATATTTTTTTTGGGTAAGACGAAGCATTTTAACAATAAATCACAATTTGTCCAAAAATCAAAACATATTAATTAAAGACTTTAATAAATAGTACAAAAATTACGTAAAATATTTAAAATATATTTATGGACATTCTGTCCTGAAAAGAAAATTTTCCAGAATCCTAAAACTCGGGTTTTAAAGCGTTTTCTCGTTAAACGTCTAATCTCGACAATAACGATTAATAAAAATAGTAATTACAAAACTATTTAAGTATCAATTTCCAAAAATTATTATTAAACTTAAAAATCATGATTTTCCAGAAACTAGTATTTTTCCAGATTTCCAAAAATTCCAGATTTAATAAATCCCGCTAAAACCGTCTTTTGAACCCGTTTTCAGAATTAACGATTCCATTAATAAAACCTATCGTGTAAGAATATTTTATACTATAATAATATTATGGGATATGTAATATATCTTATAGAGATATGTTATCACAATAATATCGGACTAAATAAGGAGTTTTTCCATATTTACTCAACCTTGATGGAAGGTCGAGATTACCGTAATACCGTAATCTAAAACCCTAATAGGAATCTGGTCCTCTCTATGCCTATATAATGGAGTCTTCCCCATCAGAAACTCTATGAGGAACGAAAACGTAATGCATGAATAACGATAACAACACTTATTACGTTATAGGACAAGACGGAGAAACCATACATATTAATTATGAACCGACCTATTTTTATTATCATTATTTGAAGATCATATGAAGACGTATTATTATTATTCGAAGTCTTATTATTTACGAAGTCGTCTTATAGAGATCTAATATCGTTTGTATTAGATTTTGACTTATTCCGTAATGAAGTATGTCTTAATCTCGTCTTAATTAATCTTTTGTGACCTTCATGTTGTTCAAAGATTTATGGGAATTATGTTTTATTTATGTCATGTTAATAATATGCTAACATGTGGTATCAGAGCTGAGGTTATTGAACTCGTGATTGTCCATTAATAAAGATTATTATTGTTATTATTATACATCATAATAGATCGTATAATTCGTACTATACCTCACGGACTAATCTATATATCTCCTCAATGATGCATACGTATCTCCCTTTATGTATTTGATTAATTTATTATGCTTGTACATTACATGAGCTAATTGATCAATGTTAGCTAGCCTACATGTGTCAGTTGATTTATTTTCATCATAATGAGTACTTAACTAAGTGGGATTAATTACCTTGCTAACCCCACACATATGTTGCCTAATTATTTTATTTTCCTTCAGTATTATTTTACACACCAATTACATATTGATCTAACTTTGACGACCAAGTTAGTGAGCGGTAGACAGTTTGATTTTATTGTTCTTTTTATTATGATGTACGGAAACATATTATTATGACCACATATAATGCAAATATAAGGGGTTTTTGATATGAAAATTAATGAAGGTTTAACATGAAATTGCAATTATCATTGTCTTTATTATTATGTTAAACTGATTTTGTCATGATTATATGATTTACTATATACATATTGATTAGTATATAGATTAATGTTTTAATTTGAAGTGACTTAAAATTCTACTCCGTATTATTAATGAGTAATCTCATGACAATATGAATTATGATATACTCCGTATGATTATGATTTGCTGAAACATGGTTTCACCTTATTATTTATGATCATTTGATATAATTCAATCGTTTGATAAAGAATAATGATTTATGATAAGTTATAATTTCATATTTTCCGGTTTTAGATATTAATAATATGAAATTCTTATGGTTAAATTTCACCACAGTGAATTTTCAACTAAAGTTTAATTTTGACATAATATTGTCATTATATCGTTCACACATATAAAAATATATATCTACTCACAGGTAGATTATATTGACATGTGTAACATTCTATTCGTTATATCGTTCACATATAAAAATATATATTTACCCATAGGTAAATTATATTGTCATGTGTAACATTCTATGTAAATATTTTAGTGACTACCCACAGGAGCACTATTATTAAAGACGTGTTGTTTCACATATTGAAGCCTTATTATTTATGTTGTCTTATTTTATCACAACTAAAATTTACCTAATCAAATGAAATCTTATGATATAACTCTATTGTCGAGCTTAATGGAACGAACAAACTACTCTGAATGAAAAGTGTAATTTAAGTTCATCTTGAGGTTGATGAAACTGGATACTTGTCTTCGCAAAGACAAGCCAGCTGACTTAACTTCTGAAAGTACCATTGCTCAAATTAAATATCTATCCATGAAGTTTGGGAGAGATCTTACAGATTATGTCTTTTATTCTTAGGTTGGATAATTGTAACCAACATTAAGACTTACGAAATATTGTATGGACTGAAACAAGCATTGAAACAATGATACTTAAAGTTCGATAAAATCATTACAGATTTTAAAGAAAATATCATTGATCTATGCATAAATCTCAAGATCAGTGGGAGTAAATTCATATATTCAATTTTATATGATGATATTTTATTAGCTAGAAACGATCTTGATTTATTACATAGAACCAAGACTTAAGTATTGAAATGACTAAATAATATCATTATGCATGGTTGGGAACTTAATGTAGGCTGAGGTAAACCTAACATTATTGATGTTCACATATAGAAAATCAGATCACCCACAGGTGACTGGTTATTCTAATTCAGAATTTGGAAATGTTACGACACAAAACACTGTACCCACAGTTGTTTTATACCTCCATCATGGAAACTGAATATGTGACTTATTATGAGGCTTTAATAGGAGCATGATTGCGTAATTATCGTGATAATAATGAAATTATAATCTTTTTCTAGCTCCATGAATGATATGATATCTAAGGGATCAAAACACATGAACCCCGAATATCTTTTATTGAAGCAAGAGGCTAGATTACGGAATTAATGAGATCTCATTAACGATTCTACACTTGTAATAATATTATTATTTCTGTTTTCCAATGTGTATACATTTATTATTGGATGAATGACAACAGAAATATAGTCTTTTTAAGACATTACGTGGACCATTACGATAAACTCCACTTATGGCTTAACTATTTCAATTTGTTGATGTAGTGGTACATGGAAGTATGCATGTTACAGATTGAGATGTGCACGCCATGACTCTCTTTAATGATTGAATTAGTCAAGACACTTATGTTCACCGATTTAAGACATTACGTGTTTTAGCATAATATGCGCAACTTATATTCTCTAAAGAGCATTATAGATGTTCCAATCGACCAAGTGGGAGACTGTAAGAATATTTTATACTATAATATTCTTTTAGGATATGTAATACACTTCTCTATTATTATGTTAATATTTCTTCCTCGTAATTATGGTCTTATTGGAAATCGGGATGTTATAGAGATATGTTATCACAATAATATCGGACTAAATAAAGAGTTTTTCCATATTTAATCAACCTTGATGGAAGGTCGAGATTACCGTAATCTAAAACCGTAATAGGAATCTGGTCCTCTCTCTGCCTATATAATGGAGTCTTCCCCATCTGAAACTCTATGAGGAATGAAAACGTAATGCATGAATAACGATAACAACACTTATTACGTTATAGGACAAGACGGAGAAACCATACCTATTAATTATGAACCAACCTATTATTATTATCATTATTTGAAGATCATATGAAGACGTATTATTATTATTCGAAGTCTTATTATTTATGAAGTCGTCTTATAGAGATCTAATATCGTTCGTATTAGATTTTTACTTATTCCGTAATTAGGTATGTCTTAATCTCGTCTTAATTAATCTTTTGTGACCTTCATGTTGTTCAAAGATTTATGAGAATTATGTTTTATTTATGTCATGTTAATAATATGCTAACATATCGTTCCCAACATTTTATTAAACCACTAAAAATCATAAAATTACATTTTATTATGAAATCATTATAATCATACTTTTCCCAGATTTAAACAAAAGACCAGAAATCGAGAATTTAAACGACAAACACGATTTTAACGATAAACGATGATTTAAAGTGGTTAATTAATTCATCCACTTAAGAATTCCGAAAAATTATGAATAAATTCAGAAAATTCTATTTCATCAGAAAGTTTCACCATTTCAAAATTCGGATTAAAATAAAATGTTTAGGTACTAGAACTTAAAATTGACTTTTAATCGTTCTTGTCCGTGAACGGTAATAATTCAATAATCGATAACTAAAATATCAGAAAAATACTAAATTATTAAAAATCATCAAAAACATCATTTTTACAGAATATAAACATACATTACATGTTTAGGCAGAATATTACGATTTTACCAAGTAATATGACGATTTAATCGTTAATCTCGTAAAAGCGATAAATATACCAAAGCATGCAAATTTTCAACTTTTAAAATTTTTTCAGATTATATGACATACATATATCGTCAAAATAAAATTATAATTATATACATGCAATTACACAAATAAAATCATGCAATACCGAGTAACATCGACGTTACCTCAAATCCAAATCCGAGTCTACGATAAATTCATCGGCTTCGGGGTCGTCCAAGGATCCTTCAATACACGACATACATGGTACAAAAATACCATGAGAAAACTTAAAAGAATCAAGGTAAATAACGATCGGAAATAACATCGATTATTTCCTTAACGAAGGGAAAAGATAGACGATTAATTCGGAGATGAAAATGAGACGATCAAGACTCGATTTGAGATAAAGTTTGGCTGGAAAATATGGCTGAAACTCACAGCCAATATGGAGGAAATGATGAGTATTTTTGTTTAATGTGGTTGAATGAAAATGAATGAAAGAAAATGATGAGATGAGAGAATATATGTGGACTTTTAAAAATGACAAAAAATATGTTAAATCCATCCAAAACCACAAGCCAAAATGAATAAGGAGGATGTGTGAAGAGTCTTGCAATAAGTCCAAAAATAATTGTAGGAAAACAAAATATCTAAGGCCTTAATCAAGTTATAAAACCAAGTGTTAAAAAAAATGTGAAAGTGTGTGACCAAGGGTGTCACGGTCCAAAAATGAGTAAAAAGTGTTTCTTTTAATTCTAGGTTGCTTAAAAATAAGAATCGTAAAGTAGTTTAAGGTATTTCAAAGCAATTCGAGTAAACCTCGCGTAAGAAGATACTTATTTACGAAACTTCGTAAAAAAATCATTAATGGCTAACTTTTCGTAAATAAAAATACTTCTAGGTTGAAAATATTATATAAATATATTCAGACACTTGTAGAAAAAGAAATAATTTAAATCCAAGCTTAAAACCGTTAACTCGTAGAAAAATAGAATTCCTCGCGGAAAATTAATTAATTTACAAAGAAAACCAAATAAATGAATTTAAGGGAACAAAAATTTTTAAAAAATAAAAATAAATATCATTAAACTCAAAAATGAAAATAGAGCTTGGAAAAATGATGAAACACAAGCCCGACAGTGACAGAGTTATGACGAAGGCATAACGGAAAAGATAAAAATGCTAGGAAAATAGCGGGTGTTACATTTACATTTTTGAAGCGCTTGGTTAATGACCAAGGATGAGTCGTCGTGTACTCGGAGGTTTGTGACCCCCAAACCGGTGGCGGCTTGTAGCCCATGGATGAATGCTTCATACTCGGCTGCATTATTAGTAACATCAATGTCCAGTTTGATGGACATGGGAGTGTGTTCCCCTTTTGGTGAGATTAAAAGAATACCGACTCCGAAACCTCGGAAATTGGATGCACCGTCGAAGTATAAATCCCATGTTTCTGTATCGGTATGGAAATATCTTTATCTGGGAAGGATCAAGTGTCGGTGTGTCCTTCTTCGACCACAAGACTATGGGCGAGAAACTCGGCTACTACCTGGCCCTTAATTGCTTTTAACGGTACGAACTTCAGGTCGAACTCTGCCAACATTAGAGTCCATCTAGAAATTCCGCCATTGAGGATGGGCTTTTCGAAGAGGTATTTGATGGGGTCCATCTTAGATAATACCTGTATCTCGTAGCTAAGGATATAATGTCGGAGCTTCTTAGTGGCCCAGACCAAAGCTAAGCATGTCTTCTCAAGCATGGTGTACTTACATTCATACTCTTAGAACATTTTGCTGATATAATAGATGGCTCGTTCTTTTGAGTCAACTGTCTGAGCCAGCATAGCCCCCATGACTGCCTTGGTTATTGTTAGGTATAACGACAAAGGCAAACCGGGTTGAGGTTGCATTAAGACCGGCGGAGCAGAGAGGATTTCATTGATTTTGTCGAAAGTCGCTTGACATTTATCATTCCACAGTGTTCGTTCCCCCACTTTCAGTTTCTTGAAAATTGTTTCACATACTGTGGTCAGTTTGGAAAGAAACCGGCTGATATATTGAACTTTCCCGAGAAATCCCCTTATTTATTTTTTGGTTTTAGGAGGTTTCATCTCGGTAATGGCTTTGATTTTAGCTGGATCGACTTCGATGCCACGTTGGCTAACGATATGACCCAGTAATTTGCTAGACGTTAACCCGAAACTGCATTTTTTAGGGTTTAGCCTCATGTTGTATTTGCGTAATCGGGTAAAGAATTTCCTTAGGGCAGTGAAGTGACCGTCTCGGTTTTTGGATTTGACGATCATGTCGCCCACGTAAACCTCTACTTCCTTATGCATCATGTCGTGTAATAAGGTTGTAGCGTAGCGGTGAGTTGGTATGTGGCCCCGGCATTAATGAGACCGAAGGCATGACAGTATAGCAGTAAGTACCCCAAGGTGTAGTGAAGCTGGTCTTACTCATGTCTTCTTCCGCCATCTTAATCTGATTATACCCGGCATACCCGTCCATAAATGACAGAAGGGCATGATCGGCCATGTTATCCACCAATATATCGATGTGTGGTAACGGAAAGTCGTCTTTCGGGCTCGCCTTGTTAAGATCCCAAAATTCCACGCATACACGCACCTTACCATCCTTTTTAGGAACCGGCACGATGTTTCCAACCCAGTCCGGATATTCGGACACCTGTATGAAGCTGGCTTTGAATTGTTTATCGACTTCGATTTTGACCTTAAGAGACCATTCGGGCCACATTCTACTTAGTTTTTGGTTACCCGGTTTGCGCCCGTCTTTGATTGGTATGTGGTGCTTGGCTATTTCCCGGTCTATCCCCGGCATGTCCTTGTAGGAGTATGTGAAGACGTCTTTGAATTCTTGGAGGAGGCTTGTTAATTGTTGTCTCTCCTCGGGATCTAAGTATAACCCTATCTTAAGCATATAGGGCTCTACGGTTGTTCCCACATTAATGGAGTCGGTTTCTTCGATTACCGGATTCCGAGATTCCCTTTGCTCTAACTGCTCGAGCAGATGTGGAGGTAAGGGTACCTGTTCGTCGGGTTTCTCAATGTCATTACATAAAATATTTTTGAAACCATAATTAAAAAGAGACAAGTCGTAAGCAGAACGGTTGTTATTATTGATTGAAAATTTTGAAAACAGCACGAAAAGAGCAGCCATCTGATCATTGGTCAGTTGCGGGATAGGTAAGTGTAGACACCAAGATTTTGACCGCCAGGTGTCTATAGCAGTTTCCAAAAAACACCCAATGATGATCGGACGTAAACATGACTTAATACACTCGATTTTGGACTCGAAATCAATAGTAGTTGGCACGAGCTTTTAGCGGAGTAAAAATCTCACCAAACCGAACTTAAATTCAGGCCCAGTGGGTCGTTTCCAATCAAATGAGACAAATTTGGGTCAAAACCGAGACCAGGGGCAAAACCGTCTTTTAGCGACCGGCTCAAAACCCGGTCAAAGGCATTTCTGAGGCATAGAAATCAGCCGCGCAAGCTTCGACAATTTGATTCGGAGTCAAATACTACCAAAATTCAGCAATGAAGAAGAATTAAGCAAGCTTTTCCTATCCAAAACCGGATTCCTTTTTCCATCCAAAAACCGGAATCCTACTTCACCCCAACCGGTGTTTCTTCCCTTCCAAGCAACCTTTTCCTATCCAAAATAGGTTTCTTCTCATCCAAGACAAGGCCGGGAACCTCTCCTATAAATACACCTCCTTGCACACACAATTACAACAACAATTATAATTCCCGACATCACAACAACAATACACAACCAAAATTCCAGCAATCCTAGGCAGATTATACACATCCAATCCCGATTTTTCCTCTAGAAATCCTTTAGGAAACCCGAGAGCAAAACTCGTCAAATCCCTTCCCAATTATACACACTATAACTCTTCTATATACATCTTAACGCACCCGCGCTTAGGCCTCTACTACGAGTCCGTTTTCGAGATAATTAAGTATGTAGGTTGAGGGTGTCACAAATCGCACTTTCTCCTTTTCTCTCTTCCTTTTGTTCCGTCTTTCACCTTTTTTTTATTACTTTTTATTTTTAATTTTTTTTCTTTTCTTTCCTCGTTTCTAATACCGATATTATCGTAACAACTATCTAATTTTCACAAAACAAACATTCTTAAAAGATGATATCGAGTCTATAATCGAATATCGTATCTAAAAGAATTAAAATTAATCTCGTTGATGCTAAGACAATCGTCACATGGTCCTAAAAAGACATAATACGACTATTTCGACGCGGAGAGAATTTTGTTTTGTCTTAGTTCGATTTTCAAATAATTTATAACCATCTTTTCTAAAAATCACTCCGAATATTTGATATCGATTCCGTAATCGAATATCGAATGTAACGAGTATCGAAAATTTACTTCGAGTATGAACCGTATCATATTTTTACGCGACTTAACAAAATTATCGATTTTCTAAAAAAAAAACAATTTTGAGAACAGTCCGCCACGCGAGTCACGTGGCTACGCGAGTCGCACACCCTCCGCGCGGGTCGCGAGGTTCCCTGAAAACCGTGAGTTTTCCGCATCATCCAAATCCTGATAAAATATTTTTATGACTTCGGTCAACACGTGTCAAGTCAATCACGTGTCATAAACTTTTCAAAACCATGCATTACATCATATTCACATCGTTTATTCAATTTGCAAACCGTTACTAACCCATTTGTTCTTTGTCTTTGTTTCTTATTATTCATTGTTTGTTTTATTATACTAAAACGAACCTCGCATGCTAAAACAACTTTGACGTTAAATTTAGATGCATTAAACCGACTTAGCAACCTATTCAAAATCTCGCATATTTAGGCAAAACAATGTTTGCATATCATTTCATCGTATTACTAACACGCGTATTAAAAGATCAAACGATATCTTAGTAGAGGCCGCTAATGTGCGGGCGGGGTTGGGTTTTCTTTGTGAACTTCCCAACACGTACCCTCACCCCTTACTCAGAACCTAGGTTTCCGAATGCCCGAAACCGTTGGCGCACGAGAGTCATTCAATACACGGTATCCGATAATGTCGGTATCGGTATCAAATGCAAAGGGACCAACCCCATAAACTCTGACATCCGAATGGGCCATACTTTGTGCATGGCCCACTAAGATATAGAGTGGATTCGAACGGGCCCGAACTCCCACAAAGTTCGGTGGCGACTCCACTTCGATTTAAATTTTAATTCGACCCATCTCATATGGAGATTCATTCGACTCCGCAAACCCGCCCGTGGCCGCGTCAGAGTTGACCTATGTCATGTCCATAGTAAGGTGCTCGGGACAGACCCCAAAGCACCAGCAGCAGGAGTAACTAAAAGGAGAGGGGTTACAGGAGTGACTCTAGCACCGAACCCCCTAGACTCGACCTCAGAGTTTGACTTAGGCTCCGACTCGTACTCAGACTCAGACTCAGGCATGTCTCCTTCTCTTGTGACTAGCTTGCAGATCCTTCCTTGACTGTCAGTCCACTTGACAGTCTTCATCCTGGCCCTGCTCCAAGTCTCGGAGCCAACATCCGAGATCAGCTTAGTCGGGTTAAACCTATTGCTGCGGAGAATAAGGTTGACCAGGCCTTCTTTTGGAGTAGGGGCTATGGTGTTTTACCCGAAAAGTAGCCCTAGCGCGGGATCAACATTGTTGGCATCTTCAAACTGGATGAGGGCGAACACATCATCCAGGATATAGTTGCAGTCTTGGGGCCATTGGGTCCCAAGGTGCACAGCATTGGGTTGGTACAGACCAACCGGGACAGCCCTGAATATTGGCGTGACAAAATAGTGGGTCAGCCGCGGGCTATAAGGGCTCAAGTAAATACCCTTAATGATGACGCAAGTCTTTTCAATTCCTGCTCGGACAACGTTGCCCGGAGTAGTAGCATAACCGAGGCCAAAGTGAGAGTCTTCATTCTTAAGGACCACGATAATCTTCCCAGCTGAAAGATTGGGTCGGGAGGTAGCCCCAGAAAGTACCCCAGATTTTGTAGCATCTTGTCGATGCTAGTGGTGAAGTAAGGCCTCAAGAGGTACTCTTCCTCGATCATTCCTACGAAATCGAACCCCCAGAGGTCCGAGCGGCCCGTGGCGTTACAGCTAGCCACAGTCATAGGAGTTGCCTCCAAGGTGATGACACTATCGTGTAGGGGCAACTTAATTTTCCGGTGGAGGGTAGAGAATACCGCTTTAACAGCGTGGATCCATGGCCTCCCTCAGAGCAGGTTGAAAAAAGAGGTGACATCAATCACCTGGAATTCTAGCTCCTTTTCTACTAGGCCTGTTATGATGGTCAGTTTTATGGCCCTAGCTACCGACTTTGGGCTCCGATCAAAAGCCTGGATGGTCTGAGCAGCCGAAATATAATTGTCCTCGGTAATGCCGAGGGCTTTGGCAGTCCTTAGGGAAAGAACATTGACCGCAGACCTGTCATCAATTACGGTCATCGAGAGATATTTCCCGCGACAGATGACCGTAATGTAAATGGCTAAGTTATGAGAAGCCCCGAACGGTGGCAGATCGGCTTCCGAGAAGGTTATCAGTGGGCCTTCTCCCATAGCTTTCCCCTTTAAGTAGGGCGGAGCCGTGGCTACCATTTCAGGAGGGGTAGCCAGGGAGTCGATCTTAATTTGATCGAGGGCCTTAGTAACTGCCTCTCGATGTTCCTGTGAGCTAACCAAGAGTTGCCATATAAAGAGCTCAACCCCGGTCTTCTTTAGCTAGTATAAAGCGGTCGGCTCTTCAGGGGCGACTTCGGTCCTGACTGGATCAGTGACGGTCGTCGGGATAGGGGTGTCCCTAAAGCTAGTAGCCTGATAGGGACGACCAAGGTGGTTACTGGGTAAGGCCTTGGACTTAGCCTTTCGGATCTCCTCAGTGGTGATGAGGACAACTTCCCCTTTAACGAGGTAGACATCGTCCTCATCATCGAACCAGATCTCGTTTATTTGCGGGATAAATGGAGAGATAAGATGGGAACAATCAATCACCTCCCAGTCAAAGATGGCATGGGAGTGTAGACATCCAGATGTGGACCTGGTGGCTGCAGAAGTGCCCAACAAACACCCGATAACGATAGGACTACAACGCGACGCGGGTTCCCGATGTTTTACGTAATTTTTTTATAGAACGGATCAACTAAATTACTCGGAAAAATTAAACTAACATGATGGCAACCTTAGTCGTGTCGTTACGGTCGCATAGACACTATGTAGAGTCAATTCTGACCCCAGGACCCTGAGTCGGTCCCGAAACTCGAACCGAGTCAGCACCGCGCCAAGGGAACCTGGGACGCGCACCCGAGGCCCACTAAACTCACGACGTTAGGTCAAGTCCGGTGGAACCTTAACCTCCAAGTTTCGTATTATACACCCGTCTCTCGGTTTTAAAAAGTATCAAAATCGTATCTTCAAAACTCCAACCGCTTCACCTCACGCGTCTTAGACTCCCCACACCTGAACCCAGGCGCCTGAGACTCGGTGCGCCACAACTCAGGCGTCTATAATGGTGACGAGGGCCGAAAACAACTATAAATACCCCCCTTCACCTCATTCATTCGACACACAATTCACTCTTCTCTTCTCCCTCCAAACTTCTCGCTAAGGGCTCGCACTCCGACACCCGAAGCAAACGATCCACTCAATCGTAGTTCCGATAAAAGCGACATCACCACTACTCCTCACCTTCGAGCACCCCACTCGATATCGAGGTGCCTGTGTCCGACTAGCCCAAGTCTAGTAACGAAGTTCTGCCGGATTAACCGCTAGATCAGTCCATAGTAACGAAGCTCTGCCGGAGTAGCCGCAGGAATGGTCAACGGTAACGGAGCTCTGCCAAAATCACTAGGACAACTAGGAGGATCCGCCTTTGAAGCCGAGTCGTCACTAGGTTAACATCTAAACAAAACTTCACATTCTTGAACTTTCTTTTATTATGCACTATAACAGTAGATGTGGACAATAGGTCCACAAACATCTACTAAAACACGTAACGTCCCAACTTCAACCGCAAACACTAAAATGCACTAAATAGACCAAAGTAATTCCGAGATCCATTCTCAACTATCTATGCATCGTGTCCCGTTTAGTGTATACTCCGAGGTTGCAACTCTTCACATGCTAAATCACCTAACACGGAAATCAAAACGTAAATAAGCTAAAAATGAACAAAGTGATGGTCGGGTTTCGTATTAGTCCGGGTGCTCGCCTTACTAGGTTCGACGCATCTCTATTAATATCGAACCGATGCATCTTAAGCAGAATACCAGGTAAGGTATACCACGATAACGACAAATATCTGTATTAGCGCGTTGAAGCTGACTTGCTAATACATATAATATTAGTACTCTCTACTATTCTACGTGCATCCTTTCAGTGCTTGCCTGTCACGTGAAATCACATGCAAAGAATGTAAACACAACTACTTTGACGACAATACTTACTTGTCCTTAAACAACCGACGTAGCGAAAGGTATAGGGTGAAAACAAAGGATGTTACAAAATTTCCGCCATAACAAAAGAAATAGGTTATCAGCCCACCGATTGATTAGTAGAGGCCGCTATAGTGCGGGCGGGATTGGGTGTTGACATATATCGGATGTTGGCTTCCCAATACGTACCCTCACCCCTTACTCAGAATCAACGGTTTCCGGATGTCCAAAACCATTGGCAATGAGAGTCATTCCAGGCATGGAGTGCTTAAGGGTACAAGGCTTTATCTTTAGGTGCCGTGCCCTCAACTTTGTGCCGGCTAGGGATCAAAGTTGACTTGAACGGTTTCCGAGTCCCCATAGTTGACTCGGTGGTGACTCCACAAATTGGCAACAAATTCAGTTCACTAAAAAGGTCACCTTACCAAATGAATCGGCCTTTAAACATTTACAACCACGACTCGATCGATTCCAAACGGAAACACGGGTGCCCCCACCCGTCCAGTACAAGTCCGAATCGACATCTGAATCGAGGTCCGAAACATTGCCCCGTACGCGAGATCAGATCGGCCCCCGACAGGGAGAGGGCCGCATGGGTGGCCGCCGCCACACGTTGAAAACCGGGTCGGTCCCGCACAGGCGCGCGCGGGGCGCCGGGCGGTGCGGACGGACGTCCACAGTTTGGCGACTCCGCCGGGGATTTGGAAACAAGTTTCCTGTGGTGATGTAACTTGAACGAGGTCGGTGAAGCTCGTTTTCTAGTTCCTAGTTGTGGTCACTACAGGTTCTGGCCCTAAAAAACCCACCCTAACCGATATCAGGACCAATCGACCTCTTCGCGGTAAGATCCTTAAGGACACACGGGGAGATCCTCGATTGACGTTCAGGCCGCCTAACGCGTGCCTCGCGGGATTAATAAGCGGATAGTTCCAAACGGAATGTACGACACTCGTCTCCCTAGATGATCTGTCAATGCCTAAGTGAAGATTGTTCGTGGGTGGTAGCCTACCCTAACCTACCTGTATCTGCATCCTGCATGAGTGTATGCATTCCTAGTTATGTGTAGCGTGTTTGGAACAACCCAAATAAAACACTAAAAATCTGGATTCAACCACGCCAACTTATTCAACCGCACCCAATTCCGTTTTCGAAAAAACATCCTCTTTTCAAAACGACCTTTTAAACGCCGATACTCCGGTCAAATCGTGATTTCTAAAAAGGGAAAAACATTTTTAGATGCCGTTATCATGGCAAATTTTACACTAACTACTTTCGAAAAATTAATATTTCTTTAGCGCCATCACTTTGGCCAAAGTAAGACCCATCAACGACGAATACCGTTAATACCACCGAAACTCCCAATTAATGGGATCGAGGTACCTTCAACCGTTACATTTTATTTCAAAAAAATTGTTTTTTTACACACATACCGTTAACACAACCGAAGCTTCAATTAATGAAGTCAAGGAACCTAAAACGGTTACACTCTCAAAACACTTTTCACTATACATCCCCCCACCGTTAAATGCTAGTAATGCAACCGACGAACGTGGGTCACTCGTTTTAAAAAGTTCTTCTAAACAAAACACTATGCACTACCTAAACTCTTTAATAAGGATTTAGTTACACATTCCAAAGCACCGTCACGAACATCACGCTCTACCATGAGCACCACGACTATCGAACTGGCTAATTAATAGCAGTTTCGATAAAAGCACCGCGTCATCATTTTCAAAACTGGTTCCTCTAAGAACCACGGTCCTTTCAAAAAAATTACACTTTCGCTATCGTCGGAATCCCAACGCACACATGTAGCGACACACTTTCACGTCAAAAGCAATGCCACCACGCCATCGTCACCCTTTTTTTTACAAATCGTCCTTTTTAAAATCTTTCCTTTGCAAAGATTTGTCGTTTTCAAAAGAAAAAAAAACATATATCAGAGTTTATACAATGCTTGAATATTTGCGAGTTAGAGGACATCAAAGCAACTGGGGCGTGGTATACTTGGTCTAACAAGCAGGAAGATCAAACTAGAAAATATAGCAGACTTGATCATTTTCTTGTTAATGACAGATGGACTGATCAGTTTGCGGATTATCAGGCTCACTTTCATCCGGAGGGATTGTTTGATCATTTCCCCTATTCAGTTCAGAGCATATATTTTGAGAGGCGAAAGGCAAGCTTTAAATACTTTCTTATTTGGGGAGAGGCTGATTCTTTTGCTAGTACAGTGACAGAGGTGTGGCATCAACAGATTTATGGCACTAAGATGTTCTTTGTAGTCAAGAACTTAAAGCTACTCAAAAAGGGGCTAAAACGACTGAATAAGGAATGCTATTCTGACATAGAACAACAGGCTTCTAAGGCAGCGGTGCAGTTGGAAGCCATCCAAACAGAAATTGCACAGGTGGGTGTGACTGAGCAACTTATTAGGAAGGAATATACTCGCGAAAGAATGCTTCTCCTAGAAGCATGTTCAAGTTGGACCTTCAAAAAGCCTATGATACTGTTGAATGGGAGTTTGTAGAGGCTATGATGGTAGAGCTAAATTTTCCTAGCCAATTCACAGAATTGGTGATGCAATGTATATCTACGACTTCCTATTCCATTGTCCTAAATCGCTCATCCTTTGGGTATTTCCAGGGCAAACGTGGAATGAGGCGGGGAGACCCCATTTCCCCCCTCATTTTCACCATTTGCATGGAATATCTAAGTAGAATGCTCAAGTATGCTACAAGCACCAGGCCATTCAACTACCATCCTTTGTGCAAAGATATCAAGGTCACACACTTAGTATTTGCGGACGATCTCTTATTATTCTGTAAGGGGGATGTCCGCTCTATAATGCTACTTATGAGAGCTTTTTCTTCCTTCTCCAAGGCTTCGGGGCTTTGTATGAATAATGGGAAGTCTGAAGTTTTTTATAATGGTGTCGATGATTCAATTAAGGATGATATTCATCAGGTCACAGGAATTAAAGAGGGCCTTATGCCGTTTCGATACTTGGGGTTCCGATTCAGCCGGGTAAACTGAGCAAACCGGAATGCAGTGTATTGGCTGAGAAGATTATAGGCCGAATCAGGAGCCTGGGTGCGAGAAAGCTCTCTTATGCAGGAAGGATCACTCTGATTTCGTCTGTTCTTAACACCCTATATAATTACTGGGCCATGATATTCATTATTCCCAAACACACGATCAAAAGAATTGAAGCTATTTGCCGAAATTACCTTTGGGACGGGAATTGTGAATATACACGGACACCTCTAATTGCGTGGGACAAGGTTACTCTCCCTAATAATCTTTGGGGACTAGGCATTAGGAGAGCATCTGTATGGAATGTAGCAGCTGTAGGCAAACTCGTTAGTTGGATTTATGAAGATAGAAGTAGCCTGTGGGTGAAATGGGTCTCTACTATTTATATAAAACAGCAGAGTTGGCACGATTACTCCCCTCCTGCAGATTGTTCGTGGACATGGAAGTCCATATGCAAGACGAAGGAAGCCCTTAAACAAGGTTTTCATAATGGCTCATGGTCTTTGGATCCGAATGGATATTCCATCAAGAGTGGTTATGGGTGGCTCCTCCCTGCTCCTAATCCTCCGCCTTGGACTAAGTTCGTGTGGAATCAGTGGGCACTCTCTAAGCATGCCTTCATGACATGGCTAATTCTGAATGGAGGAGTAAATGTGAAGGATAAATTATACCGACATGGATGCATTGACAATGACACCTGCTGCCTTTGCTATAACTCTACTGAAATGGTAGATCATATCTTTTTTGATTGCCAATTCAGTAAAAGACTTATGCGCAATGTAGCTGATCTTGTTGGATGTAATCTCAGCCTGACGTATATCCTTGCCGGTGGAATGCACCAGCTGCATCGGAAAATGCATGGTCCCATTTTTACGGCCTGCTATTATACGACCTGGAATCAGCGAAATAAAGCCCGAATTGAGGGGTATATTGATCATCCCGCGCAGCTGGCTCTACGTATCATAGGTGAGGACAGGAGAAGAATAAAGTTGAGAGGAAAAGACAAAGTTACTGATACAGATTTGCACTTTTTTAGACAGATAGGAATCAACTATTGATCGAAATGGGAGTTAGTGGGCTAGCTAATCCTTGTTTCGGTTTTGTTGTGATTTATACTGGTTTTGTACAGCATATGTTTAGTAACTCCTTTTTTTGATGAATGAATTACTCACGTTTCACCAAAAAAAAAGAGTTCTTTGATCCTGAGCCGAGAACGCGATCAACTTCTTACGTCGTACAATCGTGTGATTAACTGTCTATGTTAGTTACTAGGATCGCCTCTATTCGAGGTCTTATGTTTTGGGTCGTCTCATCCCGCGAAAGTCCTCTTGAATCTCACCCTCGATATTTGTGTCAAATTGTCTCACTCTAGAGACATAGCTTCATTAGGCGTTCCGCCGAATACACCAAGAGTCTAAAACACCCGAGTCCCTAATCCGATGATTGCAAACACGCGCGAATCAGGGGTCCCATTTCCGCGTTGCTCGGTTTCTAGCATTCCTCGAGTCTATAGGACGTCCGGTATACCCGCCCTCATTGATATCACCTTTTCCGCAGTAATGTCAGGAGATTCAAGCGTAGACACAAGTAACCATAGCAGGAACGACGTCGAACAATCCGCGGATAACACCATAGAAACCTTAACCAACCCGATCAGAGACTTACAGGCCACCATCATTACCGTGAACGCATCCGTAAACAGCATAGACTCTCGTCTTGGCCACTTGGAAGATAGGGCCTCAGAGGAACACCACAACTGGGTCCTCAACGTGGTCCTTTTAAATTCCACTCCGCTAGGCGGAGCACCTGTCGGTGTCGTCCCTAATGACCTCGTTACCTCACCTCAAGACGACACCCTACAATCCGCCATGAATCGCATAGATTTCCTTGAAAGCCAAATGCGCCTAAACCAGGGAAATAATGTTCGCCTCGAGAACCACAAAAAAATTGAAATTGTGAACGACCAATTACCCGAGAACTTTTCCTTAGCTGACATACCCAAGTTCCAAGGGACCGAGGATCCCCTCAATCACATCCGGGCCTTTAAGGATTACATGGCCATTATGGGGGTCAAGCCCAGCCTCTTCACTAGGATATTCCTTTCATCCTTAGGAGAAACACCGTGATCATGGTTTTATTCGCTCGATCCCAAAAGGATATCCACCTGGGATGACACCTCTAAAGAATTCGAAAAGCAATACACGGATAATTCCGAAACACAAGTAACCATCCGAAACCTTGAGGTCCTTTCCCAAAACGAAAAGGAAGGCTTCTCCAAATTTCTGACTAGGTGGAGAAAGGTCAGCACCCATTTAGTAAACCGCCCCGACGAAGCCACCTTAATAGAGAAATTTGTCGATAACCTCAGACCTCCTTATGCCTCTCACCTTAGGTACCAAAATATCGATGCCTTCAAGGAACTATCCACCTTAGGAATACGCCTAGAGGACGATATGAAAAAGGGAGTATTCTCCAAGATAATGGGGAAAGGCTATCAGGGACCAACCACTTCAACGGGAACCCGGTCTTATGGAACATCCGGAATAACAAAGCCGAGGAAGTACACCTTGTTGAACCAACTGCTAGAGGGAGGACGAATTCCACCCCTAGGACATTTTCCAAGCAAGGCATCACATACACCGAAGCCTTAAAAAGACTAACCGAGCAAGGAAAGCTCGAGCCAAGAGGTCCCACTACAGACCCACCCACAAACAAGAGATCAAAGGCATGGGATGCTAATAAGTATTGCCACTTCCACCGTGGCAAAGGCCACGATACCGAATCTTTTTTTCGGCTCAAGCATACCTTACAAGTTGTGATAGAAAATGGGACTATCTCTCTCCCTCCACCCAAAAAAACCTAACAATACCACAAACCCCTTTAGCATTCACGCAGTCTTCGACGACGCCATCAATTGTTCCCACCTCGACCTTATAGAGGAGAATGTCCCAAATATCGAGGAAGATCCCGGCAACGCACGGGCGACCGCCAAGACGAGTAAATCTGTGTCTGAGTCGGAGTCTCGTTCGTCTTAGGGCCTAGACCTAATAGTACAACAAATATCTTTTGTTTTTACATCGAGTCAGGAGGTGCGAGGGGATCTATCCTCCACCTCCACGAAAACAATATTTCGGGAGCATAGCCCGCTTTTTACTATCAATAAAAAAAAACTTTTCTTTCTTTATAATGCGCCTTGACAATCGCTTGATAATGCACTTTCTTGCTTACAACTCGGTACTATGCCATTTATCGATAACAATCAAACATACCTCGAAACAACGAGGAACTACAAGAATTGAGATCCCGTGTTCTTTTTTTACCTATTCCATGTCTGGTATAGAGAGCCACATAGGTATCCCTTAGAACGAGCATTACTGAATGCTATGACAAATCCAGATAGTCTCTTAGCTTGTGATCAAACACGGAAGGTAAACCCATTTCCCACAATAAATATACCTCAAATAAAGACCAACCAATTCCTACCATAGGTGCTAGTCTGACAAAAAAGAAAAAGAAGTCTGAAATGGCCAAAAGAAGCCAAAGATAAATTGAAACCAAGGCCAAACTAAACTGACCTAATTCAATGATCAAGACCAGACTCAACGGTCAAAATGAAACCCCCAATCATCCAACTCTACTTTAAGTGCAAAGTCCGAGCAAAAAGTTTAAAAAAAAAACAGAGAGAGAAAAAAAAAGAAAAAGAAAAAATGAACAGACCAGTCAACTAGCACCCATATACTAGCTTCCCTACATTACAACCCTTAAGAGCTTCCCGAGACACTTGTTAGAAAATAGTCCGGAACTTTGAGGATTCAAGCTCAATAGGATATTCCCAACCGTTAGGGCCAGACATGGGAATCAGATCCCACATAATTTACATCCCACCCGATTGAAGTTTGAGTCATTTTTACTTGCCTTCCACTTTCCTACCGCATTACGAAACCTTAGCCCATAGCCCTAACTCCACAAAAATCAAACTCAAGATTTTGATCTATCGAAACCACTTACTACCTAGCTCCACATTCCAAAACCATCTAAGCCAGTCACCCTGACCCAAACACGTATCTCGGTAATTGTCACTTTCAAGAGGTCACACCCAATCACTTCGCCTTAGTTCTTTAACGAGGGAGGATACACTCTAAACATCTCACATCGATAATTGGCATAATGAGTCTAAAGCGAAATCACTCATATATATATGAACTACGAACATGGTTTGATTCCGTATAAACGCGGATACGTAGGCAACCCTTCCAAGGGTACAACCAACCAAACGACAAAATCGATTACTCGATCCACATGCAAACCAGAACCTTTTTCCACACTCCGGTTAACGAGTGATTCCAATGACGAAGAACAAATGACGAGCCGAGGACGGAGGGGAAACCCGATATGGCGCTCCGGGCAAAATGAATAATCGAGTTGCGAGCCACCACAAAAAAGGACAAAAAAATAAAAAAAAATTGTTCTTCTCATTAATGCAAAATCAATTAAATCAAGCCTTTGTCGAGGCCCTTTACATCGAACATCCAAAATCCGTCTACCTCGGTAAACGACAACGCGTCAAGTAAAACCCCACAAAAACTAGTACTAATATGCCACATAATATCAATTAATACAACATAGTACTAAACGGCTGGGCTCTACCGGTCCAACTCTTCCTTTCCCTCGCCATTCGGGTGTGCTTGCTCTGGTCTCTCGCCATCGACCTCTCTGAACACAAGCTTCCAATACCCTAGCCAAAGACGAGTCCAGCCAATCCCACTTTCCCTCATCACTCACATTTTAAATATGGGCCTTGTCGGTCTCGGCCCGTTTAGATGAACTGACGAATACTAGGATCGGTAACGCCGTCTTCGGTCGGGCGCTTAGCGACATTAGCCCACATAGCTTACTTATTCTGTACTACGTTCATCTCCATAATCCTTAACCTTTCTCTCACACCCGACAACCCCGGATGTCAGGAACGACTTCCTGAAGTCGCTAAACCCTTTTCCAAAAGCCGGAACGTCCGCGCAAGAGTGACAGGTCCACGCGGACGATACATTACGTCCTTTCGGTCCGCCAAAGTTAGATGTTTTGTTTATTTTCTTTTTAGGGGGATAAGCTACCCCACCTAGGCGTGTTGTAGCCCCGAATAACTTCGTCAATTCGCGTCTATAGCCCAGCACGACATTGTCACTATGATATAAAAGTGCTCCAACTTTTTTTATTGTAAACATGAATGTCGAGACAATCGCACTTGTCTCCCAACACCGGACACGCACTCGGTCAATACACTTTAGCTGCAAAGCACTTTTTACGTTTCTACGCGTCTTGAGTCAAACATTTTAATCGACATACTACTTGACCCAATTCTCGGCTCAAACTAACGCATTTCAAAAAGTCCAAAAAAAACCGTTTTCGTACTGTCACGCAACCCTAACGCGTTTAAAACATCCTAAAACTACAATGAGATCGCAAACAAACCAAGCCTGAAGTGATTACTTGTCAGTCTAAGTTAACATTTCACAAAACAAAAACGCAAGACTAAACAAATCAATCCAAATACTAAAAGTCTTAAAAATATACTAAATACACAAAATCCATACACAAATAAAAACTAGGGAGGGCCCCTAGAAGCTGCGCCTATAACTATCACAAGCTCACCGATATTGTCGTCCAAACCTAAGTCCTTTAAAGCAAAGGTAGGAGACTCGCTACCATCCATTCCCGACAACATGTCTAGGGTAACTGTCTTGGGAACTTCTCCAACCTCCTCAGTAGCACTCGTAGCACGACTCGTAGCCTCAGCCTCAGCCTCTTTCTCCTTCTTAACCCGATGACTAGCCTCACCCTGCGCGGAGGTCTCACCTCGAGACCGAGCCAGCTGCTCCTTTAGGAAAGCGATCTCATCAGCCCGAGATTATAGGAGCCGTCGCGCCTCAACCGCCTCCGCCTCGAGCTCGGTTACTCGAGTCTCCAGCTGCATTACCATATCCGGGACATCGTACAAATACACCTAAAACATTAGGAAAACACACAAGCAGCCTTGAAAACCACCCTAGTCACGCAAACTCACCGGTTGAGTTCCCGAATTGTCACGAGAGACCCTCGAGGCATAAACCCAGAAGCAATAGGCAGCCTGCCACAACAGCTGATGGCAAGCCGACGAAACCTGAAAGGTGAAACCACGCAAGTTAGCCAAACAAAACCTAACTCTTAGGAACAAAACAAAAAATGAAAGCCAAGACTCATCCGGTATACCCAGTCACGCCACTCTATCCCAGCGTCCATCTCCTCGGCTGAACACGGAGGGAGAGGCTCAGTGAAAGTTATCCTGGCCGCATCCACCCTAAGCAGCGTCTGGGGAAGTCTGGGGGCTGAACAGCATCAGCCGAATCGGTCAGCTAAAACAAAGCGAACCGTTCAAAATTAATGCAAACACTAGACCACAAGACAAAACAAACGATAAAACCAAAACCGACACGTCAATAATCCTAAACCTTGGGGGCTATGATAAGTGTAGTTTGTAGTGCCTAATTTGTTGTGTTTTGGTCCCATTTCCTTGCGGAATCGCTCCTTGGGAACGGTTCATGGGCTACTTATGCTTCCTCTAGCTCGTTTCAGGTCCCCGAGACCATTCGTGAAGAGTTGGAGTGATTCCGACTCAATACATACACTTTTCGGAGCCAACGAAGCGGAGGAACGATCACTCGATGCCTTGGATTCGACCCCGAGACCTTGGGACCCAATCCCGAGCTTCCGAGACCCGATCCCGAGTCTCGAGAATCGGTGA
This sequence comes from Agrostemma githago, assembly GCA_958450325.1. Taxonomy (NCBI): domain Eukaryota; kingdom Viridiplantae; phylum Streptophyta; class Magnoliopsida; order Caryophyllales; family Caryophyllaceae; genus Agrostemma; species Agrostemma githago. The sequence goes on along the minus strand of OY288246.1, from coordinate 47,838,637 downwards.
GAAGTCCATGTGAAGCAAGGAGGAACCTTAAAGATCATATTGGAGGCCTACAAGACTCATCCCCGACGGGTATGGCCTCATCCCGTCCGGGATGAAGTGCACATTTGAAGAGGCCACTGACAGGCCATCCCGGTCGGGATGATCCCGTCCCGGTCGGGACCAACCTGCTGTAGCCGCACCTCTTCTTTTCCATCCTCCTTTATTCTTGTACCCCTATAAATACTTCCCTCTTGTATTGTTTATGGATCTTACATTACCCTAGACTATCTTAAGCCTCTCTACATCATATAAACCCTAGATTTAGTTCCTCTCATTAGTTTAATCATCCTTTAATTTTTAGTAATCTTAGATAATTAGTCTTGTAATTAGTTCTTGTATTAAAAAGATACTTGAAGACTCCTCCAAGGTTGACATCCTTGGAGATTATTTGGGTTTCCTATTTATGCAAGTTATCATCTTTTCTTCATCCTATTGTTGGTATTATCTTCCTTTCTCTTGTTTATTGTTATTATTTAAAGTTTGAATCTTTACTTAGTGTTCCTTGTTATTGTGCATATTGTTCTTGATAATGGATGTTTGGATTGTGATGTGGTTTTCTCTTATTTTTGTTAGTTTATCTTTGATTATGAGTGAGTAGATTACTTGTGGGTTAGTAGGGGGATTAAGGGTAGAATATGGGTGATTAGGGTTTGATTAGGGGTAAAGGGTGAATCTTTATTGTTAGTCACATACTTGGCATACCATGTGTTTGTTGAAATGCTTGTTTGAGTTGTAGTGGCCATGCTTCTCATGCTAGTCTTCCTCTACTCATTGTTTGTCTAGTATGTGGTCATGTTGAGAATAGTCATTATACATACCATGTGGACTAGGGTTTAGACGTCACCAAGCGCGAACCCACCTTGACATCGGTTTAAGTTGCGACAGCCCGGACCGAATCTAGCAATTAGGAGGCACCTACACCCTTGACCACCCAAGTCACCCTACTACACTTATGAACCCAACCTAACCCACCTCTTCTTCATATTTGATTCTACTTATTAGTTTGTCATCGGCTAGTCTAGTTTGCTTGCTAGTTTGATCTTAGTTATTCCGTTTTAGCATCATTTTAGTCTAGTCATTGTTAGCCCACTTCCTCCTTCTCTTCTCATCATAATTCACCAATTAATAGCTCTTTGTGTTTGTTTGGTAGCATAGTCTCGTTTTGGGCTGACCTAGTCTAAACCTTGCAACACCGTCTCCGTGGACACGACCCGACTTACCCTAACTACCGTTAGGTCTAGCCGGTTATTTATTTGATCGGTGGGATCCACGACAAATCCCACCATCAATTTGGCGTCGTTGTCGGGGACGGTGCATTGTTTAGACTTAGTTTGCTTATAGCTAGACTTAGTTACTCTTCTTTGTGCTCCTCTATCATCTCTTGTGCATACTCTCTATATTTTTCTTGTTTCCATAGTTTTATTTCCTTCTTTTCTCTTTATCTCTAGTTGTGCTTGTTTATTGTCGTTACCTAGTGCCCATAAAGCACTAGGTGTTCTCACGTTTGTTCTAGTGTGTAGTGTATGCCTAGGCGGGGAGGCGAATTCTTTCTCTTTAATCCAGAGCCGGAAAGGCTTTTTCGAGTTTTTCGCCAACGGACGATTAACCGGGTTAGGATCTCTCAACCAAGTGCAAGCAATACTCATCAAGAGAAAGCTCAAGGAAACGATTTTGAGCAAGCATTTCAAGAGACGGCCGAAGGGAATTTCACCAATCCCTTTGGATTTTCTTCTCCTAGTTCCCCCTCTTCATCTACATCAACACCGTCTACACCACCATCTTCTCCCTTATATCCAAGAATGTCTAAGTTTTCTTCTCACTCTACATTCACGGAAGACGTCTTGCCGGGACCGAATGCTCTACCGGCCGCTTATGCCGGAAATTTTATGGCCAAGACTCACTTCATCCAACTTGTGGAAAGGAATCAATTTAGTGGTTTGCCCACCGAAGACCCGCACCAACACATGGAGACTTTCTCCGATTATTGCAACGCTATCTCTCAACCCGGGGTTACTCAAGATCAAATCCGATGGGTTTTATTTCCATTCTCATTAATTGGAAAAGCGAAGCAATGGATCAAGAGTCTCGATAGGGCAACCATGGGCATCGACACTTAGAAGAAGCTTGCATTGGCGTTCTACCAAACTTTCTACCCTCCGGAAAAGACTAATTTGCTTAGGGCCTCCATCACCGGTTTCCAACAAAGGGATGAAGAGAGCCTTTATGAGGCTTGGGAGAGGTTTATGTCTTTGGTTAGATCGTGCCCTCATCATGGACTTTCACAATGGTTCTTAGTCCAACATTTTTGGAATGGTCTTTATGAGGACTCAAGAACTATACTCAACATGGGCTCCAATGGTAGGTTTACCGAGGTCGATGACGACCAAACTTGGGCGAGAATCGAAGAGATGGCGGTATATAATTCGCAATACTCTAGGCCTAGGAAGGCAAATCGAGGAGGTAGGCACGAGGTTGATGCTATTACTCAACTAAGCATTGAACTTGGAGCTCAATTGAAGACCCATATGGAGACCATTGACAAGAAGCTCCAAGGCCACCTCACTCAAGTTCAAAGCATTGGTTCCTCCCATCAACACTCATTTCAAGAAGTGAATGCTTTGGGATTTGCACCTCCTTTGCCTTATTATGGGATGTGCGATAATTGTGGAATCATTGGTCATAATCCTACGCAATGCCTAGGAAGTATTGAGCAAGTGAATGCTTTTCAAGCATTCAAGCAAGGTGCCTCCAACTCTAATCAATACCAAGCTTCCAATCAAGTCCCTCAACAACAAGCCTTTCAACATCAACAACAACATCGTCCCTATGTTCCACCTCCCCTAAGGGACAACAACCAAGGTTACCAAGGTTATGTGGGTAATCCAAGACCCTTCAACAACTTCAAGCAAAACAACCAAGGTACCTTCCACAACAACAATCAAGGGTTCCAACAAGGGAACTTCAATCAAGGCGGTTTCCAAGGAAACCAAAACTTTATAAGACAACAAAACCACAACCAAGGCCTTAATCAAGGAAATTCTCATGGGTTCCAAGGGAACCGTCAACAACAAGCTACACAAGGTAATCAACAACAAAGCAAGCCTAGGAGCCGGTCTCCCACTCATGATTATGACATTCCTCTCGCTATCACCGATACCCCGCATAATCCATCATCTCCACCTCGGGAATTCGACATTCAAAAATCTATGATGGATATGCAAAAGAGTCAAATGGACATATCAAGAAACCATTAAGAGCTCTTTGCTTATATTCAAGGGGAAAACGCGTCAAGAGATGCCCGTATGAAGATGCTTGAAACTCAAGTATCTCAACTTGCTTCGGGGAGCTCCTCAAGACAAAAAGGGCAACTACCTTCTCAAGGTGAAACACCGACACTTGAGAATGTAAATGCTATCACCACAAGGAGAGGTACATCTTATGACTCCCCTCCATTCCCTAGTGAGCAAGAGCCAATGCAAGAACCGACAAAGAAAATGGCGTCTCCAATTCAAGAAAGCTCAAGCTTTGATAATCCAATGGAGGAGCAAGTCTTATGGGAGATCGAGAGACCCCAAGAAGACATGCTTCCCCCACTTCGAGGCAAAGACAAGGGAAAAAGGAAAGTGTCATTTGAGGAGTCTACCCCTATTGAGCAAAACAAGATCCAAATCAAGTTGCCTTTCCCGACAAGGCAAATGAAGACCAAGGTAGATTCTCAATATGAAAAGTTCCTTGACATTGTGAAGAAATTGGATGTTAGTGTCCCATTCACCGAACTACTAACCCAAATCCCGGCATATGGAAAATTTATGAAAGAAATACCAGCTAGGAAGAGATCCGTCGACAAGGAAGAGACCATAGCGTTCACAAGGGTGGTGAGCAAGCTCATTCAAGGTTCTACGCTTCCAAAGTTGAAGGATCCGGGTAGATTCTCGATCCCTTGCACCATAGGCCACTACAAGATCGATAGAGCATTATGTGATTTGGGTGCGAGTGTGAGCATCATCCCTTATTCTATTTGTTGCCGACTTGGGATGAAGGAGCTTAAAAGTACTTCTATTACACTCCAAATGGCCGATAGTTCATTCAACCGACCATTGGGGATGCTAGAGGATGTGCCGGTGAGAATCGGCAAGTTCTTCATTCCGGTTGACTTCATCGTGCTCAATATGCCGGAAGATGCTATCACTCCCATTATCCTTGGGCGCCCATTTCTACACACCGTCGGTGCTATGATCGATGTGAAGAATGGTAGGATCACCTTCGAGCTAGGCGAAAAGAAGCTAGTATTTGACCTTCAAGGTAACACTTCGCCTACTAATGATGAGTCTTGCAATATGATCCAAGCCACTAAAGACATCGATCTAGGGAGTGAACCGGGACAAACCTTGAACAAGAACTCTTATGTACTTGAAGATGATGACTCCGAGATTGGAGAGGATGAGAGCCCAATTCATGGGCTTGATGACAAATTGAAAAGCAAGGAGAAGGATGAGCCTCCCTTGGGGCCACATGAGGACCGGTGGACGTTCGGGTATGTCCCCAAATACCAAAAGTAAAAGTTCAAGTCGTTGAACTTGGAAGATCGGGATGCCCCGGGAACGTCAAGGCAAGGCCATGAAGAGCCTTGGTATGTGGTTGGTTATATCTCGAGCTTGATTGAAGACTTTGCTAGGGCTTTCGACTTGTTTCTTCGTGCCCTTGATGGAGATGGAACTAGTTTTGGTTGTTGAAAAAGATTGAAGAATGCACCACCTTGGTTTGACTGAGTTCCACAAGAACCGTCTCTTTGTATATATCTCTTTCCCTTGTAGTTTGTTTTGTTTTGTGAACTTCTTGAGTAATTGGATTGATTTGATGAGCGATGTGAGGGATGGAATTTGATATGTATTTGAGTTTATTGTGATAGGTGTGAAGTGAAAGTGATTCCTAGGGAGGAGTGGTCATTGTTGGAGCTTGGATCGTGTGAAGGGAAGTCGGTTTTTGAAGCTTGGAACGAATTCATTGATTTAGGGTCATTCTATTAGGCTAAAGTCCAAGACTCGATTTACACTGCTAGGAAGGGAAAGTACATACTCACACACTAGCCTTTAAACCGGGTTTTCGAAAACCATTTACACACAAGACACACAACAAAACACCAAACAAAGACTCAACGAGACGAAAGAAAAAGAAACAAAATCAACAAAACAAGAACAACACAAAACGAACACATACATAACACAAACACCACCCCTAGCTTCCAAACAAATCACCAAGTCACCCACAAACTTTACAAAGCTCCACCCGAGCACACAACATCACAATTTTCTCCAAACTCCGCGAGAGATAAAGAAGAAAAAGGGATAAGATGTTACCGGTAGTCTTGAAAGCTCTCCAAAGCTAGCGGTGATTTAAGCAACCTATAAGGAAAGAGGAGGCAAACACACACAACAAAACAAATATACGAGACAATGACACAAAAGAAAAACACACAAAAGGAAAATCTTTTTGATTTTTGTGAAAAATTTTCAAATTTTTAGGGTTTTTAAAGATTTTTTTCGAAAAACTACAAGGATAAAACTACTATGCTAGAATAACACTCCCCCCACACTTAAACTGAGCCATGTCCTCATGCTCGATCGTAGTGTGTGGAGAGACAAAAGAAAAAGAAAAGAAACTAGGAAAATAAAGATAAAAATCAAAAAGTGGAGAAAAGGGTAGAAGGCGTCCGGGCGGGGTGTAGTCAAGTCACCATGGGCCGAGACAAGAAAATATATGGATGGGGAAAGAAATAAAAGAAATGGGAGGGGAGTACTAGGTGTAATCAAGTCACCTAGCCCGAATTCCGCCCAAATCCGACTAATTCCTACAAAAGGGGTGAAAATCTTGAGAAGTTTGGATTTTGAAATGACTCTCGATGTAGTCACGTCATCGAGAGTCGGGAGCAATAACTACCAATGCCCCGAGGGCTACCATGACCCAAAGGTGTAGAAGTGAAAGGGAATAAACAAAAGAGGACAAGCTATAAAAACGGAAAAGAGAGGATAGTTGTCATACCATATGGGTAGCAACTCACTCGCTCCATCGTCTCATAAGTCAAATCGGCACGTAGCTAGTCGTCGTCGTCATTATCCCTCTCCAATTGCGATCCGGTTCCATGGTTGGGGTAGAAAGGTATAGTGAGGGGGTTTTTGATGCGAAAGTCGGTTTAAAGTGAAGAGAAACTGAGGTGAAAACGTGTGTGTGAGTTGTAAGGGTCATACAATGAGAGTAAGGACATGTAGGGAGGTTGGGAGGGGGTATAAAGTGGTTGGGTGGTCTCGAACAACGAAGAAAAGAGCCAAAGGAGGACAGGGGGTCCATCCCGGTCGGGATGGGTGGTCCCGATCGGGATGACCGTCTCGTCCCGGTCGGGAAGACCTCGTCCTGGTCGGGATGAGCTGTCAGTGAACCCTTTTTTTGTGCACCTCATCCCGGACGGGAGGACATCCTTCCCGGTCGGGATGGGCCTTCCATCCCGGACGGGATGACCTCTTCTAGGTCGGGAAGAGTCTCCTAACCCTCTATATCTCCCAAAAGCTCGTACCAAGCTTCAAAAACCGACTTACCTTCACACAATCCAAGCTCCAACAACGACCGCTCTTCCCTAGGAATCATTTCCACTTCACACCTATCACCATAAACTCAAATAACACATCAAATTCCCTTCCTCACAACGCTCATCAATCATCCAAATAATCAAGAATTTCACAAAGGCAAACAAACTATAAGGGAAAGAGATATATACAAAGGGACGGTTCTTGTGGAACTCCGTCAAACCAAGGTGGTACTTTCTTCAATCTTTTTCAACAACCAAAATTAGTTCCATCTCCATCAAGGGCATGAAGGAACAAGTCGAAGGCCCTAGCAAAGTCTTCAATCAAGCTTGAAATATAACTGACCACATACCAAGGCTCTTCATGGCCTTGCTTTGACGTTCCCGGGGCATCCCGATCTTCCAAGTTCAATGACTTGAACTTGTACTTTTGGTCTTTGGGGACATACCCAAACGTCCACCGGTCCTCATGTGGCCCCAAGGGAGGCTCATCCTTCTCCTTGCTTTTCAACTTGTCATCAAGCCCATGATATGGGCACTCATCCTCTCCACTCTCGGAGTCATCATCGTCAAGTACATAGGAGTTCTTGTTCAAGCTTTGTCCCGATTCTCCCCCTAGATCAATGTCTTTCTTGGCTTGGATCATATTGCATGACTCATCATTAGTAGGCGAAGTGTTACCTTGGAGGTCAAACACTAGCTTCTCTTCGCCTAACTCGAAGGTGATTCTACCATTCTTCACATCGATCATAGCACCGGCGGTATGTAGAAATGGGCGCCCAAGAATAATGGGAGTGATTGCATCTTCCCGCATATCTTGCACGATGAAGTCAACCGGAATGAAGAACTTACCGATTCTCACCGGCACATCCTCTAGCATCCCCAATGGTCGCTTGAATGAACTATCGGCCATTTGGAGCGTGATAGAAGTACTTTTAAGCTCCTTCATCCCAAGTCGGCAACAAATAGAATAATTAATGATGCTCACACTCGCCCCCAAATCACATAATGCTCTTTCAATCTTGTAGTGGCCTATGGTGCAAGGGATCGAAAACCTACCCGGATCCTTCAACTTTGGAAGCGTAGAACCTTGAATGAGCTCGCTCACCACTCTTGTGAACGCAATGGTCTCTTCCTTGTCGACGGATCTCTTCCTAGCCAATATTTCTCTCATAAATTTTCCATATGCCAGGATTTGGGTAAGTAGCTCGGTAAATGGGACACTCACATCCAACTTCTTCACAATACTAAGGAACTTGTCATATTGAGAGTCTACCTTGGTCTTCATTTGCCTTGTTGGGTAGGGCAACTTGACTTGGTATTTATTTTGCTCAATCGGGGTAGGCTCTTCAAATGACACTTTCCTTTTTCCCTTGTCTTTTGCTTGAAGTGGGGGAAGCTTGTCTTGTTGGGGTTTCTCAACCTCCCATAAGACTTGCTCCTCCATTGGATTATCAAGGGTTGAGCTTCCTTGAATTGGAGATGCCTTTTTCTTTGTCGGTTCTTGCATTGGTTCTTGCTCACTAGGGAATGGAGGGGAGTCATAAGATGTACCTCTCCTTGTGGTGATGGCATTGACATGCTCAAAATTCGGAGTTACACCTTGAGGAGGTAATTGCCCTCTTTGTCTTGAAGAACTTCCCGATGCAAGTTGTGCTACTTGATTCTCAATCATCTTCATGTGAGTTTTCATTTCCTTGTTATCCATTAAAATTTGAGCAATGGCTCCTTGTTGTGACATTTGTGTATCCATCTGCCTCTTTTGCATTTCTTGAGTATCCCTTTGGATATCCACCATTTGCTTTTGTATGTCGAAATCCCGTGGTGGGGATGATGGATTATGCGGAGTATTGGTGAGGGCTAAGGGAGTACCATAGTCATGAATAGGAGACCGGCTCCTAGGCTTGCTTTGTTGTTGATTGCCTTGAGTTGCTTGCTGTTGACGGTTCCCTTGGAACCCATGATAATTGCCTTGATTAAGGCCTTGATTGTTGCCATGGTTGTGGTTTTGATAGCCTTGGTTGAAGTTCCCTTGTTGGAACCCTTGATTGTTGTTGAATGAACCTTGGTTACTTTGCTTGAAGTTGTTGAAAGGCCTTGAGTTGCCTTGGTAACCTTGGTTGTTGTCCCTTAAGGGAGGTGGAACATAAGGACGATGTTGTTGTTGGTGTTGAAAAGCTTGTTGTTGCGGGACTTGATTGGAAGCTTGGTATTGATTAGATTATGAGGCACCTTGCTTTAACGCTTGAAAAGCATTCAATTGCTCAATACTTCCTCTACAATTCATAGGGTCATGACCAACGATTCCACAAGTGTCACACATCCCATAATAAGGCAAAGGAGGTGCAAATCCCAAAGCATTAACTTCATGAATTGAGGCTTGGTTGGAGGAACCAATGCTTTGAACTTGAGTGAGGTGACCTTGGAGCTTCTTGTCAATGGTCTCCATGTGTGTCTTCAATTGAGCTCCAAGGTCAATGCTTAATTGAGTTATAGCATCAACCTCATGCCTACCTCCTCGATTTGCCTTCCTAGGCCTAGAGTATTGCGAATTATGGATCGCCATCTCCTCGATTCTTGCCCATGTTTGGTCATCATCGACCTCGGTGAACCTACCATTGGAGCCCATGTTGAGTATAGTTCTTGAGTCCTCATAAAGACCATTCCAAAATTGTTGGACTAAGAACCATTGTGAAAGTCCATGGTGGGGGCATGATCTAACCAAAGACTTAAACCGCTCCCAAGCTTCATATAGGCTCTCTTCATCCCGTTGTTGGAAACAGGTGATGGAGACCCTAAGTAAATTAGTCTTCTCCGGAGGGTAGAAAGTTTGGTAGAACGCCAATGCAAGCTTCTTCCAAGTGTCGATGCTCATGGTTGCCCTATCGAGACCTTTAATCCATTGCTTCGCTTTTCCAATTAATGAAAATGGAAATAAAACCCATCGGATTTGATCTTGTGTGACCCCGGGTTGAGAGATAGCGTCGCAATAATCGGAGAAAGTCTCCATGTGTTGGTGCGGGTCTTCGGTGGGCAAACCACTAAATTGGTTCCTTTCCACAAGTTGGATGAAGTGGGTCTTGGCCGTAAAATTTCCGGCATAAGCGGCCGGTAGAGCATTGGGTCCCGGCAAGACGTCTTCCGTGAATGTAGAGTGAGAGGAAAATTTCGGCATTGTTGGATGTAAGGGAGAAGATGGTGTAGACGGTGTTGAAGTAGATGTAGAAGGGGAGCTAGGACTAGAATCTCCAAAGGGATTGGTGAAATTCCCTTCGGCCGTCTCTCGAAATGCTTCCTCAATATCGCTTTCTTGAGCTTGCTCTTGATGGGTATTGCTTGCACTTGGTTGAGAGATCCTAACCCGGTTAATCGTCCGTTGGCGAAAAGATCGAAAAAGCCTTTCCGGCTCTGGATTAAAGAGAAAGGATTCGCCTCCCCGCCTAGGCATACACTACACACTAGATCAAACGTGAGAACACCTAGTGCTTTATGGGCACTAGGTAACGACAATAAACAAGCACCACTAGAGACAAAGAGAAAAGAAAGCTAAGAAAGCAAGAGAAAACTAGAGAATATTCACAAGAGATGATAGAAGGGCACAAAGGAGGGTAACTAAGTCTAGATATAAGCAAACAAAGTCTAAACAATGCACCGTCCCCGGCAACGACGCCAAATTGATGGTGGGATTTGTCGTGGATCCCACCACTAAATAATAACCGGCTAGCACCTGACGGTAGTTAGGGTAAGTCGGGTCGTGTCCACGGAGACGGTATTGCAAGGTTTAGACTAAATCGGCCTAAAACGAGACTAGGTCACACAAACAAACACAAAGAAAGTATAAATGGAAAACTATGATGGAGGAGAAGTAGGAACTAAACTAATGATGAACTAGACTACAAAGTGCTAAACAATGCTAATAATCAAACTAACTAGCAAGCTAAAGAGATGATGACTAACTAACAAGATGAATCAAATATGAAGAAGAAGTGGGTTAGGTCGGGTTCATAAGAATAGTAGGGTGACTTGGGTGGTCAAGGGTATGGGTGTCTCCTAGTGCTAGAATCGGTCCAGGCTCTCGCAACTTAAACCGATGTCGAGGTAGGTCCGGGCTCTCGCAACTTAGACCAAGGTCGAGGTATGACCGGGCTCTCGCAACTTAGACTATCCTCAACACTATCCTCAACATGACCACAAACAAAACAAACAATGAGTAGAAGAAGACTTGCATGAGAAGCATGGCCACTAGAACTCATACAAGCATATCAACAAACATATGGTGTGCCAAGTATGTGACTAACAACAAAGATTCAACCTTTACCCCCAATCAAACCCTAATCACCCATATTCTACCCTTAATCACCCTACTAACTCACAAGAAATCTACTCACTCATGATCAAAGATAAACTAACAATAATAAGAGAAAACAACATCACAATCCAAACATCCATTATCAAGAACAATATGAACAATAACAAGGAACACTAGTAAAGATTCAAACTTGAAATAATAACAAAGAACAAGAGTAAAGAAAGTTATACCAACACTAGGATGAAGAAAAGATGGAATCTTGAATAAATAAGAAACCCCAAAATAATCCAAAGGTTGTCAAGCTTGGAGAAATCTTCAAGTAACTTCTTAATACAGGAACTAATTAACTAAGATTAACTAGAATTAACTAAAGATTAAAGAGAGATTTTCGCTAATGTGAGGAACTAAATCTAGGGTTTATAACTTGTAGAGAGGCTTAAGAGAGTCTAAACTAGGGTAGATTCCCTAAACAATACAAGAGGGAAGTATATATAGGGGTACGAGAATGAAGGAGGATGAAATGAGGAAGTCCGGCTACAGCACGCCGATCCCGATCGGGACGGGGTCATCCCGACCGGGACGGCCGGTGGTCCCGTCCGGGACGGGTTGGTCCCGACCGGGACGGCCTGGCAGTGGCTCCTCTAAAAGCGCACTTCATCCCCGACGGGATGAGGTGCATACCCGTCGGGGATGAGTCTTGTAGGCCTCCAATATGATCCTTTTGGTTCCTCCTTGCTTCACATGAACTTATCATCGATCCTCGAGACTCGGGATCGGGTCTCGGAGGCTCGGGATTGGGTCCCAGGGTCTCGGGGTCTAATCCAAGGCATCGAGTGATCGTTCCTCCGCTTCGTTGGCTCCGAAAAGTGTATGTATTGAGTCGGAATCATTCCAGCTCCTCACAAATGGTCTTGGGAACCTGAAACGAGCTAGAGGAAGCATAAGTAGCCCATGAATTGCTCCCAAGGAGCGATTCCACAAGGAAAATGGGACCAAAATACTACTAAATCGGCACTACAAACTACACTTATCATGACGCGTTGAGCGCACGTGCAAAGAACGTTCTTATGTGTTGTCTTTTATTTAAACGAATGTTTCTTTTGGGATGCTTGTGAACCCCTGAGTGAAATGTTCGAGGGGTTTAGTCTCCACTCGAGCGATCGCCTTTGGGGATGCTCTGACCCCTAGGGCGAAGTAAAGCGAAACAGAACTGTTCGAGGGCGTTAGTCTCCTCTCGAACACTTGCCTTTGGGATGCCTCTGACCCCTAGGACAAAACAAAATGAGATAAAAGAAGCATTTGAGGGCGTCACTCTACACTCGAACGGCTGTCTTTCGGGATGCTTCTGACCCCTAGGACAAAACAAGATGATAAAAAAAAAATTTGAGGGCGTCAGTCTCCACTTGAATAGCTGTCCTCGGGGATGCTCTAACCCCTAGGACAAAATTGATGTTGTTAACTACTCGAGGGCGTCAGTCTCCACTCGAGCAGCTGTCTTCGGGGATGCTCTGACCCCTAGAACAAATTAAACCATTCGAGGGCGTCGGTCTCCTCTTGAATGAAAATGATGTGGAGGTATCAAACTCCTTTGAGGGCGTTGGTATCCACGCAAAAATTGCTGTTGCTGTGCCTCCGGGATACTAACGTCCCTCGAGCAAAATGCTGTGCCTCCGGGATACTAACGTCCCTCGGGCAAAATGTCGTGCCTCCGGGATACTAACGTCCCTCGGGCAAAATACCGTGCCTCCGGGATACTAACGTCCCTCGGGCAAAATGCCGTGCCTCCGGGATACTAACGTCCCTCGGGCAAAATGTTGTGCCTCCGGGATACTAATGTCCCTCGGGCAAAATGCTGTGCCTCCGGGATACTAACGTCCCTCGGGCAATATTGCTGTTTGTTTATTTGTTTTAGTTAAAAGTTTTTGTTTTGTGAGTTTGTCTTATTTTGCTTGCGTTTGCTCTTGCTTTGTTTTAGTTCGTTATGCATTTGGGATTTGTTTAGCGTTCGTTTAGATTAGTTCGGTTCAGATTGCTTTGTTACGCGTCCGGATGTAGCGCTTAGGTTAAGCGTGGTTCTGATGCTTGTCTTATTATCGAGCGTGTTTCACCGATGTTGATTAGTAATCGCTTCGTTATTTGTTTTTTTGCTTGTCTTAAAAGTTGCGTGTTTTATGTGTATCGAATTTAGAGTTTCGTTTGTTCTTATTTAATTTGTATTGGGCCGCTCGGACGCGCATTTGTCTACGCTCCAATCTTCAGGCGCCTAGCCCCCAGCGTGCCAAGACTCGGACGCGTCACCTGAAGCGGTCGGGTTTTCGGGGATCGGGTCTGTTTAAGTAATCGAAAATTGGGGAGATCTTTTCATTCCGCACAAAACTCGAACGCATCGCCCCTTTCGCCCCAAAGCCAAATTCTCGACTTTTCTTGCCAAATTCGTCTCGCTTTCCCGTCGTACGTGACAATGTCGACTCCGGGTAAACGTTCTTTACTTGTTTATTGTCGTTTTTGCTTGATTAGATTGATTATGAGCTTATTTTGTTCAAAACCCTACAAAATTGATTTAGGGGTTTTTGATTCGTTAAGTTTCGATAATTGTGCTTAGTCCCATTGTTAAATTAGGATCGATTAGAGCTTGTTAGGTTAGTTATAAGCTGGATAGAGGTCCTCGTGGTGTGATAATGGCTTCCTAGGGTGATAGGTTCGAAAGGCTAGGATAAGGGACCATTTTCCAATTATTCCCGTGTTTATTTTCTGTAATATCGTTCAAATAGTGTTTGTGAGGATGTGGGTAGCTCTCTTGTCGGTTTTCATGGGCTAGGGTCCCTCCTATGGCTTTCCGTGAGGTTTTGTGTGTCTTAAGACAGAACAAAAAGTGTCGTAACGATGCCGGATTTTCCTGAAACCACTTCCATCGTGACCGGGATCGAAAATGGGTATTGACGGCCTTTTCGGAATTTTGATATCCTTATCCAAAATTTTGACCCTATTTTGACATGTTTGAGCTGCTTTAGCCTGACCTGAGGCTCGAATTTCCTTCTTTTTGTTTGATTTTGTAGTGAGAGGCAACATCGAGCGTCCCAAGGGAGCTCTTAGTGATGAGATTGTCGGGACGAGTTCACAGACTCCCCGAGGGATTCGTAGGAGACGACGGTGTGCCTCGTCTCAGCGTCGTGACCTAGAGGCCATTAATGAGGCCCATTTTGATAGAGTGGAAACGTAGGCTTCCGGAGATGGTTGCTAGGAGGGCTCACGTTCCGGTTCCTGTACCGGAGGATGAGGAGATCATTTACAAGGATCCCGAGTGGGCTCGGGATTGGGATGGTCATTAGTTGTCATTTCACCTTGAGCATCACATTTCTCACCGCGTTGTGTGGGGTCTGGTGAGTGCTCTGTTTGTGATGATTAGCTATGTCTTAGATTTTTGACTTTGGCTAGGCTAGACTAGTTTTTCTTATACTCGTATTGTTTCGGTTTGTAGCCCCCTGGTCCAATGAGGACTTTCTCGGGATTCACTACGTGTCTCGAGATTTATTTTCAGAAGTTGACCCCCGCGGTAAAGGAGACCATCGCGAGGACGACTCTAGGTCCTGTGGTTGAGTAGTGGGTTTGGTTGGTGGGTTGCAAGACTAAGTGCAACCTTATGGTGATTAGAGCGATGATAGATCGCTTCCACGATACTACCTCGATCTTCCACATGGCTTTTGGGGAGGTCGGGATGACCCTAGAGGATTTTGGGATGATTACTGGTTTGCCCTGGGGGTCATATAGGATTAGGTGGGCCGCCGAAGGTCCTAGGCTAGATAGTGATGGTGTGCGGGGCCTCATCGGGGACTGTTTACCGCGTGAGGCATATAGTACGCCTCATGCTTTAGTGAGTTCGTATATCACCGATCACTTCGAGCGAGTGGCGGTGTTGGAGGGTCGGGAACCCAACACGCCGGAGCAGGATGCCCGGTTGTGGTTGTGGTACTTCCTAGGTTCGACCCACTTCTCGGATAAAGGCGAGAGGTTTAGGACTAGGATTTTGCCTCTGCTAGAGGACCTGGCTCAGCTGGGTCGTTATGATTGGGTAACCTGCCTCAGCTAGACAGAGATGACTCGCTGCCTGCAAGTCATGGTGAGGCCGTTGGCGATAGAGTCGGCCTCAGCTATGCCCATCGTGGGTCCAGGCCTTATAATGGAGGTTAGCTACTATTCTTACTCTTTTATCTCGAGTTCTGCTTGGCTTTAGCTTAGTGTTGCTAAATTTATTCTCGATTTGTTGCAGGTTTGGATCTACTCCTATTTTCCTTGTTTGGCACCCAAGACGGTGCCGGTTTACCCGAAAGATTCCCGGCGGGAATCGAGTAGAGGCTAGCTTAGCCTAAGAGCACTACCAGCCACTACCCATCTGAGAATGCACTGGTTAACAAGCCGAGCCTCGGGATGTAAGTTTTTTTTCATTTCCTACCTATCTTAGTAGCCCCCAAGGTTTAGGATTTATCATAGTGTTGGTTCATTTGTGTAGTTTGTGGCCCGCCCTTGGGTTGGTTATGAGGGCGTACCGGAGTACGTGGCCACAGAGCTGAGGTCTAGAAGTTACAGGAGGATGCTTCTTCCTGCATTGTTTCGCTCAGTTCGGTATCTGGGCGAGCGGTTGGTGCGTCCGTGCCTATATGACGATTTCAGGGTGCCGGTTGATCCTCCCCGAACCATGTTTAGGCCACCGACCATCGCAGAGATCCTCGAGGATAGGAATGGAGAAGGAGGCGATGCGCTCTTGGTGCCAGGTGCCTCTTACCTGTCTCGAGCCACCCGACGGTTAGCTTGGTACCGCCTCGTGGTAATGTTCTAATTTTGGTTCTAAGATTTGTTTTGCGGTTTGTTGTTTCTTGCCCTCTAACCGACCAATCTGTTGTTTTCTCAGCAGGCCGATCCGGCTAATGAAATCAAGCCCCCAGATTTTCCCCTGACACTGCTTAGGGTGGATGCGGCAGGGATACCTTTCACCGAGCCTCTCCCTCCGTGTTCTGCTGAGGATATAGATGCTGGGACAGAGTGGCATGATCGGGTATACCGGGTAAGTTTTGGCTTTCGTTTTGGGTTTCTGTTCTAAGAGTTGGGATTGGTTTGTCTAACTTATGTGGTTTCACCTTTAAAGTTTCATCAGCTTGCCATCAGCGGTTGTGGCAGGCCGCAAACTGCTTCCGGGCCTATGCCTCGAGGGTTCCCCGTGGTACTTCGGGGCCTCGATCGGTGAGTTTGTGTGATTAGGGTGGTTTTCTAGGCTGTTGGCGTACCCGCCTAATGTTTAAGTGTATTTGTAGGATGTCCCGGATATGGTGGGGGAGCTGGAGACTCGGGTGACCGAGCTCGAGGCAAAAGCGGCTGAGGCGCGACAGCTCCTGCAATCTCGGGCTGACGAGATCGCCTTCCTAAAGAAGCAGATGGCTCGGTCTCAGGGTGAGACCTCTGCGCAAGGTGAGGCTAGGCATCGGGTTGAAAGGGAGGCTTAGGCTACGGGTGCTAACGAGGAGATCGGAGGAGTCCCCGATATGGCTACCTTAGACATGCTGTCGGGGATGGATGGTAGTGAGTCTCCTCCTATAGACTTGGAGGATCTAGGTTTAGATGGCAACCTGCGAGGTTGTGATAGCTATTGGTGCGGCTTCTAGGGGTCCTTCCTAGCCTCGATTTGTGTATGAATTTGTATATGTTGTATATTTGTTTTTAAAATTTTAGTACTTGAATTAGCTGTATTAGTCTTGTGTTTTTTGTTCGGTGAAATGTTGACCTAAATTGACAAGTAATCACTTCAAGTTCGGTTTGTTTGCAACTTCATTGTAGTTTAGGACGTTTTTTAATGCGTTGACATTGCATGAGTGTACGAAAATGCTTTTTTGGATATTTTTAAATGCATCAGTTTGAGTCGGGAATTTGATCAAATAGTGAGTCGGGTTCGAGCTTACTCGTATCATCCCCTCCTTCTTCGAAAGGAATTGACCTCAATTCCGCAAGGCCATCATCGCTTAAGTACGGACTTAAGTATCCTACATTGAATGTAGCGTGGACTCCATAGTCTCCTGGAAGCTCGATCTTGTAAGCATTGTCGTTTACTTTGTCAGCGACCTTGTATGGACTCTCGGCTCGCGGCATGAGCTTGTTCTTTCGTTTTCCCGGAAACCTTTCCTTGCGCAAGTGTAACCAAACCAACTCTCCGGGTTGGAATACCTTAGTTGGTCGGTTTTTGTTAGCTCGCCTTTGGTAGGTTTCGTTTACCACCTCAATTCTAGCTCGGACTTGATCATGTAGCTTTGTCATAGCCTTGAACTTGTCCTCCGCGTCCTTGTGAACAAATTCCCCTTTAGGGATAGGGAGTAACTCAATAGGCAAATACGGGTTGATCCCATAAACTACCTCAAAAGGAGAGTGCTTAGTTGCATAGGTAGAAGATCGATTATAAGCGAACTCCGCGTGTGCAAGCTTAAGGTCCCAATCTTTTTGAGTTTTACTCACCAAATCACGGAGAATAGTCCCTGAGATACGGTTTGTCACTTCCGTTTGCCCATCAGTTTGAGGGTGATGCGAAGTGCTAAACAGTAGCTTAGTACCGACCTTTCTCCAGAGTGTGTTCCAAAAGTAACTCAGGAATTTTGAGTCACGATCGGACACAATAGTCTTCGGGACTCCATGTAAACAGACTATCTCGCGATAATACAGATCCGCGACATTACTAGCATCGTCCGTTTTATGGCAAGCCACGAAATGCGCCATCTTCGAAAATCTGTCAACGACCACCATAATTGCATCCCTTCCTCTTTGAGTACGAGGTAAGGCCACAATAAAGTCCATCGACACATCTTCCCATGGTCGTTCCGGAACTGGTAATGGCATGTAGGCTCCTGCTTTAAAGGAACTTTTCGCCATGTGACAAGTAACACACTTGCTTATGATGTTTTGGACATCACCAATCATTTTCGGCCAATGAAAATGCTAGTGTAAGATGTCGAGCGTCTTCTGGACCCCGAAATGTCCGGCTAAACCACCACCGTGTGCTTCGCGAATTAATAATTCATGAATTGGATGCTTCGGAACACAAAGTCGATTTCCCTTAAATAGAAAACCCTCTTGTATCGCGTATTACTTGTATCCACCTTTTTGACATTCCTCGAATATCTCCCTTAGTTCATCATCAAGTACATAGGATTCTTTAATTAACTCGAACCCTAGTAACTTCACTTCGAGTGTGGTAAGTAGCGCATATCTCCGTGATAAAGCGTCAGCTACTACATTACTCTTGCCTTCTTTGTATTTTGATGAAAAATGGAATGATTGAAGGAATTCAACCCATTTTGCATGTCTCGGGTTGAGCTTTTGATGCCCATGTTTGTACTTGAGAGACTCGTGATCCGAGTGAAGTACAATATGACTAGGGCGAAGGTAGTGACTCCAATTGTCAAGTGCTCGAACGATCGCGTAGAACTCTTTGTCGTATGTAGAGTAATTACAACGAGCGCCCCCCAATTTCTCCGAAAAGTAAGCAATGGGTCGTTTAGTTTGGATTAAAACAGCCCCAATTCCCACGCCACTTGCGTCACACTCAACTTCGAACGGTTGAGAGAAGTCGGGTAGAGCGAGTATAGGTGCATTGCACAGCAACTCCTTGATCTTCTCGAACGCTTTTTGAGCTTGTTCGTTCCAATCAAACGCTCCTTTTTTCAAGAAACCCGTGATTGGGCTCATGACCGTGGTGAAATCACGAATAAACCGCCGGTAGAATGAAGCCAATCCATGGAATGATCGTACTTCAGTCACCGTACTAGGGACAGGCCAAGAACGAATAGCCTCCACCTTTTCTTGATCCACGGCAACTCCATCCCGAGATACAACGTATCCAAGGAATATAACTTTGTCGACCAAGAATGAGCACTTCTCGGCTTTGCCGTATAGTTTTTGCATTCTTAGCGTTTCGAACACTTGTCTTAAGTGTCGTAGGTGCTCTTCAATGCCCTTGCTGTATACTAGGATATCGTCCAAGTACACGACCACGAACTTTCCAATGAAGGACTTTAGAACCTCGTTCATAAGCCTCATGAAAGTGCTTGGTGCATTAGTAAGGCCGAAAGGCATGACCAGCCATTCATATAAACCATGTTTGGTTTTGAATGCGGTCTTCCGTTCATCTCCTTCTCTCATTCGAATTTGGTGATAACCACTTCGAAGATCGATTTTGGAGACGATGGTTGAGCCATGATGTTCATCAAGCATACCATCGAGTCTCGTAATCGGGAATCGATATTTTATGGTGATGTTATTCACTGCTCGGCTATCGATGCACATTCTCCATGTGCCATCTTTCTTAGGGACGAGTAAAGCTGGAACCGCGCACAGACTCATGCTTTCTCTTACGTACCCTCGTTCCATTAACTCCTCAATTTGTCGTTGGAGTTCTTTGGTTTCTTCGGGGTTACTCCGATAAGCCGCCTTGTTTGGTAACGGCGCGCCGGGTACGAGATCAATTTGATGCTCGATTCCACGCAATGGAGGTAAACCCGCTGGTAAATCATTTGGAAAAACATCGTCAAACTCACGCAATAGTGGTTTAACGCGTTCAACAGAGTCAAGGTTAGAGTAAACTTGGTCAAGGTTATTGTAACCTTGGTCAAGGTTATTCTCTCTTGAAACTGTGGACAGGTTAGATGCCACAAGCGCGTACACTTGCTCTCCCCTAGCCAAAACCTGCTCCACGTCTCTTTCACTAGCAAACATTGACAAACTCGGCTTGTTAGTACGATTAGAATGAATCGAACTAATCTCCTTCGGCGCCATAGGCCTTAGGACGACCTTCTTACCATCCACCATGAGTTCATGCTCGTTGCTTCGTCCTTTATGAAGGACATTGCGATCAAATTACCATGGTCTGCCTAATAACATGTGACAAGCATCCATGGGAATAACGTCGCAAACCACCTCGTCCTTGTAAGGACCCATCGTAAAACCAACGCGGACTTGTTTAGTCACCTTAACTTGGTTCCCACCATCGAGCCAATGTAAGGTATAGGGTCTCGGATGTGGTGTGGTGGTTAGGGTTAATTTCATAACCATGTCTTGTGAGGCGACGTTGGTACAACTCCCCCCATCAATAATCACATTACACCATTTGTCTTTGACCGAGCATTTAGTGTGGAAGAATTGGTCACGTTGTTCGGTCACAACCGGTTCAACAACGGTGTGTAAAGTACGACGTAAGACCAAAGACTCAACATGACTTGGTGCTACAAACTCGAGCACGTCATCCCCCTCTAACTCATCCCCATTCGTGACATATGATGGTTCATCCTCGTCACTAAAACCCTCCATCAATTCATCGCGATAGCTAATTGCCTCTCTTAATGTAATGACTCTTTTATTAGGACAATCGCTTTGAAAGTGGCCGAATCCTTGACACTTAAAACAACGGACCCTAGACATGTCTTTGGATTTAGTGTCTGTTTTAGGTGTTGTTTGGGTGCCAACTACGGATTTTGGGGTTTGACTTGAACTACACCCTCCGAATTTATTGGGTGTTTTGGATTTTGTCCAAGTGTTTGTTTTAGTGGTCGGAGTAGTTCGTCGTTTTTGTTGGCCCTCTACTTTTAAAAACAAAGAGCATAATGAATCAAACGACGCATAAGGATGTAAATCTACCACGTCAGCTATGTTACGATTTAAACTCCTACAAAACCTAGCCATCTTTTGTTCCTCGAGTTCTTCTAACTCACACATTAAAGATTCCTTTTTGAACTCCTCAATATACGCACTAATTGACACGGTCCCTTGCTTCAATCCGGCTACCTTACGATATAAGTCGATTTTGTAACTTTTAGGAACATACCTCTTGCGTAACTTATTTTTGAGTTCCTCCCATGACCGGATCTTAGGCTTTTCTTCCCGTGCTCGCCTAGTCTTCATACTTTCAAACCATAGGGACGCACTTTTTGTTAGCCTCAAGATAGCATACTTGCAACTCTTCTCATCGGGGACATCCTTGAATTCGAACATCCTCTCGATTTGACGCTCCCAGTCCAAGTATTCTTCCGGATCTATCCCTCCCCCGAATTCAGGCAACTCCGTGACTTTGAATTCGTCATGGGGTTTGGGCACATCCACGAATCTCCTGGCACCTCTCCCAGGTCTGTTCTCGGGCAAATTGCGCAAGGCACGGAGCAATTGTTGGATGAGATTGTCGGCATTACTCCCTCCAGTATTGAAGCTGCTTGCGTCATTGTTGACAATGTTGTCGTTGATTTCGTTATCTCCCATGTCGCTAAACACGGCTCTGATACCAAATGATGCGAATGCGGAAGCGGTTTAGAATAAGAAATGAAAGTTGGGTCGAAGGTTAATGTAACCTTGAGTGATGACGTGGATTTTGGAGTGAAATTGAACTAAGGTTAATATAACCTTGGTTCGTGGTTAAGGTCTTCCTGGAATTTGCTTGTGTTTTGTGGCACGTCTATTTTAGGAAAGAAAATACTTTGAACTACGTAAGGATTTTTGTGATGAAATAAAAGACAAACGTAACCAAAGATATTTAGCCCGAATTCGACCTTGAATCCGAAACTAATAACGTAGATATTGGCGGTCCAATTCCTCGACGCGATTTCGAAGTACTTTCTCGAAATGAGTTTTCACAAGGTTTGATAAATCAAAAACTTTGCTGAACTTTTATTGCTTAATCATTGAATGCCTTATGCTAACATGGAACGTGGCTTTTATAGCCTTACACAAATATAATCTCGAATATATTTTACGAGATACTAATCAAATTAAAACTAGTAATTAATCTAGAGAATATAATATCTTATCCTAGGTATATCTTGAAATGATATTGAAGATATCATTATTATTCTTACGTCTTAATTAAAACAAGATTGCCTCTTTATTTGGGTGGTACATCTCACGCATATCTCCCATGAAATAAATATCAAATCAACCTTGATACTCATTCATTTTGTTGCCAATATCAGAAGATTGTTCCTGATTATTTGGAGTAAGGATCACGCTTGATATCATCCACATATCCTCCATAATCTTTATTTTCTCTAATGCACCTAGACCATATTTGGGACATGGGTAAGCATGCACACGCCTAGCTTTATTGGGCTTGGTTCGAATACCCCGAGTGAGTGCATCGTCTCATTGTGGGCTTTGTTCGGTCCAAGCACAATCGGGTCGGGTTCGAGCTTACTCGTATCAAACAACCAAACATTCATTATGAACAAACAAGAACAAATAAACAATATGTAAAGATTCAAACTTGATAAATAAACAAAGAACAAGAGAAAAGAAATTATACCCACTACAAGAGAATGAACAAGATATGAATTTGAATTAATAAGAAACCCTAATAAAACTCCAAGGTTGTCAAGCTTGGAAATAATCTTCAAGAATCTTGTTAATACAAGACTAATTGCTAGATTAAACTAAGATTAACTAAAGATTAACAAGAAACGAAAAGAGGCAAATTAAGGTTTTGAATGCTTAAAAGAGGTCTAAAATAATCTAGGGTAAAGTATCCTGCTTAAACAATACATGGGAGGAGTATTTATAGGGTTACAAGAATGAAGGAGGAAGACAAAAGAGTCACGCGACTACAGCTGAGCCATCCCGTCCGGGATGAAATGGTCCCGTCCGGGACGGATTGGTCGCGACCGGGACGGACCCAAAACAGAACCATCGCTTTTAGTGCACCTCATCCCGGAAGGATGAGGTCCTTCCCGTCGGGGATGGGTCTTGTAGGCCTCCAATATGATCTTTAAGGTTCCTCCTTGCTACACATGGGCTTCTCATCGACTCTCGGGTCTCGGGATCGAGTCTAAGGGGCTCGGGATCGGGTCCCAAGGTCTCGGGGTCGAATCCAAGGCATCGAGTGATCGTTCCTTCGCTTCGTTGGCTCCAAAAAGTGTATGTATTGAGTCGGAATCGCTCCAACTCTTCATGAATGGTCTCGGGAACCTAAAACGAACTAAAGGAAGCATAGTTAACCCATGAAACGCTCCCAAGGAGCGATTCCGCAAGGAAAATGGGACCAAAACAGAACAAACTAGACACTACAAACTACACTTATCAGAGACCCATATTAAAATCATGGAAGAGGAAGGAAAGTTTGACTGGCTGGGCTCGTCTTTGCCTAGGGCGTTAGATGCTTGCCTTCAGAAGATCGAGGATGAGGAACGCAAGCAGGTACACCCGAATGGCAAAGGAAAAGAAAAGTTGGACCGGTAGAGCCCATCCAGTTTGTATTATGTATTATTAGTTGATATTATGTGGCGTATTAGTACTAGTTTTTGTGGAGTTTTGACACGTTGCTGACTTCCGGGATGTCCGAGTTTCTGATGTTCGAGGCTTACACCTCTTACACGACCTAAAAAAAGCTTTCAGAAATGCCTCGACAAAGGCTCGATTTAACCGAATTTTGTTATTAATGAGAATCACGTTGTGGACTTGACATAGGTCCACCGCGACGCGGCCACGCGCGGGTTTGGGGAGGCGAATGAATCTCATGTCAGATGGGTCAAATTGAAATTTAAATCAAAGTGAAGTCGCCACCGAACTTTCTGGGAGTTCGGGCCCATTCGATCCCACTCTATATCTTAGTGGGCCGCGCACAAAGTACGGCCCATTCGGATATCAGAGT